>OZ012659.1:124732670-125932670 GCA_963942545.1 Oxycera nigricornis | reverse complement strand
AGCAAATTTTCGTAGACACCTAAAAGGAAGTAGTGTTGCGGTGCACAGCATAACTAATCACCCCATCATCTGATGACAAAAAACCAAAAAGATTTCGATAGTTTATGAGTTTCCTGAGGTAACCACGTCGAGATATATTTTTTGACGATTTTTCAATTTTTAGTATCACTTCTAAGTATAAAAAAACGATTTTTTTTATAAAATTATTAAATAAAAAACAAATTATAATCATTGATTGAAAAATAAAATATCTTGACCTGTTTACCTCGTGATTCATGTACAAATAAGTGTGCAAAATTTCAAAAGGATCGGATAAATAGGTTTTGAGTTAGATCGTTCACCGACTTTGAAAAAGCTAAGTGTTGGAAAAGCGCGTTTAAAAAATCAGAAACAACCGATTTACAATTTATAGCGCGTTGACGAGCAGAGTTTCAAAATCCTGTAGCTCCGTCAGTCTTGCTTAAAAAATTTAACTGAATACTCTTGAAGAGTTCTACTATCGAATAAAATAGTAAAAAAATGAAAAAAATACCATACTTCCCCCTTGACAGTTTCATCATCGAATCCATTTTTCAGTAAGTAAGTAAGTAAGTAAGTAAATATCTACATAATTTTCAATCGGAAGGTGGAAAAATTACGTGTTACAATGATCGATGTTCTACATTAAGGCACAAGAATTGACCTTAAAGAAAACTTTCACCGACTCTGCAGCAGAGAAATTTCATTTTATGCCGATTTGGATTGCCTATGTTGCTACTAATTAATGAAAGCTTTTTAATCTCTTCAGCAAGGGTGCTAACAAATTGATAACCATTTCTTTTCTGCGCACATTCACACCCTGAAAATGATTTTTATCGTTGTTCGTTAGACGTTGTACTATTTCTTATGAGACATCTATTTTCAACCAGATAGATGAAAAAGTCTCTTTTAATTCAAATAAACAGCTTGATATTCTCATTATCATTATTTTTTAATCATTTGTTTTTGATTTTTGATTTTTGTAAAGAAAAAAATTTACATCACATAATCAATAATATTTCATGATTGCTGTTTATTTGAAATTTATAGAGTCAATAGATTCGTATTTTGCTTGTCTTTCAAACTGTTTTTGGTGAAATTTCACTCAATTCCCGTGGTTTTACTGAACACGTCGCTTAGAATTTTAAATTAGTATTACACAAATTTTACTCAAAAGTAAAATAACTTCAAAGAATTTAGGGGCGATTGAAATTTGTTTGCTTAAGGGGGAAATCACATTGACATACGTATTTTTAAGCTTTTTTCCAACTTTGTTTTGCAGGGAAAAAATTACAAGAGCTAATTGAAGTTGATTGGATATTTTACTCATATTTTCAACCAAACTTTATAATTTTTCAAGTGATTAACATCAAAGTTCACAAAGTTAGAGGCTGTTCTTCGTGAAGGTCCTTCGTCCGAGGCTCTCATTGCCGTGCATGCTAGAGTTCACAATTTTAAAGTGACAGAGATCCAAGCCAATTTTTTATCTTACTTATGTAAACATCCCCGATGAACCAAATTTTGAGTAAACATATTGAAAATTGAAAATTTGTGACGCGCTTGAAAAAAATGGAATCTTTTTCTAGCCTTTGTCATGAAAAAAACTCTTAATCACAAATTTTTATCCTCATTTCAGATTCAATAAGACGCAAATTTTAAAAGAATTCATTTTTTTGGTTTATGAAGATCGGTCAAAAATTCGCTGAGATACAATATATACCAGCAGGAGATATGCGTTTCGAGAAAAACGCATTTAAAAACAAATTACCAAAAACTGAATATTGGCGTGACTTGTGTATTTCTTCTAATATGCATAGGGATACCTGGAAAAATACATCTTCTCCTTTGTAATACCCTCTACCAATAAATAGAAAGTAAGATGTATTCATAGAAATACAGCTGCGTGGTCTTTCCCAGCTTGTCTGCGATCGTTCCATTCAACAGACGTGCGGTATATTCGAGTGCGCTTCATTTCTTGCCTATATACTGCCTATTTATATATTAGAAGGACTTCGAATATCGGCCGCAAACTTTTTGAGCATACTCTTGAATAGCTAAAAAAAGTCAATTTCCCAAACCATCTAATGTGATTTCCCCCCTTATGCTACGCGAAGAATGGTAAAAATTTAACACTGAAAATTTTAATCAATATTCTTTAGAATAAATTTTTATGTACACATATATTTAGCGAAAAAAATGTAAATTTTTAGTCAAACATTATCAATAAATTGTCATTAAATAAACCAAAATTGTTTAAATATATGTATAGGCATAAATTTTACCAATTCTACCACGATTTCAATACTTTTATTTCAAACAAAGTTTCTTGACTATGTTAGCGGAATAGTCCAAAGGGTGATTTGTTGCCACCCAATTTTTACAATATTTTATGAATGTTATGTTATCACTCACGGAAGTAGTTTTGGAGAATTTTCAAATAAAAATATTAATTTTCAACGCTTAGTTATGAAACAATTAGTTCAAAAATAGTTATATGTCCAACTTTTGCAAGCAATTATGGCAATAGAATTTTCATTTCATTTCGTTTTTCACTTTAAAATCTTTTAATAATCCATTCAAGATTAAGCATAATCTCTGTCGTTGTAGATTTCGATAGGATGTTAAAAGAGGAGTTTATTTGCAGAGCTACCGTTTACGTATTTATATGGTTCTCATCGTTTACATTGGAGGAGCGATGTGGTTTCATATTCATGCTTGAATTATATTCAAGTCATAAAAACTTGACTCTCACCCAAAAATCTTAAGTTCTTTTAATCACCACGCCTCAAAATCTTCCGCTCCAAATCCGTAAATTACCATCAAATTAGTATTTCTAGTTCCGTCACAATTCTGATCGAAATCTATAGAAATTAGCATACTAAAATCGAAATCACAAAAATCAAATAAATCATGAACAAGACGTAACGGGACGGTGACGAAAATGTCGAAAGTATTATCTGAATTAGGAGATCCTTTCGATCGGATGACTCTATTCATGTGGTATTCGGCAGTTTTTTTGAAGGTCAACTGCATTTCTAGATACGTTCCAACGTATCTATTTTATGACTATTTAATGCAAAACCTTTCAGCTTAATTAGCAATTTAGAATGGACGTTTTAATAGTTGATCAGATGAGAGTAAAAAAATATCCTAGAACATGTTTGTTGTGGGTGGAATTTAATGGTATTCAATCCTGTATCTGACTAGCTGGCGTCATATAAATGCTATTATTAAAAGGAGCAAACACGTTTCATGAATATTCGGTAAATATGCAGAGAAAGAGTCAACAGAAGAATTTGTGATGTGAACAGCGTTGATGGGATCAATTCGATATATGAACATATTTTAATATCATTTTCGTGTTGAAGTGCTTTTATTGTATGTTGTTCTTATTGAATCTGATTTATGACGTTATTCCAAAAAATATTGATTTTCACGACTAGATATTAGAACCGTTTTGGGTTTTTACTATTTGAAAATGATGCAAACCAAATGCCCTAAGATCAAAAAAAATGATGGAGCGCATGAATCCTTTCGAAATCATGATTATTGTAAATTGCTTATTATTAATATATTTCCTTTATCTTCTTTTGTCTGATCTAAAACGTCAATGAACAATTTATGGAAGATGCAAACAACCTATATATTATGCGTTAAAAATTTTTGGAAAATAATATTTCCATCATTTTTTTCAATAGAAAAAAGAAGATATCATTTTGCAATTTTGCACCTATGTCAATTGATACTTTGGGTGTACAAAAATATTTTTTTTGGATTTTCTTATCGTTTTTTACTTATAACAATTTTTTTGAAAAAACATTAAAAAATGACGGCGGACGTGATTTCAGGTGACTGGATCATTTGGGGAAAAAAGAAAACGCCAAATTTATTTTTGTTTAAGTGCTTTTGACAGTTACCGGAATGATTTTTTCCCATTAAAAAATAATAAAATGGCGGCAACTTTTTAAAAAAAAATCCATTTGAGGGTGAAAAATTGTGTGACAATTGGAAAATTTGATACCGATCATAATGATTCCGCTACCGGCTATAGCCATATATTTCTACAACATATTGAAAAATCAGAGTGATCGGTTGAATATTTTTTTAAACCGTGTCCGTCATCTTAAAAAACATGAATTCGAGAAAATTACGTGTACTTTTTTACGATTTTTTTAAAACTCTATATACTTTTACTCTGCTATGCCTGGGCCATAAAAAATTCCTTCCTATCTGGTGCATCTTTGCGAGCTGTACTTTTCAGTTCTGTAACCTAACAGATTCCCTCAAACGCAGCTATTCAATAAAACAATGGAATAACACAGCTCAATGCCCAGAGAACTATGTAAAACATGATGTATTTTAAAAAATTGACCTGAACTCTGCCTGAAATCAAAAGTAATAATATATTGACACCTAAAAAACTTGAAAACTATTTTACAACAGCAAATAAACGAAGAAATATCGAAAATAATTGCATGTAAATTAATGGATTGATTTGATTTACAAAAGATGACAAATGAAAGGTGAATTTTTAAACTGTTTTAAGACTCAAGTTATTTGCAGGACATATTGTTTCAACTACGGTCATCGAAAATAAAAAAGGCTTAAAATGATTTGAACAAAAGTAGTCATAAATTGCGAAAATAATATTCCAAAAAACTTGCGACTAGCAAGCTATCCATCTAACTATTGCAACTCTGAGATGAGATCCTCATGCAAATGTTGTTTGCTAATAAAATTTTTAAAAAATGGTGAGTCATATTCTCCAGAATTTTTTGATATATTTTACACACAATCTGTCATAACTTTATCCAAGGACGATGTGCTTAGTTAATTAGACTGGTTAGTACATTTGACTTCAAGGGCGTCTAAAAGAAAATCACGATAATGTCGATTTACAATCATGTTTTTGTTCTATAACTGGTCAATTTACTCCCACGAATCGAAACCAAAACCCAGTCTTCCGAACTATGTCAAGTCAGTCAGCTACAGTTAGTGAAGCTCCAAACTTATTTTACAGCCAATTAAAATCACCTGCTACCATCAAATTGAAGACACCCCACAAAGACGATCATCTCGTCTTCCTTAACCAAAACATATATGACCGACCGACGACTTAGTAATGAATTCATAACTTTTAAATGTCAATAACTCGATTATAATTCATTTGAAACGCATTTACATGTCCATTTAAATTTTAACGAGTACAATGTTTACTACTACCATTTTTTCTTACCACTCTGATGCTGTGTTGAATCTGTTATCTTCTACAATTAACAAACATCTTGTCGGCGGATGTTTGACGAGGAGGCATCATAGTCGGCATCATTACCATCAGCATCTATTTTGCCCAAAGCGTTTTGGGGAGTCATCAGCTAATCACCGATGGATAGATAGGTATGCAGATGGCAGGATGGATACTCCAGTTTACCCTGAAGGTCCATCACCTGAAGATTTATTACTATACTTATCTACACAAATGTTTGTCTTGTGAGCCAACGATCATTTTGTAGGTAGCTGATTAGCCGTTGCGGCTCTTTGGATACGTTTCAATGTCAACTGGTTTTGATGGTGAATTAATTGGAGCTATTTGTGAAAATTCCTCCAACAAAAACTATTACGTCATGAATAATTACGGTTGTGGTTGGAATGCAATTGTAGCAGCTTGAAGATGACATCACGAAAAAAAGTGCTTGAATGGACACACCTAGAAAATACTTCCTGAAATTAGATACTCCTTGTTCCAAACAAAATCAAAAGCTTGCTTGATTAAGATACTATTCGTTCGTATGTCGCTCCAAGCACTGTGAACGATCACATCACATCATCTTAGTATGGTAAAGTAGCAGATATCCAATCTGTTTCAATAAAATATCTTCTAAGGCCATCAACTTAATATTCTTCCCGGAGCTTCAAATTTTAACACGGTTACGTGAATTGAAACAATTGTGTTTAGATCCTCAAATAGTAGCAAGAGGGAAATGCCTGCAAACCTACCCATCTAGAAACATTAATGCGAGTTGCTTCCGCCTGTTAATTGTCTGAATTAGGCTAAGCTGTCAAATGGATTTATCTTTTTTGAGATGAATACTTAACTTGTCAATAGTGTGTGAAACGCTCTTTAAGACAATAAATGTCCATTAGCAACTAAGTTTCAAATTTAAAACTAAATCAATTGCGTTTATGTTTTGTTGCAGCAGGCAATGACGCATCTTCAGGAAAAATTTGTGCTCAGTATAAAAAACTAGTTTTGAAATTAAAAAAAATTGCAAACTAAGGTTAATGTAAGAAAATCGTTTTTGAGGCATGTATTTATTCATTATTTAGAAATATAAGAGGAGAATCTGAAAAACATAGTTTCTGACTTCTTCAAGGAATTTGCCTAATGCTCCAGCATTCGAAAGGTCTAGTAAATTAGCTCACGGAATGATAGACATTGAGAGAGGTCAATATTTTTATCTTTTTGTGTGTGTGAATATGACTCCGCTCTTTTCCACCAGATGTCATTTTTAGTATTGGTCACGTGTACTAATAAATATTAGCTCTACTTCTCGAAAGGATTTTATGTCAGCTGTCAAACGCATTACTTGACATTTTGTTGAAGTGTGTGCAACAAGTGTTTTTATCAGTTTGAAAATGTCAGGTTTCGTTCCAAGTAAACATCATTTGCTGTACTTTTATTGCAATAAAATTAGTGTAATAACACTTAACTTATGACACTTTTATATTGCACTGAAAAGTACAGCAAAAACTCATCGTTTGATTGTGGAAATTTACGGTGAGCTTGTTTCATCTAATACAACGTGTAAGGAATGGTTTTGACGATTTCAAAACATTGATTCTGGCACTGAGGACAAAGAACATAGAAAACCACCCAAAAAATTTGAAGATTCCGAATTGAAAGCGGTATTGGCAGAGGATTCTTGCCAAATTCAATCCGAATTGGCTGCAGCATTAAATGTTGAACGATCAACTGTTGCAAAGCGTTCAAAACCAATGGGATTGGTTCAAGAAATTAGTAACTTGGTTTACTTATGAATTGAAAGAAAGAGACATCGACTGTTGAAAAGCAATTTGTGAAATCCTACTTCAAAGACAGCAAAGAAACAGATTTTGCATCGAATAGTCATAGGAGATAAAAAATGGATGTATTTTGAGAATCCTAAACGACAAAGAGGGTGATTAAAGCCGGGTCAACCTAGCTCATCACAGCTAAAGATAAATATTCACTGTGCCAAGGTTGTGCTTTGCATTAGGTGGGATCAGACAGGCGTTGTACATTATGAGTTACTTGAACCTTCTCAAAATATTTATGAAGACGCTTAACGACAACAACTAAGCGGTTGTAGCAAGTCATAGAAGAAAAACGATCGGAATTAGCGAATAGGCGCATTAAAGTAATTCTTCAACATGATAATGCCAAACCGCATACCGCACAAGTCGTGAAAACACATTTAGAATGACAGGACTGGAAAGTGCCATTCCACCCGACATATTCCACGGACAAAGCTCCTTCAGATTATCAATTATTCCGAACAATGCAGTCCGATCTAACAGGAGAACGGTTCACTTCATACGAAATTTTCAAAATTTGGATTGATAAATGGATCAGCTCAAAAAAACAGGATTTCTTCAAACAATGAATACGTAAATTACCTGACAGATGAACGAAGGTTGTAGCTGCCGATGGAGCATACTTTTAATAAACTTCATTTTAATTTTCTAAACAAGTAAATGTGTTTTATTTTACAAAAAAAGGACGGAGTCATATTCAAACACCCAATATGTTTTAGTGTATTTGCATTCGGGTGAAGTTTCTGCATTTTAACATTCCTTAGCAATCAAATAAAGCAAAAAAAGGACATTGAATGAAGGAGTTACAAACAGCAGTGACAAAATAGAATTGTTTTCTCGTCTTTAATGTGTCAAAAGATGAATCTCTTATCATAAATTCTTCCACGTTCAAAGAAGGGCAGTTCTTTTTCCGTTCTCAAACAAAAACAAATAGAAATATTCAAATTCAAGGTAAATTTCAAGACAGTAGCAAAGTTTAATTAAGACAATTCGCTACACATTTCGCTGTGAAAAACCACCCCTGGATTTTACGAGCGCCATTAAAATGCTAATCGGCTTGATGCCTTTTTGATTGGCAGCATTCCACATAAATCTTCAGTAACAAAGCAAATACACTCAATTCCATTCATCCGACAAAGATTCTTATCAATTTATTGTTGCGAAACGGGTTTCCGCAGTTTTTATGAATCATTTGCTCAAACTACACCGAATTCAGACCATCTGTAATCTGATATGGATTTTCGTATTTTCAGAAAGTTACTCAGATACCTTTGTATCTACTATGTGTGTACATTGTTGATGCTGAGGACCCACCACGTCTTTCCACGGCAATCAAATGGCGGCAACAGTTGGACATTGTCGATGTCGATTACACGGTCAAAAAATCATTTGCATCTATTCGAGATGAGCCACGAGAGTGCGCTGGGGCAAGAACAGGTTGCCAAAGTATCTTGTGGCGGTGGATATACCATATATCAATCATAGATTTAGCGGTCGACATATGTGTATGTTGATCCATGTGAGTTATGTGCAAGAATCTGGAAATCAGATGCAATTTTCAGCTGGTTTTGATGTGGCGGAACATGGATGACAACAGAATCTGTCTGTTTTACATATTTTTTCGAGCATCAAAAAGCGAAAGATGTTTATTAAGAATGTGTCAATTTTCGTGGATTTCTTTAAAACATTTCAATGTCAGATGCGGCATTGGTTATGCAACTGTTGGATTCATGAGACTAGGTTTTTGGTTGGGCTATAGGAAGACTGGTTGTTTGTTTGTTTGTTTCGGGAGGACAAATGGTGAGAATGGTAAAGCGTTTGAATTAAATTGATAGTGTTTAGAAGAAAAGCAATATATCACCACCAACAGTTGAACGACCTTCATGAGGGCTTTGCATATCAGCTTAGTCATTCATTTGAGCATCCGATGTTTAAGGATGCAAAACATAAAAAACTAAATAAGCAGTCGCAAAAGAGTTTTCCGCAAAACAACTGACTTTTGTACATGTTTGTTTTAAGATCAGTTTCTAGATTAGCAGCTTCCATTGGATTGACAATAATTATTTGAGGGCTATTAAGAGATTATACATTTTCTAGACAGCTTAAATTGTGTTTCTACTTATCTTATCTCATCGAACAATAAAAGTTTACAAGCTATCCAACGAATAAAAGAAAGCTCCAATCAATCTTTTTGAATTTCTAAATTATATTTCGAGTTATTTCGTTTGAAAGTGAATGGTTTCGTTTCTGTTTATGTATTTCTTGAATTTTATCAGACCACCCTTAGTATATTCTCGTTAAAATTGCGGATTATGGTATCATTGCATGCTAGAAATTCAATATTTTTCAAATTCTTTTCAACACCACGTGTTTCTAAACTCAGTTAACGAATGGACAAGCTCCAAATAGACTGCATTCGCTGACTTCCGTTTCCAAACAACGAAAATTTAATATCACGGCTCTACATCCAAAAATGTCGTTTGTTTCGTTTAAATATTAGAAAACTATGCGAAGGCGAGAAAAATTGTTGCCATGCCATACCATCATCATCTCATAATGGCATCGATTGATATCAACTATTGAATTGTTCAAAATTCAACCTAGGTCTATATATCTTCCAACTTTCCCAAACATAGAGTCCGGACAAGATGATCAAATTACTAAATCCGCCACACCTTGTTCCACCACTATTGTCACTGTTGCGCTGCTGTCTTTCTTGAATTACCATCCGCGAGTATCAGATAGACTCGAACTGACCTTAGATAAATTACATCATTTCGAAGGCAAGACAAAAAACCATGAAATTCATGCAAATCGTATGGATTCCAAGTGGATTGACTTTGTTGGGGAGTCGGTGCGTTTTCAAGGCTACACGTTGGAATTGTATGGTCCTGAATCGGAGTTGAATGGAAATTAGTTTTGATTGGAAGGAGCAGAATTTGTGGTGATCTGAAGACAGGAACATGAAAATATGGATGTGTATTACTGAAGTACTTTTTGCAGATATAAGGGCTCTGATGCAAACCAATAAAGTATCTTAGCACTCGAGACTTTTTGGAAGTAGTCACTTCGCTTTTCAAAAAAAAGTGTCAGCGATATGCAATCTCAATAAAATGTTGGATACTTCAGAAGATCAGGAAAATGTAACTATCAGAATGTGATAGTGACATTTGTTGGTTGATGTCGTTTTTGAGAAGATCACTCATGAAAAGATGTGTAGTGCTGGTTTACACTCTCATGCTTTTGTTAGATATTCTTGCGTCTTGGAGATGGTAGTTTTGCTCTCTTTTACTCTACGAAACTCAATACAGCACAATTAACGCATTCTTTTTAACAAGGATGTATAATTTACTTTGCCTAGCACTGCTTGGCATCACTTCTATTGTAAAACTTTGAGGGTTTTGTTAACAGATTTCCACTGATTTAATTTGTTTGAGTATCATGAAGAATTTTTTCGATGCTTTTCCTTAGAAGGTACTAATCCTCTTCAGCTGAGTAACTTTCTCATACACAGACAATCTTGTAAATGTTCTTTATAGACTGTTGCATGAATGTGTACCTTAAGCTTTGTTCAATTTTATGTCACCGATTCAAGGACGAAATGGTTATTATACAGTGTACACTATGTTTTTCTTTTTAGAAAATCACTTCAATAGATAATTTAAAGTTTAATCTATGTGTTTTTGACCACCTGTGACTGTGCTTTAACAGCCTTTTGCACTTTAATCTTGCAAAATTCAATTCATGGGTAATGCCAATATTTCTGTTCTCCTGGTAAAATATAAAATCTCTATTAATTTACTGGATTATTTTACCAACACGAATGTATTACTTCAATCTATCAATGTCGACTTTTAAGCCACTATGGTCGTTCTCAAAAAAAAATTACAAAATACAAATACAAAAAAAATAAAGATACAATGAATATTCTTTCTTTAAAACTGGTAATATATCCGATAGTAAATTGAGCTGAAAAGACCTGGATTGGTTTTTGAGAAATAATCAAAAATAAATGTGTAACAAATTTTATTTTAATGAAAATATTGAAGAAATTGTCTTCGAAAAAATGCCTAATGAAAGGAATCTTCGACTTAAAAATTTTGTTTTTTCCCCATTCAGCAACTCGATTGATTGATTAAGATAAAGAGGATCAAATCCAAAGCAATCTATTATTTTAATCATTCGTTTCTGCCATTTGACCATGACCAAATACCTAAGACTGTTTAGATAACTTAGGAGATTGCTCGTATGTTACTTCGAATACGGAAACTAGAACAAACCATCAGATCATTTGGTCAAAATTTATTGTTTAAACAATAAATTAACAACGTACAATCCATTTCACTAATAGTATTCGCAAAAATCCTATCTGATTTTCACCAAGCCTAGACCATAACAAAAGGCCATCGAAGCCATTCATCGGCTTGATCTGCATTTGCGTGTTTGTTTGTTGGGCTAAGTGTTAGTGTTGACTGTTATACCTGAAGGCATCGCGATCTTCTTCCGTCAGTGGCTAATTAAGTCAGACAAATGTTTGGGGTTTTTTTATAGAGCGAGTGCCATAATTTTATGTTGAACCGACCACGGCGATGAAATGAAAAGTGGTATGACGACTGCCAAAAATTTTGAGCGTTTCGTATATAAGAAAAAGTAGTTGACGACGAAAAGCATCAGTTGCTGTTTAATCTCAAATTGACCAACATGTTCTCCAAATTGGTAATAGTCCTTTGTGATCTTCAAAATATTATTCAGCACATTTCGGATGCTTTCAAATAATAATAATAATCTAGATGGCTTCTAGCCTAGTGAATTAATTTTTGTAAAACTTTGCAGTGCCGATTTGTGTTTCCAGTGTCGCCTAAATAGCTAAGTGATATTCATTTGTTCTTGCAGATTGTTGTTACCGCTCTCGTCACTCTTGCAGCTAGTCTGCAAGCAAGCGCCCTCACGACATTTGGTCGCCGGCAAGTGTTTGCTCAACCCCAATATTTCGCCCAACCAACACCTCGTCCTTATGCTCCACTCCCAGCCTTCCGTTCCTATGCTCCTCCAGTTCCATCCTACCGGGCCTATGCTCCAGTTCCAGCACAAATCGCCTACCGCTCAACTGGTGCCGGTGCCGCTCGCATCCTCAAGCATGATGCCGTAGTCAACCCTGATGGCTCATACCAATACAGCTACGAAACCGAAAACGGTATCTCTGCCCAGGAATCGGCCATACCAAAGGCTTTCGGTGCTAACCAAATCGCCGAACAAGTTCAAGGTGGCTTCTCATACACCTCCCCCGAAGGAGAACGTGTTGTGTTGCAGTACATTGCCAACGAGAACGGATTCCAGCCAACCGTAAGTTACACTTCGTCGAATTACTTAATTAGATTACAGCCGTAATTGTTTCGAATTTTACATTCACAGGGTAGCCACATCCCCACTCCACCACCAATCCCAGCAGCTATTGCCCGTTCCCTTGCCTACCACCAAACCGGTCGCTACTAATTGGAGACTTGTCTAGTCATCTGGGATAATAATTGTTAACTTTTATCTTAATTAAGTCAAATTTTTTTACAAAAAAACATGAAATCCGAAAATACAGATCTGTCGTAAGACAACTCATAAATATTTCTTTGTTTGTTTTTCGAAAAGATAAAAGAAGACATTACAAAAAAACTAAATGGAAGATATATATAAATATTCAAGGCTTTGAAGGGTTGAGTTATGATGAAAATCGAAATGAAAAAAAAAACGTTTAGAACATCCATATTTCAGGCCGTTGAATCGCCAATATTTTTTTTTAATTTTTAATTTTTTTCGTCGTTGGGAGGTGAAATCTTCAAAAGATACCGATTTGATATTTCAAAAATTGTGCATAGGTGAAATTTCCGCCGAAATAATTTATTGTTGAGAATAGGTTTCACAGTCCCGGTTTGTGCGTTGAAAACTTGATATCTTTTGGAAGCAAAGTGACATTTTCCAAGATTAAATGTCAAAAAATCGTTCTATTGTATCATTTGAAATAACAAAAACAAGCAAATTTTATCAACTGCTTACTAACTAATATAGCACTTCCCCCTCAAGTTCACCAAAATTCCGGACCATATAGACAAATGGTTAGATCTAATTATCAAATGCCCAAATCTAATTCACTAATTTCCAAATCAAAATTTAAAAAAATTCAATTCCATTGGAAAATTTGTGTATTTGATTTGGAAAGTAGTGAACTTGATTCAGAAATTAATTTTTTGGTTCAAACATTTGTTTATTTGATTCGGACGTTGATTCATTTGATCCGAAAATTAGTGAAATTGAAGCGAAAATATCATATATTACCCGACAAGAAGGTTAACAACAAATCAAATCAAAATTAAGTTTTGAAACCTTCGATCAAAGATTTATCCCAATTATAAATCCTTTTGCTTCTAGCAAGTTGAAACATGATACAAGGAAAGTAGTCCTAATGTGCATAGATTCTAAATGTTCTACTAATTATACGAGTAATAAAACAATTAGAACAATGTTCTTTACCTTGGAACTTGGTTACAATATACAATCAATGAGTGCTTCACTATCAAATTCAATCAAATTGTCTTCGTTTAGAGTCTTCAGTTAGCCAGTACCCGAATCTTTTTGAGGTTTGAAGTAAACACGATGTGAAGGTAAAGGAAACGTTTTAATGAAATAAATTGGTTAAAATACCAGCACACGTTAGTACGTTCACCAGAATTTTAACAATTTTCAATAGTTCCCATTCCGATGTTTAGAGCACTCACTAGCATCTTAAGCATCAGATTATTCTGAAATACACAAATATTGTAAATTTTATGAACATTTGGTGTCAATTAATTAAATCAATCAAAACACAAGCCGCAAGCCGAAGCTTTCATCACACATGGAAGTCTCTTCTTCGTTTCAATGTCATACATCACTTTTTTGCATTTTTGGTAATTTATTTCCCAGACAGTGTGAATTTTCGCATTTCAATAATTCAATTCGATCAAATCGTGGGAGACAATGTCAGTGATGATATATACTTTGAAATTATCACGAAGAAACAGCTAGGCTGGCCGAAATGGTGTCGAAAGAAAATCTGTTTATTATCTATTCAATATATGTATTTATTTCAATGATATATATCTGCAAAAAATTCATATTTGCTAGTGGAACCAATAAATAAGATGAATGAAAACCATGCAGACTAATTCGCATTGTTTCTATTTCAGGTTTGATCACATTGTGAGATAAATAGCTAAATGGATTTATTATGTTTGCTTTAATAGTAAATATTGGCCTTGATTTTTATTGGATAGTTTGTCTTGCACGTTACGGAAAATTTATGATCTAATATAATAGATTGAGTTGAAATTGGATGCATCAATAAGGATATTTCGATTCGGATTTTAATTAGATACAATTGTAAAATAAATTATTTCAAGGTTGCCTGGAATACTAAAAATAACTTTAAAAAAATAAAATACATATACATATATATAAAATATCAACCCCTCGCATAGAAGATTCATGGACGAACGGCTTGAATGTGAAAAAACTTGCTTTACTACTCAAATTATAAATTCCCTTATTTAAAAACTTCTGTAAGTGATTTGTTTATTAATGTGGAATATTTTTACAGATTTTTCATTGTTATTTCTAATTTTTCAATGATGTCACAACTCGACCAGGAATAATTTTAGCCTAGTCATGAGAACTTAGAAGCAGAATAGTAAAAGCAACATAAAACCTGTAGAAAGAATTTTAAAAAGCAAAATCGGTAGTGTTTTGAGAACCTGGCGCACAATTAAAACACAATAAAATAATTTCAAGCTGCACTACATTAACATCAGACTTACTAACTACGGTTTTCTTGTGACGAACACAGATGCACGCATCTTGCAAACACTTCAATCAGGCTGAATTAAACCATGTTACTAATAAATCAATAATCATATAATCATTTTAAATAAACATATTGCACGTACCAACCACAATGCTTGCGACCAATTAGGAAACCATATTCAACTGGAAAAGCATGTACCACTAACATTTACAGCTACTAACTTGCTTACAGCAGCAGTTCCATCTTGAAATAGTGAATCCATCACGACCACTTCTTCTCTAATCGATTTGATGCACCCTGGTAATCATTTAACATCTAGTTATGGCCATAATACGCTAAGGTCACCAACAAATACTGGTGCCGCCAAGTACAAGAATCGATATGTCGTGAACTATAAACCAAAACCTGATGCCATTTCCATTCTAATTGAATCAACGCCACATATCTATTGGTATGAGTAGGTATGTTAATGTGATGAGGGGAAGATTTTATTTAATAAGATTTCAATATGATATTTCACTGAGTGTGTACAATATTCATGCAATTTTGTTGAAGCTACAACGTTAAAGCCTTAATCAAAGGAGATACGTTTGAAACTGACACAATTAATAGAACTATTGGACATATTAACTCAAAATTATCAAATCATTTTATGCAGAAATATCATCATGGTTTAATTTTCACCATCATCAATAAAATGCGGTCTGAAAACCATCCCTTGTATACGAAACTTTAAATATTTGTTACCGAAAACAATGTAAACTGATTCGCTTGCAGCATTTGGCGATGGTATGCAGTGTGTGCTCAAAGATTTTCATCTCTTTATCACGTGTGGTTTCCATGTTCAAACAACCACACCTTACTTGTAACTTGCGTTGCATCAACTGAATCTACTAAGGTAGATTCCTCTTTGATGGTCACAATTTGTTTCTGCACTTTTCGCTATTGGTCTTGAGGATCGCCTGAACACTGTGACGAAACGGTCGTGATTCAAAATTTCATATCCATAATATATGAATTGTTGGTACTTAATGATGCCCGGAAAATTATTTTCAGTACAATATGAGAAGGTTACCTTTGTTGCGATCCATGCATGATACATAAACTCACTCTAGTATGTAAATGCCTTCTGGTATCCTACAAGAACTATTTGAGGATTTCACCAAATACAGATTCGATTTTGAATCGGCATCAATTGGTTACTATATCATTTCATGAAACAATAGCATTCGATAAGCAAAATTAACAATTAGTGAGCTTCAAGCGATCGATTCAATTCCTAATTAAGATACTGAAATTAGGATTAGCAAGCTGCCTGATATTAAGCGCCTCGCCACCAAATGCCAACAAAGAACGAAGTTCAAAAGCATCGATTCAAATTTAACTAGCAGAATCAACACTTAATGATCCACAATTTATTTCACTGGTGCTATTCAATTGTTGTGGACAAAAGCCGATTGGGAGGCAGGCATATTAGAAGAAAATTGAAAATGTCAACTACTTAGTTAATGCAATGCACAAGTTGCTCTTCATCGTGGTAGCAAGTTTCACGAAGTCTTTCTTGCCGCGAAAGCCTGACATTTTTATATTTGAACCAAACTTGCATACGTGACCAGCAAGTGGTATTTTTGCAGAGAATTTTTCTTCGGCATCAAATTGATATGTAATTGGTGACTGAAAAAGTTTATTCTAGTGTAAAGTGAATTATTAGCAATTTCGTTGCTTACAGAAAAATGCATGGTGATATCTACACGCTTTGAAATAATAATGAGATGTCGTCGATTTTCAATACTCTCCGATTTTCTGTTTCCGAAAAGGTTTCCAGTGCTAAGAATGAAAAACGCCAGGGGAAGCATTATTTATTTTTCGAGTTACTTGTTTGTATCTTTTGATTAAGAATTTCTCTTTCAAAAAACTCCGAGCATATTTGATTTGCGAAACACAGCAATCAATGTTTATAAAATTTATATAGTCCACAAAGTTTTTGTATTAAAACCAGCAAAACCATTTCTCACTATTACAAAAAAAAATAAATTAAAAATAAAAAAACATTTAAAGTCATCATGACCTTCAAGGTCATTTATATCATGGACTATATCTCACAAAAAATATAATATTTGCATCATGAAGGTGTCAATCGACGTGTTCTATATTTTTTATGAGCCGTTTTTTTAATTTAAGAATAGAAAATTCGAAAATTAGGGCTTTTTCATAAAAAATAAATGTTTGATCTAATTTGCACAACGCAAATTCAAGACAAAGCAGCAAACCCTTTTTTGTGATTACAAAAAAAAATTAAAAAACATTCAAAGTCGTCATGTAAATAGGGTTCATAGGAATGATGTTAGTTTATACCTCTTATTCTAAAGACATTGTTGTAAAGTCAATTAAAATTTAATATATTTGCATAATTTGAGCAGATATGGAACAGTTTTCACAGCGTTTTAATTTTAATAAAAAAACTGCTTAAATTTTGAAAATCAACAAAATTTCAATCAAATTTGCATTAGTGGTAATCAACGTTTTGAATTGTTAAATATTTTGTAGTCATTCATCAAATAATAAATTGTAGTTTTTAGTAGTTTTTTTCTTTAGTCATAGCCATCATATTTTTAATTCTTTTTATATTTTACATGCAATTAAACTGATTATTGACTGCATATTCAATGTTTTTCAAGACCAACTGAAAATAAGGAATAATTATTAGTATCATTGATGTAGAATCGTGAACAAATACAAATTCAATGATTATGCCGAAGTGCTGGCAATTTTGAACGCAACTATTCAAGACGACCAACACGCGACAAAATCTCTTCGGTGTTCGTAATAACAAAAATTGCATTCATTTTTGCCAGCGCTCTTTTGTCCTTCAAGCATCGATATGAAAATAACAAATAACGTAGAAAAGGCTTTGTAACCTGTACCTCCTCTGATTGATCCGTGTGAATATTCAATCAAGCACAACCCCCCCCCCTTTCCCCAATGATCCTTACGTAATCAATGGGCGCTCCCGTAGATGATACGATTAATATTAACTCACTCCAATTACTGTTATGAGAACCTCTTATTATTATTATTTAAAGTCGTATTATTTTCATAATTATTATTGTGTTTAATGTTTTTAATATTTATGTAGATATTACTGGGAAGTTGACCATCTGGACCTCAAGGGTCGCACCTCGTAGCTTCGAATGGGTTTCCAATGCTAAGAGTGAAAAACGCATGGAGAAACAATATTCATTTTTCAGGTTACTTGCTTGAGTCTTTTGATTGAAAAAAACTCCGAGCATATTTTACCTTTCAGAAACTAAATATTTATTTTCATTTTCATTTCAAAACTTTTAATGATTTTTCGAGTATTTTTCTATATAAAATAGAAAAGAATGGGATGAAAATTAAATGTACGAAATTTTCCAGAAAAATGTAATTTAATCAAAGGATTCGTGCAAATCATGCTGCTGTTTTGCTCTCATTTATTTTAAAACATCCTCACCAAAATATTTCCGCATGGAAATTCAATATTGCGCATAAATACTCAATCGGATAGATACCAAACATAGCACACAGAAAACGTACAGCAAATATGTGGTCGACATGTGGTTAATAGAGTTAATCTCACCACTCGAATCTGTTTCGCACAATTTTCTCGACAAGAAAATTAAAATCAAGTATTTACTTGACTTCAGTGACGGATTGATGGGAATTCGATGCTATTGAGTGGGCATGTAAATAAATACTGAAACGCAGTTAAGCACTTTGTAAAATCTCTGTAATCTTCCACTTACGGTCAAGGCTGGCGCTATGTGATATCTTTATTACTACGGATAGGTTACTTGATATGGTGCTCTGTGCGTGTGTCGGATTTGTTATGAGCAGTCACGACTTGATGAATGGCAGTCTTTCGAAGTCTTAGAATGTTTTTTCCAGAAACGATTTTTGGAAAATATTTCAAATTATTTAGTACCCAATAAACACAAAGCATGATCTTCCTCAGTCGTATTTGCTTATTGGTTGGATCCCAGATTGATGCTGATTATTTTATTGTCTCTAAGCTAGCCCTTATAAAATAACATCAAAACCTTATCAGCATACCTGAGACTGAGGATTTGGCTCATTCAGTAGATTAAGACATTCTAGTTCCATAGGCACAACCATTGCGCAAGTTAAAAATGTGCTGCTTCATGGAAATTTGGTGAAAAAAACTATTGTATTAACACAATGAAGACGGAAAAGACTGTAAACTGAGATCATAATATTGTTCCTAACCATTCCGAATGCAGCATGCCTCACATACCAGTCAGCTTAATATAATACGTGTAATTTCAAAGATTTAAAGATGAATTACTTACTCTATTGCTTTATTATCTGTGAGCATATGCATAAGTTGGCACCCAGTAGACAAACCTACCATACAAAATAGCAATAAGATAAGATAATGGAAGTAAAAATACTAGACTTATGTTAGCACAACTACCATCCAAGTTAGTCCTCTTCGGGAAACAGTCATAGAAGCCGTGATAAATTCATTCATAAATTCTACTTTATCTAAAAACCACTGGCTCCAATATCACTTCATTTACATCCCACACCAGTTGATGAACACGTTGACACCATGCTGACATTGTGAAATTTCTCGCCGGGTGTCCTTTCCGCTACGTAACTCCACACTAAATCATCCGCAAATATCACGTCAACGGCACAGGTAACTCTCAGCTAATGGACCTTGCAACAATCATAAATAAACAGAAAATTCTTCAACAACTTTTCATGCATTTCCAGTGGAAATCAATATTCAATCACTTGCAGCACAAATCAAGTGGTAATTCAGGCTAAATGTGTGCGCGATCCCCTTTGGTGCAGCACATCTTTCATGCAAGCATATGTGTAAAAAATACACCCGAATGCAACAATATTATTCGCACTTAGAGAATATTGCAAGCGTGGATATTTGTATCTAAGTAGCCGAGCATCTTTGCTGGATACAATGGGGCAGATTGAATAAGCTCCTTTGAAAAGCGTTGGCAAATTGTCATGGAAAGGTCACACCAAATCGATTTGAAGTGGTCGTTGTTCTTGTAACTTTTCCATCCACCTCTTGAGCGTGGACACGGGGTCTAAAAGGCAAGTGTATGTGTGTTACGCTTGTGGTTAAGCGACACTTGCTTGGGTCCAGATACAAATATCACTGCTTCTCCCCTATTTGCAAGCATCTGTACGATTGAATACAAGAGTTGCCGATCCTCGATGATCAGGCTTCTGTGTTAGATTAGATGAAATTATTTTAAGAGAATACTAAATACACTCTTACTCGTTTCGAAACGAAATTTCTGACGCATAAAAATAGTATTGGGTCCATTTTTTTATTTACTTTAGAGTTTAGAGTTTCACATTGCAAACACTGATGAATCGATAGTTAACGAAATCGTACTTTGAAAAAAAATAGGAGTAATAAAAACATCAAATCAAATTCGCACAACATACTTATTTTTCATGATTTCTACTTAGCATATAAGAATTGCACTTTGTTCCTCACAAGACTTTTTAAAAATTATATAAACTCTGGCAACCCTGTCCTCCGGCACACGTTGGCTGCAAGCATCCCATTAGTGTTATTATAATGGCCATTTCAGTAACACCGACATACCAATATCGCATTAACGAGGATGGGAGTCATTTTGTCAGGAATATCCTACCACCGGAATTTTCACCAGCTCTACACTTTACTGGAAAATCAAAACTTGAGAAGACGAGACAAAAAATACTAGAATAAAAAAATGCATGCAAGTAAACCTTACAGGCAAGTAAATAATGTACATCAAATAATTACGATATGCACATCGACGACGAGAATGCTCAAGATAGGGGCGGGTAGCTACCACATTTCTACTCATAGGGAAGGGGCTAAGAAAGTGTAATTGGGTGCATCCATAGCGTTTAGACTAGTGTGACAAGTGAAGACCTCCGGGTATATATAGAGGATCATTCGGAAGGTTTTTCTCATAGTATCCAGCATTCTTCATCTAGGTTAGATTTAACACATCTAGTTGAGTGGATTAGTGAATACAGTTGAAACATTTGCAATAGTTCAGTGTACCGACGTCGAATCGTCTGTGATTTTAGTAACTTTCAAAGGATCTCAACGACTACCTACAACAGGTCAAAATGAACAAATTCGTAAGTGTCGTGGAATTACTCAATAACTTTGGAGCACTACGTTTCACTAGGCCAAAGGTTACACAAAGCTCGAACTGTGCTCCACTAACTATTCAAATATGACTTCGTTCACGCTGAACTTATGATTGTGACTCTTTTCTGGATTATCCCAAAGCAGGCATATTCTTCGTGCCTATAAAGCCTGTCTGGTTCTTGAAAGGTCATCTTGATCACCATCGAATCGCGCCCAAACGATGGCACAAAGACAACAATGTCGTGAAATACCATGCCATCCCAGCATTATTTCCGACTTCCCGAGTTGATCTTGCAACCTCTGCTACCCGAATGCATTGTTCATTCATCAAATGCAATGCAATCAACACTATCGCCCATTGTACAGTCTCCTTGACTGCATACTTCTCCAACTTACAAAAGTATCTTTCGCTGCAGAGGCGCCGGTTTCAAGTTTACCAATGCAACTTCTCGATGTACAATAAATAGGTCGAGTCATCTGATATCGCCACTACTAAGATAGTAGGTCTCGATCGTGAGGACGGTCGTCTTCAAAAGGTGAATCCTAGCCTAGCACATCAAGTACAAAATGCACTCACGGCATCTGTTGAAATGTGCAGGCTGACCTTTTAATTGGTTGGATAATCTCATTGCCAATACAGCTAGTGGATTGTTGTGTTGTGCTCCCATATTCCAATCAAACATCTACGAATCCCTTGCATAATGAAGCCTTTGTTGACATACGCCCAGCTACTAGTTACGCATCGTGCCATATATCCTTCTTGATACGAGCGTGTGCCGCAGGTTCTTGTCGATCGTGTCGCGTACGATCATCATTCTTGCACCCATCAGCCTCAGCCAATTGTTTCATTCATAACTTATTCAAGGTGAGATACTGACTAAGATCTTGAATTTGATTGTACCGTTTCAGGGAGTAACAATACTAGTAGTAGCGCTGGCAGCAACCGTGGCTGCAGCCGCACCCCAGGGCACACCCGAGCCAATCGCGATCATCAGCCAAGACTCCAACGCCGAGCCAGATGGATCGTATCAGTACAGGTAGGTAACAACCATAAAAACATTTTCACAGGTAGGTAACAACGATGAAAACTATCTTTCCGTATACATGGAGTAGCTTGAGGCGCAGAACTTGCTGGCCATCGATACTACTTTTAGGCGATCGTGAGATTCGCCATTCAATTTGCATTTCCAAAGATAAATTCAAAAATTATTGTTGGAAATTGAACGAGAAAGGCCATTTTCGAGATGATGGTTTCAATTTTCATTTAAAATCGTCCACAGCTATGAAACGGCAAACGGTATCAAAGCGCAAGAAGTTGGTACACTCAAAAAAGCCACATCAGCCGACACACAAGACGTGATCGTGTCGCAAGGATCATATTCATACACCGCCGATGACGGAACCGTGATCAACCTGAGCTATGTCGCTGACGATGTCAATGGATTCCAACCCGTAGGCGATCATCTTCCGACTTCTCCACCAATTCCGCCAGCAATCCAAAAGGCTCTTGAATACTTGGCTAGTCTTCCACCTCAAAAACCCTAAATGATCCTTCCCAGCACATAACATATAGACCAAACCACATCGGAATGGCCAGTTGACCACGAACCAGGATAACGACACACGGACAACTCATCGAATCAATGAACTTTATTATTGTGAGAGCCTTAAAGGAGTGCAAATACTATTTATCTTTTTACAATTTACTAACACTGCCTGTTCTTTGCTTTGCCTTCACGCCAAGCGGAATCTTTTTCGTGGTGGGTAATGTGAACAAGCATACGGATGAATGAAAAATACAATGAAGTTAAACAGATGCAGGAATACGTAATGGATTGTTAATGTTCAATCTATGACTCACGAAGGATATAAACACTATTCTATTATTATTTTATCGATCTTTGAGCAAACGCGATACGAAAATCTATTTCTTCTCTGTGAAATGCAGGAGTCACCAATTAATGATGGCGCCGAGTATCTTTTTGTTGGCATTTCACACTGAAATTCTCAAATAATGAATATCGCAATGGAAAAATGACAAAAAATATAAGATTACTGTAAGTTAAGCTAAAACAAAATATATAATGTATATTTTCATAAAACTTCAAATGTGTTTTATTCGCATTTATAAATATTTTATACATACTATAGTAGTTGACTAATATGACAAAGTCAACTCTGCAGAACCTGATACAGTAAATTATCATAGGTCAAGCAAAAGCGGCGAGAATTTCCCATATAATCCTCTTATGCACCGTTTGACAAGATATTTTAAAGGACCTTTAGTTCATATTAGAATTGTCAGCAAAGTAACTCAATGCTTAGATCTTCCAAAAACTAACTATTAGACATAGAGAGTAGAAAGTAACTACATTATGTGTTATTCTTTTACTTATTGTTTGTAAAAACAATTGTTTCGAAAATGGTCACATGGGAAAGGAAGCAACTGATTATGAAAGCCAGCCAGTTCACTTCCAATGCATCAAATGCAGGAGAGGTGTATAAATTGCCAAGGTTACTCTATAATTGGTTTTCAATCGAAAGTAAACACTGATATCTAGCTCTTTAAATCAAGTTTCGTAAAAGTTCCAGCTGTTCTGTTGGATGCCGTAGCTTTTTGGTTTTCAGGTTAGGCATATTTTCAAGCCAAGTCTGTCTGTGTCTACTAACACTTCCTTGTATATGTTTTACAGCAGAAAGCCTTGCTTTCCTAATAGAAAACCTAGGTTATTGTGAGCATATTTTGTTGTTATTTGATTTATTATTTTTTCACAAAACCTTTGCTCTTCAATTTTAGGCAGTAAGATATCTTCAACAGACAACGATCAGCTTCTGCTTTCTCGTCTGATAAAAATATTAAAGCCAAGTTATCAGGCTTCATGTTCCCATTTTATTTTTGTTTATTTCATTACCCTTTAATAAATGTTTTCATTGATAGTGTCGTATTAATTATTTTACAGAATAGTTAAATTTCTTCAACTTGGATTGCACTTATTTTGTTATTGTTGTTGTTTGGAACTCATTTCAGAATTATTTTCCAAGGTACAAATAAAGCAATTGCATTTTCGATCAAATTGGAAAATGTATTCGTTTTCCTTTAATTGTTTTAATATTAGAGTAGAGTGGCTGGTTCAGTGAGCAGAGCGCCCGACTCTTGCTCTCGAGGTAGAGGGTTCAAATAACCGCTCCCTCTGTTTCATTTTAACTTTATGTTCTTTTTGTGTGAATTAAAGGTTTAAAGAAATATCATATTTTGTCATATTATATGCATCCAAGATTTTTGAATTTATCACATCAATTCCTTAATTTTTCCTGCATTTATCTATATATAACTTTTTAATCTGTTCATAATCATTTGCAAAGCGTAGCTAATTTTCCCACCGGACACTCCCGTAGTGCCTCACCGTTATTTTTTGATATTTTTATTTATTATTTATATTTATTTGAAGGCTTTCAATATTATCCGTTAAGTCGTTAAATATATCCAACCATTTATTATTTTGGCTAAATTGTTCTCAAAGGTTTCCGGCATTTATGTTTGCATGTAGATTTATCTATGAAGTGAAACTTAGTTGACAGTCCAGATAGCAAACGGAATTTTTTCCTAAATAAAAAGAAGGGAAAAGAATTTGTAATCATGAAATCATTTAAATATGTAGTAATAACTTGCGTTCAATTTTTGTAATCAAAAGTGTTTTTGTTGTAACTTAGTTGAAAGCCATTTTCTAACATTTTAGATATGGCAATTTAAAATAACTGCCAATAATTAACAATGTTGAAAAGGAAATAAAAGAAAAGTGCATCAAATGTTGTAACTTCACATTTGCTATGATGTTATTAGTGTAGTGGATCTGCATATATCTACACAATCAATCAGCATTTTACTATAAACTAAACCCACAAATTAATAATCAATGAGCAATCGTAGAATATACAAATGCATAACTTACGATCACTTTGTAATGCTCACTTTGCATACTCGTTTCGCATTTCACTCACACGAAAGTCAATTCATGTTGTCACTAAAAATAGACATATGAACGAATGTTTATACTAACCCATTGCGATCGCTCTAGACGAAGCGGCGCCTAGCATTGGCATGTGTAATGTACACACAAAGTACGAAACCTGAGTAGTCATTACTCATGGACTATTATGAGTGTTGCATATTACTCATGGACTATTATGAGTGTTACATTTCACTCATGGACTATTATGAGTGTTGCATTTTTAAATTGGGTCATATGGAAAAGTGCTGATCGATATTTTGATTGGTAGAATGAATTTACCATATTCAATTCTTCCAGTTTTAGAGTAGGGATTATGTATTAAGTAGAATAAAATATTAGAGTAGGGATTATATGTTAAGTTGTAAAAAGTGTATAAAAGGAAAGTGTACAAAAGAAAATATAGTCATAGTCTTACTTTTGACTCGTTTTTAATTATCTACTATTGCCGTAGTATGGCAATACGCTCGAGCCGTAACTTGGCTTTAGAAGCGCTACAATTAAAGCGTAAGCAGTCGCTAAAAGTAAAACAGAATAAAAATATCGGCTAGCTTGGATCTTGAATCCTGCGCCAGATATGTGGCAATTAACTTGCCGGTAGGTACTTCAATTTAACCCTGTTCCCTCACTAAAAGTGCGCTATTCCTATACAGCGCTAAATCCCGGATCACACTTGAGGAATACAAGATCCGGCGTTCGGCGTCCAACACCGAGAAGGCATCTACTGCGACGAACTATCATTTAAATGCAAATCTTTTACATGGCGATCCTGCAACCGACGATCCTGCAACCGACGATCCAGTAAACTTCGAAAAATAATAAAACGGTACCCCAAATACATACACAGCTCGCAGGCATAACCCAGAAACGCATGCCCATAACGGCATACAAAGACAAAATATTATCTTTAATAAGTGATTTAAACCAATTACAAATTGGCACGTTAGGTGCAGATGTAAACCAAGCTGCTAAACAAGCAATACAGAGCATAAACGACACATATGCTCTTACTATATTCAAGAATGGTCTAAACGATCAAATTAGGGACACTGTGTTCGCAGCACGACCACAGACTTTCAGTGAAGCTATCACATTGGCCACTGAAATTGAGAACAATGAATCTCAACCTTCAACAATTATGTACGTAAATAAAAATAACAAGTACAATAATTTTAATGCCAGAAGACATAATAACCACAATGGTTATTATAATAGAAATGACAATCGTGGAAGTTCCAATCACCCACGCAATAATTTTAATAATAACTCGTATAGGACATATAATAGATACAATGATAGGAATTCTAATCCTACCAGAAATTTTAATAGAAATAAATTTGATAATAATACAGGAAGATATAATAACAATAATAACAGATACAACACTAGAAGGGTAAAATTGATAAACAACCAGGGAAACGTGACAAGTTCCCGAGAGGAATTAGGCAACCTCCCGGAAGAAGCATAGTTTTTGAAGCCGAAACAAAAAACAGTAATAAATACACTCTAGAGAATAAGGTATACAGAATAACGGGTATGAGCACAAACTATATAAAAATATTTAACAAAAATGAACATAGATATCTACAACTATTAATAGATACTGGAGCCGACATCTCCATATACAAAAGTAATAATTTAAGTTCATATGATATACAAGCACAAAACAGGTGCAAACTCACGGGCATAACAAACGAAACTACAATGTCACTCGGAACTATCAAACTAAAATTCAACATTGAAGATATCATTATATCAAATACATTTCATGCGGTAGATGAGAAATTCCCTATCGAAACTGATGGCATTATAGGACGAGACATGCTAATCAAGTATATGTGCAAAATTGACTACGAAACGTATACCATATCCTTCAGTACACAAGACAGAGATATAGTGTTACCAATGTACACTACAAAAGCTAACATGGCACACATAACTATTCCCGCAAGAACAGAAGCGATAATACCCATAGACGTAGACAGATCGGAAGACAGCATAATACTAAACAAAGAAATCGAAAAAGGGATATTCTTAAGCAATTGCATAATTCCAGCGAAAGGTATATGTCATGTGAAAATACTCAATACTAACGAACATGACATAACTCTGAAAAACTTTCAAACAGAGGTAGAACCACTGAGGAATTATGACGTATTAAAGACAACTCGGAAATTTGACAAAAAACGATTAGACGAACTATTAAACGTAATTAATACCAACAGTCTCGATGAACAAGCAAACAAGAGTTTGCAAGAAATTATAATGGAATACCAAGACGTTTTCCATCTGGAAGGTGAATACCTCACAAAAAATAATTTCTACCAACAAAAACTGAACACTTGCGACGAAAACCCAGTCTACATAAAAAATTATAGATTACCGCAAACTCAGAATGAAGAAATTCTTAGGCAAGTACGGGAACTAAAAGATAATGATATTATCGAACAATCCACAAGCCCGTACAACTCTCCATTGTTAGTGGTACCTAAGAAAAGCTCGGATGACACCAAGAAGTGGAGATTAGTCGTTGATTTCAGAAAACTGAACGACAAACTGGTGAACGATAAATTTCCTTTGACAAGGTTAGAAGACGTCCTAGACAAACTAGGTAGGGCAAAGTACTTTTCAACCTTAGATATGACTAGTTCGTTCCACCAGATTGAACTGGAAAAAGAA
Source organism: Oxycera nigricornis (assembly GCA_963942545.1). NCBI lineage: Eukaryota > Metazoa > Arthropoda > Insecta > Diptera > Stratiomyidae > Oxycera > Oxycera nigricornis. The sequence continues at coordinate 125,904,877 of OZ012659.1, read as the reverse complement.
TCAAGACATTTAACCGCTTTTTCCACCAATGATGGACACTATCAATTCAAAAGATTACCTTTTGGATTGAAAATATCATCAAACAGCTTCCAAAGGATGCTCACTATTGCCTTAACTGGTCTAAGTGACTCAGCATTCTTATACGTAGACGACATCATGGTTTTCGGATGTAGCATGAAACATCATAATGTAAATTTAAGAACAGTTTTACAGAGACTTCGTAAGTACAATTTGAAGTTAAATGCAAATAAATGCAAATTTTTAAAATCAGAAGTAGTGTATTTAGGACACCTTATTACAGCAGATGGTATAAGAACAGACCCTGCTAAGCATGAAGTAATTAAAAATTATCCCATCCCAAAGACCGCGGATGACGTGCGAAGATTCGTAGCTTTCTGCAACTATTATCGACGCTTCATACCAAACTTTGCAGAAACGGCAAAGAGTTTGAACTCTCTTTTAAAGAAAAAAGCACCGTTTGTTTGGGAAGAAGAACAGCAAAAAGCATACGAACTTTTAAAACGCAAACTGATTTCACCTCCTATACTACAATACCCAGATTTTGAAAGACCCTTCATACTTACTACAGATGCGTCAAATTTCGCACTAGGTGCTATACTATCGCAAGGAGAAATTGGTTCAGATCTACCAATCTCGTACGCGAGCAAATCCTTAAATAAGCACGAATTGAATAAACCTATCATAGAAAAGGAACTATTGGCGATACATTGGGGCATAAACTTTTTTAGGCCATATTTATATGGACGGAAGTTTATAGTCGTATCAGACCACAGACCTTTGGTATCATTGTTTACACATAAAAATCCATCTTCAAAACTTACTAGAATACGTCTAGATTTATCGGACTACGATTTCGAGATCATATACAAAAAGGGTAATATAAATACAAATGCGGATGCGCTGTCAAGAATACAAATGAACACTGAAATGCTAAAATCCATGATACCTCCGACAAACGATGAAAATATTAGCAAAAAATTATTGGCGATAACAAGAAGTAAAACGAAAAAGGTACAAAGTGAAAATAAAAATACAGAAATCGACAAGCAAAGTGGCAACCAAAACGAAGAGATTGATCACCTCCATGCGTTTGATTGCACTTCTTTGTCAGATATTAAAGGGGCGATGAAACTGAAATTTTATATGCTAGCTAGCAAGAAATACAAGAGAGATGATATATCTATAACTAAAGAGAAAGATTTTATAGTAGTGCGCTACAGTGATAAAGTTGTTGAGAAACCAGTTTCCTTCAACGATAAGCTGAAAGTTCATGATAACAACAACGATAATTCATACACGAAATTAGTTTCTGTCATGAAGAAGTTGTTAATATATTCAAAGAACAATAGCATAAATGCACTATCTTTATCCTCTAATGATGATATATTCAGGTACGTACCGAGAAATGAATTCAAGAAATTATTTAATGCGTTGCAACGAGAAGAAATTTATAAGTTAAAAATATTAATATACAGACCGCCCATAAGAATTCAAGACGTCAAAAAGCAAAATGAATTAATTATTGAGTACCACAATTCGCCACATGGAGGACACATAGGAGTACATAAAACATTGCTAAAATTGAAACAGAGATACTGTTGGAAGGATATGAAGAAAATGGTCAAAAAACATATAAACCAATGTGAAAAGTGCAAAATGAATAAAATAACTAAGCACACCAAAGAGAAAATGATAAAAACCGAGACTCCATCTACTAGCTTCGAGATCGTAAGCGCAGACATTGTTGGCCCGTTGAGAATTTCCAACAACTACAGATACATTCTCACTATTCAGTGCGAATTAACGAAATTTATAACTGCCATACCCATAGAGACTAAGGATGCTACCACAGTAGCAAAAGCTATAGTAAATAAATTTATCTTATTATACGGTCATTTCAAGATTCTAAAAACGGACTTAGGGACAGAATTTACAAACAGTCTAATGAAAGAAGTATGCGAGTTACTACATATAAAACAAATATTTTCAACCCCTTACCATCATGAGTCGTTAGGTGTAATAGAAAGGAACCACCGCGTATTAAACGAATACTTACTGTCCTTCGTTGATAACAACAACTGGGACGAATGGATACCTTTCTATACATTTTCATACAATACAACTCCACACATTGACACAAATTATACACCTTACGAACTAGTATTCGGAAAACTATCCTATTTACCAAATGACATTTTAAGCGATTCAGAAGAAATATACAATTTAGAGAATTACAGAAATGAATTAAAAATTAGATTAAAAATGTCTCTAACAAAAGCAAAGGACTTAATTGAAAAAGCTAAAATGATTAGAACAAATAAAGAATGTTATTCAAAACCATTAAACATAGAAATAGACGATCTTGTTTTATTAAAAGTAGAGAACAGAAGAAAACATGAGAAACCGTATAAAGGTCCATTTAAAGTACTAAGTAAAAATAATGTAAATACACTATTGGAAATAGATAATAAGAAAAAATGGATACACAATAATAGACTTAAGATTTTCAAAAAAAAAAAAAAAAAGGGGAATAACAATGAATAAAAATATAATATAAGACATGTAAAAATACCTAAAATAAGTCTCGAGTTTGTACCCAAACTCTCACCTCAAAAGGTTAAGGGTGTAGTGGATCTGCATATATCTACACAATCAATCAGCATTTTACTATAAACTAAACCCACAAATTAATAATCAATGAGCAATCGTAGAATATACAAATGCATAACTTACGATCACTTTGTAATGCTCACTTTGCATACTCGTTTCGCATTTCACTCACACGAAAGTCAATTCATGTTGTCACTAAAAATAGACATATGAACGAATGTTTATACTAACCCATTGCGATCGCTCTAGACGAAGCGGCGCCTAGCATTGGCATGTGTAATGTACACACAAAGTACGAAACCTGAGTAGTCATTACTCATGGACTATTATGAGTGTTGCATATTACTCATGGACTATTATGAGTGTTACATTTCACTCATGGACTATTATGAGTGTTGCATTTTTAAATTGGGTCATATGGAAAAGTGCTGATCGATATTTTGATTGGTAGAATGAATTTACCATATTCAATTCTTCCAGTTTTAGAGTAGGGATTATGTATTAAGTAGAATAAAATATTAGAGTAGGGATTATATGTTAAGTTGTAAAAAGTGTATAAAAGGAAAGTGTACAAAAGAAAATATAGTCATAGTCTTACTTTTGACTCGTTTTTAATTATCTACTATTGCCGTAGTATGGCAATACGCTCGAGCCGTAACTTGGCTTTAGAAGCGCTACAATTAAAGCGTAAGCAGTCGCTAAAAGTAAAACAGAATAAAAATATCGGCTAGCTTGGATCTTGAATCCTGCGCCAGATATGTGGCAATTAACTTGCCGGTAGGTACTTCAATTTAACCCTGTTCCCTCACTAAAAGTGCGCTATTCCTATACAGCGCTAAATCCCGGATCACACTTGAGGAATACAAGATCCGGCGTTCGGCGTCCAACACCGAGAAGGCATCTACTGCGACGAACTATCATTTAAATGCAAATCTTTTACATTAGCATGTGCCTCTTAAAATATTTGACCTAAAACTGCTACTTATTTGGCTACGTTCCTGTTAACAACTTCCATGAAAAATCATTACAAAGCAAAAAAGAAATCAAAATATCTGCTATTTTTATTAATTTTGATTTACATATTAGTGAGACAATTTTTGTCTAACATTGCTAGAGGCTTTGTTTCTACTAGTGGAACATAGTTTGGTTCTAAAATAAATAAACACATGGCACAATTTTCTCAAATAAACATAATTTTTTCCACTAGCTCACATCTTAATTGATTTTTGCTTGTCACTTTGTTGTATTGAATAGGTTTTTATTATTTTGTATATTACGAGTATAACAGACTTAAAAGTGCTCAAAAAAATCAAGTTCTGAAATACGTATTATAATCCATTCAAAACTCGTGAAATACACCCTGAACCGATTTCCTGCCACAATCAATTATGCAATATTGAAAGCTGCAAATTGAATTAGCATTTTTACGAATTCCAATTTGATAATTTGATTGTACGCACACTTGCTCTTGTTGTTGCTTCAGGGCATCTTCATTGAACGAAAGATAAATAGATATAATCTGGTTTGCATTATCATCATCATAATCGGCATCATCGCACCGTCGGGCGAGTTGGCGGCTGTTGAAGAATATACAACCTTCACAGCTATTTATTTTTCACATGGTTGCCTCTCGAATATTACATTGAACTCGAATAGTTGGCAAATTCGTTATAACCCATGCATTTCACTCAATTAGATGTGGAGTGTCATCTTGGTATGTATTTGACTATTGCAGACAAATTTTTTTTAACATGGATGAATGGAAAGTGTGAAGTAAATGCACTCTCACATTTGACACCGTCAGTGAATACTTTACCGATCCAATATTTGTTGATTTATTTGTGATTTTAAGCTGCGCTAAAATTGACAATGAAGTAGCCTATGTCTACTTGTTACACCCAAAATATTTCGCAAACTATATAGCAGCAACGGTTTTCTAAATAACTGATCTGTAATTAAAATCGAAAACTAGAGGAAATTGATAAGGAGAAAACTGATGCAAATTATTTGCAAAAGTTGACCCATAATCGAAACTATTAGTCACTATCCAAAGTATGCCAGCCATCAGCATTTCATCAATATCTGATTAGGAAATGAAGAACTCGGCCCTCATGACCATCAGCGGAGGCAATAAGCACTCCTAATTTGTCATGAAACTTCGCCGTTGAAATGATCCAATCGATTTTAGGGGTCAATGCAACAATTGCACCTACTCACGTATGTTAGTCGCGTCACGTACTCAGAGCTCATACACGATGATCAATAATGCGTAATGGAAGTAATACATCTGAAATGAATTGAACTTGAACGAGTGGAAGCGCGACAACTCCTATTCAGTCATACCGAATTATTGTTTTAAAATTGGATTAAAAGTTATGATCCAAGCAATAATTTTAAAATATATTCAACTTCCAACAACCATCCATCTTTTTATAGAATCACTCCATCAAGCACATCCGAAATATAAAACATTTTGTTTCGGCAACATTCTAGTGCCATTATTTAATCTCCTTCAGGAGACTTAATCCAAAGTTTACATAAGCACTAACAATTTCAGTCCTCATTATGCATTCCACGTGAATCGAAGACATTTCCATGATTTTGTATCTGGGTTGGTTTTTTTAGCATCCTTCGTGCACAAATCGATTGGAATGCAAGTCACGTGATAAATCACTTGATCTTTGCAAATAATGACGACACCAGAACCATTCAGCTATTTCAGAATATAGGTAACCTTTGGTGTAAGCCACCATCCATCCCATGATTGGTATTCTTCAAGTGAGAGAAATAAAAGAAAATGAAATCTTGAATCTGCCACCGTTTGCACTTTTTCGCGATATAAGTTGCATTTTAAAGTTTGGCTAGCATCCAAAATCTGATAGTCGACAAGGCTGCGTGGACGGATAAGAAATAGTTGTTTTTCTTCGGGAATCATATCTAAAATCAACAAATTATTTTTAAATATCGATTGGAATTGTTTAGATGATAAAAAAACTGGAAACTATTCGCTCTGCATATCTTTTCAGTAACCCCAGTTATAGCACATAACTTGATCGAGAACGATGGGCAAAAGTCATATATATTCCAATATGAACCCACTTAATATGTACCTTCGTCATTCAAAGAACTTCAACTTGAGATGTTTGCACTGGAAAATCATATATTTTCCGCTCCAACGTTTTAACCTTCACTTTGTGCCAAGATTGTCTTCGCATTGTGTCGAAGATACATCAGCAACAAGACTTCTTTCGGATGTTGACAATGGCCTTTGCCAAATATTTAGTCAAGTATCAAGTAGATATATGTACATACCTATGTATATACTCTTCACTCGCAATTGTATGTAGGCTTGAGCGACATATCTTTCATATATATTTGCTTAGCGAAGACAAAAAAAATATTTCCGATTCAATGTCGCCAGCATTGAACTGAATTTAACAAATAAAACTATGGTGGTTCCTGAGGAGCGTTACTGATATATGAAAATAAAGAGTATGTTTATGATAAGATGATCATGTGGGAAACCTTACTAAAAAAAAACACAAAAGAATTATGTGGAGAAAAATTCCAGTATTTCCTCTAACACTACACTAACTGTTAAATGTAATATTAACAGCTGAGGATACAGACTCTCTTATGAAAATTGAAGGTTTCAAGATACATTGCATCAATTTTAACACAGGATTGTAGAATAGTTATATACTTCATTCTCTTTTCTGCTCGATTACCACAGAACAATTAATGACATAACTTGGGAAGAATTTTCGCTTTTACAGTTTACACCTAAGGAAGGAAATAGGGTTAGGACAGCGTTTGAATATAATTTATTGAAACTTTAAGAATATTTTATACATATATTTAAAAAAATTAAAATTTTTGAAGAATTTTCATGAAAAATACCAAAGATATTAGCGACCCCATATTGCAGGTCTCAATCAGACTCAGCATTTTGCGTACATTCTGGAAGCCGCAATTTTCATCTGAAATCAAACGAGGTTTGAATTTACCTTTACTATATATATCTCTTCTATATGAACCTAAATGCTATCAAAAAAATACAAAGTTGAATTTTTTACAGGGGTTAAAACAAAAAAGCATGATTTTCTGCCATTTTTTACAACTTTTTACAAAAAAATTATATTTTAAATAATGATAATATTTCGATATGGAGCGCAGTACTATGAAGAAAATAACTGCCAATTTACAAAACGATTGTTTGAAAAATTTTCAAACTACATAGCGTGTACGCAAGTTCACAAAAAGTCGTTTTGTGAAAAACGCGTTTGAAACAAGCGCTCGGGATCTGAAGAACTACTCCCTTTAATGGCTTATAACAATAAAACGAGTCAGAATTTTCATTTAAAATTTTTGGAACATATTTTTCAATAGTTTTACTAACAATTTTTGAAATAAAAAAATCGATTTTTTTGAACCGTCTAACCCTATTTCCCCCTTAAGTAGTATGCACCAGTAAACGATTTCATTTTAAATCAATTTGGCCAAAGCTTTATCGGAAAATGTCCCGCGTATTCCACAAACTAATTTCTATGGGGAAACAACTCCACAGCTAAAAAATATATCAAGGATATGTTCAGAAAAAACAATAAAAAATGAGATGGTTTTAAAAAGACAAATTTTCAACATTGAAAATCCACCCGGAAAAGATTTACGAAACGGTTTATAACGAAACATATTTTAAAATCATGAAAAATAAAAAAAATGATATTGAAACTTAACTGGAAATTGTAGCCGTGAGCTTTTTGGCTCAATATTTGTCTAAAACATTCCCGGAAAAATTTCGCCGAGAATATCAAACAAAAATATTTTTTAAATCGATGAACTTTCCTTATACTTGTAGAAAATAAATAGTTTTCTTTCTATAAAGTACTATTAAATGCCGTTATTTCATCTTTTCAATATGTGTAGTTTGAACGAAATTATCCCGTGTACAAATTTAACACAAGAAGAAGGGTGATTACGCTAAAGATTATAAATTTCTGTGAAAAAAACCGAGAGAACAAATTTCTCTAGTAAAACCCAATGAAAAGATTGATTTCAAGAGAAGGATGTCAAGGAAATCAGCGGGGTGAAAATTAAAGAATATTAGTTTAGAAAATTTATTTACAATAAATGCGAGAAACGTAGAAAGGATAAATTTACGGTGCGATAGAAAATAATATCTCTTCAATTATATTCCACGTAAATGTTTATGGATGATTCCTCAGTGAACCTTAAAAAAAATTCCGGACACCCTTGTTAAATTTCGGACTAAGAATTAGTCACTAAACCCCTACTCTACTTCCACCGCATTCAGGAATTCGAATCTCTTGTTGTGCTTGCAAACTTTTCCTTTTGGTTGCATCCGTGTATCCTCCATTTAATCGCAACTAACATTCAACATTGAAAATGAATTTTATAGATTGCTATTGTGTTGCTAGAATCATAATGTTTGCGAAAGTAGTTCCCCTAAAGAATGACCACCGCCATAGAAAAAAAATCTTAGTTTGAACACTAAAAAGGAGCAAACGCCGATCTCCATTACTAATAAAAGGCACAAGCTTCTAAGGTTAGTGATGGCAACTATAGCGGAATATCTGAAACGTGCCTGGGGTCCGTCACAGTTAGCATAATTGAAGGTGTTTCGCCGAAAGTTGAGACTCTGCTACATTCTGTCTACCATTGTGTTGACGAAGAACCAAGAAAAGATTCACTTCACCGTCAATGCCGTTGTGAGCCCGCGAATGTGAAGAAATGGATTGCCTTCAATATGTCACACATTGGCATTAACTGGCGCACCCATCCGAGTATCGATCAATGATCAATTTGAATGCTTGACGGTATTCGGCGATGTGCTCTTGCTCATGGGCGTAGTAACAGGGAACCACAAATTTAGTGGTACATGTCGAACTTCGACGCTATCAATAGATATTTCCCTGAGTCATCCAAACATTCGCTTTGCATTATCTACCAATAACACCCGTAAAGCACGACGTGTATTCTTGCAAGCTTATCATTCAGACAAACTCTTGATTTTATACTGATTCAGGGCTAACAAATTGCTCTTCCCATCCAAATTGCTTGTGACCAAATAATTTCATTAGATGCTGTTATGTACTGAATATCTTCCTAACTATCGATGGAACATCATTTGCGCATCCACGCTATTAGCGAAGAAGTGAAGGTAGAGGTGGAGCTGAAACCAACTAATACCACGGAACATGAGGTAAATGGAGTGAATTTTCGTTCTGCCGAAGAAATAGCACAATACGATTATTTGAATAATAGTGCATTTGGAGGCGACATCCAGCATTTTTTCGGTGGTATAAATAGTCGGGCCTGGCGGTAACACCATCATTAAGCGTTTGAGTCTCACAGTGTAAATCCACTTCAGTTTAGTCAGAATCCCATTGAGAAATACCATCCAACATGACGGTAGCACTATTAGTTGTTCTTTTGATCGGAACAGTGGTAGCTGATGTGAAAGAAATCAAACCGCCAATTCCAATTGTGTCGCAAGAGGGTGTGGTGGACCACGATGGCACCTTCCATTACAGGTAAGCTGGACGTCGAAATGAACAAGGACGAAGACGATCTAATCGTTTTCTTTTGCAGCTATGAGTCTGGCGATGGGACGAAAGCCGTCCAAGATGGATCACTGCGCGTATTCGATCCTGAACATGCTGGCGAAGCTGTGCAAGGACAATTCAGTTACACCGGCGATGATGGTCAGCAGTACAGTATAACTTACACTGCTGATGAAAATGGATATCAGCCTCAAGGCGCTCATCTTCCGACTCCACCACCAATTCCAGAAGCGATTGCCAAAGCTCTCGCTTACTTGGCCACCGCACCACCACCAAAGGAATGAAAAGGACTCGATGTTATCTAGTTGGAATGTCTCTCGTAACGAGGAATCGTGTCTGCGTTCAATGTACATAATGTTAATACTCAAGGACTGATGAAAGTGTTGAATGTGTTTTAAAGGAAATAAATATGTTTTATAGAAAAATTCCAGAAGATTTACTTTGGGCTGGGTTGAAAAACACAAGAAAGGGTATTAATTGGCTGTAGCCATTCATAAATAATATATAAAATGCTGATTGACTTAGGAGCTCAAAATAAGATGCCGTTGACGTGTGCAACACGCAGTAAGAAATTTCGAAAGCTATAATTCTCCTGCATCAAAATATTCTTACGCTCATAGTCTCACAGTTTTACATGCACTCTTTCCTTATTGTCCTTGCCGTTGTAACACCAAATCGATGTCAATGCAAGCGCATATGGGGCGTTCACATCAAAATATATAGACAATAGATGGTATGGCATTGCGCATGTACTTTCTCTTCGTCTACCTTTCATTCTAGCATGAAAACGACTAACACACTAACACTAACTGCTTTTATTCATTGCATTAGTCACAAGATTGCTTTAATTAATAAAGTTCCTTCTGTTTGCTTCGGATTTATTTCATTAGACTGTGTAAGTCAAGCGATCAACTACTATTGTAAAAATGTATCTCGTAATGATTGATTTGTAGATCAGATGGCCTACACTTGTTTCCGTTTTCTAAGATGTTTACCCCAATTCAAATACAATTGCAATTAATTAAGAAAAAAATAAGAAAAAGGATCAGATCCAAAATTCAGGACTGATATATAAGTTGCTAAGACATGGAAGTTTTATGTACTAGTCCAAGTTCCGTACTATATATTATTCCAGCAGGTCAACCTTGCAAAGCTCCTGCATAGCAGCAAACTAATCAGCTATTTATTATATATTATTAAATAATCGCAATCTGCTAAACGTCTTGAATACCTACTAATCATTATCTCATTGGAAACATAACACTCTAACGCCTTATCCAAATAAATCCACGACACTTTCCATTTCATATCGATGGCGAATTGCGATTTCTGAGTCGAATCGTCCGACAGCCAAAGCCGCGTCTTCATTGCGATGACGACACGGCGAGGACGCGGACTCGCTGATTGCCCCCAGCCTTTGCCGCTCTGGGCCAAATCAAATTCACTTGCAGCGTTTGTGATAAATGATGTGCAAATATTAACATACATTATGTCAGCGACAACACACAAGCGCAGAGCACATAGGCCTTCGATTTTGATCGAAAAGGTAACAAAACCACCTGCCGAGATGCAGTGGTCATGATGGTTGGGATTTGGGTGGATGGTCGATTTTGGGGGGTAAAATCTTTAAATTCATCGACACTTTTTTGAGCCCGCACCCACATTGGTCGATCAACTTTATTGTGGGAAATTTTTGACGGAATTGTTTCACCTGCCTTTATGCCACCTCATAAACATATAAAGGACAGTAGAGGGGCTTGTTCAATTTCAGCCTATATGTGCTCCTGTGAAGTCTTGTGGAAGCTGCTTGGAAGTGAACAGACAAAAAAGCCTTGCACACAAATTATCAGTTACATACTTTTTAGGTGAACATATGTCAAGTTTAATAGAGGACTAAATTGAATAAAATTAACATTGTCAGAAGTAAACCTAAGACTGTTATTAAATTATGTAAACTATGTGCCACTATTGAGATTCAATTAGATCTACAAAAAAAGCGACCCATATAAGACCAAAAGTTGTTAATTATCAATATCATAGTTAAAGAATTACTTAATTGATGCTTCTTTGCATTATTTCATATACTATTTTTATATACTGTTTTTATTTTTTATTTACACTTTATGACAATATTCCCATAAAAATAAGTCGGACACCACGGTATGGGACCCAAAAAATCACAAAGTAATTAATACCTCATGGGAAAAATGGGAAAAAATTAAGCAAAGAAATACAAAACTTAGTATTTTCTGCAATGTTTTGTTTATATATATATATATATATATATATATATATATATATATATATATATATATATATATATATATATATATATAGTATGTCAAATCACTTCGCAGAATGTTCCCTCGAAACACCTTGGCGCAAGAAATAACAAATATATACTGCGTTCCTAAAATTATGCTTCGACTAATTGAAAAAATATCAACTTATATTTTGTTTCACTAAATTTTCCCCCAGCCAATTTGCATAACTCATATGGTGTAACATGTCTACAAACAAAAGACGCTTTTTATGGAAGTGAAGTTTAAATTCAACAAATTTTAGAAAGTATAAAAATTCTCTTAAAAAGTGATCTAAAATTTCTTTTTTCGTGTAATATTCTCCGGAATCCAGTGAATATATTTTCGGTGATGTTTCCTGTAAAACATTCACCAAATTCAAATAAATTACTAATTTAAAATTCTGTTTTTCTATTATGTCGACCAAAAGTTTCACCAAGGTAATGCTCGAAAAGTTGTATTAACAGATTCATTATTTTCGTAGTGAATTTTAAGAAAACAACACACACTTATAAATAAATTTGTCAAGTTTGGAGGCAAAAATAATCCATTTCATTAGATATTAAAGATGTAACAGTAGTTTTCAATTGGCGATCCTGTATTTTAAATCATTTTGAAATTGTGAAAAGCGTTTCTTAAATTTTGGTTTTATGTAGAGTTGATTCTATTCGCTTAATTAATTAACTATGTCATATTTTCTTTGTAGCATGAAATCTACTATCTACTAAACTGTTTTTGGTTTTTTAATCGATCAAATTTTTCTCAAAGACGTAAAGCTAGTGAATTCGTTCAAAATATTGTCAACAAATTTTTACTTGGGCAATTGTTGCAGGGAACTGCTTGTTCTTTTTAAAAAAATCTCATGACACACAGACTTATCTAGCATTGTTTAGAATTTACAAAAGAGCGCCTCCTCGCCACAAAGGCGAGTTTTTCTATGATTTTCGAATTAACGCACACCGCATGGAAGCAAATGGTAATTAAAAAAAATATGAATTTTTTTAAAAGGAAATATGAAGCACTTGAATTTTAGCAAGGATATTTCTGACAAATTGCGAAAGTTTTGAATACATTTTCAAATTTTAAAAATATCGTACGTAAACCTTTTGTCATGTTTGTTTTGAAATCTTTCATGATGATTATCATAAACATTTTGCCTCAGACATTTGAATTGTAGCATTTCCTCGAAATATTGGCTCCATTTTTGTATCTTATTTCAAAATCTACCGTCTTCCTCGTTAGCCAGAGCCAAAAAAAGAATACGAAATGCGATATTAATAAAATGACATTTTTTCCATGAATGGATTACGCCTATTCATAACAAAGCAATCAAGCTGAAGTGCTTTACACTTCAATTCCATTAACATTGCATCCAATTCCGATTCCAGCTTGATTGGAAAAGAGAAAATGGATCAAATCATCTGTGGTTCGAAATTGACAATGGACCCGATGATTGCATCCGATGACAAACGATTACGATTGAAGGAACCCCAAAAGAAAATGGGCTACTCTTTCTTTACCAAAGCTTCCATCGAGTATCGACACCACTAACACTCCACGCATTGTTCTCCGTGTACCTGCCATTTTTCATATCTTTTTGATTTGGACCCAACAACCGTCGTATGCCGTGATATATTTGGATTGTGTGAATTTTCCATGTTGAATCAGCCAACGAGGAGTACACTATGATTGGCGCTTGGTAAACACCATTTTTTCGTACGTCCACAAACTTGTACATGTTTAAATAAATATGCAGGCAAGGTAAATGCTCAACATCCCACTATAATATTAATGATGAGCTGAGCTCGCCGAGTCCGACGAACGCATATTTTTGTCATATAAATACCAGGCCGGATTAAAATTCGGGATTAGTTTTTACCACACTTCAAACCTAAATTTATCAGAATCAATCTAGTCGTTCGACCTGCCATACTTTTAGGTAGCTACCGCTCACAAGTGCAGTGGATCCTTGCAGTCATTGCAATGTCGTCTTGCTAAAATATTCATTCGAATTTTTGTCCTTTGCAGTGAATTTCCAGTTCAGTGATCATCAACATGCTGAAGTTTGTAGTGCTTTGTGTGATATTTTGTGGATTAACCTATGCCCGGCCACAGGCTAACAACGAGCCAACGCCTATTCCGATTGTGTCGCAGTTCTCCAACAACAGCCCCGATGGAAGCTTCAATAATACGTAAGGATTGTGTGTGCAGCTAATCACGCTTTGTATGAGTTGGTTTTGTCTTGCACTTACTCAAAGCAGCTCCTACTGTTGCTCGTTTTTGAACATTAATTTTTCGATATTTTGAAATATTAACTTTTTTTCATTTCATAGTTACGAAACAGCAAATGGTATTCATGTTGAAAACACTGGCTACCTGAAGCACATCAAAGTTCCCGCGCACGAAGACGAAAACGGAAAGCAAGTGGCTGAACACGAAGAGGACATCATTGTCCAAGTTGGGTCATACTCCTACACCGACAACGAAGGCAATGTTATCTCACTTTCATATGTTGCCGACGAAAATGGATTCCAGCCGACTGGAGCTCACTTGCCCAAAGCTCCGGAGCCCGACCATGCAGAACCTTTTGCCGGAGCGGTAGGACAACAGCAACAACAACAGGCCACACGACAAACAAGACAACAGCCCATCTTCAATCGAGCTCGTCCATTTGCCCAACAATTCCAGGACGATCAAATATTCGAATAGAAATAATTTTGGGATAAGGAAACATTCGTAATGTGTGCATGATGAAACTTCCCTGAAATGGAATGTCTGCTAATTGTTAGGAACGAGATCACTTGTAAAATGGATTTGAATTACGCTTGTCAAACACATTCTTGGTATGTTTTGACATTAAAAAATAAAAAATAAAATTAGTATGATACCAATAAAGTCACTGATTTAATTTTAACTTTTCCTATTTAACAAAATGTGATCTTTTTGCTCTATCAAAAGCCTGTGCCCCTTTGGTTTCTTATTCGAATTTGCAACTGGTAAAGCTCCCCAATAGCAAAATTGAAATGTAATTGCATCTTCATTGCTGTGAATACACATCAATTTGATTTTGAGATCATGGTGCCCCATCACTTCTCCTTCTTCAAGCAAATTTGTTTGGTTTCACACGAGTGATGCTTGTATTTCAACTGAAATTAAGTGTGCTCCGGTCCATTTTTTGAGAAATGTTTTAAACAATCTTTTAATCAAGTAAAACCTGAATTTTCTTGATTCACAAGAGCAAATCCTTTTAAGTGTGTTGTAAATCAAATTTTGGTTGGTAAAACCATGACGATTGTAAAAAAACCAACGGAAGATTTCACTTTCGTAACTTCTTGGTTAAGGTTGCAATTTTTCAAAAAATCAGGACAGCTCGCAGAGATCCACAATTACCTAGTCAGGAGCTGTATGAAAAAAGGAAGGAATGTTGTATGGCCCAAGCATAGCAGAGTAGAGATAAATAGCGCTTTTTTTAAATGGAAAAAAAGTAAACGAGATTTTCTCGAATTCATATTTTTTTAAAACTGGCGGACACGATTTAAAAATAATACTTAATCGATCACTTTGATTTTTTAATATGTCGTTGTACACATAATAGGTTTTTTAAAAAACAATTGCCGCCATTGTGTTAATTTTTAAAGAAAAATAATAATTCCGGTACCTGACAAAGACATTTTAACAAAGATTAATTTGGCGTACTTCTCTCCCCCCCCCCCAGATGCTCCCGTCACCTCAAATCACGTCTGTCGTCATTTTTTGATGTTTTTTTAAAAAAAATGTTATGCGTAAAACAAACAATAAAAAAATCTAAAAAAAAATTTGTACACCCAAAGTATCAATTAACATATGAACAATTCAATTCTATTGAAAAAAATGGTTAAAAAATTTTTTGTCTTTGAAAATCGTAACCTAAAAGAAATCTAAGGGATCCAAACGATTTTTTTGGATTATGTGAATAGGTCCTATAGAAATTATTTTGGTAGGATTTTGGAGCCTGGACAATCGGTTAGTTACGGCACGCAGAATTTTCAATCTGGGAAAGAATTTTAAAAAAATATTATCAATTTATTTTTTAATGCTGAAGTCCCTGAACCTGCTGGCCTTTTTACTTACAATTTCTTTGATTACTCATATACATATAAATAGAACTTTATGATTTTTTGGAAACCATCAACTAGTGGTGCCGAGACTGCGGAATCACCTTTAAAACTAATATCCTGTTGATACACACTACTTGAATTACGAGAAATGCGTAGAGGTTGAGTTAATATGATAGTAGAAACAATAATAATAAACATGTTACAAATCATGATATTTTAGAAACTCTCTATTCAATTAATTATCATTTACAAAAGCAAGAAATTACGCTCGTATTTTCGTTCAACAGTCCAATTTCGGATATTTATAAAAAGTATTTAACTAAATTTTCTACCGATCTGAGATGACGACATTGCAGAGATTACTTTCAAAACGGGCATAGTATAGTAACATAAATAATGGGTTTAAAATAACGTACAAAAAAAACCTTCCTGTCTTGTTCTCACATTTCTAAAGGCACCTCGGCTTACGTCTATAAGACATCTTCTGTGCTTTTGACTGCGATTTAACACGATACCATCTGTGAAGGGCCATTCATCCCCAGTTATTCTGAGCACGTACTCCAAGAACCGTTGCTGGAACGTCAAAATCGCTTTTCATATCTTTACCATAATTTTACGGATCTAAACATTTAATTTTGCTCAAACCGAGCAGCCGAAAAAATTATCATAATTGTGCTCCAACAACATATTATTATTATTCCGAGCATTTATCAAGCACTTGGTAACAGTATCTAAAATAATTTACTGCTGAAACTTATTTCGCATTCTCAAACAACAGATTTGGTAAATGAATGAATCTATCTAGTCTTGAAGGCGGTATTTGATTTTGTTTGAATTTCGGTTAGAAATTCAGGAAAAGATAAAAATATCTTTGTTTATTATAATTTTGGCAATTTACTGGGGCATTAATTTAAGATATTTTGTTAAATTGTTTTATTCAGGTAGTAGGTGTAGAAAGTTGTTGAGCCTCTTAAGATTCATGTCATGAGCTCATGTTGTATATAGTAATAATTTTAGTTTGTTGCATTCAGCGAGTAGATAGGTTAGACAAAATACTAGTACTAGAATGGCGATGGTAATGATTAACTATAAAACAATGAGTTAATTTTAAATTGAACAGATTTTGCTGCAATACCATTAGATGATTTATCTGAATTAAAAGTAAAAAGGCACAAACCGTACTTGTAAATTATTGTTTCGCATCTTAGACATTTCTTTATTAAGTTTGACTACGTACGAGTATAAGTGAATAAGCCTGAAGATTATCGGGTTGAAATTTAATTTTCGAGCTAAAACTATGATTGGCAGTGCTAAATCGCTTGCAAGCAATATGGAACCTTTTCAGGCAGCTGCATCTTTTGTCTTCAACTTTTGTCTGCAACTCTATCTAATTGTTAATATTCGTACCTGTGCTTACCAAGCCGCCTGGGCTCTGCAATAAATAAAAGTGTGCTTTCCGCGCATACCAGTTCGTCACACCCATGTTAATGTCTTCACGACAAAACCAAGCCGAAGACGATGATGTGACATGCACTTGTGCAAAGAATTGGTGGCCAGATTGCGTAATTTTCTTCAGAAGAATTTTATTACGAATGTGAACGAGTGAGTTGGTGGTGCAGAGATGACGAAGATAAAGCTGGAAGTTATGCATATTCTTCGGAAAGAGGTGAACCTCGTTCCGTCGTTCATGAAATGCCTTGACTAAAATCTTCGTCGCTTTTGATCAACATTCATCTTAGTACTGTATGTACTTGTTTGTTTAAATCGAATGAATGTTTATTGTCATTCACTCCGTGTGTGGATTGAAGCAGTTAATGATTTTCAGATTAAGATTATGTAGGTACAAAGTATAAGGAATGCTCATTAGATACATAGTAGGTAACTGCTGCTATTTGAGATGGGTTTGACTAATTTCAATAGGTATAGAGTCAGGGTCAGCTGATTCAGATATTTCTATGTATGATTTATTTGTTTAAAGGCAGTAATATATTTGAGAGTGGGTCGATTTCGCTAATACTACAACATCATCTGTTGAGCCACGCCATTAAGAAACACAGCTGTGACCAATGCTACTTTTCGTAGGGTTTTGCTTCTTGTTGATCTTCTGACGGGAATTCACCTTCTGACCTCTGCTCTAAACTATAAGTGGGCACCATTTATACTACTGACACACTAGAGCTAATAATGGATAATCAGCAGATTATGATGTAATATGTAACGAGATAAACGTCTTCTAAAATTTTCAAAACAAGTACAAATAGATTTACATATGTGTCGCCCAAACTGACATAAGATCTGACCATAATTGACGTCCGAACCCAGGAGTCGGCTGTCTCACTGACAGCTATGCTAAATTCGACATACGTTCCGTCAAAGTATGAAACGTTTCGTTAGAGCTTACGTCGAAGTTAATATCTTCGTTAAGCTTGAGTTTCTCGGGTCCACAAAATCAAAGCTCTGCAGTTTTTTTAACCAATTTTTCATAAACGGTGGTGAATTGTCTCGTAAGACACCTAAGTCTTTAAAATCCATTTTGAGTTTTCTGTTTCAGACTTGCAAATTTTGAGATTAACTGTACTCTATGCGAGGGGGTACTTTCCGAGGTGTCAACTTTGGTGCCCTCTATAAAATACCTTTATAATGAGAAATTAAAATTTTTTGTACTAGATAGATATATTGTTGAAAAAAATGCATGTTCATATTTAATGAAGCAGCTGAGAAAAAAAATCATAAACATTTGCTAATTTTTGGCCTTCTAATGTGTACTAGTACCTTAAATCGCGTAATTCTGGGATAGCGTACACATTCAAAAAACAGTTAATATTTAATTTGAACTTCTCAGATTGGCTGCATAAATTTTCCGAGTTGCACATTATTGTAAGTCAGAAGCATATATCCAACTGTAAATAAATTTCGGTTGAAATCTGTTTCATATAGTATATCGCCTCCATACCTGCTTTAAGTCTGTTGCTAAACGAAAAAAATATTTATCAGATGAAATCTGAAAAAACTAGTAAATGAAAATCAGTTTGAGATAATCCCATCCTGCATGGGCGAAGCTTTACTCTCACAAAAGCTTAAATTTCAAGCGCCTAGCGTTCAACTCTGGTGGGCACATCTGGTGAATGAAAATCTTCGAATTGTAAAGCAAAGATGGGTGATATAGAAATCAAAGGTATTTATTTCAAAACAGCATCAATTTTGAATTCCACCTTGGAAATAATGGCTAAAAATTATGAAAATTCGACGCCTTACCTCAAGCTTGGAAAATTGGCATGTAATCATTCCATGGTTTTATCAATCTTCCAAATGAAATCATCTTTAAAAAGATTTTAGCCGCAGAAGACTATGAGAAATATGTTTCCTTTAAAACAAAGAGTTTAGACACCTTTCCAGAATCCTATAGCTTGATAGCTTCGGATCGTTTGTATAGATCATTCTTGCACATACATTTTCTAATCTGCTTTTGGAATGCATTCTATTAAAATATATGAACATTTCTCAACTACTTTCGAAAGAGCTAGGACGTATGAAGAAGTGCTTTTAAATGATTTGCAGCTACCTAAATTTATAAAATTCGGAATCAATATTCCTCAATTAGATAGATTACTCCTTATTTTATTTCTGGGTGAAATTAAAGAATACACAATTGAAACACCACAGACCAACTTATTTTCGTAGCCAAACTCGAGCAAACGCAAATTTTATTTAGAGCGTCGTCCCACATGAGTTATGTGTTGACTTCGATGCACTCTTCATGGAACAGACCCAACTTTTTGAAGAATAAGTGTTGGTATTGTGTCCATTCACAAAGGTGTGTAAGGCTTTATTTTACTAAAGTTTCTTTTTAATATTGTAGTCTAATAAATTCAGTTTCCAATTCACATGGGATATGTATGAACATCTACAAACTCTATGGTGGAGCACTATAAAAATTTCAATCGAATCGATCCGGGCTACCGGAAACTTAGCTACCAGCAATAAGAAAAAATATGTAGAATGTTTGAATAATCCTAGAAAAATCTACCACATTTTGCCAAACTTTCAGCGTGGATCAATTTTAAATTGCATTTGTAATTGTATTTGGACGTCATCATCAATGGTAGTGACATTATTTCCCAGCATGAACTAAGTCACAACAATTTAGTAAAATTCCGAAATCCACTTGGTTGTTGGCAAAAACAACACTTGCAACATTTTAATGTTAATCAATATTTAAAAGTCACCGTCAATGTAAATGAGCTAATTGCACCATCAATCATCATCAACCATTCATTTTCAAGACGGCCTAACCCGTTCTTGTTCACCCTGCTACCGCAGCTATACCAGACTTGCCGATGATGCTTCATAACCAAAGCCAAAGACTGGTCATCGGCAATGCAACCAAGCCGACCAAAACCATAATAATCGCAAAGATCGCAACACGATCAGACGATTGAAAGTGAAAGTGAAATTGTGGCCAGAACCAGCTGCACGAAGCACAGTCCATTTTCAGCTACCGAATCACATCAGCAAGCTATGTGATGCATCCTGGGCCTAGATTGTTCATCTTCATCAAGTTACATCCATCTTTTTGGCCATCTTCAATTGATTTCGGCTGGCAACCGTATATCGATGTCGTTAACCTTCACAAGAAATATATAAACCAATCAACTGGCCATTATTTATTATCCTACACATTTATTTATCTTGATTGCTTTCATTCATTTTTTTTAAATATGTTACAATGTATCTTATATGTGTCTCGAACATGTCCGTGCTAATTTGAGACACCTTGACAATGGCATGAGCTGAGAGTATATATATAAAGGAAATCACAGTCTTTGCAAGCTTCCCAGGTAAGGATTATAAGGTGTTCGAAGTAATTTTACGTGAATTTGTTTTAGACAGATTTTACACACACAACAAAAACAAACGGTGAGTAAAACTCCTGCAACACTTGTGCGGCACGAGTGAAAATTACTTTCCGAATGGGTCACTAGCAAGCGTAATTATTCCTCATGGTAATATTGTCCGTTGGCGTTGGCATGGTTGCGTGCTTCCAGCTTTTTCGCGTATTCCGGATCGGACTTGGCTCGGCTTACGGACTCTTCCTGCTGTTGTTTGATTCCCGCGTAGATTTGATCCAATCCCTTTTGGATTTCTTCCGGGATTGGCGGTGGGGTTGGGATGTGATCGCCGACGGCATGGAATCCATTCTCATCGGCAGTGTATTGCACATTGACGACTTGGCCGTCTGGGGATTGGTACGAATACTGGCCGTGCTGAACGAGAACTCCATTTGGATGTGCCTCGGAGAAGTCCTTCAAGAAGCCTGTCTCCTCGTGGATGATGTTATTGCCGGTTTCGTATTCTGTTTTGTAGCTGCCATCCTGACTTTGCTCCTTATTGTATTTCAAGATCGGAATCCATGTGGTCGTCTCCTTGAGCTGGTTGCGCTGCTGGAACTCCTTGTCGTATTGCTCATCTTGTGCGTTACGTTGTGCGAAGCACGCGATCACAAGCGCGGAAAACACAATCTGCGCCAGGAAAGAACGAACAAACCACCAATTAGCTCCGAAGCGATATCCTCACTATTCAATATTGTTTACTTACAAGGACTTTCATCTTCGGCGTATTCTGCTCGTGCACTATTTTCGAGGGGGTAATGTTTGGTGAAAGCGAGTTTTCTGCAGACTGATCTTGATGAGCCCCAATTTTGCTATTTATAGAGTGGTGCGCCCCATCGTCGATCGCTGGCCTCACC
This sequence comes from Oxycera nigricornis, assembly GCA_963942545.1. NCBI lineage: Eukaryota > Metazoa > Arthropoda > Insecta > Diptera > Stratiomyidae > Oxycera > Oxycera nigricornis. The sequence goes on along the minus strand of OZ012659.1, from coordinate 125,883,519 downwards.
AGACCAAAGAGTGCGCAGCCACCACTCTTCGGCGAGCACACCTTCCCGGCCGCCTGCAAGGTGTAATACGGCTTCCGCTGAGGTTCCAAGCCATTCCCAATATGGAGGAAGTGGACACATCTGCCAATTGCTGGCCAACGAGTAGTTCAATGGATGCCTCAAGACTCGTTCTTGTATTTTCTGAACCACTCCACGCATGCATATTTTGTGGGATCTCCATGTAAGATGCGATCCAATGTTATCGTTATGGCTTCTGATGCCAATCTTACATGGGCGGCTAGCTGCAGTGGATACTGGACAACAATCGAGCATCAGTTGCAGACCCTGCAGCTCAGTGGTGTAGAGGAACCAGCACTTCCACTGGAAGTACTTGATCTATGCATAATGAAAGATATGGGAGACAAGGTGTGCCCTTAGACTCACAAGTAAACCTTAGTTTTTCCGTCAGGTGCATTACTTCGAGGAATCCACATAGCGTCGATTCTCGGTGCCCCCATGACGGTTACGCCGCTGTTTCGCACTTTTCGAAGGTACTGGCTCATTGATCGTTTCATAAACAGCGGCGCAATTGCTTTGTGTATTTTGTAACCTCATTGGGCTCCGCGATTTATGTAACTGGCTTCAAAGAGCATCTTGCCAGCATCAAACTGTTTTGCAATCGAACCGAAGAAGCGGAGAGATTGTTGGTCTTTTCCGTGCTAAACTCTTCGAGCGAGTTTTCGACAGTTCTTCAATTATTTACTGTACCGAAAGTAGGTACTCCCGAAAGCTGGCAAACAATTGAAATGGAGTGACGACTTTGCATCAGATACTTTCCCACTGAAGACTCCTGTGAACCAGCGAGAAACCACCACTTGTGCCTAAGTGGATTATAATTGCCTTTTTGAGTATTTTGCAGAGATTTGCACAACATTACAGCGGGCATTGCCTGTGGGTGGAAAGGGCACCGTTGCCTCGTGCACGCCGGCACGGCAAAGAAAAAATCCGTGCCATTTAGAGTAACTGGAAAAACTCGTCACACGGCAAAGTTCATCTGGTCATGTTGCGCAGCGCGTTCGGATTTCGGTGAGTCTAACAAACTTTGTGGAAGACGCAGACTCAACAACACAGCTTGTTGTCTGCAAGCATTAGATATGTACGCTCGACAATCTGCGCCAGTACCACGCCACGACCAGCTATTTAGGTTGATGGCTTCTTTGCATATCGTCTCGTGCCTCAAGGTTCTAGTGTTGCGCCTACCTTACTATCTGCGGGGGTGCCACGCTGCACCCTCTCTTACATTCGGCCTTGAACCATGGCTTTTTCGACGTTTGCATTTCTGTATCTTTTTACCATTTTTGATTTTTCACACTTGTGCCATTAGACAATATGTACATGTAAGGCGCCTAGTGCTTCCATAAAAGTGAAATTTCCAGCCAAAGTGAAATCTCAAACAAGATTCTTGCTGCAACATCTTCCCATAAATCTTTGGCTTTGGCGCGAAGGCAGTTGCAAACAAAGCTACGTTGAAGAGGATTAAGGTTTCGATGAAGATGCAGATACCCAATTCGGGCAATGGTATGGATGGTAAACACAATTGGAAACCGAAGAATGGAATACACGATGGGTAAGTACTGGTACACTTAACCGCGGCAAATCAGTGGACGTACCATCTAATGCAAAACGTGCGGCCATCTAGCTTCCTGTTAGCTGGTTTTCGAACTTCCGAGCGATATTTTAAATGCTGCAACTATAAATTATAGCTCTATCAATTGCTGAAAATGAAATCAGAGCTTCTTCCTTAAACTTGTTTTGGAAAGTATATCGGATATAAAATTATATTAGCTATGGGAACTATTATTAGTATAACGCGAACAGTTCTCATTTCTCAGCGATTAGACAAATCACGTAAACTTTTCAACAAGTATGAAAGAATACAGAATACAATTTTTTTTATGAAATATTTTATTATGAGCACTCTTTCTACAGAGAAAATAGTCTCTCAACTTGTTTCCAGCAGGCATCACTCACGGTCATAGAAAATAAATTTTTCTTAGAATTTCAAGGTAAAACAACATGCCTGCAATTTTATTAGCTCTTAGTTGGTTCATAAAACTAGCTCATCACACCAACAATTTTCTCACGGAACGGTGTTACATATTTTTTGGCAAAAAAAAATACTTGACACCGATATTCATCAAATTTTTAGTAAATTCATTTGCTATGGAAAACTTGCTTTGTAATTTATTCAAACATATTTAATGCATTAGTTTTTCATCACACACATTCCATGGAATTTGTACCATTTTTCTGCCATTTTTTAAAAGCAAAACATATTTTACTAAATCTTAGCGAATATTTTTATTCAGTTTTGTAGCAGTTTTGATTTGCTCCCAGATTTCATGTCGTTATGTTACCCAAAAAAATAGATTAAGAAATTGTATTTATGTTATTTTGATTAATTAAAATATAAATATGTATATAGAAGAAAATGAAATGCCTGTCTGTCGGTCTGTTTGTCCAGAATCAGCTTCGAATCTGCTGAATGAATTTTGATGAAACGCAATGAGTTTTTTGTTTTGGTCTGATATCTACATATAATAAAACTGAAGAGTATCAAAAGAAATACATGAAATTCATTTTAAATAAAAGAAAATAAATATTTCAGAAACTACTCGTAAACAACAAAATGTCTGCCTGTACACGCATCGCGCGATATATTTTGATGAAACCTGGCATAGTTTCAGCTTTCGATCCTGGATCAACATTAATGAAACTTCTTATCTATGATAATAAAAGGATTATTACAAGATTGGAAACTTGATATATTAAGAATCGCACTTCATGTTCAAAGCATCTTGCTATGAAACTTTCTAAACATTGGTAGCCGAGGATATGCAAGCAGACAGACAGTGTGTTTTCGAAAGCGAAAAAATTCTTCAGGCGAAGAAAAGCGACTGAATAAGTGAATGATTTATACTTCAATAAGAACAGTGAAGTCATCGATAGATTCATTTATTTTTGTATAACTTATTAATTTATAAGGCTTTTTTAAAATTAGCACCGTTGATGCGATGTCTTGGATATGAACATTTATACATTTTTTTGTAAATTAAATCTTCACAAACCTCAAGAAATGAAATAATGATGATAATCAAACTATGCATAACCTAAAGCCAGCGCGACTGAAATCTCAGGCACAACTGGGACTTAAATGAACTCATTAAGTCTGGGTCTATTTAAAAAAAAAATGATATAACATGATTTTTAGGTACTACATATATGCAGAACTAGTGTAAAAACTTTTATTTTGGTCGGTAAAGCTAAGAAAAATACATATATAGCGTTCCAATAGAGCGTGTGTGAGCGCACTCAGCAGGTGGTTCCACTTTAAACGCATTTTTCTCGAAACAACGTTTTTTGACCTGGTTGACACGATTTCGAAAAATCCATGTTACCGATGTGCTGAAATTTTTATTGAGTATTCTGCACATGTGTAGTTTCAGCTCCTACCAGAATCAGATTTTTTTTGTAAATTTATAACGATTTATTTATTTATTAAACAATTTAATTGCAAAAACGGGGTTAAACAATTGAAAAATCTACCATTTTGTTTTTTTTTTCGTCAAAAATGTTTAATTCTGTTACGGGCTATAGCCAATCAATGTCAACTAGTTTTTTGGGTGCCTCCGTGATAGCCGCCATTTTGTAAATAAAGGTGTAAAAAATTTCCTAAAGTTCAATAGTTGCTTGTTGATGTAAAAAAGTTTTATACCATTTAAATAAATATTAATATTAAAAAAAGCTTTTGAAATTTGGTCCAAACGACCCAGACAGTACTTTAACGATTTTTCGCCCTTGAAGATTGTTTCAGAAGATATTTGTTTAGGTAAGTTTTTTTGGTTTAATATTTTTTCTCTACATTTTATTTGCGTGGATGCAAAAATTTGTTCTTAATTTCATTGTTAACATATAATCAAATATTTTTCAAGATGGTTTTGCAAGATTTATGAATATTTAAAGTATTTTTTGATAGTTGGTAAAGTATTTTAATATTTCAATTCTACTATCGAATAATTAGTTTTAAGTTGTTTGCAACAACTTTTCAAATAGGATAGTTTTGGATTTAATTGAGATAGCTCGACTGCGCCAACTTTGATGTTGAACCTTTTTTAATTTCGTCAGGATACCGTAAAATTCCCAAGTATTTGGCAGACCATAAATAAGATGTTAAATGAAAAAATAATTGTGTAGGCAGAAATCAAACAATTACTTAAGCAACAAAGTAAACGATTTTGATCAATTCAAACCTAAAGTTCTGCACAATGAAATTAAAGGGACAGAAATTTGAAGCAATGATAAGAAAGGAATGTTTGATGGTTCACTTTGAACAAAGGAAAGCTTGACAAAAGTGTACTTCTACTGCTAGTCTCCTGTGAGAGTTCTTACTTGGATCCTAAAAGATTTTTTTGATGAATTCAGTGAACCAATAGCGCGGAAGTAATCCATCTAAAGTGCAAATGAAATCCTACAAAACTGTACGGCAACAATAAATAAGCCAGTAGGACAACAATTTGAATTTTGCTTTTTCATTCTACTGAGTTTTCGTCATTTAGTTTCTTCTTCTTCTTCATTGCGTCCATCTTCTCGTTTTCAGTGAGCGTTGGAAGGGCGTGTACTCATTAGGAAATGTTAAATTCCATCACATTTTCCCCGAGCTCATTATACGAAGCAACATTGCAAACATTCAAAAGGCCAACTAACAAAAGCAAACGCCTTTACAAACGCCATCGTTTGGTCCCACTGCGAAACAATTGTGTCAATCGCCAAATGCCTTAAATTTCTTCGAGTTACGCAACAACAAGACGCTCGGGGTCGACTCACGTGAGTCACAGTCGCTTGGGCCATTGAATATTTTTTGGTTGAAATTCAATTTCAACAAGCAAACATCCATCACGGCGACACTGAACACGATTAGGTGCCCCTTTAGCACTAAACGCTCGACCGCACGCTGTTATCGCGTCCTCATCAATCTCGCCACCATCAACAACGCTGGCCGCATCTTTGGCATCACCATCGCAACCGTCATATCTGTGGCCGATGCTCGTTGCATCACAGACGCGGCGCAAACAGCTTTTGGGTTCAATCAGCCATAATTCTTTTGCTTCTTTCGCTGCTTGGCCGAGACGCCGCGGAAGAAAGTGATGCTTGTTTTGTGGTGGAGCGAAATTCGTGGAACCGTGTTGCTGGCCCTCGCACTGCCAAATCAACTCGACGACGCAGTGTAATGCGCGATGCATTGAACGGTTATTCAACCTTTGTAAAAATAAACACCTTCTCAAGCAGTTATGCGAGCCCGCGGATTCTTCGGCGGGCGCTGAGCCAGTTAATGAGCAGTTATTGAGTACCTACGTGAGGTGACATTCATTGATCTAAAGGATTTATTGGAAGGTATCGTCGGACAAGAGGAAGAAAGTTACTCAGGGTGCGTTACGCAAGGCCCAATGAGGAGCTCCAGTTTGCACTTTTACGACGTGACAGCAGGGCCGTCGTAAACTATGCTGGGGCCCTTGGGCACACAAGAATTTGGGGCCATTATGAAAAGTAAAGAAAGCGAATTATACTAACATTTTTCTACTATGATCATTTATTATAGGTAATCAAATATATAATATAATATGTCGTTAATGATATTAGTATGCTGCTGGTTTTTTTTTGGTTACGATTACAATAATGACTTCTTTCGGGATTTCTGTTGAGCAAAATCTTCTATTATATTCTCAAAGTCAATTTTTTGAAGGATATCACTTTCTATGCACATAATTGACAAATCAATCAATCGTTCTTGTAACATTATTGTTTGCAATTCATTTTTTATTCTCTTAAGCTGGGAAAATGACCGTTCTCCACTACAATAGGTTATCATTAGGCAAAGAAAGATTATTGTGGCAACTTCAACGTTTGGAAAAGGTTCTTCTAATTTATCCGACTTTATTAGGTTATGTTAGGTTGAGATATTTGAATTCTCTGATTGCTTTGCTATGTTTTTTAAATATTGGCTTAAATGCAAACATTTTGTTATGCATTAATGTCAGCATGATAAAATTCTGCAAATTCTTTGCGATTTTTGATCAACTCGCCAGATTTGATTGTTGTTAACTGACAAAGAAAACTAAATCGATTAGGAATTATTTCGATTATTTCATATTGAGCTGTAACTTGTGCTTGGGAAAAAACTGTAAAGTGTTTTGAGAATAAATGTGTGAGAGAGATAATTGTCGGTCCTTCGGCGCCTCCTGAGGATGTGTGCCATATGGTAAAGACGGTATTGACTACATATCTCATCGATACTCTCATATTTCCTGCTCAAATTCGTCGCGTTTTGTATTTCATGATTGAAATATGAAGCATTTTTCCGACGATACAAAACGTTTGTTTTTAAAATTTTTTAAAAAAAGCGGATTCTACTGTTAGCCATGATCAAAACCTGCACTTTCCATACTTTCCCCCATATTTTTGAGTACTTCAAAGGACTTTGTTGTCCTTTTCGTTCAAAGAAAGCTTATCTTCTACCCAAAACATAAAATTCTTACTACTGAGCAATATCAATATTCGAATTTATTTATTTTTTATATCAGTAATTATTGCTATTATTGTCTTTAGTATTGTGATTATTAAATTATCATAATGTTGTTTAATTATCAGGTCTGAGTACATGTTCAACATTTCATAAAAATCGGTTGAGTTTTAGGTCACAATTCCATCGCAAGATTAGAAGCAAACGAAAATACTATTAATTATTGTGCTGCGCTACTTAATGAGAAACTTTGTATCGTGTCACGTCTCAGCGCCTGTGTTGGTTCATATGAAATTATTAACATTTTTCGTCTAGCCGTTGCTCCATGAAAATTTTAAATCTGTTATGCTTTTCCCATTTGAAATTGGAACAGTGCTTTGTCCACTTTTTACAGCATTGAACGTACTCACTGGATCTGACAGTAAAAGTACGTGCCATTCAACGTTGCACAGTTGCCTACTTTGTCTTAATTCAAAACAAACCGAAGGACCAACTGAAGATCGTTTGTTGCTCAAATCTTTGATATTGGAATACAATGGACTCGAAAACACCATCAAAAGATCCAGAGAAGCTTTTCGACATTCAGACTACACTCAAAGAAATCATCCCACCCGGGAGAACACGCAGAAGCATCAGTTTATTCGACTTGGGCTTCGAAGGTAGTTTCATCCTTCTGATTTTAATTTAATTTAATGCTTCTCATCACAGTTATCCCGCCTCGGAAAACCCAAAAGACCGAGTAAGTCTTATTGCGCGTTGTTCTCCACTGTGATGTATATCTTTTTTCCTCAGGTACGAGAACCGATTGCACCAAGAAACCATCGATTGGAGGGACTTGCTCAAAAATAAAAAGTTGATAGACCCTACTAAGTAAATTCGCTCGACTTATGCGCCTAAAAATTAATTTTTTGTAATCTACGCTAGAGTGGAACCGAGCGATGCATCAGTCGTGGACAAGTCCGTTCTCTCGCAAGAACAATTGGCTTACCTAGAGAGCAGCAGGCATGCGAAGGAGTTCGCGGAAGGACACGAGGCGTTCATGTCGAAGGCTCAGCAATATCTGGACGAGTATCAGCACTTCGTCGAGTTGGTGGAGCAGCTCATGGAGTTGTCCCGGCAGCAGGTGGATGCCGCAACCTTCGACCTCATCTACCGCTGCAAGTACAAGCAGTCGAGCTAATAACAAACGCAATGAAAAACCAAAAATTGTTACTATTTTCACCCAAAATTACATTAAAGACTAGATAAAAACACGTAAGTCGCCGGCTTATTCCTTTCCCCACGTCGAAATGTACTTCATAAGGTCGGTGAGTCCGTCAAAATCTGTGCGACTCCTTGGCGGCTCGTCCGGGGACAGTTTCGGCAGAACCGAGCCCATTTTGGAGCGGAACTCTTGGAACTACATGCAAATCGCATTAAAAGGAGTCCAATTAATTTCAGAGGCATTGTACTCACGTCTTTTGCACCCGAAAGCTTCCAAACGCCGTAACAAAACGCGCCCGTGCCCAACACGGCATAGAAAGTACCCCAGCCGAGGGCGCGGAGGGCCAGGCGTGATCCTTCGTCTAGTAGCCGGGCTTGGCTAGCGGCAGTTTCCTGCAGGAACTTTTCTTCGTGCCGCTTGGCCGACACTAGGGTTTTCGAGAAGCCAATCATCGCAGAAACAACGCCGACGGTCGTGAGGAAAACGCCAGCTGCCGCAATGTCAGTTATCTTAGGACTTTGCAAAGTGAACTAAATATGTACGTACCTTTGATTCTGTACTTCCTGTCGATTTCCGAGGACGTGGCTATGGTATCCTCGCTGCTCTTCATTGCTCGGCTTCATTAATGGGAAATGAAAAATCACAAAACAACCGCGGGACAGATCAACGCAGCCCTGACTTTTATCTCATCCATTTGACAGTTGTCGTTTGACATTGCCCGAATGATTTTAAAACATTCTACGAGATGGCAGCAGTTATCGGTTGAGAGTCATATCAAAACGAATTGGATCTGAGAAATTAACAGTAATTTGATTTGAATTTAATGCGCGTGTTTCGAAGACACGTAAAGTAAAAACAATCTCAATCCATCACCAGGCGTGCGGAATGAATTTTGGAACTAAACAGAAATGATGATCAAAAACTTTGTTCCCTTCAAATGTTTCCGATTTATTTTCGGGGTTTTCCATACGTGTTTCTTTGACGATTGAAAGAGGGTGGCTCTTCTACTTCTATGGCATAAAAAGTTAGCGGCGATCACGTCCCCATGAGAAATTATGGGGGCTCCATTAAAAAATGGCTATTTTGCCTACTTTTAAAGATTATATGAAACCGTGAAATTGATCTGGGAAGTGATTTTTAAACTTGTTTGGAAGTCAAAAAAATTAAGAAAGAAAATAAGAAGAAGAAAATTTGCTGAATGTCATATTTGCCGTAAATGTCATATAAATAGGAGTAACACTTTGGAGACACGTTTTGCATCCTCCCGCGTGGGAGGGTGAGGGGACCGGAGGTGTGAAAAACTTACTCATTACCCTAAATTTAGGCCCCTGCAGTAGTACTCAAGACTAATTTTTTTAAATATGATCATATATGTATGGATATTTTTCTCAGGATTTAACGGGCCGCTTTTTTTTGTTTGGCACTGTTCAAGCGCTTGGTCGAAAGGGCCGCCATTTTTTAAATATTCTTTTAATAATGTGAATCTGAACTTTTAATCTCAATTAATATATTCGAAATTTCAAGTTGGTATCTTAAATAGCTTATTTTTATATACATTTAAAAAAATAGATACATTTTCGTCATTTTAACAGAGTACTGCCCACTTAAGCATCATTAAAAACTTAGCGAAATAATAAGGAAGGAAAAAGTATGTAAATAGATATTTTTGTTACAAGTCAGACAAACGATGATGTTTGTGATGTGAAACAGTTTTTTTTTGTTATTTATGTAGTGCGTAGGCCGTACTAAAATTTTTGCTCATTGTGTTGCTACCTTCGTCTCTAAAAATAGTTTTTGAATGAAATGTTGCATAACAAATCATTTTTGTAAATTTATAGGAAGGTTGTTATTTTAATAACGTGTTACTTGTACTCCCGTGTCCTCTTCATGTCTTAGCTTCATTTTCTCTTGTACATATATGCTACAGAAGAATGAAGATGAATTTTCCAAAAATTATTTACTAGTGGATTTCTGATAGAAATTTTTCAGAGTGTCAGCTGAGCATGCTGAAGGAAGTACGTTTTATTCGTCTAAGTGAAGTTAAACCTTTACTGATTTATCGATAAATCTTGCAATCTATAAAACTCAATCTACGCTATTATTTGTTTAATTTTCATAAAATTTCAATACTCAATTCGCCAATCTTCCACCACAACTTGCCATAAACTCCTCACAGTCAGATAATCACTCTACTATGTGGTTATGAAGAGCGCGAAGCATTTCAAATTTTCCCAATGAGTGTTTCCATATGCTATCCTGCATCGGGAGGGTTGTAAATATAGACAGCGTAGCAGCATAGTAGCTAACCACCCAGCAAACCAACCTCGACAAGAAGCATATGAACTTCACAATGAAACAATCCAAGAAAGTTTCCTTATGAGATGTCGGTAAGTTGGTAAAAGTGGAAGTTTAAGCAAGCAGAAAATTATCCATCTTGCGATATATGATGAAGTTGTATTACGGAAAGTAAGTGGCGAAAGTGAATTACAATTGGATGAACACGCAGGTATATAGTATTCTCATAACTTCAGGTGAATTAATTTGGGTCGAAACGTTTCGATTAAGAGAATAAGGAATAAATCAATCGGAGCCTACTTTTGAGATAATATTGAGTAGACGGAACAACTGAATGCCGAGCACTTTAACATAAAAATTTAATTTGAGACAGCTCGTTGATTGAAATGTGGAGAAGCTTCTTCCAATATTTACCTAAAATTCTGGTCGCAGTGTAAAAGGTCTAGCTCCCCTTTCCATCATTTCAACTTTGACTTAACAACTTACTTCGTTTCTTTGAAGCTAGAATATATGCAAATCATCTTTCGCCGAAAAAGCCATTAAACAATTTCCGCGATTCCATTTTCACATTTCTATCTAAAGTTCATGATTTCACTGCGTCATACTTACACCTACGTTACCTACTCACCCCCAAAACTGTTCAAGTTCTTCGAGTTCACCAAAGAAAAACACACAAATGACTGTAATGAAAACGTTTTGGGCTTTGAAGAATGAATGATACCTCAAAACGTCGTAAGCTTCCTGTTTTCCTTGTGAGCTCTTCAGCCCAGTCCAATTTCTTAGTCCCTAATTTTATCTTGTCGATGACGAGAGCGAAAGGAATCTTTCAACAAAAAGAAAACTTGAATACGAGTGGAATCGTTTCTATCATTTCTAGGACATAAAATGGAACTGGAAGGAGTATAAGAGTGTAGGCAGGTGTAGGGATCTAGTCACTTTGATTCCATCCCCTAATTTGTGTATCTACTTGAGAATGAAACTGAAGAATTTCCGACAAAGCACGACTCATCTTGGAGTTTTCCTGGAAAATTTGTCTTGTCTTTGTGATTTAGATTGATCAAAGAAATGTCTTTCCGCACATATTTTGGGACACTTTCATCTTTTATGATATGCGGTTTCGCTGATTGTTTTGTTTTAAAAAGGTTAAATGGAAAACTTCTGATAATTCAATGGTTTTTGATTTTTATTTACGGGAAAACATAATAAAGCTTCAATTTTTTGGGGGGCTTGGAAAGATTCAAATCCAAGATCAGTATATGAGGCTAAAGATTCAAATCTAACATCAGTATATGAGGCTAACTTTTCTAGACTATCATAAATTTTAAAAGCATCGTTTAAAATGGAAGCCTAAAATTGTATCAAGAAGTAAAAAATTGACAATCGAGGAATTGGTTAGAATTTGATTATATCAATTTGAAACTAGCTTTCATCATTGCACATGTCGAAACATTTCTTAGTAATTCATAATATTTAATCATTAATTGAAATTTTTGCTAAATATTATATCTTATAGGTTATTTATTCAAATATAAAGGTTTGGTTTATTCTGGAATCCACTTTTATACCAAAGTGTTCCTTTGGATCTTCGGTGAAACTTTAAGAGATAGCCCCAAGTCGAATTTAAATCTATATATGCATATGGACATATACACACTATATGTATATGTAGTGTCTATATATGCGGCAAACCCCATGCAGGCCGCTTTGGATCATCAATATATCACTATCAAATTTATTTAATATCTTCTAAATCCAAGTAGTCTAAACTTTAAAATCGTGGTGTTCAAGTCGTATCTTTTATTTTTTATGCAGAAATACTAAAACCTTCTACCCTAACAACTTCAGAAATGAGACTAGACTGAGACTTGTCGCCTTCAATTTAATAAAATTTGCTTCGCATTCAAACAACCACTTAACAACTATTCTGCCAAACTTAGGGCAATTTCCATGACTACAATTCAGGACACGTGCAAACTTTAATATATCCTTGTGCCGTTTGATTGTCCGGTCATGGTTCGCCCTTCTTTGGCATATGTTTTCGTATCGTTTTCGCTGTTGTGAGTGAGCAGTCAACTCATGTGGGGACGTCCACATCCTTCAGCGGAACATTGTACGAAACTGCTATCACATAGCACAGAGCGAGAGACAACTTTGCATCCCATATCCTATCCGAACAGCTATTATCCCTTGTCTTGCTGTTGTCATCGTTCATGCTAGCATTCGGTTTTAATGAAAAACTCAACAAAGAAAATGCTCATGAAAACATTTATTTCCCTTTTTGTTGCTTTGGCGCTGACATTAATTTTGGTTATGATAAAGTTTTATTCGATTCTGCAGGAAAAAACAATTTTTTAAAGGGAATGTGTTTTGATGATGCGAAATTAAACAGAAAAAGGCTATCATGTGTGTCGATACGCTGGTAGAAATATATAAACGAAAATTATCATTGTTCCATTCTTTGTGGCTACCTTAATGCGTATGGAAAAATTATCAAGGTAATCAATCTTTTTTTTTAAATTTTAACAACCAAAAATAGCAACCAAGAAGGTTTACATAAATGTAAGTACCTATTTAAAGCCGAAAATTCACAATGTTATTTACAGTTAAGAGAATTTCAGTACTATTTTAATAATTAGTATTTAAGTACTATTCCCTCTTGTGAACGATTCATTTGGCAGTATCAATTTGAAAATCTTTCATTGAGTTTCATACAAGAAGATAGAATGCTTGAAACACATTGCTTCAGTGTTTTTGTCCTTATTTTTCTATCCATGAAATTGTATACTATAAAATAAATGGTTGGCCACCTCATCTACTAAAAAAAATGAAGTTATTAACTACCAGTGCCAACATTTATTATATATTAAATCACAATTTCGAAACTAAATTTGCTACTGCATTCAAACCGTCATCAAACCTTTCCCACTGTCCATCTTCTTCTTTCTCGTTCCTGGTTCCGATTCGTCCGAGTCCAGGTAAATCATGGTCTCACTAAAATTCATTGTGGTCGCTGACAAAAACAGGATTAAAGAGTTCCGACAGCAACAAATCAAAACCGCGAATGATCAGTAAATATTTTACTGATTCTGTTGTACTTTTAAATCGAAACCACGCCATTCTATTCGTCGGTCGTTCAGCGTCAAAGGACCTGCTCGCCTGCTTGTACAAAACACCATCGATACGATCAGCATGTTGTCCAGAGAACAAACGATTGTGGCGAATGGGATTTCTTGTTGCAGATTATCAGTCGATCGGAAACGAGAATCGCGAATACAACACTTTTGTCTAATTCGCGAAATTGGTTTTCTCACGTTGTCGCTGAGCTTTTAGAAGACCGAGTTCGCGATTAGGATCAAGCCCTAGCTTTGGTCAGAACAGACTTTCGGCGAAAGGGTTGATCGAAATCGAGGTTGAATGCTGATGCATAAATTATGGGAAACAAATGGCCAAAAGAAGTAGGAACTGTTTTTGTGACATTCCCAAGCAGGCAGTTCCCACAATGTGAAGAGGTTGAGCTGGAGCTTATCTCCAGTATTAACTCTGTTTACCTTCGCTACCACGGAAATTCCTATCCTTCTCCCCAGGAAACCAAATGCCTGTATTGTCAGAAATCTCATTAAATCTTCGACGTGCACCCTGGAGCAAGGACGTATTAAATCGCACCACCATCCATCCTCCACAACCAAGTGCAATTATTCATGATGCCTCGCTGTAATTTCAATATAAACAGCATCCACTCGACAAATCTAACACATCCTTGCCCTTTGAATGTCTCACCCTTCTGACGACCCCCTATTATTTGCTTTTTTAATAAAACAGGTGCATCGACGTTATCCTATTGTGGTGCTGCAGTTCAAAGGTTGCCCGTTTAAAACTACCCTCGTCGGCCACACTTCAATATTTAATTTTGGCACTTGAAAGTAATGATCCGATCATTTATTGCTTTGTAATCCACGCAACTTTCCATAAGAACTACCCTCTTGGCTTCTTGGTTTTTCTCAATTACACATGACCTTTCTTGCTCAAGAAACTAATAAAATTCGATGGAGGAAGAGTCATTTGGATATTACACAGTGATAAAAGGGATGAGCCATAGGAAGAGGAAGAAGCATTTAGTTCGAAGGGATGATCTGATTGTTCGCGTGCATTATTGCTGTATGTCATTCGGTAAAGTGAATTTAATAATAGTGTAGTGAAAATAATCATATTTTCAATTAAAGAGAGTCAATAATAAAGATAGGGGATGATTACCGTTTAATGATTTAAAAAAGGAACTGAAACATCAACTTGAGGAGGTATGTGGATACTTCTTCAAGGTACCATTGTACGATAAGTATTTTGATTCAGTCATAACGAAAAAGTAAAAGCTATAAGCTGGAATGGAAAAAGTATAGTACGATGCTGCTTGAAAATTTTACAATGATTATATTTTGATGTACCTATTTTTTGGAGCTCTATGTACATACTAACTAAGCTTCTGTTTTAGTCCGTTTTTTATTGGTGATGGAATCTATTCAATTAATGTAAAATTATCATTTTGAGATCAACAGTGATTTAATATAAAATTTTCATAAGCATGGCAAAAGTTCCAATTAAGTTCAATTGAAGCAAATTATCAATCCTTGGATTGTCACTCACTTTCGCTCACCACAAATATAACTGAGCTATTATGCCTAAAAACTGCTTCACAATATGCCACGGCGACCGAAACTATCACGTAACACTCCAATGGGAAGGACGGTATTTGAGATGTTACTAAGTGTTACATAGAGGGAGAGTTATTGTAATTATTGTGTAACAAAATTTTAAAATTAGTTAAAATAGTTTTTTGTAGGAGATCATGAAGTCAAATTTTAAATTTATTTGCCGCGCACGAGTTGTCACCAGACGCTAGACATGGTAAACATAATTTAGATGCATTTTTAATACTTTGTGATATAAATTTTTAAAAGTCTAAGGAGGGTATATTGAATTTGTTAAGTAACATAGGAAGGGGGCTCTTTGAAAATGTTTGCGTTCCGTAATATATGAAAATATGCTTTGCTTGGAATTGCAGCACTTCGATCGTGCAAATATTTATCGAAACGCAAGGAAGCGAACACGGGCCTTGCCAAATTTGGGACTCATTTGGGAAAAATCAAAAACTAAAATGTATATAGAATTTTCCGCACAGTGTAAGCATCATAATAGTAATTATCGTTGGTATTGCGAATGAAAAAATTAATTTATAAAAAAAAGTAATTCAGTTTAAAATTAACAAGGCCAGGGTATAAGTATAAAATATTTGTTTTCTGATTAGGAATAAATTCATTAGTATGAATAACTGTTTGCTTTTATCAGTACAGATTTCAGCAAAGTTTTCAATAGTTGACGAGGTGGAGTCAAAAGATAGAGAAAAATTCTCCTACGAAAAATAAGCCTACCACTAAACACTAAACTTAACAAAATTAGGTGGATGATAAGTGTTGATGCGTGGGAAAGAAAATCACCAAATACCTCTATGATGATTTTTATAATTTTTATAGAAAAATATGATTTAATAATATTTTTTTCGGTAAGCAATACATTTTAGAAGAAAGGCAAATCATAATAGAGGCAGTGGTATTTTTTGCCGCATGTATTATCTCCGACGCTAAGATTATTCTCCCTCCAAAATTACATCGATTAAAAATTCATATATTATGCGGGATTATAGGGTATCATTGTATCGAATTTTTTCAAAAAGAATTTATTTAATCAAAATACAATGATTTTAAATAACTATTTGATATCTGCTAATGGCGATCAAGGTTTTGTATATACAACATTATTCGGGTATTATCTATTTATAACTAAGTTTTCACACGCCATTCAAGGTGTCATATATTTTTAAAATGATTATTCATAACAATATAAATTTGAATAGTCATTTCCGTAGTTTTTTCGAATCTGCAGCGTAATTATCAGATTTCTTCCCATCCGAAACTTATCGCCAAATCGAAGAACTAACAATTTTGCAACTCGCCGAATGGACTATCAGCGAAGAACGCTCGCGGAATCAACTTTCAATTGCTGGATGAACATTTCTGTAAGTATCTATGCCCAATAGATTTCAAATAAAAAAATATGGTCTAAGTGCGACCCTTGGAGGCCCACACGACTAACTTCGCAGTGGGATGAATACAAAAGCTATAATTTGTTTTTATTATTAATTAATTTTTTTAATAATTATTATTCTAAATTAAGGTATTTGGGATCTGCACGAATTAATAGTGCGTTTCAACAGTTTCAAAATTAAACACTTTTTTGTCATTTTTTTCATTTTTTCATCCTCAATAAAAACGGGCTGAACCAATTTTGCTTAAAACTCATTCAACTATAAGTTACGTATTTACGCGTCGAATGAAACCGGCTTCACGTCAATATGATTTTTGGTTCTTGAGATAATCGAGACGAAAGATAATACATGCCCATTCACAGATATCTCTCTAAAACGGATTTGGATTTTAGAGACCTTAAAACGTGGAGATATAGCAAAATTTGGGATTCGCAAAATCGACACCGTTACAATAACTTCCCACTGGGAACTCGGAAGTTAATAATACTCCAAAATAAATAACTTCTTTCTTTTGCAATTTAATTATGGAGCACAGTGGGCGCACGAAAATAGAAAGCACGATTTTCTTGAAAAAAAGCACTCAGATTCAATAATTAAATGTACAAGCATCAATTCAACAAAACTGTACTCTCGCGGCTTTTTATTTAATACATTAGATTCGGAACTGAAATCTTTATTTCAAAACCTGACCAATTCAAAAAGTCTACAACTAAACCTTTAAATGTTGTTTAGGTCTCAACTTTATTGAAGTTGATCCCTCGTACCTACCCTTTGAAAACAAGAGATTTTAATGTCAAAAATTACCCTGAGCATTTATTCCTAAAGAATTATCGAATTGTTCAATTGAAGTCAATTCACATTTTTTGACTTGTTCTGTTTCTCATTTTTTGAACCCACAAACATCCTTTCCTCTGAACGGTAAATATTCTTGCTTCTATAACTTCGTTTAAAGATAAAAAGTGCTTCGCTTCAAAACAATACAGAAGTACAATATCCACTCTTCAGCCTCCAAATACAATATATTTATTCAATAATATTTTAACATCTGATGCATTTTCTTATAAGCATTTAATTGAGAAGAACTTACAAAAATTCCATCATTTAGCCAGTATTAAGTCATAAATTACCAATTGGATGCTGTTGCATAGTGTTGGGAAAGAACATTCGAACTGTAAAACACTCTCAAGCACAAATCATTTTTATGAACAATTATCCTATAAAACGTATGCAGGCGTTGTCATCCCATACCATGGATTGAAACATGTCTGCCTTCTCATCGACGGCAACTGTACATATTCAAAAACTCTTATTACAATAAGTGAAAGCAAACAAGCAAGCAAGCCCTCCTTTCTCCGTGAACGACCTCAAATGGAAAAAATAGCCAGCAAAATGATTCTCCTTTGAAAATCAATCTGGCCGACGGAGTTGCTTTCTTCTAATAATGCACATAAATATATATAGCATTCACGATTTACCATTTAGGATTTCTCTGCATGCCCATTGGCGAATCCACTAAAAGCAGAGAACTTGAATGGGCGTGGATTCACGAGGAGAGCCGGTTTTGGGGTCTTCCCATTCGCGGAACTGGTTTCCGTGGGCGTCTCCTACCACAGGATGAAAACGACGGGTGTACGTGGTGGGAGATGAAGTCCGGCCCCAGTTGGATGGGGTCTGAGCGATGGTCGAACAGTCGGCGTGGCGTGGCCTTCGAGTAAGCGTGTTGGTGGAATGCGCGTTCGCAGTGCGCAATTTTTTGTTTCCGTCGAAAGACAGCTCGGCAACAATGGACTCCATGAACAGGATGCAATAATAGACAGCGTCGCGAAAACTAGTGCCGCCAGGATAATATCCTTGAGAAGTGCTGATAAATCATCCGAACTTGAGCACTTACTCATCGCGCATCGCGTTCCGCGCGTGACTCGAGTGAATGAATTTGCCTATCCTTGATAGGTATTTTACGCACGGAGAAGCAGTTGTAGGATTTTTGGTGTATTTCGTAAGTGAAAATTCGCGCGAACCGATCAGATCGGTTATTAATAAATTCAGCGAAAACACGACGCGACAATAAGCAAAGAAAGACAAAAAAGTGCACGGCAAAGCTGCTGAATGCGATTGCCATCCGCGGAATGCCAGTTATGCGGCGAACGCGACCCGCGAGTGATTTGCATGTGATGTGACTGTGATTTAGTGACGAGCCTTGTCAGCCAACTGTCATTTCAATCATAACTTGTTGCTCGTGGAAATCATAAATTTTCCGCGCTTCATATACATATTTTGTAAGCATGCATTCCGTGTGGAGGGAAACAAAATAAAAAGAATTGTTAAGTGTTGTGGGTGTTCCACAGTGTATTTTAAGCTTATCAAGTAGTATTTGTCTGATAAGACTTTTTAAGGCGTTTACTTGTCCTTATCTAAAAACCAATAAATTTGTCTCCCATAAAATTCGAAATAAAGCTGCAATAAATTTGCTACGAGAAAATCAAGTGTTGAATGTGGAAAAGAACGTGAAATAAAAAACCATGTGAACATTTCTTAAACAAAGTTAATTTTATGATCAACATCATATTTTAAAAACGGATAAAAATCCATCGATAATTGATAACAACGTAAGTTTTATTAGGGATTCACTATTATACTTTATACACTAGATTTGAAATTTATTACGAGAATTTGTCGAAATTTCGTACCTATTTTTCAGGTGTCTTTTAGGTGTCTACGATTAAAGCGGTTAAGTCTAATTCTTCTTTGACACGATCGGGAAAAATCAATTTGATTTTCAAAATAAACTTTAAAGTCATCACAAAACATCTTAAAATACCCGATAATGATCAGCCATTTGATGCTTGTCAGGCGCTAAATTATCGTGTTATGTAGATTGCACAGAAAAGCATGTTGGAAAGAATAAGCCTAATTTTGGTATAAATACTTAATACATTCATGCAATAACTATGAGACACACGAAATATTTGAAGATAAAGAAACCTGAATATACATCACTTGTTTTGGAATAAATACAGAGGTTTTCAATAACGATAAATAAAAATAAAATTTCATTATAACCCATGGTTCGCTGGTCGTAAACTCTTGCCTAAATTGTTGCAAGTCTTTGCGCAAAGTACGTCATGGATAAATTTAAGGCCAGTGCATCGCTAACAATTTACTGATTTGGATATTCTCCAACACTTTGGCTCACAGCTGTAATATTATCTACACTTCCCAAGCTTCCTTGAATAGTTGGTCGAGATTAATTGGAACCAATAACATCGTTTTCGATCATTCTTTGAGTTGATGAACTTACCAATTCATGCAAATACGCTTTGATTTGTATAGGAAAAAATCAAAGACCGACTGAAATGCACAAATGCAGTTGTGCACACTGTATAGCTACCATAATAGTATTGACGGTATCCCGTAAGAAAAGTCTCTTTCAATAAAGGTAATCAGATAGAAACTCAAAAGGCGAAGATAATAATTTTAAATGTTGGTTTCAAGTGAATCAGCATTTAATTCATTAGGACGAACAATTTCTTGAGAGAATATAGCATTCATGTCGTTACAAGAAAGCAGGCACGAATTATGAGTGACGGCCTTGCTTCGTTCAATTAAAATTAAAACAAATTTGTCAAGAGCCGGTGTGATGGATACAAAATAGAGAAAATAATGGCCAGCCTAGTCTCGAAAGCTTCGGTTATCATTTATTTTATGGAAGTCATTTTCTTTGTATATGTAAAACTAATTTTCATCTTACCAGTCATTAACCGAAATGTTTGAAGACAATTTTATTATTCAGAAACTCGTCGGGAGTGATAGTGAGACTCTAGGAATTTGGCTCAAATGTATTTATGGCATTTTCACATTTTCTGTAAAAAAGAGACAAGAAACTCTCACATACAAGTGAGTTCACCTCTTACGACCCTCAAGACCCATTGCTCCATTATCACTCCAAAACAATCCTCTTAGTAGCAAAGAGCAAATGGAAGCCATCATGAATGGTGAATTGAGGCCTCTAATTACATCGTTAATTGGCTCAATTACACGATGAAAATGTTTTGCTTTGCAAGCTAGAGCGGCACATTTACAAAGTGCATTGTATTGCAGCTATGTCCATTCCAGGATACCTAAAAGAAAATCTTTGTAGAAACAGTTGCACATGTAAAGTGGAAATAATACGTATACAATACAATAGCGATTTCTTTTTGTGGGAATGTCGCAGGAAAAAAATTGCTACAGCTGATTGTAGTCTGAGCCATCAATGAGAATGTGTTCGCATATGTAAATAAGTTTCAATAGTAGCATCTACTGTTGTTAATATCTAATGCTTAGTCGATTACAGGTATCACCTGACCTGGGCTGCTAATCGAAATTGTATTTTTGTCCAAAACACAAAGCGAATATTTAGTTTGTAGTTCATGCTTTCAAATATCATTTCTGATAAGTAACTAAACTTATTTGTGGAATAATTTATTAAATATATATTTAACAAGAAAATGTTGGAATGAGAATTAACCGTTTATTTACATGTTCATCATTCAATTTCATGAAAACACCACTAACTGTCAGGAGAGTTTCAGTTTACTAAATACTTTCGTAACTTTAAATATTTATTGATAATCCCACGTACGAGTAGATACAGTAGTATATTTAATTTTGAGTATGAATTGACGATACTTTCTCTTTGATTTTCAGTAATCAAACTAACGTGGACGTCTGCCAACAATCCGAGCAACTGAAAAATACGGGAAAATTGCACGACTTTCTCGTCAAAAACATCACAGCTACATCAGCACTTCCAGCACACGAGCAACACTACAATATAGAAGCAAACACGACTGCTCTGCCGTGCAAGATTGCACTTTGAATTTAATATTGAAAAAAATAGTCGTTTGCTGCTGCCATTGAACTATTTCCATGGCAGATACTAATTAACGGCAGCAATGTGTGGTTTAGTGAGATGAATAGTTTGTCTGTTTGTTTGTTTGTTGTGAAATATCAAACGTACTTGGGAGCTAGACACGAATAATCGTTAATTGACTGGAAACCTAAGAATTCA
The DNA here is from genome assembly GCA_963942545.1 of Oxycera nigricornis. Taxonomy (NCBI): domain Eukaryota; kingdom Metazoa; phylum Arthropoda; class Insecta; order Diptera; family Stratiomyidae; genus Oxycera; species Oxycera nigricornis. The sequence goes on along the minus strand of OZ012659.1, from coordinate 125,862,317 downwards.
ATAAGATATTGACGGTAAACGCTTCTTGAATACTTAGGATTAGCCAAGGATAAGAAAATTAAAGATGGCTGCTGGTAAAAGAGTAATAATGGCGACTACTCGACTAGTGAACTTCCAACAGTGGATTAAAAGTGAATAATAGTGACTGTATTAATTAAGTTTGTGATTTTAAGTGTAAATTGAAATCATTAATAAATATATCAAACAGTGATATAAATTTGAAACGATAAAGTGCTTGTGAACAACAACAAAAATAAGGCGTCGATTTTCACTCGCATTGAATCGTTGTGCGGTAGTTATTTCTAGGTTAAGTGAATTCTTCCCGGGATTATTTGTGCGGTTTACATGACAAATTATAAATTGGATTAATCACTGGATGAGTTTCGAATGAATTTGTGAAATAAACGAGATGGCAGTTTCCTGCCCGGAAGTAATGTACGGTGCTTACTATCCATATTTGTACGGCCGTGCCGGTCCGAGTAGATCATTTTATCAGTATGAGCGAGTAAGTAATCTAATCGAGTTTTATTTAAATTCATCAAGCTGTCAAATACTTGTACCGAGTAAGAGGGTTTTCCAATTTACCGAACGGAGCCACTCTTTAATCACCGGTGTTCATAGTTGAACACCCAGTAATAAAAGTGTTGACTTTGCTGTGTATATTTTTTTGTTGATCGAATTAACTTAATTTGAACCCTGTTAGCTGCAACCTCTTCATTCGTGAATAGAAAAACTATAAAAATCACAAAAATAGCCCCCAAATAGGTTTACATCAAACTGGAAAAGATAGATACTATTTTCCATCAATAAAATCACTTGCTTCATCCCGAATCGATGAAATATATATAAAAAAAATTGGCTCTCAAAACTCCTTCAAAGTTCCCTAAGATAGTTTTCAGAGTTAGTTTCCTAATTTACCGTATTTCTCCCGATAATATTCCACATTCAACACATTTATGATCTCAATGAAAATGTTACGCGGAATGTGAAGATGCTAGGCATGCTGCTCCGTCACAGCCTTATCGCCTGGGAAGCTTTACTTAATATAAGCAAAGAAATTCGTATATAACTTCAAAGGGAAAATGGTGTAGATAGACTATTATTGATATAATGAAATGCCACAGCTATTGAAGGAGCCGAGTAATTATGTATAAGTAGGTATCATGGTTAATAGGAAGTAAGACGAAGGAAGGCAGAGATTCAAGTGCCGAGAAAGTGGGAATATATGTCCTAGCTGGTAGGTGCATGCTTATAAGGAGTGAAACTAATTGAACTTTGAATAAGCACTTCGATAGTGTTAGTATTCTTAGTTGGCATTGTTATGCTATGCAAGTGGATTCAAAATAATCTCTACTGATGAATTATGAAGAGAAAGAAATCGTTTCAAGAATCAGTCTCGCATTTTGAAATAACTCATTCTTGCTAAATGGCTTTTGAAAAACTTCAGTGAATATCGTCGCATGAAGACAATGGTAATCTGTTAAATTAGTTTCTGAATAAATTAGTGCGGATATTACCCTTAATGAATATTTATAGAATGCAAGAATCTCGAGCAGGGTTTGCCAGCAATGGAAACAACGCCAAGCGTCGGCCAAACCTCGGCGTACAACGAACCATCAACGGTCAGCTGCCAGTGCTGGCTGACTACTAACCTAGTAGTGCATTCGAGTGCTGGACCAGTGCTAGGGATTGGCACTGGGCTAGTGCTTGGAGTTTTTGAGTCTTGGCCCATCAATATATCGAAACCTTAACTGAATTTCTACCATTTATCAAAATCTTTTAGTACAGGTTATTTCTTGGGCCAAAAATACGTTACATAATGGCAAAGTCTCTAAAAACCACCGGTGCATTCTTAAATAGTTGTAAAGTTATGAAAACTGGGATAGGGCCTATCGTTTGTTTTGGTTTTTATAGTATTTCCACTTTTTGAGGTTGAGTTGTTTGACCTCAAGCTTATAAATTTTCTGTCTAGTTTTCATATACTTTGTGATGATCTACAAGAAGATTAGGCTTCTACATTTGTGAAATATTGAAGAGTGGAAGGGCGATTGTTTAAATTATGTGCCAGATCTCAGTTTATCGTCCATTTTACGCGTGGATTGCTTTTAATATCCTTACCTTAAAAAACGAAATTAAATGCTTTTCATAAAGAAACGAAATTTCGAAGAACGAACTTGAGCAAAATGGTTGACAAATATGTTTGTTGCGAACGCGGTTTATGACTGTAATGATGTCTGTTTGCTAACTCTAATACCGACTAAAGTCCCGCATCCCTGTTTCTTTTCCTGTTTCCTCCTTTTTTAAATGAAAACTACCATAATTTTTCAATTTTATTTTATTCCCATTTTTGGATGGTATGTTCAGATTTTTACACAGAAACTGCATGGAAAAATCTGAAAATTTAGAGATAAACAGAAACTGGCTGTCGAAAAGCTATTCGCCTGATGTAAATGTTTTTCTCAAAATATTCAATTCTTACGTATTTCTTTTGATGACCATTGTCGTTTTCAAAATGTTTCCAGAAAGTTTGTAGAAAGCATTACATTTTAATTATAAATTTAAAGGGTTCAGAAAATTTTATAATTTACTAGAATACTTTCTACAAAATACAAAGGGCAATCAAAAATGAGTATTTTGGCTCTCGTGGTTATAACTGAATGTTTGAGTTCTTTAATTTGCCTTTCAATTAATTTGAATTTTTTGGTTAACACCGACGCTTATTTTTTACTGAGAATTTCATGAAAACTTTTATTATTCAAGGAATCTCAACTAACTTGTTCTAACATAGTCGAAAACTAAAATATAACGCACAAATCTTGAAATTAAAATATGCTTTCAATCTTTAAAAAGCAACCAACGATAAAATTTATGCGTGGTCTAAGTTAAACCGTTTTTTTTAAACAATTTTCTATGAATTTCTCGAAACACATATCTCAAATAGCTAATTGCATTTTTCTTGCCATTCGTTATAACAATCTGAACAATTTTCATCTGCCAATCTCGACTACATAACCGAAGAAGAAGAAAAAAAAACACGAACCAGATGCAAGATAGAGTCACCGCACACCACCATCGCGACCAACCGAAAAGAAACGTAAAATATCTGCGAGATCTAATTTGAAATTTTAATGGAATGTAAACACCTTTCAGTTACGGTGTTATGGACACTATAGATCTAAAGATGGTCATGAACATTTTAACAACGTTGTTATGGTATTTTAGGGAGATTTAACAACCATATTATACGATTGGATGGTGGAAGAGGTGATTCTGGTAGCAACTTCTTTGCCCACGGACAGTAGTCGTTGAATTAATGTTGAAATACATTGAGTTTATTATTTCGACTACTGTGATGAGATTGACTATCGTTTCAAAAGACTTTCGAGACTAATTTTTGTTTCAAAACTAAACTTCAAGAGACGAAGTTCACCAATCATTCATGAAAAAAGTTACAGTTATCTACTGTAAACCAAACTTATCAGGACAAAATTTTATTTTGAGGTTCAAGTTAGTGAGGTTACAAAAGACTATAAATTCCCTGAAACTACTTCTTTAGTGAACTAATAGTTAGTGAAATTTTAATGATTTCTTTAACAACGTAGTCTTATTGTTTTAGGCGGAAGAAATAAGCAGCATATAGCGTATTACATTGATCGTATCATCTTAAGCGTCCATTGATAACGTAAGACTTTTAGTGGGAGGGGGATCTGATTGCATTCATACGCGGAGCGCTCGGATGATTTACGCAAATGGTTATTTTGATATCCATGCTTGAATAACAAAAAGCTGTAAGCAAATATTTTGGCGATTTTGTGATTTAAGGGTTATTGAATGCAGTTTTTGTTTCGCGTCGACTGAACTACCCGAGCAGGGTTTGCCAGCAGCGGAAACAACGTCAAGCGTCTGCCAAGCCTCGGCGTACAACGAACGGCCAACGGCCAGCTGCCAGTGCTGGCCCAGTGCTGCTTTTGGGTCTTGGCCCAGTACTGGGATACAACGTCCACCCGTAGTTATCAATCAACGCTTATATGTTACTGGGCCAGCACTGGCGAACGAGACTCGGCCAGCGCTATAAGACGCTCAGCCAGCACTGGCCCAGTACTAGGCCGGGTAGATATTGTAGCGTGATGATCATTTCTGTTAGGAACGTCCAAAAATTTCCTTAAGTACTGCATAAAAATTGTATTTCTAATATTTCGACATTTTACATTAGAATGACTAACAATCATTTCATATTTTGCAGCTGATCTTAAAACCACATATAATATGCATTCAGTGCGTGAATGACTGAATGTAAAACATGAAAAATCTTACGTAAGATAGAAGAAGAAGTAACTGAAATCTTACGAACCCTTACAATAAATTAACCCAAACATTTCACAAATGATCCTTACGGAGGACAACTTTTTAAACCATCTCTGATTTTGTAAAGCATTGATTACCAGAAATGCAAACTAGATGGAATTTTTTTGAAATAATAAGCTAATTTCACTGCATTTTTTTTTTATTAAATTAATAAATACCTGCCCTGGATTTATTTAAAATTTTACCACATCATAGAAATGATAGTACGCTACGGTCGCCACGCCGCGCCAACCACGCCATTAGAGTAAGTAAAATTTATTATTCGCAGCAACCCTGCATAGTGACTTTTATTTGTCGAGACCTTGAAACGTAAACATGTGTTGGAAAGCTCGATTTCGATTATCAGGCTAATAACGAAAACTTCTCTAAATACTTGATAACTTCAATATTTTTTTGCCACTTCTAGTGGCCCAAAAATATTTGGGAAGTAAACCTTGGTTGCAGGGGAGTCTCAAGAATTTTTTAAGTTGGCAAAAAATTGATGTGTTTTTGTTGTTGGGGTTAAGGAGTTACACCACAGTGAAGAGCGAAAATTTAATTTTTTTTGTGATTTTTTTTAAGTGGAAGGAAAAGTAAAAGAGTAATTCTTTTTAAGGATGTTATTTAGCATATTTTGAAGTTAAAAAAAATGTTTATTTAAAAATATTACAAAATGGCTGCCCAACAGCCGTTTCTGCGGAACGGTGTTTTTGGAGGAGCTCCGCGGCACGCAGTAGAAGTGCACCAAAATTTACTCTGGAACAAAATTTTAAAAAAATCTGAAACTACATTAGCTATAGAAATACGTAGGGGATTTTAAAAATATTCATTTTTTGTTAAATTGGCGAGCTTTTGAAGAAGTTAATTTTACTAACAAAAAGTAATTTGGGGCTATGCTTGTTGTGGTCTTTATAACATAATTCTCTCATTTGGTTGAAATCATCTAACTGCCAACTTCTCGCATTACTAGATGGATTGATTTTATTTAATTTCATTTACCTGATTTTGCAGCCTTGTCTGATCCTATGCTTGGTCCACTATTCATACAAGGTATACTTTGTCTCTCTGCCAAATTTAACATCAGGTTTGGTCCGTTCGATTTGTTTTAATAACATATGAAACACTCCATAATAACATTTATGGAATGATCGTTGGTGTTCGGTTCGTGAATAGCTGCAATTTGCACTCGGCAATGCTCTGCGATTCGCCGAGAGTGTTTGCCGAGACTTGACACCATTTTAGTAAAATGGCCAATTTGCAATGTTGCACTGCTTCGCCATAGTTTGATGGATATGAGCCACGCAGACTGCACTAGTTGACACTGGTCGCTATAAGTATGACCATATTCAACATCCAGGTGTAACTAAGAGTCCTGTTAAGTATCTTTGTAATATGACTTTGACTGATTGGTAGCGAATGTAGGTATCAAAAGTGCGATTTAAAATGCATAGTGGAATTCGATTATTTTCCTAATGAATTTCATGAAATTCGTAATGATTTCGCGACGAGATAGACAATTTATGAGCGGCTGCGAAATGTTGTCGGCGGATTTCATCGCTTGGAAGGTAGGGTGCGATCAGATTGGATCTGACTGGACTATCGATTTTAGTAAAATTGATTAATCCTTTCCTACAGTCTCACTACGCTATAGGAATGGACCAGGTCTTGATGTGAGATTGACAAGCTAATATATCTGACACGCTAGAGCCAAACTTCCATTTGATACCTGTATCTATAATACTGCTAATGAATAGGTATCTTCATCTGATCATTTCTCAGAGCCCAACTCAGATCGCAGCTCGGCTCCGGTTGCTCATTTGCAGTGTTGCACGCTGTCGTGCTGGAACTCGTGAAGGTGCTAAATTCCAACATACTTATTTAAGGTGACACATGATCGCGTTGTCTTGCATAAAAATCTGCGAGTCGCGTAAATACGTTTGCAAGGCAATCATTCACCTGCTCACCAATGATCTTTCGGACAGCTCTATCGCTGGCTGCCTATTTGGTGTTGTGCCATATCCAAATCGCAGCAGGTCGCCACTGTTGAATTAAAGAACATTTGGTGCATTTAGCAGTCGAATAAGTGTTTGATGATTAGATGTAGGTATTTCATTTGAGTCGCAATAAACGATTGCTCAAGAGGCAATCGGTTTATCAAATAGACACAACGCAATAAATTGAAAAATTTAAAGTAATTTTATAGGAAAAACTGAAGAGAAAATTAGGTTAATTGTTTTCTATTTATAAAAATGATGATGTAGTGAATTTTTGAATCATCGGCTGGAAAGTTTATTGCAATTGTTGGTGTCAATTGTGAATTTTGAGTTGATTGTGGTGAAAGTCTGAAAGTTGTAAATTGAATATTTACTTGGACGCCATTTAAATTTTTTTCACCCGACATTCGATCAAAACGGACGATTCGAATAACTACGAAAGGATCTGCTTCACCATTATCGCCAAAAACTTCTCCGAAGAATATTTGAAATTTGATTAATGATTTCATTCGCCGTTTTTCACAGCCATTTAATTTTACCAAATCTAAATGCCGACAATTTTGGCGGATAGTTTTCTATATAAATTGTTCGTTAAGTATTTCAACAATTGTTTGAAAAGAATTGTTGCCTATAAATCTATGCTTCATATGAACTCTGTTGAGAATGAATGAAAGAACAAGCACCACATGAATTAAAGCTTATATTCTTCGCCCAAAAGTGTGGAACCATCAACTTCTGAAAATTGAACAATTTCGAAAGTTGCGCCTCGTCCTAACTGTTTCAAAAAATACTTCAGACCAAAGTATCTATCGACATCAATTAGATGCACGCTAGAACAAATCTAATTTTAAATCATCTATTGTTTATGTCTTTTATTATGCTTTCGACTTTCCACGTCAACAATCTATCGCATTCCGATGCAACAATAAAATAAAATGCGTACTGAACTCGAGGCTCAGCAAAAGCAGAAGAGAAACGCAAACGCGACGCCCAATATGTCATCCTGATGTCGATAAATTAAGAAACCACGCTAGTGGTGAGTATGGGAACAAGGGTCTGTCTATTTCGCGGTCCTCGTCTTCCCAAACTTTGTAGCGCTGCATTTTTAACCCAACACGCCAATCTTTGGGCTGCTTCGACGAAGCTATTTTCGATAGAGTATTGAAATAGAACGAAATAACTCTCATTCGTTCACATTGCAAGCTAATAAGGCTGCGAATGTGGCATTCCTTCTCGATAATGGCATGCCTTCCGTCGATGTGTGCAACGCACGCGGCTTTTGAATCGAATTCAATCACGTTCGGTGAATAATAAATGTTTTTTGGACTGTATGTGAACATTTACTGTGGTGTGTTGCGTTCAAAGAATCAGACATGAGAGTTTGAACGTGTTTTGTGTATTGCAATATTGAAAGGGACATTTTTTCGGATCTTACTGAATACATTCTTCGCTCGTCCCAAAATCATATCATCGTGCTTCCCATATGGACGGTCAGCCTACTGAAGATGCTGCTGATTCCTTGGAGGTCAAAAGTTCTACACAAAGTGACAACTATGCAATTCAGACGCGAGATACAGTAAATGGAAAATTGGATGCATCCTCCGAGCTAACTCTTTAATTTATGGGTCATAATTCACCAGCGAGTCAACGTTATGTCTTCTTAAACGCTACCGCGACGACGCCAGCACAAGCGCCTTCGAGGACCATTGTCGAGCGGCGTTCGGTGTAACATTTAAATGCAGCAATCGTGTTTTGGTGGCAGCCTTCACATTACCCTTTGAGTCCCTCGGCCATTAGGGCATGATTAGTGACTTAATGGATCAGCAAGTATAGCCACCGCATTTAACAATTTTAGTCGCATCTAAAACGGAATACCTTGGAGACACTCTAATGAATCCGAAATTTATGAGCGAGAGATGTTAAATGGTTTTCGATAGGCACGAAAATATAAATGTCCATCAAACATGTAAGTTGATTGGAAACTGTGGTTTATTTCGGTGTAATTTTCAAACGAACTTACACGTTTTTTATTCTTTCGGGTGGAACTCATCCCCAAAAATCATTTACAGGTTTTTCACAAAACAAGGAACAAGTATTAAATAATTTGTGCCTTGCAAATTCAAGAAAAACAATTTTATTTGTTATTTTAAGACGAACGAAGTTTTTTTCTATTCAGTAAAAATTTACTGTAATATATTGACCTTCCGATCATGGAATCATATGCACTGCTCATATAACAATGATAGTTGGAAGTCATATATACACTTTACGTGATTGTTCTGAATAGTAACTATAGTTGACAAGGACACTTAAAATTCTGAATTTCAAGTTAATCTGTGCTTTTCTGTGTTCAAGTTTGACTTATGTTGGTAGTTTGAAAGTTAGATGGATCAATCAAAATTTCACGATAGAATCTTTTTTGACGCTGAAATGGAAGTTTGATGTCCTTTCCAACAAGATTGGTCGCAACTAGTCTAGTGCATTACAAGAAAGAAACCTTGTTGCATAATGTACCTAAAAATTCGGATTATTAACCCTTTGCGACCGTATGTCTACTCTCAGCCACCAAAGATTTTTTACCGATCGTCTGCTCTCAGTCGACAAGCTTCGGAGATACATAGAATTCCAATAATATTATATAATTTTTTTCTAGGGATTAGAGGTATGCGCAATCAATTCCTACATGTTATATAAGGAGTCAGCTAGAATAGAAAACAGGACGCCTATGGCACATTTTATGTTTGTCCGAAAATTGGTGGAAAAACTTGTAGGTGATTTTCGTGTTGGACATCTTCAAAACCACGAAGACCATCGTCTTCAGATGAAGAGGAAAGGCTTAATGGCAAACTACATATATTGCGGCGCTGTGAAGATGTAAAGAGTTAAGATTGTTCTGTATGTTCAAACAGAAAAATTAAAGGCAGTAGACGCCAAACTAATTATTTTTGAGACAAATGTTCTCGAAAACCAGGGTTTCATATTGGAGACTGCTTCGAAAGATACCACGCGATGGAGAACTATAAAATATAGTTATATATATACCTTGAAATATCTAAAGTTTTAAAAAGAACTAATAAATTTTATTTTTCCTTCATAATCTTCCATACTATGTATTACTATTCGTTTAACGAAAATTAATTCCGACCATCACGAGTCAATGATACAAATTCTTTTATTTTAGTTAAAAGCAACTTATTCATTGAATCGGAAATATACCTTCCAAGATTAATGTGTAAAAAAATAAAATAAACATCTTAACAAAACAATAGTTAAGTCTTGGCTAACAGTAGTTGAATTGGTGAAAGTTCTCTGACTTTACAAGAGCTTACTGAATTTGAAGCTGGATCTATTCCTTGTCACGATCTAGTTGTTTCTTATTGTTCCGAGAAAAAAGTTACAGCGATTTATTACTTTTCAGGAAAAAACTATCAGCTACAATTCATAAATCATCGATTGTACCCAACATACCATTGAAAAAAACATATCAAATCATTAGCATTTCTAAAATCAAACATTCTATCTATCAATTCACCATTAGAGAAACTATCTAAAATATAAACAACATTCTCACCAAATCGTCCCACAAAAAAAACTAAGCGGCAAAGAACCTCAATCTCAGATGTTACACAAAAGATTCAACCAAAACCGCAGATCAAAGAAACAGATTCAGATTTGTGTAAACTATCTTTCATTGGTCAATTGGATTGGCTGAAGTTGGCTCCAGCCCTAGCGCAACACTGGCTGTGCTACCCAAACGAGATGGTCATTTTGCGATTTTGTAGTGTCGGCCTTGTATAATTGGGCCTTAAGACATCTGGAATGCCTTTGAGCGGGCCGACCTCGAGCCATGCGAAGTTATTCGACCGTTTCCCAACAGTTGAGACTCCACGTCTTTTTTACCTTGCACTCTTTTTACCTTCTTCTCGTGGTGGACTCGTATAGAACTTACGAGCGGGGGGCATACTCGCATGGCGGCTGAAATCACTATGAATGTATCTTTATTTCTGGACTTGTGTGGGAATTTTTGTAAAGTTTGCATAGGTAAATACCGAAGTTAAATCGTTTCACACTGGCGAAAACAGAGCAGAGTTGTGGGTCTTAGTGATTGTGTGGGACGAAGTAGTACGGAACAATCTGTTTAGCAAAAGTACGATACCACCGGAGATTGTGCGAAATATTGATTAATTATGAATGTCCATTCAACTTAAAGGTAAGGTCGTGAAAACACCTAGTTTAGTATTGAAATCGAACTATCTCTGCGTGTTTGTAAACGACTACTGTTTTCACCACTGTCACAGTCTAAAACAAGCCTGGCTTTATGTTCAGATTCATGATGACCCACCCCTTCTCAAATTCGGTTTGCTGAATTTTGCGTAAAATATAAATTCTGTAAAATAAGATTACCATTTAAAAAAAAAGAACTATTTGTATATTCTGAAAAAAGTTTCATAGAATTTTGCATTGTGTTTAAGATTTTAAACATTTACAAAAGCAATTATTTCTCACTGAAGAATGTCCATCGAAGCAAAAAAATTAAAGAATGCTACAGTATTTTTGCATACAATTGCAATTTGATTACAAGTTAATTTACTCATTAATAAGGCATCTATGTTGATAAACACAATTTTTAAGGTAACAAGGAAACACAGCTCAAAATAAAAAAGGCATTTGTACCTGTTGTAGATTAGTTCAAAATTGTGTGGCTCCACGACTAACTTTCACTAGTTTTTCTAAAGAAGACTCCAAAGGATTTAGTAGGACAAAATTAATTGAAATTAAGTCCAGCCGTCATTCAGTCTATGTTACAAACGAGTATGCGACTAAATAAAGAACAGACGAAAACAACCTTACTTACGCGAGTTTCCATAATAGTTCCCACTTTATTTTCCAATACGGCAATCAGTGTAGCTTGAACACTACACTAGCTACTACCTAGTCAAATTGGCTCTCCGCAAAACTTCTTCTTCTTGTGGCTAACAAAAGATCTTTCGACTTCACCGACCATGTTGGCTACCAGCGTTGCGGCTCTTTTGTACCAATCTGACCGCCGATTACTGCGCGGCTAGTTTTAAAGAAGGCCATGTTATCACAAGTGCTTATTGGACGAAACAAAAGCAGATAAAAGAAGCAGCAGATACAATTTTATAATGTATACGTGCCAGGTTGAAAGCAGCTACTGCCGCCCTCTCCGCCACAATTGTCTTGCAATTTAACATGCAGTTAAAGACTTAGCACGGAACTAGAGGGACTAGTTAAGTGAGGGAGCAGTGTACGAGTACATGATGATAATGATAGGAGGGTTAATTGCAAGGGCGGTAGATGTAGGTATGGCATGCAAAGCAGTTCATTGCAGCGAAACATGGAGTGGATAGTGTGCTGTGAGCTGATGAACTTGTTGAGATACTTTATAGATCATGTGCACTCGTAGGTACACACTCCATACCGAAGTTATTGTTCCAACGTTTTTCTAGAAACTAGAATAAATGCAAAATGAGATGATTGATGAGCATTTCAATGATCAACGAAACGAATTTAGGCATATCGGAATACAAACAATTAAAGCTGATAGCAAAAGTCGCACCACATATGGGCACTACCGTACTAAAAAGAAAAATGTTACACTTTGTGTTAAGAGCATTTTCGATTATGTTTAAAGTACCCCCGTGTTCAGGCATAGTCTTAAACTCAAATAAATTGATGCAAAGGACTTTTTTTTTCGAAAACTTTGCAGCCACGTTCATCAAATAGAGTCCATTTTTCATGCAAAACAACCACTTTTACTACTTCCAACGAAGCAAAACTGGAAATCATTTTTAAATCGATATCCTTCTTACAGTTTTAACGATTTCGAAATAATCATAAACACTGCCACACTAGGTGACCAAACAAAAAGCAAAAAAAAAATCGAAACTGATCAAGATGGGATATGCGCTTTTTGCTTGTTACGCCAATTTAAATAGTGTAAATAGCAACTCTACTGCAAGAAATGTCTTCGGTATAGCCAAAACTTAGTTTGATAGAAACCATTCGGGAGCAATTCAAAAGCACACGTGATTATTTCTACGCAGAAATTATTATTGTTTACGATCGAAACTTGTTTCACAATCGTGTTATAGTTTAACAAATTTTCGATAGAGATAGGACGAATCAGAATATGTAATGAAAGAAATTTGCAATTTAAAAATCCTATAGTATGTTTTATATTGCGTTTTTTGCGGTTGGAAACTTTTTCTATGTGCTGCTTCAAATATATTTCATCCTAGACTTTAGATCACCGACACTCAGTTTCTTCTTCTATTCGTCTACAAGCTATTTGAATGAGCTTTGATCCTTTATTATGTTCAGTGTAATGAAACAGCAAAGAACTATCTTCCATTCTTATACTTCATAACAAGCTGGCTGCGTGCTTAGCCTATAAATATATCATTATATCGGCAATATCAACTCTTGATACATCAATATCTCCTTCATTTCTTCACCGTTTCCTTTTTAAACAGTGTTCTGATATCATCGGCATACGGCATCTCATACAAGTTGCTCACTGATAGTAAATATTTTTGTAGATCCTTATGAAAATTTCGAATTTACATATTTATATACATTCATGCCCCAAATTTATTCATAATATTTAAATTAATCGTTCCAGTTCAATCAAGATTTGTATTCATCGTCCGGCGTCCCGTTGGCCTCGTCAAGTGGCTCAGGTAGTTCACATTCACCGTGCAGTCCAATTCTACCGCCATCCGTATCAGCAAATGCAGCCGCTGTTGCTGCGGCTGCTGCCCACAATGTTGCTTCCACAAGCTCAGCCATTCCAACGATTCCCATCGGGAGCTCAATACATCGGACGATTACCAAAGAGGAAGACATTAGCACCGGTCGAAGTGAAAATGATGGTAAGTTGCCGAAGAAAGTTTCAACTTGATTTCAGTCAGGACATGTAGTCCATTTGAAAAATTAACCTGAGGAGGACGTTTGCCTGTTAATCGAATAACCAAATCCATTTCTACTTAGAACATTCCACAATTCATTGTCTTCGTCGGCTGATTATAAGTTTAGTGTTGAAAGGAATTCCATTGACCTCTGGCTGCCAAAAAATAAAAACTCAACAAAGGATCTTTAAAAGCAAACTCTTCTGCTCCGGGAAAACTCGACATGCATTTCGGAGCTTTTATGGTGTCCCCGTGTGCCCGGGCCATGTCACATTTCATCATAAATCCATCAACTCACCACGCATGAATGTCAATCAATTATTAACATCGGAATTTAATGAGCTTCTGTTTGTCCTGACGCTGAGGGGCTCGAGCCACGCACAACATGTTCTGGGAACCAGTTCCCGCGCAAGAATGCTTGGTTTTTGTTCGCTACCGTGGAATGCCATTGAAAGTCGAGTGATAATGTGGGGCTACTGTTGGAAGCATCGTTGAATTTGGACGTTCGATCACTGGCTATCATAGAGCCCAAGAAGTTGAGTGGCTTCAGATTGCCAGGAGTTTGGAAGAATAAGATAAAAGTGATATATGCTTCCATTGGAATGATTTAGAACGGTTGCTCCCTAGCTCCTTGGTTCCAAATGAAACATTAGACGTTAGCGATAAGACGTTCTTCCTCATTTTCCTTAATATTCCATAATTTTTAAATATGCAATAAGTTAAATTAAATATTCCGGTTTCCTCCCCTATTCAATACAATTTGTAATATTCGCTCAACGTGCACTCGCAACCCCTACTTCTTCGTCATTAAATCAATTATGGATGACAGGTATATGACACCAATGCTGCTATTAACCACGCTAGCCGATTCTGCAGCCTCTTGCAAAGCGACTTACACGGAAGCAATCGCAAAAAAGCCGCAGAATATCTAATTCTCCCGCTGAGCACAGTTCCTTTCCAACTATTCTTAAAGCATTCACCTGAACGTATCTTTTGCGCGATTGTGGACTATCTTTTCGCATAATTTAACAGTCCCAGTCATCAATGGTCACAGGAAAGGAACTTAACTGCAGATCGATGTATGAATAAAAGCCAGATGGAGGCAAAACCCGCTTCCTGCAGCCCCTCCTCTCGTTCGATTTATTGTAAACTTATGTTAAGAGTGGAAGCTTTCAGATCGTGCAGAAGCTCATTAAAAATCATGTTTGCCTGATTAAAAACCGATTAATTTAATTGAATGTGTCGAGGGGGTAGGCGGGTAGACGATGCGAAGAGTGGAACCCAGTTGTGTTATCTGTTGGAAATTATAAGAATGACAACGGGAGCGGGAGACGCGCTGTAATATGAACCAAGAAAAGATGAATGAACGACAGATAGGCATAGCAACTCGATTCAAGATGCAGCCAAGCTGACAGAGTGCTGCCAGGTATTTCGAAATGTGGCTTGACTATTTTTTGCCAAGCACTCACCTCATACGATGATAATGTATGGAAATGCACGAGCAACGGTTGATGTTTTTTGTGATAGGTGGCTTGAAAACTGTCTCGAAAAGATGAACTGCTAGTAATGTGTTGGATCACAAAGAATCTACGAATAAGACTATGGAGAAGGTCATGCAATCAGATTTAACTTGGCTAATTTCATCAGGACGAGTTAAAGTATTCGACAAATTATGAATAATAGTGCAGACAAAATTTACATATGATAATAATTAAAAAGTTCACTGATCATCGGCAATTCTTTCTTTCATTAATTGTATCACAACAGTGACTATGACTGTGGATTTATTGGGCATTCACGGGAAGGAGAATGAATTCATTTGGCAAACAATCACCACCGTCTTTAAAATGTAGATACATCTTGTCTTTCGCATTGATTCATCACATACCAAGTTCTTAACCACATTTAACTCGCCGGCCGTCTGTAAATCAACATAAACAAATCCTATCTCGCCCCATAAATCAATAACTTTTTGACATCCAGGTGAAAAGAATTTGTCCCACGGATGATGGATTCGCATTTTCTGAATGTCTTCTGTAATTGTCAAACATCTACTGAAGAGCGTCAAAGAAAATTTCAAAATATTCTTAAAATATTTCAGCGTGGAAAAAACAATAAGAAATGGCCGTCAAACGTGGCCGCTCTGACCGTCATCGCCGTCACGCCAGGAACCTCTCCTGTCAGCGAAGCTCTCGTCGTATTAACACACGAAACGAATTGAATTGCTTATCGCAAGTTTTAAATACTTTCGAATGCCAAAAAGCATTTTCCAAGACATCAAATGATTAGAGAATTTTTATGGCCACGCACAGTGGCGGCAATTAGTGCTGTCGCTCGAACGCTAATTTGCTGCTAACCCCGCAGCCGTGTGTGATATGCAAATCTGCCATTTTTTCGCGTCGAAATTGAATTCCTTGAATTTTGGAGAGAACTTAGGGTATTTGTTCCGATGATGTGCTCCCCAACGAAAATAGGAGTGGCGGCGGAGCGTCCCGACGTGCGAGTCCAAAAAGTAAGATACAGTGGTAGAACGGTGGACCGCTGAGATTCCTCAAACTCGCGGAATTCTCCTAATTGTTTTGTCACATGCCACGCCTAGTCCTTGCATAAATTCATGACCGACCGATGGGAGTAATGATTTATTTGTTATAATTGGCCTCTGCACCGCGAACGGGTGGTGCGGACTCCATTCCGCCGCCATCGGTAACAAAAGGAAAGCAAAATCGCCAAGATATGCAAATAATGAAGTTTTTGGCACGTTATTTTGCCCGCGACTAAAGTCTTGAATTATTTAAATGTTTCACATTCTAAGAATGTAAATATTGAACTAATTGTTGAATAAATCTTCCCGACTTAATTATTGAAGATTTAGGAGATGTGATGGAATAGAAACGAGGCTCTGATTAAATTGTAGAGCGGTTGGAATGGACATGCGATCGGATTTACATAATAAAACCAGTCCTGATTACAATCGGGATGGATATATTTTAAAAATGTATCATATTGACCTGAACATTGACTATGCATGGATATATTATAACAAAGAATTACACTTACTTTGTTTGGCTGGAAAATTATTGTGGGTTGTTGTCTTCGTTTCTGGTTGCATTTTATCGTGCATCGTTTAATTTCAAAAAACTTTACACTATAATAACGTCGTATAAAATTGAAATCGGATTGAATACTTTTCGATAAAATGGCTTTAATTTTCAAAAAAAACGTCGAGCAAGCCACTACAAAGAGTTTTTGAAACCCATCACACGAAAGACTTACTCATATATCGTTTAAAAAAATTATTTGTTAATACGAAAATACCTCAAAAAACAAGTTTTGGTAACTCAAAGACAAACCCAACTTCATTTCAAAATCAAACCAAATTTTTCCACTCTTTGGAGTAAAGTTATTTATGAACGCTTTTTTTTAGATTTCGTTTATAATCACCAGACGGGTCTAAATTCATTCAGCCAATCGGTGACTTTTTCATTTACCATCTATTCATTCATTTACTTTACTCTTTGCCCCGAAGTAAATTTTCAAGTGATAGAAAATATCCCATTTGATCTGTGATCATAAGTCATTCGTTTTCGTCTCGGATCAACATTTTACCCAGCGATGACTTTTTGAAGTCCTTTCATTTGTTTGCCTGCCAAGTTCACTTAATTTTTCATAGTGCAATACCTTCAACACAGCTTTCCACAAAGAATCTTTGAAGAGATATGCTTCTGATCCTTCAGGAAGGCGATTCCACCAAAAATGAGGCGTTGGTCAATGTTAAGAATTTAGCAAAAACAATGCGGATCGTGGATGTTATTGTCAACATCTTGAAAGGATTTTGTCGATTCAATAAACATTTGTCGCCAACAGAAAAGCATTTGCAGTGAAACTGTGAATAATTTGCGATAGATTTCCTGGTCCTGAGAGATTTTTTCCACGAAACCTTCGAAGTGTACCACGTAATACATTATTGAATGGATTTTTAGGCGTAAGCTTCATAATAACGTGAAAACCAATTGTTGCAACATAGCTCAACTGAAATCTCCTGTAAATAAGAGCTTCCCCTGGTGTGCGGGCATAGCTACACGAAAAATATCTGAACATATTTTGTGAGCTTCTCGTGCACATATGTTTGATTTAGAGCAAGCAAACGTTTCTAAACACTGTAATTCAAAAGATACCATAAAAGAGTGCTGAGTCCCTAGCTAGTATACGTATAATTCCCGATCATATTATCTATAAAAAAATCACAAATACAATATAATACTTACTATCTTATTGTTTCCTTTCAGGACAAATTGTTGGCGGACATCACAACGAGTCTTCGTGCTCATCGGGACCAGATTCGCCTCATCATCATGGAATACCTGCGAAAGATCATCACATGGATGGAAGTGGTGGTGGAACACGAGCTCAATATATATCTGCATCCTGCGTAGTTTTTACACATTATACAGGCGATACAGCATCTGTTGTGGACGAACATTTTTCTAGAGCTCTTAATTTTAGTAATAAGGATAGTAAAGGTAAGAGTTTGACACCACGAAATGGATGACGAAGGACATGCGATTCTTCAAATCTGAACAAATTCATTGTTTGCCCACATTTTTTTGGTATTATTGGCTTCGGGTTTAGCTTTTAACTTCGTGCAGTTGTTTTTCGTTCTAAAGAATATTTTGGCTTCTTCTTTAAAGCTCTAAGAATGAAGTGACTTCATTCATTTCAAATTACTATATCGTGTATGTCCTTCATTATTTGCAGATTGATTGAATGCTTGATGTGTTTGAATGTGCTCTTATTATTTTGTGATTTTATGTATTATTAAATTTTTGATTAAATTCAAAGTCCCTTATTCAGGGGACGCAATATCCAACATGATATCATATTCCGACCGAAAATAGATAACATCAATCCTTAGAAAACAAGAAACACAAAAGAAACATTACCGTTGACATCTTTATTGATCCTCAACTCACAACAGGGTGTCCTGCCGTGATCCTGTTTCATCTACCACCATTTATCAAATGCCTAGATCTTCTCGAACGCAACGCGATCTAGCTGCTGTTGAAGTTCTTTTATCTAACGATCAAGTCAACTCAACCCAAGATTTATACGAAAGGGGTTGGGGAAGGGTTCCCCTGTAGTCATAGTTGAGGATCCTTGCCGAGTGCTCAGGCTTCGGTCATAAACAATCCCATGATAGTTTTATGGCCTCTGAAATTATCGATTGTGGAGTCGTTATTGGTGGCAATAGATGTTACGACATTGCATCGTAAAATTACCTCAAAAATGTCCTGACATTATTATTGCTCTTTTGGTAGTGAGCAGAATCATGGATAAGATATTGAAAGGCCTTAATGATTTGG
Organism: Oxycera nigricornis; assembly: GCA_963942545.1. Lineage (NCBI taxonomy): Eukaryota > Metazoa > Arthropoda > Insecta > Diptera > Stratiomyidae > Oxycera > Oxycera nigricornis. The sequence goes on along the minus strand of OZ012659.1, from coordinate 125,843,687 downwards.
TCTTCCGCGGCAAGCTCTTGTGTGCATTCTTTTACACATCCACGCATAATTGACATGTTGTTTTCAAGTCTCTATGTTGACTACTGTTCCGTGAGTTCATGCAGTTTTATGGAGATTCCGCCGTAGAAGGACGCACACGCGTGCATCCATCCCCTGTCACGAATGTTTTCTTTTAGGGAGGATAGCGCATCGCTACTCGCATAAGAAATTCATTAGAGAATAAATTTCCATTTTCTGCTGCATTTTTTCAGGAAATGTTTTCCATTGATGATGTATGTTGCGTATTTGATCTATTTTCAAGTAGATAATGTAAAAATTTTTGAAATATTTTGAGACTGCTTCAGTGTTTCGAAATGGATGAATAAAATTGACAATCGGAATGAATCAGTGGTAGACAACCCTTCACGACAATAAATCCGTTGGTCTTGCACATATAACACCGAGAAAAATTGGAAAATTGATATTTGAAGTGTAAAGGTGCGTTTTAGTCAACCAATTTGTTTGAGATTTTCTTCAATTTATCTGTACTCAAAAAATCTACCGTGAAGTTCTTTCCAAGAATGTTCCCATTTCTTTTCTTTTGAGAATTTTGTTGATTTTGCTGTCCTGCGTTTGTTTCTTTCTCATTGCTGCATTATAAAAAGGCAGTTGCCCACAATTATCAATGAATGATGTCCCTCCAGAGTTCAAATTAGGACCAAATGTATTTATTTCAAGATTTTAGTCTGCTGCATCGAAAAACCTCACATTGAAGTTATCAAGCACTGACGCTGCATTAACAACGATGTGAGAATTTTCTGTAACGCTTTTGTACACCCGTACGGTTAGTCCAAGCTAATTTCTTGACTAAAATATTTGGAAAATGTAATTAGTAATTCCACCATAAAAATAGGGTTAACATGTGCATTCTCATTGAGTTTCTCGGATTGCACCTTGTAATGAATATTGCAATGAAAGAATTCAAACGAAATAAATTTAAATTGGTTACTGCGTTTTGTTTAGCCAACGAAGATCATTTATTTTTATGAAAAAGCCTATAAGAACAAATGTATCATATTTGCCAATTTCCTATGGGACTCAATGCACAAACATGTTATCTGCAAATAATTCTGTTCCTTGTTGATTCCTGAAGAATCTTCAATCCTCAAGTTAGTTGATTCATCGGCTTCTCTGGATTTTGTATGCAAATTTTGCATCTACATCAAGCCAAAACGAATGCATAATGGCTACCACCGACTTTAAAGCTATCAAGTTATTTTTAGAGAGATATTCTGTTGAACGCAGGCCAAATTCACTATAGACTTTCGAGAAATTATTAATGAAATAAGTTCCCGCGAGATAAGTAGAATTTCAAGCTCCGTTTCAAATGAATTTCCCAGATGGAAAACGTGATTTTCAAATCAATGAATGGCTAAGACTTCTTCAAGACGCATAGGACGTAAGTGCGACTAAATGATGCGGAAAGGAACTTTGAGATGCATTTTAAAATAAAGAACGTTAGCGGCCGTCACCAGAATATGTGCTGTGCTTTGTCGCTAAGACTATGCGTAGATATTTTATCGAATAAATGGTTAAATAAATTGTGTTGTTTATTACCATCAAAAACAAGTGTGTTGAAAAAAAGATGTGAATTTATATTATTATTATTAAGACATGGCTCTTTCTCCACTTTCTCTCTAGCTCTCTTGATTCTGCGCAAATCATCAGCTGTTAAACCAGGAGCTTGAGATTGATTGAAATTTTCATTGAGATGAGTCTTAACCCTAAAGACGAGAATGTATCCAATAATGTTTTAAAAATCGTTCTTCAACTGCTTACTAGGAATCATCGAACATACGGTCCAGCTTATGTTTGGCCTTGTTAAGAAACATTATTGTCATCATTATGAATGAAACAAATACGATGCTCAAGTCAGGTCTCTCAGTTTTTTCTCGTTAAAATTTATCATACATCTCGAACACTTTCTTCGAATTCCACATTAAATCCTTAGATTCCATGTCGTATTATATATTCTTGCAATAATGCACTAAACTGAAGATATCTTTGTTAAATGGCAAAATAATTACAGTCGCAAAACATAATTCATGAATTGCTTACCATTCAACCTCAACTATATATATTGTAGGGGAGGGGTGGCATGAAAGGGACATTTTTAGTTTTGAAGCTCTAATAAATTATTGAGAAAATATATGAAACAGGTTGGAGTCGAATAGGAAGCGTTTATTATTTAACTATTGAAATAAAGTGCAATAATTGTCATTAATCAATACTTAGTTGTTTATTTTAGCAGTTTTAAAAAATGTGTATTTTGTCCCTTTCATAAATGGACTGTATTGAAAGGGACGCAGTAGTTTATGAAAGGGACAGTACCTAATTTGAAGGTAAAATGAATACAATAACTACTTAGGTATATTAAAAATCAAATTTGAAAGTGACTGGAATCATTATTATTTTAAAATCTTACTGTTTTTATTAAGCACGTTTATATAATTTAAACAGAATTAACAATATTATATATTTTTTCTCAGGTATAATGAACTTAAAAATTATTATAGATTTTCATATGACACTTAAAATCAACAGTCTCCTTATAATTAACAAGAAATAAAACACTTATATAAAATTAAAAACAAACCAACAATTTTATAGATCTTTTCTTAGACTTAGACTACACTTGAAATAAAATTATGACTTTTTAATAGAATTATAATCAACAGCCTCCTTAAAGTTTGATTTCCAGTCTTATAAAAGTAATCAACTGAACTACTAATCATTATAGTGTTTAGTGACATAGTGAGCAAAAAAAATTAAAAGTACCTTTAACGCCACAGGACTATTAAAGCCAGTGATTCAACACTAGGCTTGGCGATGTGAACAAAATATTTTAAAGCATTTAAAAAGCAATCTTCGGTTTTCCAACCAGACAAATTTGCGAGGCCTAAAGCACCCGTAGGGCCATTTTCAAGTATATGTTCCTTAAAATGAACACGCGGAAATATAAAAACAGGAGGAATACTTCCGCCAGAAGCATTTGCGAAACTCAGCATAGTTACAAAGGAACCACGTTCTGTTGAGCTGATTTGACCAACTCTCTTAAAACCTGCTTGGGCAACTATCTTAGGTGCAGAAGTAACGGTCATGCACCCAGTTTCATCTAAGTTCCATATCATATTTGGAGGGAAATTATACTTCTGGTAACATATCTCTAAGTTATCGAGAAAAAAATTCAACATTGTGTCTATTAAAGCTCGTAGTTCTTGCTAGTGAGGTATTCTCAGGTTTTCTTACGCTCAGCGAATCATGCCTTTTTAAAAAGCCCTTTAGCCAATCCAGACTAGCCGTATTATTTTCTTCCCAAGAAGATGGTATCGTAAGATTTAAACGAACAGCATACTGATATGCTAGTTCTCTGACTTGTTTAGTTGTCAAGTAATGGCACATTTTTGCGGAAGTCTTCAAGTAATCTGCCAGCGAACATTCTTGTCCTACCGTGAAAACTTCTTTTACTGCCAATGTTTGGTTCATAAACAAATGAAGTACATTCAGAAGCTTTAGCTTTGGCGACCAATCTGTGCAAATGCATATATATTGCATAACTTCGGAATCGATCTCACAGAAATATCTTTCTGTAACACTTCATTTACTGCGTCTTCAATTTTTTGTGTATCCACACGTATTCTCTTTTTAGTTGGCATTTATAATCTGAAAAAAAATGATAAATTTATTAGATACCTAGTGAAAAATAGCAGTCTTGAAAGGGACAGTTATGAAGGGGACGTCCCTTTCATAACCGTTTGTTGTGTCCCTTTCATAAATATCGTACAAAAAATTTAAAACAACCACAAAATCTACATTTTCAAATTAAAGTTCACTGACCTTATGTTCTCGCCTCTGTAAATGTCCAGCTATCTTAAACAGTGGTTTACACGTAAATAATTAACTCGCAGCACTCGATGAAACGTTTTACAATTATAACAGAAAAAAACTATTCAATCACATCAACAACATTCGCACGATTACGCCATGTTTTAAATGACAGGAGTATAAAGTTTGCCGCGAACGAACTTGCAACAAGGCTGCCATACGAAAAAAATAGTATTGTCTCGAAATTATTTTTATTTTACCGGTTATTTGAACTGTCCTTTTCAATACGTGTCCCTTTCATAGCACCTCTCCCCTACGCACATAAAAACTGCCTCCTTCTCATGCCGAACCGTTCATGTTGTCAACCTTTAAGGTCACACGGCAAACTCACACATCCAGCTTCCAAAAGTCTTGATTTTTTAGTTCCAATAATTTCATCGATTCGATGATGCTCATGTTCATTTATCCACCGACAACGAGTCCCCCGACCGAACAAAAAACCAACATCATTTAACGCATTCCGCGAACAGTTCTCACGACTCCCCGTCCAACTGGTGAAATCGGTGGTGAAGTGATCTTTCGATGCAAAATTAACACACAGCCAAATTTTACAGCAATGCGAAACAAAGGGTTTTCCGAAATCCATTTCGATTTCGGGGCTTCCACGCATGTATCTTTCGTATCACCGTAAAATGTAGCTGGGATAAAAAGCCCAGCAGATATTCCAGCGGACTGTAACAAAACACAAAGAACGTCCAAACAAAAATCGGACTGGTAAGCACATCTTGTTATCTGCCCTGCTGAAGCGGTGATTTACTATACGACCAGAAGCCGACTCAGACACACCACAAAAATGTCCCTCAGCATCCCAATCTGTCCTACATTCAAGAAGTGCTGCTACGATCCGATCCCATGTAGTCGACTGTCTCCTGCCGATAAGATAATAAAGGCAAATCGAGCTGAAAGCCAGAGGAGTGCACCATACCCCATCGCAAAAATCAAGCCATCGGAAGGAAAAACGAAATAGTTGACATGGCCTGGGCCATTTTCTAGTCTGCCAGCAAGGGCAAGTCAGTTGGCAAAACAAAGGAGCACCTGAATGCTACCTGGAAATTAAAAACCGATAAAGTTCACTGAGACGCGGCCACCGATGCTTTCAAGATGTTGCGCCAAAGATGCAAATCGGGCATTGGAGATGGCATTAAATTGAGCGATAAGAATGAAGAAATTCGCATACCAAACACCTCTTTTGTATAATAGCACAAGAGCTGCTTGCATATCAAACAGGACCACGCACTGGTTGGGGATGGATTTCATTACAGGTACAGATGTAATGAGGGCGAGCTAGAGGATGGTTTTATATTGTATTGTGTTTGGGGAAGAGCTGCAGAACGCGGCGCTCCATCTGCAAAAACAAAATTAAATCAACACGAACGACAATGACTAGTACATAATTCTTTTCCGGCTCAAGAGAACACACATTCTTGCAATAGTCATCCGCACAACATCTCCCCCGATGAACCATGGCATAGACATACTCCTTGTCGAAAGCCACGAACAATAGCAAACCAAACCAAATGACTTCATGAGAAAATTCGCCAGCTACAATTACTTAAAATCCAATTAACGGTCGGCGAAACGATTTTAAACTAATAATGAAGCCATTGCAATTGCCGATGATTATTTTGTTGCTTGCGTCTTGGGTGCACATCTTTTCAAAGGAACGCAAAGACGACAGCGGAGAGACTTTAAGGCTGACGACGGGATGACTCTTCGACCGCGCGACAACCTAAACATACGTGAAATTCCTTTCACACTTGGGTAGAAATTTTAATAAGACACAATTCCTCGTCAATAACCGCGAGAAAATTGCATAAACTCAAATTCTCAAGATGCCGCACGATTTTCAATCCGTTAAATTATCGTATCTCCGCGTGTTAGCTGCGTCACAATGGGATAGTTTCAATCTCTGGTCGCACAAAACTATTCAATTCAGTCCACGGCGAGTGTACGCAAGTGATTATGACAATCGGATGAACTAATTCAGGCTTAAATTAGGATAATTTGACATATGCAAAGTTCGACGAAAAAATCTTTCTAGGATTTCGAGTTATTCAAGAATTCGTGTAGACTTTCATAGAAAATTCTGCACATGTTGTGTTAGGTTAAAGTCATGGTTTTTTGAATAAATTGTTTACAATGTATATCTGGTGGAAAGCAGCACAAAAGAGTCATGATATGTGGTGCATCGTTTGTTGAAATGATTTGGAAATCAGCGATAGGCTGCCGTTAGATTGATTGTTTTAGAGGAAGTCTCATCAGATATATCATACGCAAACAAGCGGTCTCACAAGTGCTACAACCGTCATATGCGAAATAGACACCCTAAAATTCTTTGGTAAAACGTCCGTTGTACTTGTACATAAGTCCACGGTGAAGTCCAGTTAACTTCCTGTCGATTTAGTCTCCAAAGTTTCGAAACTGAACCCAAGAAATAAAAATGCTAGAACTGTGGACATCAAAGTTAGCAAAAAACTCCGGTAGCCTGTTCTTCTTCAAATCCTGTATATATGTATCGAAAAGGAATCGTATGCCTTTTGGTTGGACAATTCATTCGCTGGACAATATTCTTTTAAAATCTTGCTGATAATCAAACCTCACAAACATAGTAACGAGTGCTATCAATCAAACCGTCAAGATATCCTACTAGATTGCACTAATATCGTGCATCTCACTCCCTGGTGTAGTACATGTGCTGATGTCCCGTGACACCTTCATCATTATCTCCATGTACCACGCCAACCAACCAAATGTGAAATCCTTTCTCCAAAACCACGACAACATGACGATCTACTAGACTGATTTTGTCAATAGGCTGTAAACTGCTAATGATACCCCGTACTTGTAGCTCCACTTGAAGCACTTAAGGGATCGGCAATTAAGAGGCATTTAAGGAATGGCCCTAAAAATAGACTCAACACTATCATCGCCTGCAATCCGTTCTCGGTTGCCTACACTTAAATCTGTATCAGCGGAAAAAGATTATCTTTAGTCGCGCAACAGCAAACGTGACATGGTATCTCTTTATCTTTTGCATGAAAATGCATCTGGCGAAGAAACTTGGCCACAAATTTCATGTTGCGGCAGCAGTTCGTCCGTTCTTCTCTTCTTTTGCATCAATGCAATGACACAATATGTTGGGATAGGAAGCATCGGGCAAAGGTGGCATTCACTTTTGCGCCATGATTTACGTGAACACTTCAACTGTACGATGTAAATATTGGGCACAAATCTTTCGACACACCGAAACATGAATACATGTCTTAATTCAAGACTTGTGAATCTTTAATCAAACTTAGTGAATTGTACAACGGCAAGAGTGATTTCTTTGCTTCCAGACTTGGCAGGCTTAGGAATGGGAGATGCACTTCGAAGCTGATCTTTGTTTTTGGGTGGTGATAACTAATTTATTGCCACTGGCAATATATCAAGAAGAATACGAAGAACCTGAAAGACTATTTGCCAAAATCCAGACAGACTGTTGATTTCCTAAACGCATTCCAAGACGATCCATCCATATTATTCATAGTTTCCGAAAAGTAAGATTAAAGCATACAATTGTATTTTTTTTGCGAAAGTTAAAACCCATTTTCTATGTCACCTCTTTGTATCAGTTCAACTTGACATTATAAAAGAGCCGTCATACATGACGTTGATTTGCTTTAGCCAAGTAATAATTTACATTTGTCAGTCCCTTAATCATTCTGTATCTGATTATGTCACAAACTGCAACTGAATTGCGCTAATTACCTTGCAGACTTGAACATTTATCTTCGTTCGCTATTAGCTGCGCTCTGCACACTCTACCTTCAGCGTCGCCCAAGGGAACATTTGTTCAAGGAGAGGCGTATCAAACGCAACAGATTACAAGGAAAGATCCTTGTAAAATAGGTGGCAATCTGATGGTGGCCTGACACGACTGAGGATCAGATAAACACGCGTCGAGCGGTTGACAAAACAAAGTGTCTTTTGATCTTTGCTTTAGATAAACAACAAATGTCCATCTTTTACGCTGTAGACATGGTCGCAATTAAGATTAGGGAGACGGAAGCATTTGTTGGGTCACTGATAAAATAATTGTATATGCCAATTTCACAATAAACAAATTTTAACATACACAATTCAACGCAGATAAAATGAAAACTACCTTAAATTTATAACCACAATCAAAATTTTAATGGAAGAGTCTTCAAAGTCAGACAGAAAATTATTATGCTGTGTAGCAATCCCAAAAGTTACATTAAATTTACATATGCTCACCACACACTCCGTTCTACTTGGGTTAAATACACAGTACTCATCAAGAATCTGCGGTCTTCATTAAACATGTACTAATTAATTTATAAATCATTTTGCATGGAGCCTATCTTAAAGACAGGATAAAACATGTAACATCTCTTAATTTATTGGGAGGGTGTACGTCATCCTTCATGAAGGGAACATCAAGTTTCAGAAGGTAGTCAACAAGATCTCTCGCTTCAAATTGCTTTAAAATTCTCCCCTTTGATATTTTTATCAAATTTTTTCGGCTGACTGCTGTTCAGAATGACTGCACGAATTATTCTGTTAATATTCGTACATTTTCAAAACTTACGATGTGTGATCCGTTCGGATTCGTGTAGCTCATGTATCCTATTTATGTTGTAATCATTCGAAAGAGGACGTTTTTATTTTACTTCAATTTTTTCCGGGATGATTCGTTTCGATGTAGATAAATATTGGATTTGTCGATGATGTTTTGTAGCCACAAAAATTTAACTATTCACAAACATAGGTTATATTGATTCATGATCTTCAAACTTGATCTAAATATTTTCATTTGAGACTATAACTGCATAAAAAAATCGTCCAGTATCGTAGAAGTACTGAGATATGTCTGCAGATTTCTCATCAACTTAAATGGTTAACTTGCAGCATAGTTTCTATCCCACAATGAACTGCTTTATCGCACGCACATGTCCTTTTGGGTTGTTGGCTTTCACGGAGATTAAGACCCAATCCTGCAAATTCTCATATAAACATGCATCTTGTTGTCAATACCTTTCCTCGCGCATACATCATATAAGGATTCTGGCTTGACTGCTAAGTCCATGCATGTTTCCGGCTTTCTCATCTCTCCTTCCTTAACCAAGCTGCGAATGTCAGTTCGGTCCATCAACGAGCGGTCACCATCTTATCCGGGAGCTATATCCGAGAAATCAATTTGCTCGAGGCATCCGGTTAAAGAAGTCAACTCTGGAAGGAATGCCAACAATTCGTTGTTCCTCTAACTCTGCATGTTTCTCGTTGTTCGCGCAGTCGTCGCTGGTTACTGTTGTTGCTGTCGCCCGGCTGCTCGGCGATTTCTTGGAGTCATTGCATTCCTTTTCGCCTTGGCCCCGAATGCTATCTCTATTGACTCGATCCTGCGTCCTCAGACTGCCTGCCAAAGGCGAACATTGTCGCTCGTTGCATTCACAAAACGACAAATACCAAAAATGAAGATCACGCCTGATCAAAAGCGACGCCGATATCACACAGTAGGCTGCGACGCGGAGCGGCTCGCCATTCCCATCCCATGCAGAGGAGCCTAGCGGAGATCGCACGATCGATTCGAATCCGATCTTTGATCAATTATTTTCTCATCGAATTCTTTGATCTTTTGCTTTTTGTGTGTTGGTGCTGGCTGGCCTGGTGTGATTGTGGTGAATTGTGTGGTGCAATCGGCTGGAGCTCGCTTGCTTAAGAAGTATGTTGGTTTCGTTTCAGAAGGATGCAGCCCTATGTCGGCTAGAAACTTCCCACCTTCGTTTTGGAATAGCAACTATGTACCTCCTACTCCAGCTCCAACACACTCACAGGTGAGCGCTGCAGCTTCGATCTACCTACTCATATATTTGCGTTGATGTGCGATACGAGTTTAATTCCATTGAATTTCATATAAAGTATTTTAAACAGGTCCCAGACATCTACTCGGCGGACGGTAGCTATTCGACTGATCCTTGGGTGCCACATGCTGCCCACTACGGCTCCTACGCGCATGCGGCGCACGCTCATGCCGCCCATGCTCACGCATACCATCACAACATGGCGCAATATACTGGCCTACTGAGGTTACCGCAGCAATATGGACATGGCACCAGGTGAGTTACATTTCCTTGATTTCGCATCAAACGTTTTTTCTACTCTACTCACATCGTTTGATTTAATCCCCGAAAAAACCTCACATACCACTTCTAACCGATTTCCGATCCTCCGCAGGCTGCATCACGATCAGCAAACTGCTCACGCATTGGAAAGTGCCGCGGCGTATTCCAGCTACCCTACAATGGCCGGTAAGTAGTACATCCTGACTTAACCCCTTTATTCAGTGCAATCGGGAACGAATTGCCGTTGTCATGACGTCCTGAAGATGATGGCATTCCTGCGTAATCGGTTGGCTTTTCTTTGAATGAGATGAAACTGCAGTCGTGATGGCTTCGTTTTGATTCACTAAAACTAGCATGGAAGTGGAATTTACTGTCTTAGCTGATGGTACAGGAAATTAGATCAATATTTTTATATAATAACGATACATTCAGCCAAATAACCAAAAGGAACAACCACCAAAATGTTCCAAAAGTTCAGTACACATTAAGCAGCCCCTAATATCCTTCTGTAGGGGCTGGTGTCAAGTCGGATCTCCTGGAGGACTGCTATTAAAATTGAACAAACAATCCAGTCAAATGGGAGTTTAACCGTGCATTTTGGGCTGGCAAGCTGATTTTTATTACAATGTGTGGCCAAATTCTTCGTTAGCTTAGGATCAAGTGTCTGGGATCGCAGCTCCAATCCTCTGGGTACACCTTGAAAACAAAAAAGTGAGACACTCCCATATCTCAGAAACCCACAAAAAAGTTTCGTGTGACAAACCTATGTAAAATTGAATTTTAAGCAAATTGTGCATACATTGTTCTCATGTGGTGTCAATAATAAAAGAGCTACACGCCATAAACGACGCTGAAAAGGCGGGATCCCGTGACGTGTAACTCTTTTATTATAGACACCATGTAAAAGTGTAACATGCACAAGTTACTTAAATTTAATTCTTCGGAAGTCTGCCATATACAACGTTCTTGTGGGGACCACGGTTTCTGAGATATGGAGGTGACCCACCTTTTTTCAAAATGGAACTGGTGTGGAAAATGGTGTTGCGACCCCAGAAATTTGAAGCTGAAAGCTGAAAATGAAATTGACCACACATCGCACTAAACAATCAGCCTGCCAGCCCAAAATGCATGATTGACGTCAAAATTTGAACCATTTTACTGAACTTAAAACATATACACGAAAACGTGTTTCATCTGTGCATCGATGGGGTCATTTTTTGTGTATTGTTCAATAGAATCAATTTTCTAGAGAATGGTGGGGTCATTTTTTGAGTATTGTTTAATGAAATTAATTCCGATTCCATACGCTCTCCTACACTCTATGCCAACTGCATTCAAGCTTCCGCTGAGGCATAGCTCCCGGCGCTTTTTCTTTTGCCCTCCAGAATTTCAACGTCGGCATTACAGTTCCCGAAGCAAAGATCATCGCAACTGTGCGTCTTGAAATTGGTGAGCGACGATCGGTTGCTGGTGCGATCGTGGTGTTGTCCATTTTTTCTGGGTCCACCAATAGCCGTCGTCATTTTTGGTTACAAACAGCATTCCAGCGCTAGCCCCGAACTCCTTAATGTACTGCGAATGTGACGAGCTCGCGACCATAAAACCTCCGGAATGGGATGGGTCCTAGAGAAAAAGCGTCGAAGAGAGCCTTCAAGCCATCAAGTTAGCCGAAGCAATGCTGGCGATGACGATAATGATGATTAGCACGCAGAATGGACGGCGCGTAGTTTTTCACAAAGGCATGACGGGTTGTAAGGTATTTAGTCGGTTTCGATTTTTCTAGCACTCAAGTGAACCAATCCATCACCGTGAACATGACATGAACTGCTCAGGCGGCTTCCTTTTCCATTTCAATTTTCAGATTGTTTTGTGAATGGGCTTGAAGTTCATCCTGGTTTGCGCTGATCTATTTTCACGGGAGAATGGCTGGCGCAGGATCGTTTTGGCGGAGAGTTTCTCGAAAATTTAGTCATGATTTGTAAAATGTTTGGGCTATGTGGGCCATAAATTTCTTAAAAAAATGAAAAGCTAAAAGATTTGGTTACAAATGGTCTTCAGGTGTAACTTTTCACAAATAATAATTTTCTGTTTCGCATTTTACATGCCATTTGCAACACAAACGCATCATGATTTTTGTGTGCGGCTGCTATTGTACTGAGTCCCTTATCAAAATGAAGTACGAACATATTCATTTGCTCCAATGCATAGCATACGCTAGGAGTTCCGTGTAATTCAATTGATGTATAGACTGATTTATAGAATGGTGGTCACTCTTATATTTTTTTTAATCTGACTCCGTTTGGGTTCGATTATGAAGAAATGTAACGACATATTCATAACTGCAGGACGAGACCTTTTTGTTTTTTGACAATTGAGCTTAAGCTTTAATAGAATAATAAACAAAAAGCACAAATATATTATATATCATAAAAAATTAATAGGTCATTTCGTAACTAAGTAGTACGTAAAGTATTGTATTATTAGAATTCTTTAATCAGAAACCAATCATTGAATCAGGAAATAATGTCGAGAAACATGAAAGGGTTGACCTGTTTTGTGCTGGACAATGTATGAATCACAAATGCTAAAGCTGCCCGAATGGTTAACATGAACTGACAAGAATTGAATGTATCCTCGCATAACCACTTTGAGAGAAAACTCATTACAAGTTAAGTCAATTACTTAGTGGGTATGTTTATTACAGAAAATATCAAATGATTTAATTTAATTATTCCAAAGAAATTTCTATGCAAATAAAACATATGAAGACGATGATCTAACATCCAACTTGAAATAAGAATAAATTGTACAACATATGTAGGTGTGAGCAATTGCCATTGATATACATTGTGATCCTGAACCAAGAAATGCAAGGTCTGAAAAATCTTACCTTAGACCGTTGAATTAAATAGAGATGCGACTTTAAAGATATGTTATTGTTCGCCAAAAGTGAAAACAATAGCTTCTGCGCGAAATTATCGCGACATTTTGATCTCGAAATGAACTTGTCCAACACCAAACCCTTCGAGTGAATCTTGTTTGTTTCCAAACGGATTGCACGTGTAGAGGAGTCGTGAGTGTTATCAGTAAACATTGTCTTTTGTATCTGAAATCCAGATAGTGTAAACCAGTAAATGGTGGAATGATGAAAGTGTTAGGCGTGTTAAACATGTTAAGCTTTAGTTAAAATTTAAAATCGAAATTTTTGGGGGAAGTGAATGCTATTATTCATGGTATAGCACACATTTTACAAGAAAATAGTAATGACCTGAATGTTTTAAAATCATCTACATGCAGGAGACAAAAATAGTTTTTCTTAAAAAGAAAATTGACTAATTAAACGGGTGTACTCCTTCAACAGAAGAGAACTCCAATAAGTATGATTGAAAAGAATATGCAGGGTCGAGAATTGAAAATCGACCCCACATATAAAAGCAAGTGAAATGAGCTGTTAAATCTATAAACCAGTCCAAATCAATCGTTGGCCTCCTTTCACTTAAGAATATCCTAAATCAATTGCTTCGTCTCCATCGAGTAACTTTTCTAAGAGAAAATATAAAAGGGGCGACCGATGAACGCGAACAACATCTGACATTTAATAAACATAGACTTAACATTTTCACAGAATATCGCCCTGTCAAGGAGCCGAGATAAATCTAGAATGTATAGTAGGAATATGATTATTTGAAGTTATATCCAGAACATCTGAAGTGTAGGATGGGATCTGACATGTATGTTCATTCTTCCAAACAAGATGGAAGCAAAGAAATACGATAGCAGAAATATACGGTGAAACGAACCATAAACATAATATTTGCAAAGACTGATCTAAGAAGAAAAAGTGCTTCAAAAAAGCATACTAAATAAATAATTTGCTGAGGTTACTTATTTTAGCCTTAAAATAAAGACAACTGTCTGTCGTACAGTTATGGTAATGCTTGTTTTTTAAAACACTTTAAATTGCCTTAAACACATAGACTACTTCTATATTTACTATCAACTGTTACTGAAATGTACAACCTATACCGTTGTCTTAGTATTATTTCCTTTCAATTAATTGTCTATTAGTTATCGTCCAACACCATCCATCTCCTTAATCAATATATTTGTCAATGAGTTCCACTTATAAATGTGCAGTCCTTCAAAACTAGTGTTTGCCAATGCTTCTCTACATATCAAACCATTGCTCCTAGTCGCTGATGTAATATATTAATTGTGCGATTAATATCACATGACATACATAAAAAAATCTTTAACAGCGAAAGAAAATTATTTCAATCCTTCTGAAATAACTGCTTTAATATAAACCTATGTCGTAAATATTCGTAGCGCGTAGAATAAATACCAGACTTTCTACATATAACTCAACGTGAGTATATGTGTGTTGGAGAGGGGCTAGTATTTGTTGAAATTTCATTGCGAGCACCTTTTGTCGTTTCAGACATATTTATATGCGAGCAGGAGTTGTATTTTCACGTAGGTATATCCTTTTTGGGGGATTTATTGAGTAAGTAACAAATGGCTTTGTACATATGAAAATTGCGCACCCAAACCTCAGCACCGGGCATATGTTTTAGGGGTGTATACTTTACTGCTTTCGACAGGAGCTTCCACTGTCTTTGTTGTCACTGGACCGTGCATGTATTTTGGTACAAATAGGGAAAGAAGAGTACTAAACAATGGGTGAAAGGACTTGGAAATTTCCTTTTGGCCTGCATTGAAAAAGCTGATCTGTATTTGCTATAGACAACACGAGAAAAACAAATTATTACGAACCGTTAATCTTGGGTGGGAAATATTTATGATATATGATTCTTGAAAGTCTGCTTCGAAAATGTCATTCACATAAAATATATTTGCAAGTTTAGATTCTCCGGCCTTCATTGCGACCTCAAATTTTAGCTGAATCGATGATATAGTATATAATATGTGATACCTCCCGCAATAAAAGCAAGTGGGAAAATAACCGTATCCAGCACCGAGGCGAGCTAGCATAAAATTGGCTTCCTAAATTCAATTGCGAACAGATCAAACATTCATCGAGTTTTTCATTCAAATCGTCTAGTGGAAACTCACACACACCCCCACAGGGCGAAATATCAGTCAATTTTCAACGTTTGCAAGAAAAGCGAACTTCAACTCATACCTACAGCTCCTGGTGATTTTATGGGCTCTGCATATCAGATAAACATAACAAACTACCTTACATAACGAACGTCAAACAAAAGGACGACGCTTGCCTCCCCCAACAAACATGCCATGCTCTCCACGTTACATGCTCTGAATTTGGTCTGTGCGGAACGGTTCCTGCAGGACAAGACTCCATTTTCGAGGCAACCATGAAATCATTCTTGCATGCGTCAAACTCTTCCCTTTCGTCCTTACGACGATGAAATGGTTGGGTTGCGTTCACTCATTCGGAACGTAATTTTCAACAGCACCCCATTTAAGAACGGAGCGGGCAAGTGTAGGTGGAACCTAGATGTATGCTAGATGGTGAGTTCTTGGCAAACTCGTATTCAGCAAAAGGGTCACGAACTTTCAAGGGATGCTAGGATTTTACTGTAGGGAAAAATTTGCTTTCCAAGAAATATAATCAACAGCGAAATATTGATGGTTGACGGGAAGAGTTAGCAGTAGACTTGAAGTCCTTGTTGGACGCTTGAAACTGGAAAATGTTAAGACTTCAAGGAGTTTTTAATGTACCTGAAGGCACAGAATAATTTAGCGAGTTTATTGTCATCAATTGAAGATGGCGAGCCGAGGGTTTTTACGAAAGGAATTCGTGCTTGGGTTTATTTCTTGTACATAATTTTAAGTTTCACGAAGGAAGGAGTTTGATTTTCTTGAAAATGTGAATGGTTTTCAGTTTAATGGATTAAGAATGGATGATTATCAAAACGAGAAGATTTTTTGGTGATGTCAATTTTATATTTCAAGCATTTTCGGCTATTAAAAACTAACGCTAGGGGCTATTTAATTCACATTAAAGGTGAAAAATTGATCAAAATTTTGCTAAATTCTTTCAGTGGGTATTAGAGGCAATGGGTTTTCTTTTTAGTAGTTTTCTGTTCAGTTCAGTAAATTAGCATTACAAATACGAATGAATGCTATCTTTTATGAGTGATTCATTATTTCCAACTATGTATCATGTTACTCTTAAAATTGTATTAGGTAGGCCGGTGGGAATTCAAATTATTTTAATATGTCTTTAATGTTTAAGTTTCTTGTTATCTCTTAAGAAAACAACCGTTCTTGATATCAACAAAAATTCAAATTCAATTTCCCTTTACCCAGAATTCAACAGAGTACCTTCTACACGAACATTTCCATAAATTGATTAGCTTTTACGACTCCAATAAAGACGATATAAATTTAAATACATATTGACAAAAAAATGTGAGGTGTTGGTACCATTTTGTTTAAAATACTTGAAGAAATAGTTCACTTTATTTATAAATCTTGGTACGATTCAACTATACAACTCAAAATATGTAATTCAATTAGCAATTTCTAAAGTATCTCTCATTGATTATTTCCAGGACTTGAAGCACAAGTGCAAGAATCATCAAAGGATCTCTATTGGTTTTAAACTGTAAATATATGTATAATGAATATGAATTTAATTTAGAAACTCTTACAATTTAGTAATAAATAAATAGATAGAATATAAATGCATAGAAACATTTAAAAACAATTCTGAGTTATAATATTTAAAAAAAAATACCTGTGAATCTTTTATGTATTCTATCTAAGGAGAAAACTGGAAAACAAGTATTTATAAAACATACATTGACGCGTTGATGTTGAAATAATTCGATTAAAAACTGATTAATTAAAATTTCGTATCGATTTGACATCCGATCCATTGATTTATACCACGTTATGAGGCGATCATCAACGTCGGCTATGACTGAAATTGACCGTAGCTATTTTTCTTGGTTGTGAAAAATACAGATACAAAGATGCATACTTAACAACTGGCTTACAAATAGTGTAAATGATCAAATGCAAGCTATAATTTTTTTCTGCCATCAATCTATGTACAACCCATAAACATACAAAAATATTTGAAAATTTATTTTGATTTATGTTGATGTTGATTTTGATTCAAAAGTATGCGATGCAATAAAAACAAAACAAAATTGTTGTTATCTAATATTAGTTAAAGCTTAGAATGAATAAAACAAATAATTGTACAATATTATAAAGTGTGTCTGAAGAAGAAATTCAAATCCACCGGGTGATACAGTACCCACAGAAGAAAATGCTACAAATGAAAGAATAATGTAAAAATAAATGAAAATTTCAAATGGAAAGAATGTTTTTCTTTGATGCTTTCGAATTATTTAACCTTCCGCAAGTATCAACCTGAATAATGGTGCGAATAAAATGTATAAATTTTTGCTGCAACTTGTTTATCGTGACTGTGACTATTTTGTGCTGCCATTTTTTCCAATTCGTATCATCAGTAAGCGAAAATTCAGCCCAAAATACACCCTATATCCGCAATAAATAGGATTCTTTCGAAAAGACACATCGTCAGTAACTCGAAAAGACAACTGCAAATATTTTTTTTTCATCTTGATAAAATTATGTCCGCCAATCAGAACAGTTGCTACAAAAGACGCTTATTTGTCGGATTTTCGACCAACCAGTATACTTAAACACGAGAGAATAGTTTTACTTTCGGTTTGTATTTACACATGAAAAGTTACAGTGACTATTTGGAACGGAGCGTGTACGTCTGTCTCCTACGAGGTCCGGGTTAAGAAGAAGGCTTCTTGTCATTGTGACTTATGAATTGATTTTAATTATTGTTACGACATCCAGGCGGCTACGTTGCAGTAAGTAGATCTCCAATAACATCTATGGCCTTAATTAAACAAATAGTGCTAAATTGATTAGGGATCCCTACTCATTTTTGTAGGTGAACCCGTACATATTTAACACGAATTATAAATATTAAAGAAAAATTATAGATAAACAATTTTGATTTGACAAAACACATAACCCAAGGAAAGGAAAGAATGATTGAAGCCAATTTAATGAATCATTACGCATCAATGGCCTCCTAAGCTCGTTGAAAAAGGTGATGATTGAATTATTGAGAAGACTACAGTTCGAATTTAACAGGTTTTGCACTGCTCACAAATAAATTCAGATAAAGCTTAATGAAAATACAACTCCATTTTGTCAAAAAAGCCTAAAACAAATATATACTCACATCTTTTATTATAATTCTTCAACAATAAAATGAGTAGAGCAATATTACAGTCGTGCTGCGATGGGATCAAATCTCTTATCAAATAATTAATACTTCGTAATCAGTCATATCTTTGCGACATATGTTTGCCTGGGTCTGAGATTCACCAAGTAAGCATCGTGTGGAAACAGCTTGGCTTATTCCACAATTATGTCAAAGTTCATCCAACAGAAGTTCCTCGGCACCATGCACATAAAAAAACATTTCCTCATTCTTCGCTCCTTATAGCTCTTCAGTTTATCGGACTGGGCTGAATAGCTTGGTGAAGGGTTGAATTTCAAATGCTAAATTGTTCGATGTGGCAATTAAATTCAATTTGTTGTCTTTTTTAGAAAAAAGATTTTAAAAGCATTTCAAACAAAATATTTCTGCAAAAACATTAGCGTCTAGTCGGTCCATTTTTTTGTTGTCCACTTTCACAGGAGCTCATACCTCAAGCGGAGCAAGGATTTATCGTTTATTCACTGCTCATCCTTGATACTGTTCAAAGATATAGACCAATGCAGAAAAAATCCTTATAGTTGACACCCGAACACATGTTTCCAAACGTGTCTCAGCCATTAATCATCATCTTGTTATGCATGACCGCCGTGAGGTCTAAAAACGCTTCCCTCATCGTCTGCAAGTCTGCAGAGTTATCTGCTGGAGGCTTCCTCGGTGAAAAATGTTCAAGTGCCGTGGCGGCATAAAAGTCATATTAATTATGAGCAACATGATTTTTGAAAGAAACAAGTTAAGATATTTGGAGTGATTCAAGGTTCAACCAGAAAAGAAACAATTAGGTTTAGAGAGAAAATTTGGCAATTTGGTGGCGTTTAAAAATGTTGTGGTTTACTCGCTTATGGTTTTATGGCACTGAAGCATTGACTTTTGGAAATTTTTGGCCCCTTGGATTAAATGGACCTTTGAAATTAAGTGAGGCGAGCTTGTATGTGAGCGCGACAAAGCTTTTTGGCGGTGAAAATAAAGAAAATTTATCAGACACTGAGAGATTGAAGATATATTTTTTGAATTTTTTCAACTGTAATGCAAATATTTGAATCCATTTCCACGAAAACCATAAATCATTCAGCTTTAGGTAAGAAATTTTAACCAATAAACTTCGATAATATTGAGCAATATTCATTCTTCCAAATAAACATTTTAAATAATTTTTGAACATTAGTAATTTATTCTTCCACGCGCTTGTTTTTTTGCACATCAAGCAGCTCCTGTTATGAATATCTAGGCTGTTTTGCCGCCAAATTATTGTCAGGAAATCGATCATTGAAGCCAGTAACAAGCAGAGAAAAAATATTGTTCTACTAAACGCATTCTTAATTTTAAAAGTATAATTTTTGGTCGAATTTTCAACGATTTTCACAACGATCAATCTTCAATGAAAACTTACAGCATGGCTTCTTCTCCTCAAATTAAGTATCTACATTTCATCGTATTTGCATCACATTATCATCCCCAAAGCGCTCCTCATTATTCACTCATTTTTTCACTGTGTATACCAAATCCCTGGTCCAGATAAACATCATCTTGTCCATAACGTCATCTTTCTATTTGTTTAATATTTATGACTAGTCGTGCGACCCTTAATTTATTAAATATCCATGGTAAGCGTCCTGATTACTTTGATTCACAAAATCAATTCCATTGTCTCCTATGGCGACCTGTTTTTTTTCTTCTCTACTGATCCTACCTGCTGATGAGGCGATATCTCTCGTATGGAACATTAGATACAAGAGATTGCTTTCATAGAAGGACCATTAATTTTTTGGGTCCTATTCTGGTCGGTAGAATCGTGCAGTTTGTGAGAAACATCTTCAGATGGGATCATCTATTTTTTGTTGTCGCTAGTTCAGCTTTCAGCGGTGAGTATGTGAAATGACATGGTCATACCCAGGGCTAGCTACCAGTGACTAGTGATGGTGGTTGATGGAGGTCTAACAGGCGTTGATCTTTTGGGGTGATAAAGTAGCTATTGGGACGTACGGAATAGGAATATCTATAAGACTTGAATTAATTCTTTCCAGCATGGCTAACTGAAAAAGATTTGTTTTAATAACGAGCACAAAGCGATCAGATGTATTTTAAGTGACTGGAAAATGTGTCATTAGGCTGTTGTAAAGATGAAATAGAGTTTAGATAAAACGATGTTTATGGAAGCGCCACTTGGAAACATATGTTAATTGGTTGAAGAATTCGATTATTGACTAGCAGCCGTTTTGACGTGTTAAGTGATAATGGAAAGAATTCTAAGTATTTATTTGAAATTGTTGAAATGATAGTGTTGTGTTTGCCGATCGTTTTGTTTTTAACAGAATTTGTGTGCCCTTTATTGATACTTTCTATAAAGTTTCGATGGAATCTATAATCTAGTATTGTTTAGAGTAATTCATAAAAATAGACAGTAGAAGACAGTAGATTATTACAGCAGTGATATGTAATGCTTCTAGTACTTTGATATGACTTCTGCGAAGACTTTCGCAATTTTTGGTCATCTTCTTATACATTTCTTGTACTCTCTGTTAATAATTTTAAGGAATGGTTTAACGACCCCTTTCAAAATACCTATCGGAAGTTACAGGACGTTGTACGCTCAGCTAGAAGATATTTGTAATTTTCCAGGTTAGTCATTTGTAACACTAGTTACTAAAGCTCGTGTCTATCAATGCTATCTAGCAAGGAGTCCTCGATACAAATAAGATGTTGAGGTCAGGTCGTAACAATGACACACGACTGCTTGCTTCGATTTAATCTTTCAGCGTGTTATGAGTCTATACAAAATTTGTATAACATGCCAGCCAAGCTTGCTTTCAATAATTTATAGCTTACTTCTTTTAACTTCTTCTATGTCTTACCACTTCAGACCATCTGAATGAAAAGTGATCCTGCTACATACTAAAAAAACGATTAACGTTAGCATCTAACTATTAATTTATGCATTTGCCAATCTGAATCGCAAGTAGCCAACGATACTCGTGCACAATGAAAAGTAAGTCCAGTAGGAGATTCCAGACAAAATTCGTACAAAGTGATACATTCTGATGCATGATTCGGCGAAATCGCTGCTTAATGATGCTAATCTCGGCTCAGATTGATTGAATCGGACTCGGAATTATAAATGGTGGTGCGTCCGGATCGGATGAACGCTGCAGCATCGGACTCATTAATAATCCACCGATTGATTGAAATATTACCATCAGGAAATCAAACGAAACTTCTTCAGCTCGAAAACTATTTCTCAAGGCGAGCATGGGGCCGGGACCGTTGGCGCAGTGTGACGTATCTTAAATGCCAGCCATCGTACTAAAATTAATAGATCACCAAATGAAAGATGATGTTGTTGGCTGTCGTTTGCGGTCAATGGGGTCGCTCGCGGCAGCCAGCGTGATTTGGGGCAAAAAGCCCCGACTATAGCGCAGCGCCGGGAAGGCCAAGAAGCTTCGCCGTAGCCTGGTTATCTCGGATCAGTGATCTGTCTGTCCAGGACTGATCAAGAACTGTTTGTATTTATGCTTGTTTGGATGCGGTAACCTGTCGCCATCCACCAGGTATATTTCAGGCTGTTCTCTGGACTCAGTCCAGGTGAGTACTTGGGGCCATGAGAAGAAAGTCCAGATCGTTGATCATGTCGCGTGACATGATTTACGATCAACCATTATCCCGTACACTTGTTTCTGTAACCATAATCTCCTAATTAATGTTATGACGATCAAACGGATTCAATTTAGCAAACGATTAGATTTGAACGCATCGTCTTGAAAGAGGCTCTTCAATTAATAATGATTTCACTGAAGACTGAACACTGCCTTACGTCCATCAAACACGTGGATACTTCATTAGCAATCAAAGACTATTTATCGTTAATGAGTGCTACATTTAGCAGTAGAATTGCAAAAATGAATTCCCGTTTCAGTGGATTTCCAAAAGGATACTTTGATTAACCACCTTGGTTGAATTGAGGTGGGTAGTATCTATGTCTGCACCCAGGAACGCTCGTTAATTACCATTGAACAGTTACTCCAAACCAAGGTTGATGCTAGGCGCTTACGTCAACAACTACAAAGACAAACTCATTTGCAATTCTATTTATGATAAATGCAACTAACTTTGGCATTGTACCCATTAAACTGCTCAAGGATTCGCAGGTGTTATCACGCTTCATCCTTCACGGTTCTCCAAAAAAGTCCTGCAATGTGTGATTATAGATCGATCAACTAAGCGCAGGACATCCATCACAAAACCATCAAAACATTGTCAACGTCAGCACTGACTCGTAACACATTTATTTTGCCAACAACATTTATGTCCTTGCAAACACATAGAGGCCAACAATGAATATTGCATTATTTGCAACCCTTTATCGTTTTTTTGACTGTAGGTAAGGACAGATAGCAAATCGAGAACTCTTTTACTTTCACATTCTTTCGTTCTCGTTGACAAAAGCTGTAAATAAATATCTTATCGTAAATTTTCTGCTTTTGCCAAAAGGAAGCAAGGCGACGTGTAAAGAGCTCAGCTCTTACTTTGGAAGTTCGTTTTTTAGGTTATCAAAAGTCGCTGAAAGACATCAACATTCTGTGCTCATGAATAAAATGACCGTAAATGTTGTTTTTTCGGACTGTGTTTTCGGTTTTGTCCTTTTTGCTGTATCTGAATCCCTAAACATACGAATGTGGAATAAACGGCTAGTGGGAAAATTTAAGGTAAGTCCTACATGTGGTCATACAACTAGCAAAATGATGTACACAATTTTCAGTCAAATTTTAATGAAAACGAGCTCAACCTTCACCTGGAACTTATAATATCAACACTGGTACGAAAAGTAAGATTGCATGAATAAGAATTTTATTAATCGATGATTCAAGAACTATATTAAATCGTAGGAATTTGTTGAATGAATTCTTGAAACCTCATAAAAAGGTAAGAAACCGAGCTTCACGGCGTCATGTGTTTACATGGTTGGTTCCAGACAATAGAAAAACATACTTGGTTTAGCATAACATTGGCCAAAAACAGAAAGGATCGATAAGTTGTGCTGTGGCCAAGAATTCCTGGATTGGATGCCATCGTTAGCTAGATTTATGAGTCATGTGGCTATAAAGTTTTTCGAGGAAACATTGATTATCTGTCTTTTATGAAGGAACTCTTGATTAAAATATGATTTTCAAGTGGAGCAAGCTAGTGTTTCTGGACAGCAAATTGCGGAAATTAGTCCTGAACTGCACAATTGCAAAAGCCCATATTACCATTTAGTATTTAAGAAGATTCCGAACTCTATGTGTGCTTTGTGCGTCTGATGAATTATACTAGAAAAATTTCGTAGACTTACAAGTTTAAGGCCAACATTCGAATAGTGTAATCGACCATTTTTTATCTGGATCGTTCTTAAGTACGGTTTACAATTAAAATTTTTACTTCTATTTGCTTTTAAAGCATGTATAGCCCATCCTAACCGACCCTACCAAACTTTCTATCCAAGCCATAAACAATTATGTCCATCGTACCACAACTCTGGTAACCATTGAATTGGACAAAGTTTCGCGAGAATGCTTTGCAGGTTACGTTTTATGTGACCTGTGCGAAAACGAAAAGTATCGATTGGGGGAAGCTCGCGTGGTTTTCTTTCGCTGACCCGCTTGCCAGGACTACCGATAAAAAGTTTCTTCGGTTTTGTCGTTGTTGTCGAGGACCAATCTATTTAGCATAAATATGTAGTTGAACTAACATGCTGTCGTCAAGGTGTTCAGCAATTCGGAAGTCGATAAGTTTATCGCTTTTTAATAAGTTGTATTGTTACAGATCGATGGACACCTGAGACATTTGGCGAAGACGATTGGCAGAGGGTGAACGACAGTCTACCTCAAGCGAGGACACATATTGTTTTTTGTGGTGACCGTTATGTTAACATCAATGATCGTAGGGAGTACCTTATGAAGGATTTGATCTTTCGTGTATTAAAGTGAACTTGATAAAAGTAAAGATAACTCATTCTTGCAATTGCCGGAGTTGATAGTCTAAGTCAAATTGTAGATTATGTATATTATTTCCCCGGACTGTACAAAAACCGTTACAAAGGCGCATGATACATCACCAGATAACCGACATACCCGAGAGAGGAATTCAGCAGAAGCTTGTTAGTTAACAAGTTAATTAAAAATCCCTGCAACAGTTCCATTTCAACCGCCCGTCAAAACAAGGCAGCCAATTTCCTCTTCACGTCCCATCCAAATTATCTGAAAAGGACATTTGCATTTAATTAGACCATCTCACATCCCACCAACACTCCATTCTTCGCTGCACTTTTCCATCTCAACAGTCATTTTCGATTTCAATTGAAAACGTAAGGAATTTGTTCTATTAAGACCAGGAAATGATTTCGTTCGAAACAAACGCAAATGTATCTTTTCGAGACAGATAAATCACTCGATTTCGATTTTTCGAGTCAAAAATGACGGATTGCCTTCCTTCTCGGCCGATCGCTTCCAGGAGGAACCTATCGTCTGGATGTGGATCTGAATCCTGGGTCTGTGGGATCGTGCATTTGCAGTTCAGAACGGATAGAAGGAATTGAAGAAAGTGCATCATCTTCAGCGGCAGTGCCTCTGATCGTGATGGTGATTTGAGACATGTGGGTACATCTGTTCGAAACATGTTCTCAGACATCTTCATTAATTTTTGTGGTGATAATTGTGGAAATATTCAGACATTTGCGGAAAGGTGAATGAAAAAACTTGTTGGTCTGGTCATTTCTTCGTTATGGGAAATGAGAACAAGTGGACACGCCTTGAAGTGATTTTTCGAGAGTTCTTTGTAGACAGAGGGTAGCGTATTTAGAGTATCTTGTCATGCGTTTGGTTTTTGGTTCGTTGGTAATGAGCTAGTTTTTGAACTAGCAACTTAAGCATAAAATTTGTTGCTTTTTATATTTGTAGTAGCCTGATTGTTAGGCCATTTTTTATGCAGTCAAACGTAGAAAAATTTTTGAAATATCTATCTTATTTCGAAATGAGTGCTCATTTTCAGATGAATAAGTATTTTTGAGAACTTTTCAACTAATTTCGTTCCACTATATTTATATTAATCACCAGAATACGTATGAATGAGCCGCTTACAGTACAGGTACAGTGCTTTGAAAACTCACATACTCAATAGAATTTCCTTTCATTGCTGTACAGATTGTCATGACTTGGTTTTTTAAAGCTTTGCTACAAGAACTTGTTTCCAAATAATCTAGAGAACACCTACATTATGTAATGCTTTACAAAAATGCACTAAGCACTATTAATTTTAAAGAATCAAGAGTAATTCTCACTTTCCCTTCAATCCGTTTGCTTACTCTGCCCTTCCACTGAATTGATTCTCCTACCTGAAGATTTCAATCCTTCGAAACAAATCTGGCTAGATTCCAACCCCATTTTTTTGAGAGAATCAAAGTTCAAAAGAGCTTTTCGTGAGGAGACACATTTTGTTTATTTGTATAATTTTCTCTGATTAGAATATTGAACGAAAAAAAGTAATTTCACTGGCGAACAATCGGTTATTTAATTATTTCAAACTGTTTAACGCAGCAAATTGCTGATAAAACATTTCACCTAGATAAAATGGCAGTTAAAATTGTCTAAAAACCCTAACGATAGTCGAGAAATTAATTTTTTTATAATTTTGCGATTCAGTACGACTTTTACCTCGAACGCTAATTTTAGATTTCTGTTGAATGGTGAGGTAAGTTGATATGCTCATTTCACATAAATATCCACATTTCAACCTTTCCCAGTACGAACCATTTTGATTTACCGCAAGTAAACATTAAATTGTGTCATTTCAATCAACCGATTCGACCTTCTCGCCCCATCAGTCCTCGTGTCCTGAACTCTACCAACAAGACGCTCTGTTTAGTGGTTTGTTTATGTTCCTCCGACGACTTTCCTCCAGAATCGTGTCAGCCACATTCCCTGAATAGTTCAACACGAAAACGGAATCAAATTTAAGATTGTCTATTTTTAAAAATTAAGTCCATTTCACTATTCGGCACGAATCCCGGGCCCGAAAGAATTATGGACGCCATCAAACGCTTTCGAATAGAAATCGCTTCCTAATTGTTTTTCTACGTTTGCCAGTTGACTCCGCGGTTTGTTACGCGCGCTCAGATAAATGTTTGTTTGTTTGTTCAGCAGGTTTTCACGGAAATTTATTGCAATTCAATGCACGACCGATTGAGCGATATGGTTCCGGGACGGTGGCAATGCCAGAGAAGATACTTCACCCAAAATGTCCTGATTTGAAAAGTTAAATGGCAATTTTTGGAAAATTTATGGGTTCTAGTTAGGCAACGATGTCGGCGCTGCATCCGAATGAACCAATTTGGATTGTCTGTGTCAAAGTGAAAAGTATCGATGGTTGCTGACTGTACACCGGAGGGTGGAAAATTAATTGGTTTGGATTGTGTTAGGAGCTACGAGCTGACAATTAATGTTCAATAAAATATCCTTCAAGATGTTCTTACAGAAATACATTGCACGAAGCTCTTCTTGCCTGTAGGTTCAAATGCGAATCCAAATGAACATTGAGAGTAGGAGAACGGTAAGATGTTTTTAAACATTAAGTGGCGTTTCCTTTGTCCTTCTGAAACAGACTACGGATTTGCGACAATTCCACCATTGGACTCTATCAATGCCGCGCTCCTGCATCGAGTTATCGTTGACTTGCGTCATCCGGTAGTAGTATCAAACCCATTACACGCTCGTCAGCCCGCAAGGAGCGCGCAATCCGATTCAGCGTGCACCCGAGACGCTTAATTACCACCCAAGAAGCACTAAACAGTTTACCCAGATAGTGTCCAGTTAAAGTGGACGAGGGATTTGTATAATGAACATCATGGATGTTGGACCTTAAGCAGCAATTAAGATAAGAGGCCACTTCTTGAGAGGTCCACTGCGCCGAAAGGTGCGCTTGATAACTAGCTTGAAACTGGAACGATCTTGGGCCGGCAGGACGACCAACGTGGAAAAACAACATGAATTTCAATGGACCTGAACTGGCTGCAACGATCATAAGGAACAGGTGATCCCGATAAGGTGGCGGTTGTGGCCACTTTTCTTTTATCGACCCAACGAAATTACCGCAACGACATTCCATGGCAAAAGGACGGCTACCGATTGTTGGTTGTCACAAGTCTTTGACGGCGACGCGGCTGTTTTATCTAAGAGCTTAGATTGCTCAACTATGTTTGCTGTTAGACTATTCGGATTGATACAACCATGCTCCCGGATAAAATCCATTGTCCACTTAGAACGCAGACACAGGCCATCGAAAGTAGCCTCCATTTGCATGGGGAAAACCTTACTACTGAAATGTAGTTAGAGCTCTGATAGGAT
Source organism: Oxycera nigricornis (assembly GCA_963942545.1). NCBI lineage: Eukaryota > Metazoa > Arthropoda > Insecta > Diptera > Stratiomyidae > Oxycera > Oxycera nigricornis. The sequence goes on along the minus strand of OZ012659.1, from coordinate 125,815,998 downwards.
TAAGGTTTTCAAAATCAGTTGATATCAATTTCAATCATTCCTACGAAGTCCTAGAAGTCTCAAAAAGATGAAGGATAGAATGTGTTTCTTTGAAAAACATGACGGATTTTCGTGAAGAACACGTAGTGCTACTAACGATGCTGAACGCCAGTAAAGCTTCATGTTAGCTATGATTCTAAGTTCACTACTTTTGTGACACTAACATATTATCGAAGCATAAGGAATTTAATTCAATTTTCTCAATTATTTCCACTACCTATATTGATAACTAGCAGCAATTCTTTTAAAAATCTCCACAAAAAGATTTATTACGATTTTTACCTAGTGATTTTGAAGTGTACGTATCTACTTTCCCGAACAGGGTTTCTTAGCAGTGGAAACAACGTCAAGCGTCGGCCAAGCCTCGGCGTACTACGAACGGTCAACGATCAGCTGCCAGTGCTGGGTGAGTGCTGGCTGAGTACTGACCCAGTACTGCATTCGAGTACTGGCCCAGTGCCATCCCCCAGCACTGGCGATCGGCACTGGCCCAGTGCTTGGAGTCATTACTGCAAAATAAAAATCAGTCTGCGCTACAAATAAAAAGAAGTCATTTATGCCGCTTTATTATGACATGCTTTGATACAATAGATATTTGACATACGGAAATAATGTACAGGTCCTCCGAACAGTGATGGGTATGGCTGCAATTTGGAAAAGAAAAGTAGGACTCGCACAAAGATGTCACGTATGGCAAATATGGCGAAAATTTAGTTTGCCGGAACTTTCACACACCTTCTTTGCCTATTGTGAAAAAAATATGCGATAAAAACAATGCAGGTACAACCAGCAGCAAACAGTCTGCATTTGAGTGCTGGCCCAGTGCTGTAAATTGGCACTGGGTCAGCACTGGCAATTGACAGTGGCCCAATGCTTGGAGCCATTACTGGAATATAACAATTCAGGACACAAGCAGAATGTTAAACGATTTGAAGGAAGTTCAATAGTTAGCTTTATTGCAATTGCATTACTTACAAATGTAACGAGAATTGTGCAAGACAAATCCGGATATTTTGTGCTGTGGCTCGTGATATTTCGTTATTAGATGGCATTTTGCTACTATTAAAACTACTGTTCAACCTTAAGATTATTAAAAAGTCGTGTTGTTGCTTTTTACCAAAATATTTTGTATTTCCTCAAATACGTATGTACGTATTCTTCAGTGTTTTGTACACGACTCAAGTCGTTGATTTTTGATCGTCGTGGAAATTGGAGACAAAAGGAAATTTTACAGCAACACATTAAAACCTCCAGCAGTAACAATACATATTTTAAAAACATCTTCATTTTGAACTTCGGAAGCGTTTTTATTACCGATGATAATCAAATGCAAGAAAATGGCAGCTTTAAAACTGTGAATGTTGCAAATATTTAAGATGTAGATATCAAATATTTTCCAGTATTTCAAAAACAAAATCTACCGAATAAATGGACATTTCTTCTTGTGCTCTCATAATCTTTTATCTGTGAAATCAACACATAAAATTTTCCCAGCCTTGGTTGATAATTTTCGAGAAAATTTAATTAAGACAAAAAGGATGATTGCTGAGAACAATCAAAAAAACCGTTAAACCGATAAAACTACGTAGTGCTGCATTCTGAGATAATGATTTGTATGTAAGAAAAGAAGAAAAATATCGTTAAAATTACTTCTGCTCATAGTCGCCAATACAATATTAATACTCATTAGATTTATAAAACACTTTTTAGATCCTGCCATACTTCAATACTTGCTCTACAAATATTTATTTTTGGCTCACGTCTCTACTAAAATAGGTCGACTCCTATGAATACCATCGAAAAACTGATTCTCTGAAACACCCCTTCTGCAACGCAGCATTCAATTTTCGAGGAATTTCAGTTTTTTGTCCTGTAGAATTAAATAAGAAAAGGATTCGAGGGCAAGCCAAAGAATTTTTATGTCCTTTCAAGTTGACATAATAGAGAGGCTCTGTAAGCGTGTAGTTTGGGGGCGACATTCAATGAAGGAGGATTGTATTTTTTCTTACTTTGGCTAATGAAAAAAAACTGACCATTAATGTAAATTGTAGAGTTTATGACCAACATTAAAAGGCAGCTAATTTCATTTTGGTTCACGGCATCATCTTAAGAAGGGTTGTAAATAGGCAATGGACGTTTCGCTGCTACTTTAATAGAAATTGAAAAGAGTGTTAGTCAGGTTGGGTTTATTTTTTTGGGGCAGCAGCTGGTTTCGTGATTAAAAGCACCTGTCCATTTTGAGCCTGCTAAATTGCATAAGTGATCAATGGGTACTGAGACTTTGTGGGAAAGGTTGGCTTGAATTGCTCATTCAATCATGAAGGCGTTCAGTATTTTCCAAGCAGATTGCAATTATTTAGCCTTTCGCCTTAGTGTAGCTAAAGATAGCAGAATGTGGATCCACTAGATATTTCGTCCGAAAAGTAAACGTGTTTACTGCTCTGCCCTCATTATCAAGCTCATTTGAATTTGCGTGTCGTGTGCCATTTCTTATCACAACACTCAAAAGGACATCATTGCCCTGCAAGCGCTCGGAATTGTCCAACATTCTGGTGTTATCTGGAGGAACTTGGGTCAATTAATTTTTGACAGTCGGTATCTTTTAACATGCCGTCAGCTGCCACGCCACACTCCGATCATTTTCCGAAGGGAGGTGGTCACATATCACGCACCCAAATTTTTATTAAATAGGAAAAAACGCAATGGCGGACTGGGCATGTTTATTTGTGAAATGAAAAATATGTCGAATATTCGTAATGACGGACAGAAGGAATGCATTATACTTAATTGAGTCAATTTTAATGAAGATAAAGAAAAGGTGGTTGGTTTTCATATCGCCGGTGATGATAATCAACTTAATTGAAAGAATTTTCGGCCTTAGTGGGCAAGCTTTATGTTTTATTTTTCCAATAAATGTCACTAGCCACTATTTGAATATCAGTTGGGCAAGTCAAAGTGCATATTCATACGAAATAAATATTATTGCGGTCAAACTGTGATATCGGGGTCTCAATTACATGAGAATCAATCGATTTTCAAAAAATATTTATATCCAATTTGTTATACGCCATTGTGCTTGTTGATGTTCATTAATACTCCTTCGTAAGTACTTTTGTGCTAACAAATTGCAAAAATAACTATTTATTTAGTTGCTTGACACCCATAACGCTTCTATAAGTTCCTAACTGCCAATTTTACTTTTCTACAATGAAATAGATCCACTATGTTTGTCCTGAATGAATTCATGAGTTGCTTGAACTAAAATATAAAACATATAAAATTCACGATCAGATATAATAAAAAATACAATTTCCATAACAGCAAAATGGACGCTTATAAAACCTTTTTCTTTACTGAATTTTACATCCATGCAAGAAATTCAATTATTTTTTGTCTAATTGGTTTTTCATGATTAAATACTTTATGGTCTTCGAACCTCAAACCATTATTTTATGTGATGATTATGCGTCTCAAATTATACAATAATCATGTCTCTCATCTGTGTTTACATTTTAATTAAAGAAGTAAAATAAAAGTATAGTTGTTGTTTATTCAAATTACAACAGTGAATGCTGGCTTTGCATAACCTGGGTAAAAATTCGAAGCGAAATTAGTAAGGATAATTAGTTTTTAACAAAAAAACGAACGTAGTATTTTTTTCACAGAATCAATGGTTTCCGAGAGAAAAACGAAAATTTTAATCCATGATGGTGGCCCGCTTCACCTAACCACTTATGCCAAATCTGATCAGATGATGGAAATAAAGTTTTCATTAATTGACTGGACGACATTTGTCATTTCGCCTTTGGATTACTAACTGAAATGCGTTGAAATGCAGCAAACCCCATGTGGGCCGCATAAGGACCGTATCTTTTATTTTACGCGCACGATTTTAGAAAAACATTGCTGGCACTCCAAAAACGTTAAAATTGTAAAACGTTCCCAAAGCTTTTCATTTAAACAATTTGGAGATTTGATAGCAAACATTTGAATATCATGAGATTATAAATAAATTACATAAGTAAGTATCGATGACAACATCTACGGGGAAATCTTTATTGTCAGACTAGATAGAACAATGTTGAAATTATTTAGCAGAAACTGTTGATAGTATAATTTAGTAAATTTTTTGACTAGTGTAACTTAACAGTGAAATTTCAGTCGAAAATAGACGTTTTCGGTATCTGTGAGGATTTACAATAATTAATAAGTATTAATACATATTTAAAAATTGGGATATGGAATACAAAGAGATCTATTTTATAATTATTCGATTGGTATTCTTGATGCAACAGCAATCCCCATCGGTCGCACTTTCTTCCCGGCTGCACACGAGCATCAATCAATCGAATATAAAAACTAAATTCACCGCATCTGCATTCGCGCGGAATTCCTTGAATTTTTCACCGCATCTGCAGCAAGTCGATCAAATGGTGAACTGAAGTGAAGATCATCCAAAATAGAATCCTTACAATGAGATTCTTGGCACATAGCACCCTGATGTAAGCAAATATGTTCACGCCGCACCAAAATAACTGAATCGAATATGATCGATCGCTATTTGATCGTTGGCCGTCCTCAGGTGATCTTTGCCGTCTTTGCAATTACACATGACCGCGAGAAGATGCGCGACTACAATAGGAGGGCCGATTCTTCGCCTGCCCGTAATTAATTATAGAATGGACGACAACTGCGACAATCACAGCATTGGTCACCACGCCGCTAACAATCCTCAAAGACCCATCCGCCATTGATCTCAGCACAAAACCTAGGACGACGCTGACGATAAAATGGCAAAAGATTGATAAGTTGATGTGATCGGGCTGACATTGATACCACTGTCGATCACAATCTTTGCGTTCCACGTCGCTGCAGGAAGAAGAGAAGGCTTCAAGCGTCCTTAGGAACTATCGACCGCCACAGATAGTTCATATTTGAGCATTTCTCCGATCGATTAATTTTCTAATACACGACCGGCATGCAAGGAATTACACGATTTGGTTCTTCATCCCGATTAGGTGGATTCCATTGGTTCTGGTGCTCTGAGAAGCTGTTGGCAGGCTGTTGGTGAGCTATCAAATGGTGCGCCGTAGAGCAGGTAATCTGGTAGATTGCATTTTTTAAGTTCATCTTCCTGATTTACGCGTGTACATAAGATGATCAAATTAAAGTTGGACTTATCATCTCCAAATGCGTGATCCCTAAATATAAAACTGTAAATCATGTATTTTTTCGGCAAATCACAAAACTATGATATGATATGATATGAGTCCGCTTTTACATTCTGTAAAATTCAGATGATGATTTTTTAAATCTTTTCTTTGTAAACCACCCGAGTAAAAATCGGGATGTACCCTAAATGCAGCCGAAACACAAATTCTGCCACAAAATTATAATCGGAATATCTAGGTATATATTAGTTTTTGTGTATGATCACATAAAAATTTGTCTTGTAGGATGTCCGCATTAGATTCTATCTTGAATTAAAGTTTTTCGCTAATATCTCGAAAATAATCGTGCGTACGAAACAAAATATTTTCAACCATTTTGCCTTACTATTTACCATGTTTCTTTGTGAAATTTCCATTATTTGAGCTACAGAGCTCCAAAGTTTTCTCGAACTCTTTCTTTCGTTGTATAGGTGTATCTATTAACTTTACAGGAGTAACATTCAGTACCCGTAATAGAACGTTAATTACCTTTCAGACTCATTTTAGGTGGTTTTCAGTAGAATTAATAGTTTCCGATGTTTAAAACTGCCGCAAACTCAACCACAACCCCATGCGGACCGCATTTGAAGTGCAGCATGCCACATCAAAATCCTACTCAGATAATTTCGATTGCTACAAATTATTAAACACTAAAATCATAGATTATACAAAATTCCCTCTCTAAACTTAGTTAAATTTATGGATGGATTCAAGGTGCCATCCCGTATTCAAATGTCCTATTATTTAGCATGTAGCAAAAGCTAACTTTTCTAAATTGCACAGTTTATTCTTTTTAAAAGCTTAACTGTTTGCATTTAACGGCTTTGTTATGTTCATTAAAACAATTTAAAGAATTACCAATATCTCATCAACCATTTCGGAAACAAGAAAATATATGCCATTGGTAGTTTCAAGAATTAAAATTTTCATAATGGCTAAATTCGATATTGGATTTAAAACTTAAAAACGAAATTCATATTTCCAAAAAAAATCTTGTAGCTTGTAAAAACTTTGGTCGTAGCTTTGGAAAGCAATTTCTTAATAACCGCAAAAGAAAAGTATAGCTCTTGTCCTCATACTCGAACGTAGGATGTGCAGAAAAGTTTCAAGGGGAAGATATGCTCTTGCATTGCTAATTAAGTGTTTGCTTTCCATTCTTATTCTTTAAACGCTTTAAACGCACTTTGGAGAATTTTCAGGAGTCGAAAATCAATGACACAAAACATGGAGACATAAAAATAAAATGAGCTTGTTGTATCTGTACACTGGGCAGCAGCAGCTGCAACGGCAACATATTTTTGATTCACAGTTTCTTGTACATAGTTACCAACGATAGCACGGCGACCACCATCAAACCTAACCAATCCAAAGTAGCATACCAAACGGTAATCTGAGATACCACCGATAAGTAATAGATACTCAGCCTCTCCTCATGCATTTTCTCATGTTTCTGATCGAAATGACAGCAAGTCACATCCCTAGATAATGGCGAATATCAAATGAAATAGTTGGCCAGAACGGAACGAACACACGAACGGAGCGTACCTAAGTATACTCGCAAATCAATTTAATTAATTGCACAAACATTGCCGGTTGTTAGCAAAGAACTCAAACTATTCTGCGTCAGTATTTTATGTGTAATGCATTTATAAGTTTCCGATCGATTTTCAATGCATCTAGCGAACGACAGCCCGACCGAATGGAAATAGTGAAAATTCCTTTTAGCAAAGATACATTCACGGTTTTGTTGCGAGAGATACGGTTCCGACTTGGGGTGGTGAAGAAAGTAAATACTATTGTATCGATAGTAGAGGTTAAGAATTTGATTTATGATAGATCTTTATATGCGAATCTTCGTCAACTTATTGGTGGTGCTGAAAATTAATAGTAAGTACAAATAATTGATCTCTCACTGTGTTTTTCGAAAACAAATTATAACACTCTTCAATATGTTTGAAATAATTCACTTTTTATTTAAAAGTCTATGACTTGGCTGCAAGAAGAAAAAGTTTCATCAAACACCCAACGATTCAGTAATCCTTTTAAAAATGATTTTGTTTAACTCTTGTACCATTCAAATCCCAACGTCTTACTTAGCCTATGTTCAGAAGCTAGCACAGCAGCGATTAGCTACAATTTAATCTTTAATATCCACAAAATCGTTCAACAACGAACCCACAATATACGCACGCTGATCCAAGAATATTCGCAGCCATGTCTTATTCGTAATGAAGTCTAACAATTTTATCAAACGATGGTCATCTGCTGGTCTCAGCAAAACGCTCGTAGCCATGGCGACAGACAAAAAGAACAAGAGCGGCTTCTGGCCTGGCCAAAGGGTCCAAGATTGGGGCTCCGCATCATTCCGACCGAGTGCCACGGCCAAAGCGACTACTGAAATCCCACCGAGGTAAAAACTCCTTACAGGCACCGGAAAATTCCTTGGGGCATTTTTCAAAAGACATAGCACAACTACCATTACACCTTCGGATGGATGCAGCCAGCACACCACCAAGGCAGATGAAGAGATGCTTCAAATGTGGTCAGGCTACTTGGACTGTAGCAAGTGGAGAAAAAGTGAACATGGAAAGGGGGCCTAGGCCTGAACGTGGAGACAGGAATGGGCCAAAGGCGGACATACACGGCTCGGAATGTGCTTTGAGCATGCCGCAAAATGGCGGCGTGCTCGATGTCTCAGGGGCTTGGGACAAAATGCCGAAAGGAAGAGTAAGTTTTGCAGTGGCCGAGAAAAAGACCTCCATCGAAAATAGTTGGAAACGTGCGAGAATCATTGCAGTAGTCCCGCCCATTCCCATAGCTTGCAGATTTCCGAAGAATGGGCTTTACTTAAAGCTGAGTGATTTAAAAGAGTATCGGTTCGAGGCATTGAAAATGGATTCAACGGAATGATAAGTCTTGCGAAAGGAGTTCGGTTTGAATCTTTTCATTTGCGGTGTTGATTTGAGGAACTGAACAGTAGCTTAGAAAAGGCAAATGAGTCAAATCATTTGGAACACTGACATTCATTGGCAATAAGAATCGTTCAGAATCGAAACAAAGCAGCACCCTGAAGAAGTTAGTATTCACAAGAATAAACTTCCGCAGCATATTGCACTAATTAGAATCCATAGCAGGTACGACATTAATTGCAGTGGGCTGCAGTTCTTACCGACCAATGCTACGAATGGTGGCCAATGAGACCAAAAAATTAATTCCCAGTTTTGGATAAACACTTTAACATCCGATCCGAAATGAACTTTTTATTCTTGTTCCGCTTCGCCTGTTGGTCAAGTCTCTTATCGAAGCCGCAGTTGATTAATTATGGCGCACGCGCAATTTTGGAGCTGATTTTCCCCAGTCGGACATAATTGCAATCACAACGATGATTAAGGACACAGCGCGTCGTGAAAGGAATCGACTAAATTTGGTAGAATGTGAAAATATATAAGAGAGATGGAAAGCGCGTACATATAAAAGGATATTTTAGAAGCAAAAGACCGTACTGGAAATCAGTTAATTGTATTTTCAAGTCAGTTAATTGTATTTTCAAAGGATAACCAAACTTTAGATTTGATGTTTTCGATGCTTGCAAATAATTTTCATCTAGTTTTAGTAACAAATCCGTATTATAAAGCACTTAATATCAAGAACACTTGGTCCGAAACAATTAATACAGAATACTTTTCGTTATTTTGTTCGATTAATGGAAAACCTTCTGTACATCATCTCTGGCAGGAACACTAATGAAAAAATACAATTTTCATTTGAAAACTAATGAATCAGATCTCATTGTAAGTAGTTAAAATTATTACTAATACCTCCGCTTTCATATAATTAATGTTGATTGTATAATGATAACAACTTGAACATTTGTATCAAAACACAGTAAAATATTTAGTTCCGATTTTTTATATAATTGCACATGAGCCGTAAATTAAAAAAGTTAAAAGTAAGTATGAAACTCGTTAGCTTCATGAAAAAGTTAATTCCGGAGGCATTGTTCATGTTGAAAGAGTCTTTTAGTCTATGTTAACGCCTTGAATCAGATTGTTTTCTTGTGTCCCGATATATACCTGGCTTCTAAAAGCTACTAAAACCTTGGGTATTGTACAGTAAGCACCTACTTGCTATTACCACAAACGTACGAAAAACGTGAGGTTTACTTCTTTTTTTGCAAAGAAGAACAATGACGTAGTTTCATTATATTAAAGTAGTAGAAAATTGGCAACCGCAAGTACCTACTTAAAACTTGCTGGTGCTGATTTTGTTCTTCGTCTTTTTCAACAATTGTTTGATGGATATGTTTCAACAAATAGGCAAAATAGTCACCATTCCTCATGGCTTCTTCAAGAAAGTAGTTTATGAGCAAGTTTCCACTCTTGTTTTAATGTTGGGACTAATATTCAAATCCTGTTTAACTGTGTCATAACTTGGGACAAATTCCATTTAAATTGCCATTGCTCATGTTTAAAAATTCGACTTATTGCTGTTTGTCGAGTGCGGTACGCAATCCTAGATACAACACTGAATTTGATTTATTGCACCTCGCTGGTAATAAATATAATGTTGGCGAAAATAGAATTGATTACTCCTGACACTTAACTTGGATGCCTTCCTATCGAAAATGTGAATCGTATCGACTGAAATGCACTGGCGCGAACAATATCAACCACCATTTTCACATTTCCAACATTCGTAAGCCATTTAAATGTCGAGGAATGCATTCATCATCATAAACAATACTTTTAAATCCTCTCCACATTTTCAAGATAACAATGACACTTAACGCTGTTCGAATCTTTTGTTAACAGTTTATTACCAGGTTTCAAGCCGAGAAACGAAACACCTCTGCCGGATCCTTGCCGATTGACTCATAAACACCTCTTGGGTCTAAAACAAACTGAGTGGTAATCAGAGTCAATGTTGCGATTAGCATTTTTGGTTTATCAAATTATGTCATGTTGGTTACCTACATAATTGTGTGTGGTCTAGAAGAGTACCTAAATGACAATGAAAGGCTTTCCAAGAATTATTAGTTTTTGCTATTAATTCTGAATAAAATAAAGTTTTTAGATATTTACGCAAAATATAATGAAAGTACGGGTATGATCAAACTGACCAAACAACAATTTTTTGCGTTGCATAGCTTAAAATATTTTTTTACTGTTTCACTGTTGTAGCAGACAAAACAAAACAGATTATTCGGCATTTTGAGATATAAAATGTTATTTTCAAAAGAAAACCTTCACTTTTCCATGTTAATGATTATATATTTAATAAATGTTTTCATAGCTTTCAACTACACGGTAATGTTTTTTATCTTGTTTACTACTTTTTTGGTGCGCCATTTTCGATTGGCTTGGACACACCTCCGAGCTATGCACACACCCAGGTGGAGTAGTACGTTAGTGTTACCCGCGTAGAGGTCGAATTGTAAGGAATTTGTAAGATTATTAAAGTCTAAGTAAGATACTTTACATTTTCTCAATCGATCAACCATAGTTGAAAGGATCAACAATTTTGTTTGTGACTCCAATTGAGAAAGAGATTAAGTGAAAACTTTTGTTTAATTGTTTGAATCTCGAATCTTAAGATGGTAATCCATTCCGCACGCGTAAAATAATTGTGTGGACCATTTTAAACAATTATTTCAACTCTCCATAGAAATTTTATCAAATCAAACGGATAACAGCCGTAGTTGGGTGAAATGGTATTAAGTTTGGCAATTTTGAAATGCCAACGACATTTGATACTACATATCAAATGTATGTATGACATGTATATTTATTTGAGGAAAACTTGCTAGCATTCAGAGTCAGGATATCAGTAAATGCCTTGAATCTTTATGATAGCTTCGTAAAAAATATGACCGTAGATCCATTCTGCAGGCATTGTTATTGAATAAATGTTTGCCGACGTGATTATAAAGTTAATAAAAGAAAACCAGATTTGTTTCTATTGACTTGTGGAAACAGTGGAGCTTATTGTAACACTTTCCACGGAAAACTTTAGGAGCCGTACTTTCATAGTCGAAACTGTAAAATGGAGTTACACATGTAAGAGATATTACCTCAAAAAATTCCGCCTAGAAACATTGCTGAGAACGTGTTCGGGTATAATTTAATGCTGATTTTTAATAGAAAATCAAATAGATAATAAGTACCACAGGCTTTCCCAGGCCAACTAAAACCATAAAATGCAATAAATGTCATTTTTCAACATAAACATGCGTAGGTAAGTATTCTTTAGAGATGTAGGTACCTAAGTATCTTCATTGCCAAGAAATGTTTGACTTATTGTTTGTGATTAGGTAAGTACAAAGGTATACGTAAACATAGTAAATATATAGGTATACGTAAACTGAATCAGAGAGATGTACCGATTTAATTTCTTTTTTGATTTATTCATTCAAAACCCAAGTGTTTTACACACAATTAAAGATTTATTGCTGTAAAATAAGTTATATTATATCCCGGAGTAATTGATGAAATCATTAAAAGTTCCTTTCATTTGTGACATAACAACACCAATATGTTGAGCACTCTTTGCAATTTAAAAAAATGTAATCGAAACAGTCACCCGATCAGTAGCGTACCCAGGATTTTGATAAGGGGGGGGTTATATTTTTGAAGTCTTGACTAGGAACGTTTGCTTATTCTTCGGTGTAGATATGAAGATATAATTATGTAATCATACTTAATCATACTTTTTCACCGGTCAAAGTTGGAGTCCTCCAAAAATAATTCTTTCAGACTTTAGTCCGATTGCATGTCTGGTTTCATTTACTTGAATCATTCATGATATTTTCATTCAAATTATATAATTGTGCGCTTGACGTGTGAAAGAATCTACACTGTATTTGTAGACTTCCTTGGAACCGTAAAGTGTATATGCATGTTTGCAAGTACATATATTGAAACGTCTTCAATACCTAGAGGCTAGAAAAGAAAGCAACTAATGAAGTAAATGCCGTGGGAAAGTGAAACTGTCACTAAGCACAGACAGAATATTATCGTAATCAGGGCTGGCTAAGCTTGTTTGCAGCCCATGCAGGGAAGCAACTCTGCGCTCTCAAGCAAATTTGTCGTCATTTCCACGTAACGCATGAGGTAGACTTTTTGTACGCGTTTTTTTAATGAGGTATTCCCAATAGGCCTAATCCTCAGATTAAAAATCATATGACAAAATAAAACAATCCATTTTTGAGGGTTCTGATCAAAGATAGAAAGAAACATTCACAAATATAACTGTTGCTACTAACATATGGGTGCGAATTAAATAAATTACACTTTTCTGGAATTTTACTTCGAAAACTTTCAATCAGGTGACCATATTCTAATGTTCCTACCAACTCTTTATCTACATATACAATTGCTAGGCTTCATACAATAAGTAAAAGATAACGGCACACACGGATCCAATTTGTGCAAATTATGCCCGTATCAACCCTAGGTGAGATCTCTAAAGCACCATAGGCCGTAAATCAGGCCCATATGGGTTTTACTGTGAAATAGATGAAAGGTCTAATTGCGTAGAGATACTGAATCACACTTAACTCCCACGTTCCAGAGTGTCTCGGCGAATAATTGTTAAAGTGGGTGGCTTAGTGGTTAACGCTAGTTCAAGGCTCCTTGTCGACAAATAGTTTTCGGAAATGAGATTTGATGCCGCACTATCATTTCACTCAGCTGTGAATGAGAACCTGAATCAAATGAGGGTAATAATCACGGGTGAGCGTGTTCCTGACCACTTCACATCCTAATGTTCTATTGGTCAAGTAAATGAAATAACTCTAATATTGCCTGAAGGCCCACTTTTGGCGATTGCGCCATCGATTATTTATTTACCAACCTCTTCCCAGGCAATGACGAAGCCTTATGGACTCCACATATAAATGATCTAAGGAAAAAACTGGCTGTCTTCATTGGTCTTCTACGTCGCTTCTACTTCTTTCCAAAGAAAAAAAAAATCCAAATTATGTATGCGCATCTCCTTTCCAAAATTTCCTACGGCATCTTGAATTGGAGCCAAACTTCTAAAGGTAACCTCATGATCATCTTCAGATTAGTAACCAAGGCGTATAAGATCGTTTACAATCTCCCTATGCTAACTCCAACGAGCGAAGTTTACAAAACAGCCCAAGAATTGAATTTGCAAGGCATGATTTCCATGGAAAGAGCTAAATTCATACATAAGAATTTACACCGTAATGAGTACACCACTGTGAAATTAGATAGAATTGAGGGGAAAACACTTACAGAATGAGAAACATGAATAATATAGCTATAGCATTTGCCAGAACTGATCGGCTAAAAGAAGACCCCTTCAACAAAGCAGCCGGCATTTTCAATGCACTACCAGACAAAATTAAAAACATAGCGAACCCAACTTCCTTTAAAACGACACTAAAAAAATATCTCCTTCAGGACCAACATTCGAAGTAATTTACAAGTACAATCAGCTCCACTAAACTGAAAACCAAACATGTAATCAACAGAAAATAATGCATAAACATATAGTCTGAACTATTAATCTAAATAAAAGGACACTAAAATTTACAGATTTGGTACTATCCCTTATACCGATTCTTATCGTCTGGGAAGTACTATGTCCTAAAATTTTAAATACGGAGAATTACTAAATTTTGATGGAGAGAATGATTGAAGGAAACGGAAGTGGTTTTAGTCGGTAGAAATTCGGCATGCCGAGAGGCAGGAGCTGATCGGTATCTTTTGAAGATTTCTACCTTCCAACATTGAAAAAAATATGCTTGAGATATATAATCCATAACATTCGAATCTTCGAATTTTTTAAATTTACGCGAGGTGATCAAAATTTTAAAATGCCGATAATGATACAAACTTAGTATTCAAAACTCATCTGCTTGTACAGTAACGGTGAGAAACAGTGTAAAATGGGATTTAAATTTTATGTCCAAGCATGAAACAGAACCCTTCGCCGGATAAAATTATAGTGAAATATCTAAACGACAATTTTTTTTCATAGCTCATTTAACACATCTTCTGTAGATGGAGTGAGATCTCTATGAATATTTAGAAGTGCCAATCCATTTAGCGGTTCATTGCTGGTGGAATTTCGCAAGTATGTTTTTAGTCGTCGTAATGTTAAAAATGATCGATCGTTTGTACACGTAGACACTGGGAGAACAGCCAATATTTCTAGCAATTTCGATATATTCGGCAAAATGTTTGGATTACACATGCTTAACCCATCTATGACCGCTTTTGGGCGGTTTACTATTTCAAGATGCCCTATCTCTCTGTACCACAGAGTCAACTCAGCATTCAATTCTTCTTCAAGGGGGGGGTTTGAACCCGTAAACCCCCCCCTTGGGTACGCCACTGCACCCGATCATTCTTTAATATTGCCAAAAGATATGAGTAACTTTGAAATTCAGGACTCAAATATGTACTACCCTACCCTAATGTAACATCTTCTAGTGGATTGAGTGTCTTTGCTGTTATAGCAAAGTAAACAGGCTTAATTTATGTGCATGCCTAATATTGACCAACTTTACTATTCTTGATCTCTTACCGAGGGCCAGGTTGGAAGCTTCTAGAAAACAAGCAGTTTTAGGAAAAGCGCATTAAATACAGGACTCACACACTCACTCATATGTAAATAAGAAGCTGGGTGAAACCAGGGCAATTACGGTCGAGCGTATTTGCTGACCACTTCACTTGTTACTGTGGTAACTCTAACATTACCGCAAGTTCTTGACCCAACTTGAGCTGATAGTAGATTTTTTTGCGCATTGAATACCATGTATTTCATGCAAAATTCAAGAGATCAAATGGAAAGTAGAAAATAAAATCATTTGCAATATTTGAAATTAAAGTTAATTGTTTTAAATTAATTTTCTTATCTTCCTTGAAGCAAAAGCTGTTATTATATCACTAAAATTTAAGAGGTAAAATAAATATTTTTCACTGAATACGAGATATAGTTGAAAATCATAACCGAGGATCTTACATCGATGCATATAAACATATCTGACCAAATAATTAGTTTATCGGTTCTGAAATGAAAAATTTCGAAACCAAGTTCATATTTGTTTACTTGGATTTCATCTTACAGTCTAACATAGTCCAATTACAAAACAAAAAAGGAAAGAAATAGGAACATAGTGAAAACTTGTTAGATAAGATGCGCTTATATACAATATTCGTTTTTATAATATATGTATATATTTTTCGATTTAATTTAAAAAAGAACCGCTTTTCATCCAACTATAGTGAATTGCATTTCGGGTTGAACCTCATGCCGAATTGCGTTTCGATCGAGAAGGAAATGATGAGGTCATTTCTCAAGTATTTTAGTATATTTTATATAATTTTTATTCAGTTCGTCCTCTTCCTGTTAATTTTCTGTTACAAGCGCTGGCCATCACTATGGCAATGGATGTGTCAAGGGTATTAAGTAGATTGTCTGGCGCTCCACTTACCGACAGGTCTGCCCTCTGTGAAATTAATTTGTAAGCAAATTTCGACTGTCAATCGTTGTTTAC
The DNA here is from genome assembly GCA_963942545.1 of Oxycera nigricornis. Lineage (NCBI taxonomy): Eukaryota > Metazoa > Arthropoda > Insecta > Diptera > Stratiomyidae > Oxycera > Oxycera nigricornis. Next base: position 125,800,221 of record OZ012659.1, on the reverse strand, counting down.
TCTGGCTTTGAGGTTATTTACTTATCCGAATCAAAATTTCAAGCTCGTCATCTTTTACATACTTTGGAATCGGTGAGTTATATTTTCCTCACGCAACAAGTCACCTCAACATACATCTCCCTTCTTTTAGATCATTTACTACCGCAATGCCGGAAGTCGCCTCGGTTCAACCGTCGACGTTCACATCACACCGGTTCGAAGCGGACGTCTCGGGATCCAGATTTGTAATTCGAGTCCTTAAAATGGACGATTCGCTGTTCATTCACGTCGCCGAGGCGGAGTACGAGTGCCTCAACGAAATGGCCGTGGCGATGCCCATGAGGGCCAGCGAAGAAGTGCTTTCGACGACAATCGCCGGACCGATTCTCGGCTGCGACTCGAAGGAACTGGCGATGAAGATCGCGAAGCGCCTGAAAAAGCAAGTCTTTTTAAGTTGCAACATAGCAGCGGATCGCATGGCTCGGCCGTTGTTGGAAAAACATCTGGTAGAGGAAATCAACAGGCGCCCCGAGTGCTTCTAGTTGTGTGTTATTTGTGAACTATTCTCGTTTTGTATCGCTCAAATCCCGACTTTATATTTGCCTCATGAGCTTATCTGTCTTATCAAAGGTTCCGCATAGGAAAAATCAATATTTAATAATAAAAACGTTTAAAAAAACTCCTTGTTTGAAATAACCTCACTCTCGGACCATATTTGTTTGTTCTGGACACGTCAAATTCGTGTGCGTGGGCTTATCAGCTCAGAGTGTGGTTAAAGGTTCTCAGAAAGTGCGTCGAACACGTTCACGGTCCAACAGATCAGAGCCAACGCAAATCGTCCAAAGCCACAATGGGATTCAACAAGGAAGTGCCATTTGGTAACAGATTCAGTATTATGAGTTCGCTCCAGTAACATCCTTCATCCGCAGATGACGAGTGTCTGAAGGGAATCTCGATCGACCTGCGCCAGTTGGACGCAACCGTTAATCGCCTCATTTTGCCTCAACGAGTCACGGGCGCAAATAGAATCATCTGGGCCTTGAAGGCCCTCACGCTAACTGATCTTACAACCCTTGCTGGCGACGATACCCAAACCAATGTGACGCGGCTGTGTCAGCGCGCAGCCTATCCGTTTCCCCAAAGCATCCTGGCTGACCTTGACCCTAAGCTGCAGGAGCAGATTCACACGGCGGCTGTTTGCGTTTATCCATCTCGCGTTGGGGACGCCCATAGAACGCTGCAAGCGGTTGGCAAAGAGAAGACCATTCCTATAGCGGCCGTGGCTACTGGGTTCCCGACAGGACAGTACGGGCTGGAAAGTCGATTGAAGGAGATTGAGTATGCTATCAGCCAGGGTGCTTCCGAGATCGACATTGTAATCGATCGAAGTCTTGTACTGCAAGGCAAGTGGGCCGACGTATACAACGAAATAGTGCAGATGCGTCGGATTTGTGGCACCAAAGCTCACATGAAGGCTATCCTGGCCATAGGCGAGCTCGGTACAATGGAAAACGTAAGTTCAATCATCAGAATACTAAACACAAACAAGATGTTGTAGTACTGTAACGTTTCAGGTCTACAAAGCGTCTATGGTTGCCATGATGGCCGGCTCCGACTTCATTAAAACATCAACCGGAAAGGAAAGTGTCAACGCCACACTGCAAGTCGGCCTTGTGATGATCCACGCGATCCAGGACTTTTATCGCAAGACCGGCCACAAGATTGGATTGAAGCCGGCAGGGGGAGTTCGGTCCGTGAATGACGCAATAGCTTGGCTGATTCTCATCAAGGAAACGTTGGGAAATGAATGGCTGCATCCCGAATTGTTTCGGTTCGGTGCCTCTGGACTTTTGGATGATATTGAAAAAGTCGTGATGGGTTCACTTTGTTGAATAAACGAAATATAATTTTATTTTCGCATTTAAATGGTTTTCGGATCTTAACTAAATGACTTTCTCGATTCTAAAACCGCCTTCCGGATTTGCTGTGTACTTCACTATTGTCGGTCGACCGATTGGGTTTCCGTAACCGTATCGGCCTTTGATGTGACCGGAAGGATTCCTGTCTTCATTGTGGAAGTGCCGATCTTTTCTGCAAAACAGATCAAAAAACAGATTAGCAAAAACTGCAGCACACTTAAAATTTCATTTCAAAGTTCGCTGAGCACAACAGATCCTTGAATATCTTTTAAGAAAATTTTCACCGATTCTGTGAATTCGCGTGAAAGAAACCGTGAACTCAGCAATACAGGATATTTTTATCAAATATTCTGTACTCGTATGATCAGTTTCAATACGAAATGCATGATGAAAAAATAAAAACAAATTACCCTTTTCCTGTATCATATCCAAACTTATAAGTTTTCGGCCCTCCAAATTCATGAAATTGATAATCGATTCCATCGTCGTTTGCATCGTCATCCGCATCCAATCTTGGTTTCTTCTTAATTAATCTTTCAGCACGACCTCTAGGCAATCTTTTCGATGCACGAAGTTCACTTCTGCTGTCGTCCCTTTCGGACTGAGGAAACACCATCGACAATATTTGCTTATTACTTGTGATGGGGTGAGAATGAAAGCGTGGCCTTTCACTAAGAACCCTTCCTGATTCAGGTCCATCCGAAGGATATATTCCGGGAGGCTTTCTTAAATGCGAGAAATTTTTCGGTGGTCCTTTTGGTTGATACTCAATATCATCATCATCATCAAAATTGGCCGCAATGCCAGTATCTACTGCACTGGCTCCTGTTGGCTTTACTAATAGTAGATATTTGAGTTCGGATGAGTCCGGTTCAGATGTTGTTGGGAATTTTAGAGGTCGTTTGTTGAGAGGTTTCCTTGAAGACGGGAGTAGATAGTCGGATACGTCTTCGATGCTTATTGGGTAGACGTATCGTGATTCGGCTGTGATTCCCATATTTTCAAGTGAGCATAGCGTTATGAATAAAGTAATCTAGAAATGAATGCAGAGTATTGTAAATTAATTCACGTTTTTTTCATGTATGTCCATGCAGTCACACAAAACACAGAACTAAAATAAAGTATAAAGCATTAACACTTACTAACTGCTTACAGTGCATCCTTGCTACCAAAATGACTAGTCCAGCTAACAACAAAATATAAACAAATCGCATCAACAGTGAAGACTGAAATGATCTGATATCACTTCAATTTATCATATTTTATACTCAACTTCCAATTGTTTCTTGTATTCCAGTTTTCCCATTTCCCATCGATTGATTTTCTACGTGGGAGCGACCAATCCGGATTCTGCGGAAGCCAGAAACCACTTTCGTTTTTTTGCTTCCGCAAAAATGCTACCACCTCAGATTCATTGAACAATTACCCAGTCCTGCAATTTCTTCAAATTGGTTGCCGGCCATTTAACATTAAAACATGATCTCCAGCGGACAATTGCAGTTGGAAAACCAACCATTCATGCTTCATTGGCAACGGAAAATCACGAATACACAAGAGTGAATAAGCAGGAACACATCTTGTTTGCAAGAAAGCGAAAAGTAATTTCCACTGTTGTTGCTGTTTGATCCATAACTAATCATTGATTAAGATGTGATGCGCACATACTGCTTTTTTATGAGTTCCGTCGCAAAATTGCATCGGAGCTGCAAAATATATTGAGGATTTTAGGACCTAATAAATAAATAAACTGCTGAGCATATAAATGAAAATGGTTGTTGGAAACAAGTTTATAGTTCGACATATCTTTGAAAGGATATTCTTTCTAATTGTGAACTATTTCATGACATTCAGTACAAAAAAAATTCCATTTTTCATAGTTTTCAATGGGAAAAAGCTTAATTTTATTACAGACCAGGGCGGATCTGTAAAAAACGACTAAATTTGACTGTTGAGGAGTAAAGCATGGGTCCAACGGCTGAATTTTGTATGCTGTTTTATTACATTATAAAGATTTTCTAGGCGAATTGTCAAGGTCCTAGGTGAAAAATTAAACAAAAATGGGTTTTTTCTCCATTTTTTTATATTTATTGCAAGAGTAAAAAAATTTAGAATTTTTAACCAATTAATCCTCATAGAAAATTTAATTATGCAACTATTATTCCCACACGACTTTCCTCTAAAATGAACCGTTTTAAAGTTAGGGGCGAGAAAAGTAGGAGAAAATCGTTTTTTTTAATAATTTTTAAACATTTCGATTTTTTTATTAATGTTCTCGACTTTTTTCAGAAGGAGGATAAGTCAATTATGGTTATACGAGTTATTTCATAGCTTTTTCCTTTAAAAATCAGTGTGCCACCTCAACAGCCAATTGGAAGCAGAACCACCCTGGTCTATTAAATTTTGGGGCAAATTATCAAATCAGCAATTTGCAAATGAACGGATAGTTTTTAATGAGAAGTGTTTTATTAAAACATTTAACAAAACAATGGTTGAAACAGTTTCAAATAGAAAAATATGAGACTAGTTTTTTAACATAAATCTCTTTTTTTTCAAGAAAAGTTTTCTGAAAATACAATTTCCAACGACGAAAAATTATCTTATTTTACCATAATTTGAGAAAATTGCTTCACTGTACAGTAACAGATGTCCACGTATTCATGAAAGTCAAGCATTGTTAGCCGTGTGTAGTTTTAAGATGGTACAACGATTGTAAACAAACCAATAGGACAGTACAGTTAGCACAAAATAAATTTGGATATCAGAATATAGCATAGCATAGCAGTGCACATGAAGAGAGAAAAATAGTAAAAAAAAACTAGATGATTTTTCTGATATGCAACAGATACTCAACAAAGTTACGTCACATTGTTACGTAAATGAGTATGAAATTGTGAGTCACATACTACAGAACCTGTTACTTTCAGTCTTGTAACATTCCCATAATGTATCCATTGGGTCAGTAGCGTACCCAGGATTTTGATAAGGGGGGGGTCATATTTTTGAAGTCTTGACTAGGTACGTTTGCTAGTGCTTCGGTGTAGATATAATTATGTAATCACACTTAATCATACTTTTTCAACGGTCCAAGTTGGAGTCCTCCAAAAATAGTTCTGGCAGACTTTAGCCCGATTGCATGCTGGTTTCATTTACTTGAATCATTGATGATATTTTCATTCAAATTATAAAATTATGCGCTTGATGTGTTAAAGAATCTACACTGTATCTGTATACTTCCTTGGAACCGTAAAGTGTATATGCATGTTTGCAAGTACATATATTGAAACGCCTTCAATACCTACAGGCCAGGAAAGAAAGCAACTAATGAAGTAAATGCCGTGAGAAAGTGTAACTGTTACTAAGCACAGACAGCGTATTATCGTAATCAGGGCTGGCTAAGCTTGTTTGCAGCCCATACAGGGAAGCAACTCTGCGTCATTTCCACGTAGCCCATGAGGTAGACTTTTTGTACGCGTTTTTTTTTAATGAGGTGTCCCCAATAGGCCTAATCCTCAGATTACAAATCATATGACAAAATAAAACAATTCATTTTTGAGGGTTCTGATCAAAGATAGAAAGAAACATTCACAAATATAACTGTTGCTACTAACATATGGGTGCGAATTAAATAAATTACACTTTTCTGGAATTTTACTTCGAAAACTTTCAATCAGGTGACCATATTCTAATGTTCCTACCAACTCTTTATCTATATATAAAATTGCTAGGCTTCATACAATAAGTAAAAGATAACGGCACACACAGATCCAATTTGTGCAAATTATGCCCGTATCACCCCTAGGTGAGATCTCTAAAGCACCATAGGCCGTAAATCAGGCCCATATGGGTTTTACTGTGAAATAGATGAAAGATCTAATTGCGTAGAGATACTGAATCTCACTCAACTCCCACGTTCCAGAGTGTCTCGGCGAATAATTGTTAAAGTGGGTGGCTTAGTGGTTAACGCTAGTTCAAGGCTCCTTGTCGACAAATAGTTTTCGGAAATGAGATTTGATGCCGCACTATCATTTCACTCAGCTGTGAATGAGAACCTGAATCAAATGAGGGTAATAATCACGGGTGAGCGTGTTCCTGACCACTTCACATCCTAATGTTCTATTGGTCAAGTAAATGAAATAACTCTAATATTGCCTGAAGGCCCACTTTTGGCGATTGCGCCATCGATTATTTATTTACCAACCTCTTCCCAGGCAATGACGAAGCCTTATGGACTCCACATATAAATGATCTAAGAAAAAAACTGGCTGTCTTCATTGGTCTTCTACGTCGCTTCTACTTCTTTCCAAAGAAAAAAAAATCCAAATTATGGATGCGCATCTCCTTTCCAAAATTTTTTACGGCATCTTGAATTGGAGCCAAACTTCTAAAGGTAACCTCATGATAATCTTCAGATTAGTAACCAAGGCGTATAAGATCATTTACAATCTCCCTGTGCTAACTCCAACGAGCGAAGTTTACAAAACAGCCCAAGAATTGAATTTGCAAGGCATGATTTCCATGGAAAGAGCTTAATTCATACATAAGAATTTACACCGTAATGAGTACACCACTGTGAAATTAAATAGAATTGAGGGGAAAACACTAACAGAATGAGAAACATGAATAATATAGCTATAGCATTTTCCAGAACTGATCGGCTAAAAGAAGACCCCTTCAACAAAGCAGCTAAGTTTTACAATACACTACCGGACAAAATTAAAAACATAGCGAACCCAACTTCCCTTAAAACGACACTAAAAAAATATCTCCTTCAGGACCAACATTCGAAGTAATTTACAAGTACAATCAGCTCCACTAAACTGAAAACCAAACATGTAACCAACAGGAAATAATTCATAAACATATAGTGTGAACTATTAATCTAACTAAAAGGACACTAAAATTTACAGATTTGGTACTATCCCTTATACCGATTCTTATCGTCTGGGAAGTACTATGTCCTAAAATTTTAAATACGGAGAATTACTAAATTTTGATGGAGAGAATGATTGAAGGAAACGGAAGTGGTTTTAGTCGGTAGAAATCCGGCATGCCGAGAAGCAGGAGCTGATCAGTATCTTTTGAAGATTTCCACCTCCCAACATTGAAAAAAAAATATGCTTGAGATATATAATCCATAACATTCGAATCTTCGAATTTTTTAAATTTACGCGAGGTGATCAAAGTTTTAAAATGCCGATAATGATACAAACTTAGTATTCAAAACTCATCTAAAGTAACGGTGAGAAACAGTGTAAAATGGGATTCAAATTTTATGTCCAAGCATAAAACAGAACCCTTCGCCGGATAAAATTATAGTGAAATATCTAAACAACGATTTTTTTTTCATTAGCTCATTTAACACATCTTCTGTAGATGGAGTGAGATCTCTATGAATATTTAGAAGTGCCAATCCATTTAGCCGTTCATTGCTGGTGGAATTTCGCAAGTATGTTTTTAGTCGTCGTAATGTTGAAAATGATCGTTCGTTTGTACACGTAGATACTGGGAGAACAGCCAATATTTCTAGCAATTTCGATATATTCGGCAAAACGTTTGAATTACACATGCTTAACCCATCTATGGCCGTTTTTGGGCGGTTTACTATTCCCAGATGCCCTATCTTTCTGTACCACAGAGTCAACTCAGCATTCAATTCTTCTTCAAGGGGGGGGGGGGGTTGAACCCGTAAACCCCCCCCTTGGGTACGCCACTGCATTGGGTAACCAAATATATTCAACCAATTCCACAAACCGATTGCTACAGAAATAACTAACATTTTGCCGTAAAAAGTGTGCTCCTTGATGAGAGGATGTAACAGCACCACGAACAATATTTGAACCTATAATGGTGTGAAAATTTAACGAGAAGTCACTGACCGGATTTAGCATGTTTTTTTTTGATAATATGTTGGACCAGCAAATCAATTGACTTGTTTGACTGTGTGCTAGGTGTAGGGCTGCCATTCGTCCCGATATATCGGGACTGTCATGTACAAACTAGTTGGTATAAAAAAGGTTGAAAGGAACAAAGTGTCGATAATTGAAATCAGAAAAATATTGAACTAAACACAAAACAAAAGAAAATTTGCAAAATTTATTGGCTTGCAAACCAAAATACAAATGACGAAATTTTAAAATGAGAATCGTACACCTGAAACAACAGTTTTGATTTCAAAATTTGAAGAAGAGACAGTAGCATTTTTTAACACAGATTCCGAATATTTGAAAAGGTGGTCCCAACCCTCGAAGGGGAAGTAGGGGGTCGAACGAGGGGGGTTCTCCTACTACTATGGCATAAAAATTTGGCGGCGGTCATGGCCCCATGATAAGTTATAGGGGTTCCCCCCACTAAAAGCATTGATTATTTTGCCTATTTCCAGAGATCATATGAAACCGTAAAATTGATCTGGGAAGCGATTTTCAGACTTGTTCAGTAGTGGAATTTTTTTTACAAAAATAAAAGAAATTTTTATTTGTAGAAAATTTAAAAAAATTAAAAATATAAAAAGAACGAAAAAATCATGAAAAATCTCATGATGACATTCATGAATTAAACATAAATGTAATATAAATAGGAGTAATACTCTGGAGATAGGTTTCGCATCCCTTCCGCCACTCCCCGGTCCACACACCCACCCGCGCGGGTGGGCCATAATCTTAACCTTTACCAATTACAATTGTTACCACAAAAGTGACTATTTTTATATACCCCATCCTAGAATTCCTAGAAAATCACGACAGAACCCCAGTCTAATATGGCAGCCCTAGCTAGGTGCCTTATCATATCGACTTTCCCGTAGATTGAGCGTGCGTCGTTTAGATAGATTTGTTTACAAACAAACACTTCAGTACGTTTTTTCATTGAATTTGCTTTTCGTTTACCTTTTCGCATGTTTCCCGACACGGTCAAGCACGGAAATGATAATAGAAATGACGATACGTTGCGCTTTCCGCGGCCATTCGACGACGAAAGTTCATTCAGTTTAGAACGGATGGCTTGATAACGCCGGCTTGGATCTTAGCTTGCAGCAAGGCGCACATCTCGCGTAAACCGTTCACAGTAAAAAGTTCAGGTGTAGTGATAAAGTGAATAGGCATCGGATTACCAATTAACATAACGATGCTTCAAACTGCTAATGAAAGCGAACGTAAGTAGCATTTGAATATGTACCTTTAAAGTATCTAAAATACAAGTTAAGATAGTTCTATTGACTACTTTTCCGAGCTTGGAGCAGATAGTCTTCAAAAATAATCAACAGAAGAAAAAAATTAGCAAACAAAAGTGATTCATACTCCGAAATTTATTAGAAGATAAATGATTATTTTTCGAATTTGAGTACATAACTGTGACTCATGATTGAGTTTATGTTGGGATTAAATTTATTGCATGCAATCACTGAAGAAACCTTGAGCTGCCATAGACTCTTATCAAAATGCTTTACGTTTGTCTTCTAACCAAGAAGAATAATAAAAACTGACTCGAAAAAGTATATGGTAAAAGCATATCTTGGAAATTTAATATAAATTTTCACCACATAAATGCACTATTAAAATATTTTTAATGTTTTTTTTTTGAAAATTTAATACTGAAGAAAAAGTCTTAATTTTTTGATAGGTTCGAAATTATTTTATTTATGAGTTTTTTTCTGGTATTATCGTAATTATGAAAAATCGCTGCTAACCAAGGGGTAGGTAAAGCAAGATGTTGCTGGAAAAGTTTCACGAAACCCGAAAGTAAATGAGTTTGATCGCATCATTGATAATTTAGAAAATAAGGCGAATGCAAGGATAATTGTTATGTTCGTAGATGAGGATAATATAAGGTGAATTTAAAGATAAAAAATTTCACATTTAGGTTGGCTGTTGACAAAAATCAAAAATGATCCCCTTTCGCATTCGTAAATGTATCGTGCATCCTGTGATAATTGCGATGCAGCTTATATAGGACAAACAGGTAAGAGCTTTAAAATTAGATGCAACCAGCGAAGTAAATCCAAATTCTCGGATAGCCCAACACACTGTTGATATTACCTGCAGGTCAGAGAGCTTCAAGATCCGGATTTAATTTATTTTAAAAATATTAAAGCTGTCCGTTGGCCTCTTAAAAAGCAAATATGCATCGTTTCCTACACTCCTTTCAGCATTGAAGACTATCATTATCTTCTGCTCCTATATTTGACGATATATTTCAAACTCGATTTGAAAAATTAATAAAAAAATCCTTACAGTGATTTCCACTGCCAACTAAATACTATTTCAAAAATTAATAAAACTTTTAACTTTCGTTGATATTGGCTTCCAAGAAAAATACAAAACAACTGATATATTAATCTGTCGCTAAATAAAAACCTAGCACAACAATTATTGAGAATCTGATAAAAATAAATCGAGCAAGTCTAAATGCTGATTATATTGATATCAATTATTTTATGGATTCGCATTAAACTCGTCATAGACCACGAAGAGTCGTAAACAATCTTTGATAACGATTAGACACGCACCATTCGCCGTAGATTTTCTGAAGCAACTATAAGCGAAGTAAATTGCAATGAACGGTCATTGCCGTTGCGTTGGCAATTTTAATGGCGAAAAGATAAGGAAATTGATAGAGTCAAGCTCGATTTTAAGTTTCCAGGAAAGCCGCTAATAGAAAATACAATAAAGTAGGCAGAGCAGGAAACGTACTTATAAAAATTAAGTGCAAAAAATATGTACAGTCAAATATTGTCAAACATTTGACCGTGAACATGAGCGCGTTCAGGGCGGATCTGTAAAAAAAACGACTACATTTGGCTGTTGAGGGAGGGCAAACTGTTTTTTGCGAAAAAAAAGCCGTGGAATAACTTGTATAATAATGATTGACTTATTCTTCCTCTCCAAAAAATCGGGAACAATAATAAAAAAATCAAAATGTTTAAAAATTATAAAAAAAAAAACAATTTATTTCTACTTTTCTCACCCTAACTTTAAAACGGTTCATTTATGAGCAAAGTTGAATGGAAATAAAAGTTGCGTATTTAAATTTTCTATGAGATATTATGAAAAGTCTCTTTTTATTTTTTTTTACCACCTACAATGTACTTAGAACCTTCATAATTCGCCTAGAAAATCTTTATAATATAATAAAACAGCGCACAAGTTTTCATCGAAATCGATTTAGTAGATTTATTTAAAAAAATTCAAACATTTCAAAATTTTGAACTATTTTTCATGGAAAATTTTATCACGCAACTTTTATTGCCACATAACTTAGCTCTAAAATAAACCTTTTTAAAGTTAGGGTGAGAAAAGTAGGAAAAAAACGATTTTGTTTAACTTCCCAGTATATGGGAAGTTTTTGTAATCGTCTCGAAAATCAAAATTGAAATTTTCAACATATCTTTACATTTTGAGGTCTTTAGAGTATTATTAAAGTGTCTTTAGAAAGAAGTGTGTGTGTGTGTACGTACGTACGTACGTGCGTTCGTGGACAGTTTTTTCCGACGAGCAAAATTCCCGTAAACAAAGTAATATCGACTTCGTTGAGGTGTCAATCGAAGCGCCGTTGCAATTTAAAGAGCTGACTAGTTTTTGAAAAACTTCGATCGGGAGGGTTTGCTGTTTTGACCCCTTGAAGGTCATTTCTGTCATGCATCATATCTCGTGAACCAAATATACGATTTGCATGATTAAAATGTCAATGGACGTGTATTAACATTTGTAAGATTCAATCAAATTTTTTTAAAAAAATCTTGTAGCCGTTTTTAAATTTAATAAAAGTAAATGGGAAAAATTGTTTTTTTTTATAAAAAGTAAATTTTTAAGCTGATTCACACAACACATCAATATTTATAAAAAATTATACTCTCAGCAGTTTTTGTAAAAAAAATAAGCAATACTAATAGGATAGGATACGATTTGCATTTTTATGGTTTCAATCAACGCATATTAAAATATGTGTGATCCAACAAGAATTAAAATAAAATTGTTTTGGCAAGTGCAAAATATCAGGGTTTTTTCCAAAAAATTCTTTTAACCTGATTTGCACACCACAGTAATCATTGTTTGCAAAATTTATAAACTGTAGAAAGTTGTGAAAAAAACAACAAAACCTAAATTTTAATTAAAACTAAAAAACATTAAAAGTCATAATTTAAAAAGGGTTCATACGATTGATATTATCTGATATCTCTTATTCTAAAGACATTATTGTTAAGTCAATCAGTGCTGATTAAAATTTGCATAATTTGATCAGATTTTCAATAGTTTTCACAGAACCGTGTTTTTATTTTGATGAAAAAAATTGTTTAAATTTTGAAGAAAAATATTTTTTTCAATCAAATTTGCATTTGTGGTAATAAACGCTTTGAATGGTAAAATATTTTATAGTCAATGCTTTGTAAGATCATATGCTTTGAAAGGCTTACATTAAATAAAAAATTGTAGTTTTTGGTAGTTTTGTTCAATTACTTTCCCCCTCATCATTTGTAATACTATTTATTTTTTACATGCATCTTCAGCTATTATTGACTGCATATTCAATGTTATTCGACACCAACTGCAAAATTAGAAATAATTATTAGTCTCATTGATGTGAAATCGCGACAAAAAAAAATTCAGTGATTATGCCGCAGTCATGGAAATTTTGAACGCAACTATTCAAAATGGCCACCATGCAACAAAATCTCTTCAATCGGCGTAGTAACAAAAACTGCATTCATTTTCGCTAGCATCCTTTAATCTTTCAAACGTCGATATGAAAATGACAAATAGCGTAGAGAAGGCTTCGTAAATCGCCCCCATTGGGTCTGCGTGAATATTCAATCAACAATCCACTAAAATTCTTCCGTAATCAATGGGCGCTCCCGTAGATGATACGATTAATATTAAGTCATTCCAATTACATGTAGAAAGCAAACGGTCATTTGGTAGCGAAATGTGAATTCAAGTTAATTTGAATGAGGAGCAAATTTTGAATAAATTTACTCTATTTTTGTATGCTGAAAGTCGTAAAATATGGAATGTAGAAGGCCTAACACCCAAAGTAAGATCAGTCAAACATGAACACGATATCCAAAAAATAAGGTAAACCAGATTATTGTCAACATCGATAGTAGTTCTCATCTTTTAGGCAACCTGCAATTCACTTTAATAAATTTATTTTTTAATCAATCAAAAGGACATTTTAAACGCAAAGTTATTCTTAAATTGCAGATGAGCACCCGTCAGAACTTTGGATATTCAACATGAATAATCTGCGATTCGAAAAAGTTAACAGGGAATCGCTTAATCATATTAATGATCAGATTCTACTAATGCAAAACGAAAATTGCAAGTTACATATCAAAGGACATCCACAATTCGCGAAGATTGGATATTTATTTCATAACAGCGGAGCCCTAAATAATGAAAGCGATCTCGAGGGAATACACCCCAACATTGGTGAGAGATTGCAAACTAATCAGACGGAAACTGTCCAAGACTGCATACAATTCTGTGATGAGCTTTTTGAATCGATGAATAAACGAAAAATTATTATGAGTTGTTACATCAACGGAACTCTTTGCTATGCACATGCACAGTTGAGTTCCATAAAGTCTTCCATCTGTGAAACAGCGGTGACTATTGTTTAATAAAATCCATCCAGACTGATCTCACTTCGTAATTTCGGCTTCCAGAGAACGAACAGTGCTAGGATTCTGAAGGATAAATACATTCAGTTATTGTGCGTGCAACTCGAAAAAGTACAAAATGAATGTGAACTGATTTGTGATAGATTAGATGTAAGCTGCTCGACATACCACGAGAGGATTCAACAAATTTGTGACCCGTATGTTATTTTCCATCTCTGTAAAAAGTTTGTTTTGAACATAATTTTGCTTCCATTTTGATTTTAACAGGTCCAAAGTCAGCAAACAATCCGAAAAGCTTAACAATTGCCATGCGACTGAAATACCAGTGATATATCGAAAATTACAAAAGATATTCTACAGATTCCTCAGACAATTCGATATTCTTCATTCAGAGGAGCTACAAAATGCTCGTAAAAAAACGTTTGAAATTAATAATGATTTTGCTGTTATTTTGCAAAAGATTCGAAAATATTCGATCGAATTACAGTCACTTGAATGTCTCAACGTGTCCTTAGGACAGTTGCATTTATTTGGGGGAGTCAATAGTGCAGCCAAAGAAAATGATGAGCTAATTGAAAAGTAATTACATATTGTACTATTCTGTGGTCTTGGACATTAATGGCTTGGCTTTTCATTTCAGATTGGAAGCTTTGATGCTCGATGGATACTCTTCGACAAGTGGCTAAGCGAGATTTCTTATTGAACGTTTTTTGTTTTTAAAATTTAGAACTATCTTTGCATTGAATAAATGCTGCGTTGAATAAATACTAAGGACAAGTTTTTCACTTGATAACTTATTTAGTCTATTCTATTCCTGAATTGGATCTATTAAATTTGTTGATGGCTAAATCTTAGAATTCAAGAGTATTTTTTATACATTAAATGTTTTGAATCTAGCAAGCTACCGGGTGTATAAGCCTAAACCCGCTGTTTTTTTTTAGTAAAAAAACACATTTTTTTAATAGAAAACAAAAATTAATTTATTCAACGTACTTGCCCTCGCTAGCTATACATTTTTCCCATCTCTCGGACAATTTGTGGATACCACGCCAAAAAAATTCCTTCTTTTTCGCGGCAAACCACTCATCAAGCCATTTTCGGACGTCTTCGTAAGAATCGAAGTAATGCTCAGCGAGCGCGTGACCTATCCACGAAAACAGGTGGTAGTCGGTAGGCGCCAGGTCTGGTGAATAAGCGGGATGGGGTAGCACCTCCCAGTTGCGTGTCTCCAAGTAGTTTCGGACCATTTCGCATGTGTTTTTGGCGTTGCTCCATTTGCCTCTCTTTTCTTTCATGCGGCACCTATTTGCCGAGCTTTTGAATCTTGCCCACGGCACGCAGACGCATGGAAATGGCTGGTTGAGTAGCACCCATTTGCTTGGCAAGCATTTTTTGCGATTGGATATCGTCTTCATCCAAAGAGCCTGCAATTGAGGGTCCCCAACGTTCCTGGGCCAATTTTCACACTTCTTGTCCCACAAGTCAAAATTGCCGTCTACAAATCAATATCGGCACGTTGTTTCCGATAAAGCACTGTCACCATAGGCCTCCATAAGCATTCGATGCGATTCGGCAGCCGACTTCTACAAATTGAAGCAGAAAAGTAGAGCTTCCCACATATGCTCTTTTTCTGACACAATGCTCGATATGATTACCAAAGGAAAAATGTATGTTTTTGTATGAAATTGCTGACTGTGTGCATTGATTAATGTTGAAAGATGTCAAACTCATAAAAAAGTATGGCGTGTCCATGTTACCTTAATACGCTCACTCACGCCATCTATGACCAAACAGCGGATTTAAGCTTATACGCCTGGTATATTGCGTTTTCGCTCAACTGAAACAGATTCCAAGCTACCCTATATCGAATAAGCGGTCATACGAAAGGAGTGTTGAACAATGCGTGTGATCTTACAACTGCAGAAATAACATTCCATCGGAGAAGGTTCCAGAAGTTCTAAGTCATAATCTTGCTTCAAAAATGTCATAAAACCATTGGTGCAATATTATGCAGGTGGATCATTCTTCTGATAGTAAGAAATACGTTGCCAATTATTCTTGAAAGTTTTTTAAAAGTTCACGTTCACCGTCAAACAGCAATCGACATTCTCTCTTTAAAGTTCAAAATATTATACAATGCAATCTTTTGCTTAGTCTACCTTTAAATCGAAATAAAAATTCTCAAAATCACTTACATACCTTACTTTTTCAAACTAATTATTCTGCTAACTCCTCAACGAGTGGATTCGGATGCAAACAATATATTCAAAAATGTTTCGACAACAAAGCAAACCCTACTGAAAACATCTTTGAATGACAATTTATTAATTTATTCAAGTATCACACAGTGTATAAAATATATTCTAATTTATGTATTTTTTGCATATTAAAATTTAAAGATGCTATGCAGCACTTTTGTATTTAGGTAATATTGATTTGGATAAATATGCATCTAGTTTTGAACGTATAAAGTCAGTGGCTCAGAGCTCATTTTGTAGTTGGATCCGTGCACTTACAATAACGGATTTACTTCAATTAATTGCTATTTGACACCATAAAATTTAAAAATACAACTTAATTTTAGTCACAGATTATTTGGTACTGTCCAATTCAGTTTCAAAATCTACACACTATTGGCCATATTCATATTTGTTGCAAAAGCCCTTACCTTACCTTACCTTTAGAAAGCCAAAAGCCTGTTTGGTATTGGGCTGATTAGTTTTTATATAATATCTAGGATATTTTTCAGCTTTCCCAGGTTAATTTTATTGAATATTTTTTCTTGACGGATGTTTGTTTTCCAAAAAAGACCACATATTTTCAATGACGCTCATACCTGGAAACTGTGCTGGTGGATTCATCAAATGAGTGCAGTTCCATTTGAGCCAAGACTGCAGAATACCCGCCTTGTGCTTTTGATCGTTGTCTTGATGAAACTGGCATTGTTCACGTATATCCAGCTTCTCGACACGTTGCAGCAAATTGTTTTTTTTTTTTCATATTTGTCCATGAACTCTTCGATTAATAACAAATTTCCCACGCAGGCTGTAGACATACAAGCCCAAACCTTCACAGTACTGGCGGCATGCTTCATAGTAGGTTTTACATTCTCTTTATTAAGTCCAGTATTTCGTTTTCACCAGACGAAGGACATGCCGTCAGAGCCAAAAAAAGTTATAAACTTGGACTCGTCTGCAAAAATCAATGTGTTCCAGAAGTCAGAGCTATTGCAGACATGTTCTTTGGCAAAGGTAAGTCAGGTTCGTTGATTGTTCTTGCTTAAGAATGGTTTACTCAAAGCTATGAAGCTATGTTTACGAAGCACTCGACGAATGGTTACAGCACTGCATGAATTTTCCAATTCCCGCTGAACCTCAATAGCCAGTCCTGGAGCCGACAACTTCGAGTTCGCTTTGATTTTCCTGAAAATATATCGCTAGGCAAACTCGTGTTAAATTTTGATGGTGTACTACTACGTTATCTTTTACCCAATTATCATTTAAAAAGCGCTCGATGATACGTTGCACAGCAGAGAAACTCGAATTGATAAGTTCAGCAGTCTTTCCAACGTGCAATAACACTTGAGCTTATGAGATCACCATAATAACAAGTCGCGTCCCGTGAGATCCACACGAACAACTTTCCAGCAATATCTAAATAACAATAATAAAATCAATAACACTTTGAATAAGAATGATAATGAGACAGTACGGTAAGTGGAATGAGTAAATATTATCATATCATAACATTTCCTTATTCATTATAAATATTTGTTATTTATTGTTTTTATATGAATATTTTTAGCAATTATAAAAACTACATTTTTTTTGTTGAAAAAGAACAATTTAAAGCGCCTGGTCTTCTACAGCATTAATTGTTCCAAGTGCAAACCAGATTAATTTTTTTCAAATTTGATTTTGTGCATTTTTTCATTGAATTAAAATTAAAATTTATTAAAAAATTTATCACATCTTACAAATGATTATACGTTTTGATCAATCCTACAACCACATCATTAGAATAAGTGAAATTAGGTAATATTATCCGTGTCAATCGGTTAGTCAGTAAAATATTACTGGTGTATTATTTTGAAATGAATACTCCGCGAGATATCAGCCTGGGAATAATAACAACTGTATCAAATAAGCTGTGAATGAATTTTTTCTGCGTAAGTTCTAAGCACCCTCATGCGCGGTGGAAACAGCCTTTTCTGAATTCATTTGTTCAGTGTATTTGCTAATTTTGTAGATACACTAATCAGTTTTAAAGTTATAGCGAGCTACAGTTTCAAAAATGCGTGGTATCAAATAAACTGTGAGTCACTGTGTTTACAATCGGTTGTTTTTGAGGAATGTTCATTGACACTATGGATTGATGCATAATTTCTTTTTTTGAGTCAATAAACAATCACCTCGAACCATTTTATTTGCACGAAATCTTAAATCTAACGATTTTTTCGGATATTCTTTTCATTTTCGACTGAAACTTTTTCATTAATCGAAATGTCAATAAACATCCTGCAAAGAAACAATTGTAAATGTCATCATTCGTTGATTTTATACGTTCAAAAAATGCTGGAGCCCCACTTGTGCATATTTACCTTGATTTGTAATTGTGAGTTGCGTATCACATTTCTCCTTTTAGGAGTCTTTTTTTCTACTTTTTCGCCACTAAATAGCTTTAAATAAAGTTTACAATTTTAAGGAAACTTTATGGTCGGCAAAGTTTTACTAAGAATCATTTTTAAAACAAGCGCGTTGACAAATGTCTTATCATATATAACATGAAAAGTTAGAAACATTTAAAAAAAATCTCTTAAAAAAGTAGACAGTATTACTCAAACTAACAACATTAAATGTAATCTGGATAAGACTTTACAAGTTAGACAAATTTTTTGAAAGCTTCCTGAATAAAAAAATTACAAAAAACACATCATTATAATATAAACATTTCAAGCT
Source organism: Oxycera nigricornis (assembly GCA_963942545.1). Lineage (NCBI taxonomy): Eukaryota > Metazoa > Arthropoda > Insecta > Diptera > Stratiomyidae > Oxycera > Oxycera nigricornis. The sequence goes on along the minus strand of OZ012659.1, from coordinate 125,781,754 downwards.
TAAGCGTTATGCCTTATTTACTGATCAAGTACACGACTTTTCAGCATCTTTTGGACCCTGCAATTAGAAAGGAAAATATTAGAAATTTATTTGAAACGAATTTTATGAGAACAGAAGCATCCTTACAATACTATTGGTGATTACAACGCCTATGGAAGTATCTGACAATAGAAAGCTAAAAATGAATACATCATGAATGGTATCCAGTTGAATGAATTTTCTACAGCTCAAAAAATGCAATCTGCAGTCGTGGCCACAATGATTGAAGTTGCATTTGTTGCCGGCGATTATTTGATTGGTTCTGATTTTATATTACAACGGGACAATGCACCAATCAAAAATCAAAAAGTCATGAAATAGCCTCCACAAAGCCCTGATTTGAATGTCATTGAGCATGTCTGGCATTTGATGAAATCAACAATTCCTCAAAAGATTGGAAAATCGGCAGCTGAAGCCTTGGAAAACATCTTAAATGCATGGCAAGTCCTATCCATCGAAACTATACAGAATTTAGTTGGCCAACAAGACTCGAAGCGGTTATTCGTGCCAAGGGAGGCAACACCAAGTATGAAATTATGGTCAATGAATTCCCTTTTTTATTAAGGCTAACAATTAGTTTTAACTTTTTTGCAGATTTTTCGGAAAAACAAAGCAGAAACCATCCATTGCAAATAATTTTAGCCATAATGATGGATGTGCAAATAATTTAGACCATCTAGTTTTTGTTTTTATTTTTGTTCTGTAATGTTTTCTTTCAATTTTGCTTTTGTCAAGTAACTATGAATTGCCAAAGAATACCTGAATAAAATTTCATTTTGTTGTGATAAAAATGGAAGGATTTATTTTGATTTGATTCAAATTTTTCTTCATGATTTGCGTTGTGTAAAAAATTGTTGCCACGACTGTATAAAGCAATTGTTTTTTTTTGCATTTCATTAGTTTTGGATGGAGTTGACAACGGGACTGTCTATTGACATGCCTTTGACTTTACAAGCAGAACTTATTGAGAATCGATTCACTTCTCCTTTCTGGCACTGGTTTTGGCTTGTGACAGTCTTTGTTGTACATATGGCCAATGCCCGACGATGCATACGGATACTTTACCAGAGGAGTAAAATGTGAACTAAATATTAAACCATTCACTTAAATCAAAGCCAACACTTACACATACTCAGAAGAAAAGCTATGAATGCACTTGGCTTTTAACGCTGTCCGCATTCTTAGCTTAGATAATGATCTTTCCATAACATTAGCTCACTACATACCTATCACACAGCCGCTCATTTTCATCCACAATCGTTTGCCCTTCATCGCTTAGCGTCATCAGGGACCAATCCTTCCCACTACTACTACTCATCCCATTGCATATTGAGTAGTTCCCATCCATTGATCCATTCGCTATGGTGGCAATCTTCAGTCCCACCAAAATACTATCCAGATCAGGAATATTGGGACCATCATTCACATCATTCTTCGATCCACTTGCAGATTTGGTTGCAATGTTCCATATTGATTCATTTAACTCGCACGCTATTTTATTTATTGTTTGCGACATTTCCACTTGTTGACTTATCAATTTCTCCACAACGCTCATAATCAATTCGAATTCCACGTGGATTTCCGAAATAGTCGATTCAATATTTTTGATTTGTGACGAATGCACAAACCAATTTTTCTCCTGGAAATTATTGAAATATTTGAACATTGAAGTGGCAATAATGGTGGCAGTTTCATTGTTGCCATCACGATATTGATCGTAGAATTCGTTGAGTGGTGCACTAGAAACAAGTATGAACAGTTAGCAGCAATCATCATTGGACTTAAGTATATAAGGTAGACAACTTAAAAACATTCATTTGTACTTGAAATGAGGAGGAGTTTTTACAATTTACTCACATGCTTGACATATCTTCGACAGTTTTCAAGAACGTATTGAAGTTACCGGTCAGATCGCTTATAATTCCTTTGCTTCGTCGCAGAACAGATACGAAACGATTACGTGTTCGACAAAACAGCTCTCCGATTTGTTTGAAGCGTTCAATTATCTTTTCACTGTGATTCTCTAGCAGATGAGGCACCTGGAATGGAAATAGGTGTGTGCTTTATGACGAGTATCAATTGGCTTAAAAAAATAATGCTACATCGTTCAGTCACTTAAGTTAAAAACTCTTGGAGCGGCAGATTAATCATCTTTAAATAAAACGATTTACATCACTTCAAAGGAGCATACAAGCCGTAGTTAAATTTTCCAAATTAAGTACACCTAATCTTGAATTTCTTGGATGAGGTTTGAAATGACTCCGAGCAAATTTTTTATAGTTGATGTTTCAATAAGACGAAAACACAATTTTGTGACTTACGTGGCGCAGGCTGAGAACTAGAATCGACCCCACAACGCTTTTGATTCAAATGTTAGTTTTAAAAATAAGATTTCTCCCCAATTCGATTGAAAAATGATTTTTTGTTGGATATAGGGCATATGCTAGGCAACCGAGGCAAATTTCAAGCGGTGTTACGCCTTAACCTTCATCCCACAGGTTCTAGTGCCGAATCCTATCTCTTTGTGGTATCACAATGGGCCGATCTTGGCCTAAGTGAGCCACCTTTTTGACAAATGGGGCTGCCACTACAACTAACCAACCAACTACGTCTTAACCTTGACTAGCCAGAGGACATTGCTTTGGCTCCGGTCCCAATATTATGTAGCTCAACGGTAACCCATCTGAGAGCTTTTTATTATTTTTCACTAGCTTGTTGCTCTTTTCTGGCGGATAGCATTTATGAATATGACCCTTACTAAATAAATTCAACTCACATTCTTCTCGCTGATCATCTTATTTGCATGTTCGGTTTGCAATAAATAACATTGCATTGCACCTTGCAATTGCCAAAACATCGACGACATCTCATCGACTTTGATCTGATATTTTAAAATCCAATCGTCCACCATCACCGCATAGTTGAATAGTCCTTGCAGAAACATTGTTGCGAATCGTCCTTGCATTTGCACATAAAACATCATATGCCTGACTACTTCCTCTGCATGTTTTCGGCTTTTAACGGCATTCTCTTCCAAGGCCCGAACTAATACAGGCGACATTCCTGCATTCTGACTTGTTTCCTTTAGCGTGTCCTTGTCGGTGGCGCAATAAATCATTGGCTTTTCATAGAAATCCTCAATGTACAGTTCAACTGGCCGATTGTCGGAAGCGAAGCGATTAATCCGAGCATTTTCTGGTGGCACAATTATCACTAGATCGTCAACAGTGATGCCAGTATCTAAGGATAATGTTTTCAAAAATCCTTCTCTGCTCGTCGTTTCCGATATCGCGTAGCTAAACATGCGGAAATTGTGCATACAAAAAACAGTTAGGATGTTCAACGAAAGCAGATTGTCAAGATCTTTAAATATTTTCAAATTTGTCGGAGACTGATCGGTTGTTTTATCGTTCAGACGACTAACGTGCGCGCCGGGCGAAATATCAGCCGTAATACCGCGTGCCCTTGGATTTATAGAGAGTGCAATCCGAAGCCATCGTTCCATGTGTTGTTTGAAACACGACGACACATGATTCTGATTAAACAATGTTGTGTGATTGCACACTTCGTTTGTTTCCGCGGATTTTGAAATCGCTATCGTTTCACAGCTTTTCGCTTGGATTAGTTTCATCACTTGCATCACGGCACAGCCGGGCAGAAAAGGACGTATGCCACATACGATTTCGAATGCAATCACGCCCATTGACCAGTAATCAACTGTGTTTGAATAGCTTGGCTCCGTAATCACTTCCGGGGCGAAATACTCAAACGTTCCCACATGGCTTGCTTCTATTGTGCAAATAATGGCGCGGGCATATCCTAAGTCGGTGAGCTGAAATTGGAAGATCGAAGATGTAATATAGTACTGAAAGTATGAAGTGATTAATATTTTTTTTTGCAAATCCCCTCATTTTTTCCAATCGAATATAAGCCAGTTGACCGATCGATAAGTTCGTTGCCTTGAAATCTACTCACCTTGTACACATCAACACCTTTCACTTCCTTGATGACCAAATTCTCCGGTTTAATATCGCGATGTGTGATTCCTTTTGAATGCAAATACACAATAGCGTTTCGCAGGCACTTGAGAATGTTGCGCACTTCAGTCTCGGGCATTCCATTCATGTTCTCCGGTCGGCTAAGCCTTTTGCGCAGATCACCCTTTTCGCAGAACTCCATTACGAGCGGCTCCGGTGGATATAGTTTGATTAAATAACTAGCAAACAAATCGGGTTGCGGAGAAATAGCATGAACGATATTCTCGTGCAGGATTTTTTTGGCAAACGCAATTTCATCGTGCCATCGTTGCTTCTCTTTCACATCGTCACGATCGGGTGGGAACTTCAGTGATTTAACAGCTGAAATAGGGATGGAATTACAATTGATTGAGGAAACAGCATGACTGGGTTGGGTTGGCAAACAATCAATAGTTTTTTAAAGGAATATCGTCCGAAAAAAAATATTTTCTTTTGTCGCGGAACAACTTCCTGTCTCGCCTTACGTGCGATCAAGGACTAATATGACAGGATTATTTCCGTAATCGGGAAACCGCCCGAGGACTAGCCGGTGCACATACTTACACACATAACAAGTCACATCTTATCATTTACTCCCGTGCATTTTGTTATCAGTAGTCTAATTGCTAATTCCACTGCTACACAATTGGTATACACGTGCGTTTTTCTGGCTAGTCCCGATGGGTTATCCCTTTTATTTGTTGCTCATTACCCATGCCTGTAGCGAAGAAAGGAGAAGTCCCAGGCTTGATTCTAAGAACAGGGGATAGTACAGTCATCAAGTAAGGATTTTGCTTGGGTCACAACATTATGTACAAATTCATCTCTTTCCATGAAAGTCAGGCCTTCCGAAGTCAGTTATTGGTATTTTTTTTTTCGAAATTTTGGTTGTGGGTTTTGACATAGGGAGATTGCAACTGTTTGTATAAGCTTTGGTTATTACTCCAGAAATGACCAAGAAGGTACTTTCTGAAGTTTGGACGCCAATTTGAAATGCCATAGGAAGTTTTGCAAAGAATATCCGCATACATAATTTGGACTTGATTCGTGAGAGACCAGCAAAACCAGCCAATTGTTTTCACAGGTCATTTATGTGTTCGGTCCATGTAAGTTTCTCGCGTCGCCGGCTACCAACGCCTTCCCACTCAGATGTAGAAGTACCAGTTTGCCTCATGAGTGCAGGCTCAGTGGCCTTGCTGGTGAAAGTGAGGTCTTAATTGCTTCCAGACAATTAACATCTTCTCTATTAATTCCATTAATCTATTTATACAAAATCGTTTTCTATGTGTAAACATCCGCTTCCTGGAAGTAAGCCCATTAGTGCTTGCAATCTGTTTTTCTAACCACGGCTATGACTCACAGACTTCTTGCTGAGATTCCTTAAGATCATCCCCGACATCGCACGCAAAACATACATACCTATTCTTTCACGCGAAACGCGATTTTGCCAAAGATGCACTTCACCATTTCCGCCTGATCCCAGGGATTTAACATACTTCCAGTTGCCGAACTCTTCCCGTTTGTCACGGAACATCCCGCAATGGCTCGCTCGCTTCTATTTTTGGAACTTTGCGTAAGAAACGTGCTCGCGGATTTTCCAGCCGAAAATCACGTTCTGTGGCCCGTCCACGAACAATAACTGGAGAAAGTAAGGACGTGATGTGAATTGAAGTTTTACGGCTATCGAGCGTTCATTCTTATCAGAACTTTCACGGCAGGCAAGGTTTGTTGTATTCGTTGTATTCACTTTGACTGGTTGACATTTGTTGCCTGACAGATTCATTTCAGTCAGCAGCTGATCGATAATGTCAAAACCACAGCGTATACAATTAACAGTGGAAAAACTCTTGATCGGGAAATAAAACTTTAGAGATTTTCTAGATGTTTATGTTTTTCTTTCTTGTCTTGAAATAGGACTATGTTAATCTGTAAGACGAATTCTTAATAAATAAATAAGCCCAGGGTGGTATAAGCGTAAAAATAAGGTAGTTATATTTGTTGATCGAATATTGTATAAATGAGGAGAGGAAGTAAAAGTAGTGCATACGTAGCAAAAGAGGAAGCACTTGATTGTTTTAAGAAGAATAGCGATCTGATGCTATGAATATGTTTTTCAACGTTGGAAGATGGAAATCTTCAAAGAGATACTGATCAGTTCCTGCTCTCGGCATGCCGGATTTCTACCGATTAGAACCACCTCCATCTATTTGAAATCACTGTCTATATCAATTTTCATTAATTACTCATATTTGGATTCCAGTACATAGTACATTCCAGACGATAAGAATTGGTATTAAGGATGGAATTCTTTTTGTGCAAATTAAAATTTAAGACATATATTTGTAATTTTATTTTATACTGACGTCATGTTTAGCTTTGATTTTTATGGAGCTGATTGTAAATTACTTCGAATGCTGTTCCTGCATATATCACAGCAATTTGGGTTCGTTTTGTTTATTTTATTTTGTTTGGTAATGTATTTTAGAAGTCAGCTATTTTGTTCACAGGGTCTATATGGCGATAACTATATTATTCATGTTTCCTATACCATATTTTATTTCGAAATGCTGTTTAATTTCACCGTGCTTATATGCATTTAGCCCTTTTCATTGAATTCATGCTTTGCGAATTTAGTTCTTGGGCTATTTTATAAACTTCGGCCGATGGGGTTAGCACAGGGAGATCATAAATACCTCTTGGTTACTAGTCTGGAGATGATCATGAGGTTACCTTTTCAATTCAAGATGCCGTAGGAAGTTTTAGAAAAAAGGAGCACGTACAGAATTTGGTTTTTATTTCTCGTTGGAAAGAAGTTGAAGCCGCCTAGAAGACAGCCTATTTTTTCCTTAGATTTATGTGCGGAATTCACGAGAGTTTCTCGTCTATTATTAGTTTTAAGAACTATTTTGTACGTTTGCACATGCCTCATTACCTCCTCCATAATTTGCTGGCAAAAGTGTCCCACGCGCCACACACTGCGCTACAAGAGTCAACAATAACCTGACTTTGAAAGGTCGCAATTTCCTTTATTTACATTTCACCGTATGACGTCACACATCTCAAACGTCACTAGCAGCTGTTCGGATGCTATCAGTCATTTACATAACCATGGTCCTGTCGTAGCGTAAAGAAGTTGAGGTCGCTTTGGTTGGTATCTGAAGATGCGCGGCTTGCTGCATATTATCAAGCGGAGCCTCTGCACGAACAGCGCCCGAAGTCCTTTGGCGGCGTTGCAGCAAAAGGTCGCAAGCGGAGAACTCAGGTCGGACGATGTCCAGGTGAAGGCGATGGAACGACTGGATTCACGTGAGTTTCTCGTCTATTATTAGTTTTAAGAAATATTTTGTATGTTTACACATGCCTCATTACCTTCTCCATAATTTCCTTGCAAAAGTGTACAAGGAAGTGCTGGTCTATGAGCCTCCGGAGCGGGCAAAACGTGGATTGTTCGGGCTGTTCGGTGGCGGCCCTAAAAACGTGGACACAGCGCCAACGGGGCTGTATATTTGGGGCAGTGTTGGAGGTGGCAAAACCACGTTAATGGATCTGTTCTTCGAGTGTTGCGAATCGGTGAGTGCTTTTATGTTATATCCTTCAGGAATTGCGGAATTCCAATGATTCGCTTTTATCTCTGCAGATCGACAGAAAGCAGCGTGTCCACTTCCACTCGTTCATGACGAATGTGCACTCAAAGATCCACGAGTTCAAGGAGTCGATGGGGGCGCAGCGCAGTGGCTCGGGAACCAAGCCCAAGCCATATGATCCCACCGAGCCGGTGGCAAATTTAATAGCCAAGGAGTCGTGGCTGATTTGCTTCGACGAGTTCCAAGTGACCGACATCGCGGACGCAATGATCCTCAAACGCCTTTTCACCCATCTGTTCAACCATGGCGTGGTTGTGATAGCGACCAGCAACCGACAGCCGGACGACCTGTACAAGAGCGGTCTGCAGCGCTCCAACTTTGTGCCTTTTATTGGCCTTCTCAAGTCCAAATGCGCGGTGATCCCGGTGGACAGTGGCATCGATTATCGCAAGTTGGCGCAGAAGGCGGACGGGTGCACATATTTTCTGTAAGCAAACAGCTTACTGTTCTCAATCGAATTGATCCAACTTTCGTTTTGTATTCTGTTTCTAGGACATCCGAACCAGACGCCGAGGCAGGACTGAACCGAATATTCAAGGGGTTGTGCTCGCAAGAGAACGATCACATTAGACCGCGCACAATCACACATTTCGGCCGCGATCTAACATTTAGCAAAACGTGCGGCCAAATTTTGGACAGCACCTTCAAAGAGTTGTGCGATCGACCCTTGGGCGGCAGCGATTACATTCAAATCGCCCATTTCTTCCACACGGTGCTGATTCGTGATGTGCCGCAATTCAATTTGAAGTTGAAATCGCAAGCACGACGATTCATCACGATGATAGACACATTGTACGACAATCGGGTGCGTGTTGTGATCTCTGCGGATGTGCCTATTGATCGGCTGTTCGAGAAGGAAAGCTCGGAGGAGGAGATCACCGACGATCATCGCAAACTTATGGACGATTTGCAGATAGAACAGGGATCGGTAAGTGGATGAATGAGTTTAAAGTTTTGCGGACTGGAAACTAGTGACGATTAATGTTTCTTGTAATGCACAAAGAATTCGTTATGTTTACTCTATAGCGAAGAAAATCCCATTTAGTTTACTAAGGGTACACTTCGATCTGAAACACAACCACCAGACATACTAAATCACTCATAATGACGATCAGCCATAAGAATATATTTATATCGAGCATGCTCAATTCCCACGTTCCACGTGCTGCCTTGCTCAGCAGGATCTATTATGGCCCCATAAAAATTGAAGCATAAAAAACCACAACTCTCCATGGAAACGAGTTTCTTTTAAGAAATCAATTAGCTTTGGTCACACATGATGTGACTCCTATGCATGGGTATATATATTTTTGATACTGTACATAGAGTTACATCCCTACTTTTAATTTAAGAGTAAGATTTCTGTACATAGATTTTAGGATAAAAAAGCTGCAGATTTAGAAATAAAAAGAGAATCAATTCTGAAGTCTTACTGGCATATTCGGCAGTACTAGCCTTGATAGGCTTTAGAAATATAGGCATTTCGCGTGCCATCAGGACAAACGCTTGTCGCTGGACATTAGGGTAAATATTTTGTCTTTCATTCAAAGACAATGACCATTAACCAAAAACGTATTACACCCAAACCTGTCTTATTAATAGTCACTTTTCAGTCCTCATATTGAGGAAATCCAACAAAGTACAGTGATATGTAGATATATACCACAATCATGCAGCCAACGCTATTGTAAGAATGTGAAACGTAGTCATCGATATATTGCTACAATCATTTTCGGGAAAGTGATGGACTGACAAGAAGCGCGAATCGTTACCACGAATTCTATGAACTTTCTGTCAAGAATACTTCAGCATTTAAATCCTGTGCAGCGTACGAAAGTTAGCAGGCGCAGGCAAACTGCGGAGAGCCGAGCATCCAATACATCCGATAAACCACGCAAACACATTTGCAGGACTTCGTCGACGTTAACAGCAAATCGTTGTGCCAAACGCTCACTGCAAACAATATCATATCCTTATTTCGAACAATCGCTTAATATTAAGACAATTTCAACATTTTTCAATTCAAAATTTAACGTTTTCAATATTCTTCCAAATATTTCCTTCACTTCCAGACTGAAAGCCAATCGAATATATTCACCGGCGAAGAAGAATTATTCGCATTCGATCGCACTCTATCGCGCCTAACGGAAATGCAATCAAAAGATTATTGGGAACAATGGGAGAAGCATCGATAGAACCGAAGTGATGTGAACCTCGTGCGCACTTTATCAGTTTCGCGAATAAAACCAGATTCAAACCAGGACATATTTTAACGTATCCCAAATAATTTCTTTTGATGTAGTGATCTCGACTTTCAATTCAGGTTTCTCCATCCTTGCTTAAAAACTACTCAACAATAACAACAAAATTGAGCAAACAAATAACTATAGAATCCTTGCCCGACTAGAATTTCTGTAAATACTTGTAAAACGACAATGCGAATGTCGTGTGTTTAGTGTTTAAGCGCAAAACCGTTGTACAAAGTTTTAATTGAAAATTGAAGAAGAAAAAATGTTATTTTATGAGAATATGTACTTATATCAAGCTTGTGGTCAATGATTCTCAATCGAAATCGAAAGTATTTCAAACAAAAAGCAATTGTGTTTTGTAAATTAGTGATTTTTTTTCTTTATTCGTTCACACGCATATATTTTATTTATAGAACGAAGTAAAATAAAGCAATATTAAAAAATGAAAAATGGTGTTTCCGATTTCATATGGCTTTCATGGCTTGGAAAAGCGTGTATGTCCTCGCCTTGTTTAGAATAGTTTTTGTTTAAAAAACCGCAGCCTTAGCTGGAAGTTCTTATGCCCGGGCATGGATCAGTGGCGTTGCTAGCCATTGGCTCAAGGGGGGGGGGGCAAGTCGATATTACGAAGAATGAGAAAAATATGAATTGCAGGTACAGTCAAGAAGCTTTACACTAGTAGCGCGAGTCTTTACTTCTACGATGATTGCAATAAGAACGGTTCAAAGTTCAATATATGCAGCTTCACGAGCTCTTGATTGCACAGTAAATAAAACTTTGAAACGAAGTTATGATATTTATAAGAAAAATCAAACAAAAAGAATTTGCGGCATAATTGCAGTTAATTAAAACAAAACTTTCGATTTTTTGTAAGTTTTCATTTATAAGTTTTCTGTGTACACTCATCATGCCCAGACCATTAAGATGATTTGTCCCCATAGTGCTTCTTAGCCATGTTTTTAATCTCCTGAGGCTGCTAAACGATCGCTCTACTGTAAAATCAAAATTTTCAATGCCTTTTCCGTTTCTGGAGAATAGGTTTTTGCCTATTTTAGAACGTCAACAATTGTTAGACTTGTTGGTTTGGGCTTATCGTACCACAATTGCTGCCAAAGTTCGATTTCATTTTTTATATTCGGATAATAATAAAATTGGGCGATATTTTCGCAAATTTCTCTGAGATTTTCAATTGACGTCGCTAGATAATGCGAATGATGGACATACATATGTACTTCAAGGGATGCATGAATGAAGTCCAAGTATGGTATTATTAAAGACCTCTTCCAATATTCTGAAGGGGTTTTTGCTGGTTGGTTGCTTCGATGACGTTGTTTCCCAATAATACGCGGCATTAATGCGATGTCCTCCTCAAGTCCGATTCTCTGCAACAACAGCAGCATCCTTTATAATTTCGTCACTTTTTCGGGATTGTCGCGGTGGCTCTTAAATATTTGCAATTACTTTAACCGTTTAATGCGTTTAACATGTTCCGAGGCCTTGACCACGTCCAAAGCTACAGATTGCAATTTTGACGTGCAGGATTGATCGGCAAAGCAAGCCAACTGATTGGGCTTATACTAGGACTTTAGTTGCTTTGCATTTGGCTATATTTTTTTGAATCTCTGGGGGCAGCTGTCCCTACATGCCGTCCATCTCCTGTGACTATTCTTTGCTGTCGGTCGGCCAAATGGTTTTTCGACGTTCGATGTCTCTCTCTTTCAATTCATATGGAACCCAAATACTAACTTTTTGAATCGTTCCCATTGCTTTTAAACGCTTTGCAATAGTTGATCGTTCAACATTTAATGTTGTAGCCAATTCGGATTGAGCTTGGCAAGAATACTCTGCCAATACTGCTTCCTATTCGGCATATTCAATTTTTTGGGTGATTTACCGTGTTCTTTGTCCTCAGTGTCAACAACATTATTTTAAAATCGTCGAAACCATTCCTTAAACGATGAAGCATGCTCACCGTAAATCTTCACGAGCAAACGATGAGTTTCCGCTGCACTTTTCTTTGCAATAGAATAGTATAGTAACACTTCCCGCAAATGATGTTTACTTGGAACGAAAACCGACATTTTCAAAAAGAGAAAAAATACTAGTCGCTTACACTTCAACCAAATATTACGTAGTGCGTTTGACAGCTGACATAAAGTCCTATCGAATACAAGTGCTGCCATTTATTAGTACACGCAAGCGATACTAAAAACAACATCTGTTGGGGAAGGGCAGAGTCATATTCACACACCCAATATTTTAGCTGGATGAAAAAAAATGCTCGCACTCCTTTTTAGAAACCCTCATAAGCCATTCACAAGTTTTTCCATTGAATAAAAATTGCAATTTCAAATATTTTAAATAGTTTAATATAGTATTTTGAACGAATAATACATAGCATTAACATAAATTTTAAATAAATTTTCGAGTCTTTCTTTCATCTAAAAACAAGGCACTACAGGTAAAGATTCGTGGTTTCCATTTCGTCTAGCAAATTGTTTTCACATGTACTTCTATCAAATTCAACCAATTTATATCTTAAGCACGTGTAATTTATTTTCAAAAATACGATAAAAAAAACGCAGTAACAAAAAGAGCCTACTCTTAATATTCGAATATATTTTGAACACTGTTCAAACAATTTCGAAACACGAAATGGGAACGATTAGCTGAGCTCTCACTTTAATTCTGCAGCCTAAATAACGAATATACAAATTGTATTAAGAATATTTCAGTTCGAATGATATTATTAACATAGTATTTTGTTTATGTTGCGTTTAATGGACAAGAGGCGGACAGAGAGAGAGTACCAAATTGATTAGTATTTATGTATTTACAACTTTTTATAGGATGAACAAGAAGACTTTATTCAATCATCTAACGGGGCTGAATGTTTACGTTAAAACTTTAATCTTTTCCGGCATTGATAACTTCATTTTTCAAGATATTACCCTGACAAGGGATCATTGGAAACAGGAAATCCAATGACAATATATTTTGAGATGATTTTCGCCTGAAATCGAGACGCTTCGAATGGGACTACCCAATCAACCCTCGAATGTTTGAACTCTCTCAGTCGATTTCTCTACAGTTTGCTATCTGTTCAACTAGTTTCAGCGCTTGCATATCTATCCGGCAAAAAATCATCTCACTTCTGCAGCAGCAGTAGCAACATCAGCGGTCCAGTCCATAAAAATCATTGGCACATGTAGGAAAATGTGGAGTGTATAAAGAGGTGCTATCAAAATCAATCAAAAATCAAATGAGTAATTTATATTTACAATCGATATCATCAATATCGCTAGCCTTTGAAAATAGTTTCGATTTTGTTTTTTGATTCGAGAGAATGAGCTAGTTTGCCGTAGTTTTGTTTTGCTTACTGTGGTAGCAACATACCTACCAAGTCGCAGTCGAATTGATTCTATTCGATGATCGTGTGTCAGTCGTGCAGATCGTTTCGACGTCGCAGCAGAGTTAGACTTGCATTTGGATCACTAAGCGAATACGTTTCTGGCTCAAACACGGGTGGATACTCCATGTTCGGGTAGTCGGGCGTTGAATGTGTGCTCGTAGTTGTTGAGGATGTATGAGACATCGTGGATGGTTGGTGTGCAATCGACGGTGATTCGTCATTTGTCGCGGCCCCGATAGCTTCGACCGTTCCGTGACCAGACTGGAAAGTAAAAATTAGAAAAAAAAAATTCTAAATTATAACTAGCAGAAACTTATGCACAGTTTCATTAACAATTAAAAATTAAACTCCCAGTTTCCGCTCTACTACGATAGTGACGGCTGTCGGTGAGCAGCGCCAGAAAAACTCAAAGCAAGCAGCGCTGCATCAGGACACCAGCCGTTCTAGAAAGATGTTCCACACTACAAATATCCACTTACCTTCCCAAACACGATGGGCGAGAATATTTCATGATCCAAATCCGAATTGCCCGCTCCGCCCCCTGTTGACCCGCTGTTCGAATGTTGTCGCCCGAAAATCGCGCGATGCAAACTCGGCGATCCGAGCAACTTTCGTTCTTTTGGTGTTTTCGTTGCCATCACAAACTTCGTTAAAATCGGCACCGGCGCCGAGTTTTTTCGATTACTATCTATTTTCTTATCCTTAAACTCGGAATTGTACGTATGACTCTTTTTTATGTTGGCCTGAGATGTTGAGCCGCCGCTCAAATTGTCGCCAGCTCCGAACGATTGTGCGTAAATGTTTGTTTTCTTATTAAGCGGTAGTGTTAAAGGCGCATATGCGGTTTGCGAACTGATTTTCCCGCTTTTGTGCTGATGATGATGATGGTCTGAATGCTTGAACTGCGTGAATAGCTTCTCGCTTGATGTCTTGAACGCTTCGAATTTTCCTTTGGTTTTCTTAAAGCTTCCGCCGCGGCTTGATTTGTCTGAGGTCGCGATGCTTTCTGCTGTTGTGCCAGCACTGCTTTGTGATGAGGTCGATCTCTTTTTCGATAGCGCGGCCATTTTTTCGGCCATGCTTGTCGACCGGGAGGTTTTCTTTGAGTCGGACGACGCCGGTTCGTCGCCAGATATGAACTCATACCCGAAATCGCGCAGCTTCAGGCCCTCCTTGGTGCGTGTTCTCTTGATGTCTTCGTCCTCCGGATTGAAGCTCATTTCGTAGTCAGGTGTCTTTGGCAGACTGCGACTTTGTATTTTCGATAATTTGCCCGTTCCCGCATTCACGGCAAGTGTGTGAGCACTGGATCCAGTCATTTCTTTTCGGTTTGAAAGCACGCGCACCAGCTCACCCATCTTCTCCACTCCGAACTGCACTCGATTATTGTAATTGTCTCTGGCCTCTTCCTCTTTCTTTTGCAGCATCAAATCCTTCAGCGTCACGAAGCCTTGCGGATTATTATGCGGATCCCACGAATTCGACACAACATTGATTTTCGGCAGCGAACAATCCATCGCCTTGGACGTGTGAAAGTCAAACTCGACCAGATTAGGATTGGACGCGTGGATGTAATTGTGCGGCGAGTTCTTCCGCAGCTTCTTCGGATGATCGATTGTAGGAGACGATTCGGGGTCCTGATGAGACGAACTTGTTGATCTGCAGCTTTCACGAATAGATCCAACATGAGATATGCTGTCGTGGTCTACGCCCGCCCCACCTCTAGATTCGGTGCTGTAAGTCGACGTGATTGATTGCTTCCGATCCCTCTCGACAGTATTCATTGCAGAAGAACCACACGTCCCAGAGACAACAGCATCTTGATGATAGATTCCACTCGTGTTGGTGCCAATCTGCAATCCGTGCGTGCCGCCCGGGACTTTCCTATACGTTCGGAATTGAGCCGTCGGCACCGGGATGTCGCTGGACGATGGCTTCTTCTCAGCAGTCGATTTGAACGTTGCGAGTTTCTTCAATGAACCCAAATAACGCTCGTG
The DNA here is from genome assembly GCA_963942545.1 of Oxycera nigricornis. Taxonomy (NCBI): domain Eukaryota; kingdom Metazoa; phylum Arthropoda; class Insecta; order Diptera; family Stratiomyidae; genus Oxycera; species Oxycera nigricornis. Next base: position 125,766,397 of record OZ012659.1, on the reverse strand, counting down.
CTTTGAGGGCGATCCGGTGGGCATTTGCTCCGAACCAAATGTGCTGGAACTGGCACTACTCGCCGATCCACCTTTAGAAAAGTTTGTCAAGTAAATAGAGGGGATAGGTGAGTGTGTGGTATGATGCAACCCAGCTCCCAATGAAACAATCCCTTCGTCTTCATCGTCTGTATTGTCTGTTTCCGAAAAGATCTCCCTGATCGTGTCCGACGTTGGCGTGGCGGAGAAGCCAGCAGTGGCCGCATCGCTGCGCAAAGTCGCTTTTTCGTGCTGCAAAGTCGCCTGCTGAATATATTCCATCCACTGGTTCAGAGCCTCGACTGATTCCGCCGCGAAATAGAGCGTTTTGAGTTGATGGTACACCTTGAATGCAAACTGTTTCGAGTGAACTTCCTTGGCCAGAGACACTGTAAATCCAGGCAACACTACCATACAACTCGCTTTTCGCGAGTCCTTCCGCTTGAACCCATACAGGATTGTCTCGATCAGCACAAAGTACAGCTTTGCCCAAAACGTGATGCCCTGCTTGTCCTTCGTGCGTCGATACAAGTGGCCTTGAATGTCACTGGTGCCAAGCGATTTCAAAGTCACTAGGCGCCGCTTCGCCAACAGACTGTTTTTCTTTTTCAACGTGAGATTTTTCGTTTTCGCCGGGGTCACCAGTTCGCTCTCCTCCCTTACAGTTTGTTCCTTTGGGAATTGATGAAATACGCCTGTTTGCGATGGAGCATTGCTACTCATCGCGGACGGCTTCGGCGGAATCGGTTGATTGACGGTGCCATATTTATCCTGGTGGCCCAAGAGTTGTGGTTTGGGCGACGGAGGAATAGCCGGCGGTTGGGGGTGTTCTTGTCGTTTTGGCCTGGGCGGAGGAGCCGGCGGAGTGTCTGCGATAAGAAGCAATTGTAATTTTGTTTAAGACAATTCGTGGGGTTTTGGAATTTCTTCGTGTAGAAGCCAAGTAGGATATCATTCTTATTTTTGTGACATCGCTAAGTTTTGTCAATGTCATGTACTTTCTAGTCAAAATTGAAGAGATACGTAATATTTTCTATACCTGAGTCCTCGGCAGTATTGTCGTACGCTGGTGTACTATGGCTCTTGTCCAGTCGCCCTCTGCGATTAATAACGACGGCATTGATGCATTGTATCGGATCACCACCATTTTCCTTGAGCCTTGCCGATTTGTCGGCTTCTAAGCATTGCCCAATGTCGTCCTCGTCAGCATACGGTATTGGTTCGAATGTTTCCAGGATTGTGTTTTCAACATTACAAATGTACTGAAAATTTAAAGAACAAATGCTTGTATATTATAGTCACCAACATATATTTTGATGACAATGGAATGAAGGAACAATGCTCACCTTATTATCAACAGGATAATTTTCAGATTTCATGTTGGCGTCGAAACGAACCACTTTACTCACGCCAGGTTTGGATTTGCCGCTCTCCAAACCACTCACTCCACTCTCGCCCTTGATCACATGTTTGTCCTTCAGCGAAGACACCGTTATTTGCGGCAACGAAGTATTCATGCCGCCCAGCAAATGCTCATTGAATTTCGAGTTGCCGGCCAGGCCCAGGCAAGTGGCTGGTCTGGCAGCCATTTCCAAACCAAACCCGAACGATACAGACTTGTCCCGGAGACTTGGCGAGGACGCCTCGCCGTTCTGCCGAAGCTTCCGCTCGTCCCAGAACGGGATGTTGCCGATGCTTTTCAGGTGAGCCAGCTCCGTCCCGCAAATCGTATTTCGGCGTTGCAGCACGGCCCGCGGCTTGGGCATGTACAGTCGTTGATTGTCGGGCGATTTCAGGTCGGTCGGAGTCAGAATGTCGCTACACGACGAGTCTGTGTCGGACGAGGTGTGCTTCTCCGCGATTTTCAGGGGCAGTGTAAAATCCTCGACGGCCAGCACATTGGACGGCACTGGCCGTGGGCTGGGCAAATTGTCACCCCACCGACCCGGCAAGGCGCGCTTCTTGCTCGGCAGCCGGTACGGTTGCATGTATATCTGGCCGTAGATTTTCGTGTGCTTCGGCCGTTTCTTAAGCGTAATGAGAACGTCGGGAGGCGAGTCGCGCAGTTGCATCATCACTGTCTTGTACTGCCACCCCACCACCGTCTGGTAGTTGATCTGCACGATCTCGTCGCCATCCTCTATTTTGCCCGAGTTGTGCGCCGGCGAGTTCAGCTTGATGTCGCTAACCTGATGAATGCCGTGATAGCTGGGAATCACATTGAATCCCAGCTCCGATTCGCGCTTCTTCAACGTGACCAGGTTCAGGGCGCACGGCTGCAGCAGCATTGGGTCGGTTATATCCTGGATAATGTAGTCGGCAAGCTGCGCCAGTTTCTCAGCACTCATGCGTATCTGATCCACCGGGTTCTCCACGAAGCGGTCCCGCTGCGCGCTCGTCGCCATCTCCAAGCCGAGACGCAAGAAGTTCTTCCGAATCTCGTTGATTTGCAATTGCCCTTTAAATGGCGCACGATCCAACCAACCAATGATGGGTTTCGTGGTCGCAATTGTTCGCGAAATATCATTCAGTATTTGCGTTTCCAGCTTCGATTTATCACAGTGGTACGTTAATTGCTTGTACAGATTACGAGCTGCGGTCGCCACGTGCAACGCCAGGAACTGTAGATTTTCCTTGTCGATGTTGTAGTGCTGCGGGAAAAGGAGTAGATTACACAAGCGGAGCGATGGCATGCATGCGGGTTTGTGGTACTTACGAAATTGCGTAGATGCTCGACTGCTTCTAGGACAATTTCCTGGTGGCCAATCGAAACCATGCCCAGCTGCTCCAGCTCGTATGGTCGAATGTTGAGCAGTTGTTTGCCTCCAACTTCGTTGTTGGTGAAGGAGTGTACGTAATTGTACATGGTATCGTCCAGGCCTGCGGAACGTGATTAAGAGAATGACCGACGATTTCTTACAAATATTAGGATAGTTCCAATCTGCTTATACTAGATTCTTTCTGTTTAGCTCGAAACTACATTTAAAAAGTCGTTATTCGATCCAAGCATGCATACAGTCACTTTCAATTCAGGTCCCTTGTGTCAGTATAGAAAATTAGTGCAACTGATAACTTTTATTCATCAAAATTCGCTCTATTCAACCAAAGGCAATCCTCCTTTCGTCTGTGAATAGCATTTTAGCGTTGTGGACCAAATCAATTAAATGGGGGTACGATTAAGGGATGATACCAGCAATCAATAGAGGATAGTTAGTCATTGAAAGGTGTTCTTCATCTAATCGGTCGCTAGGAATCGACATTTTATCGATCTTAGACCAATAAGGACGCGAAGAGGCACGTGAAACGACTGCCATGGGCTCCAAATTGCCCACAAACATCAAAATCTACAAGAATCTGGGGGAGTTCGACAAGAATCTGCCGCAAACGGTGGAGCTGCTCCGAACCGAGGAAGGCGACCGGGTCTACGTCATTGGGACGGCACATTTCAGCCTCAAGTCGCAGGACGATGTGTCGCTGGTGGTGCGCAATGTCCAGCCGGACGCGATTGTGCTAGAGCTGTGTCCGTTGAGAGTGCACGTGCTGCACTACGACGAAGAAACCTTGCTGCGTGAGGCGTCCGAGCTGACGGCGCAGAAGAAGCGCGAGATAATGGAAGAGCACGGCTTCTCCGGCGGCATGTTCTACATATCCTTCCTCAACATGAGCGCCAACATCACGCGGCAGCTGGGGATCGCGCCCGGAGGCGAGTGTCGTCGCGCATTGGCCGAGTGCAATCTGGTGGACAACTGCAAGATCATGTTGGGTGACCGCCCCATTAACATCACCATGAAGCGGGCCACGTCAGGGATGACGGTAAAACAGCGCCTCAAGCTGACCATGGTGCTGAAGAGCTCCGGAAACTCGAGCGCTGACCAGAAAATGACGTTCGAGGACGTCGAGCGCTACAAGTCGCGCCATATTCAACCACTCAGCGGCATGAGGGATCGCCTGCCGTCCGTGTACAACTCCTTCGTGACCGAGCGGGACGTGATCCTGGCACACTCGCTCCTCCTCGCCGCGAGCATCATGAGTGTGCTGAAGACGAAGGGACAGCCGGCGAAGGTGGTGGGTGTCGTCGGAATGGGACACTTGCCGGGAATCATCCAGCACTTCGGTCACACGTCCACGAGCCAGGTTGCGGGGCTGATGACCATGCCCACGAATAACTGGCTGGCCGCTTCGCCCACCCTAATTCCCGGCTTCATGCAAAGGTGGGGCACGAAGGCGCTCCGCAACATTCGCGGCCTAAAAAAATTTTTCTAACGAAGCTCAGGTCCCGACACGCCAAGTTCGTCGCCAAAAAGAAAATTAGCATTTGAAGCTGTAAAGCTGTTCTGTCCGCTGTCTATTGTCGCTCAAATTCGCAGCGGCAAATCGACATGCCCCAAATAAAAATTATCGCAATCTCAGCGCTGCGTTTCAATAATCGGAGCTCGCTTTGTTGATGATGCTCTTCGGAAAGACCTTTGGACCGAAGAACCTTAAGTTTTTGTGGCAATGGTGATAGTTTTCCAGGTATCAAGTACAAACGAAAGCAAAATATTAGAGCCACCCCTTACCTTTCAGCCAGTCGGTGACCTGGTCGGGCGTCCACTCGGCCACGTTAATGTAGGCCATTTTCGCGGTCCGGGCTGAATATTCGGGGTTCACAAGCACCACCGGCAGCCGCGTATTGGCAATCCGCTTGCTGCAAGGTCGTGGGGCGCTTGGGATTCCTTATTGTGACATTTTCTCGGGCCGCGACTGCAAGTTGTTGTTTTCACTTTTGACTTTTAGATCGCCCGGGTGACACATAGGGTTATGGGCACGTGACCTCGGCAATGAGAGAGAAGAGTCGAGCAGGTTGAGTGTGAATGGTGCGGATGTAGTGACGTCAACCGAACTGTAGTGACGTCAGCCGGGCTAGAAGGGAATGGCGCGCAATTGTTTGAAAACGGTGCAAGTGGTGGATAGAAAAGTTGTATGAAAACATGTAATTGAGACGACTCAGAAAGTTTCACTCTTCTAAATCTGTCGCATAGTTCACTTTTCCAGCATGCCGAGAAGTTGGCGCTGATTGGCATCTTACAAAGATTTTCATTTCCTTCTTGATTCTCCATATTTCAAGTATTCTAGAAAACAACACTCGGATTTAAAATCAAATACGAACGCACTGGTTGCACTTCTTGCATCAATCGTCGTAAACTGCTTTAATTTTTGTCCAAGCCAAGGAATCTACTAAATTTTGTGTTTGTTGAGCATTTCGGCTTATGGCAGCAATACTCTCATCATTTCGCGTGCTTATTTGTCTGGTGGATTGCTTTCCTATTTAAACATAGCAATAAAACGATGAACTGGTAATTTTCAAAGTCGATTTCATAGGCGAAAAGTTTCGTGAATTGTAAGATCAAATTTACGAAATGTAGATAAGACTTAATTATTTACAAGTAACGAACCAACTGGATCGCAACACATAGTTGGACCTAGCACTATTGTTACGAACCAAGCGAAATCCTTGCTTGCTACTCTAATCATATTTTAAAAACAAAGACTGGGTGTTCTTCTTGGCTCGGTATCTTCATGAGTAAATAGCAATAATAAAAGGGGCCAGCGCTTTGAACACATCTTGCATGAGTGGTAACCATCTGTGTAAACAGAAAAGGGTCGAGTAGAAAGAACAATCAGTAGGAAAATAGGATATTAATCTTGAATCGCATGAAATTATGGAATCGGAATGTTAAGTGAAATGAATATGTGAAAGTAGCATGGATATGAAGAAAAACGATGAGAGAGAGAGTTGCTGGTTCCTGAATCTTCAAAGATGATCGTGGCAGATTAGTCTTGTCGATACATAACGCGAGGCAAAGAGTTGTGCCGTAAATGTCAAGCGTGAACATAACGAGCTTTTTTGTAAGGAGTCCTTAATACTATACACTTTCGTGCGCTGTATACATTGAAATTCAGCTAAAGAATATAAACGACAAATTTATCGTATTTTTCTTGCGGTAGGAAATAGTTGACATTGGTAAAAGTAACTTATCTTAGCAGTTCTGCGCGGAAACTAAAGCAGACTCACCGGTAAAGGACACAGGGAAACGGAAAACTGTACATGCATTTTATAGACAAAAGTTCAAACGCGAACATCTCATCCCAACTATGGGGTCCTGGAGAGACCTGGTTGTACCAACATATTAGAGGGCTAAATTATTTTAAATTCAACAGGAACACATCCGGAGGTCAGTCTTTTGTGGTTGATTGGTTTGGGTAGCACATTCGTGCAGGTCCGATAATCTTGACCGCATCGAATCAGAAATTATTTATCAAACACAGCTTGCACATGTTAAGCAATACTTTGAATAGATTTTTATTCTAGTAAAAAATCGCCACCGAAAATTAAACATAAGCTTGAACGTCTTAACATAGTCTCCCGCATCTGCTTCACCGATCACTGCTGCAATTTGGTGATGATTGCTTCCACCTCCGTTTTCGGGTACATCTCGAACAGCTTGTCGGGCGTCATTTTCATCACCTCGACGTTGGTCGAGTTCAGCTTCTCCTCCATCACCTGTTTGAGGGTGTTCAACGCTAGCTCAACGGCGTCCGCGACAGTCATATCGGGCGAGTAGTTGTCCTGCAAGTTCTGCTGCGCACCCTCACTGCCCGACCCGATCGCTTTGGCTAAGAATTTCATGTACGTGCCGGACGGGTCCATGTGCCACAGCTCGGGGGCACCTTCCTCGATGCCAGCGAAGAGGATCGCAACGCCAAACGGCCGACTCATCGCCGATCCGCCGTCCGAGCTGTCGCTGAACCCAATGGCTAGACTGGACACGGCCTGCGCGCAGGACTCGATCGACATTGACTCGTTGTAGTTGAACCAGTGGTTCTGGCATTCAACGCGCGCGCGGTCGATGAGGGTGCGGGCGTCAGCCATCAGCCCTGACGTGGCGCAGCCGATGTGACGGTCGACCTCGACGATTTTCTCCACAGTGGTTGGCTCCATCAGCGGCGACGTTATACGTTTCTCCACAGCTAAAACCACACCTGCAAAGCAAAGAAAGTTCACAAGCTTCCTGGGAACCAGAGTGCCTGCAACACATACCGCCCGGCGTACGGATGCCAATCGCAGTTGATCCTAATTTGATCGCCTCAATAGCATATTCCACCTGGAACAGTCGACCTTCCGGGGAGAAGGTGTTAACACCTCGGTCGTATTCGGAACGTGTTAGAAACATCTGAAAACAAAATTGTTGATTTGTGTTCGCTACTTTGCTTGCTCACAATAATAGAATGATTTGAGGTTAGGGTTGAATGATGCGGCGATTTCATTATGCACACTTCGAAGGCGTCTATGAAATAGAGCCGGACAAAACTCCGTGTTGAAATGAAACCGAGCACACAAAATCCTACTTACGATTTATACGCTAAAAGTGATATTAAGAACAATTTAGACGGCTTGACGACTGCTTTGTGGAAGTGACAAACAGATTCGCGTTGAACTTTGACAGGACTTGAGCCGTATGTCACATTGAACCCGCTTTTGATCCAACTTTGAACGGGCTTGAATCGCATGCCACATTGAACGGACATTCCTGAGATCATCTTCATTCATAATAGCTTTTAAAAATAATAAAATCGTTATTACAGTGGAACTTGGATAGTTCAAACTTCTATAACTAGAAATCGTATTTAGTTCGAACTAGTCCCTAGCATTTCATATGCATATCATATTAAAAAATCGTGGCCAATTCGATTTTATTTTGGATAATTCGAGCATTTTGCTCGCCTAAAGTGTCCATGAGCCAATTATAAATTCTGGGAATCCCCGAAGATAGCCAAGAGTAAGTAAGTAACGAAGGCGTATAAAACCATTTACAATCTCCCTATACAAACTCCAACGAGCGAAGTCTTCAAAACAGCCCAAGAATTGAATTTGCAAGGCATGATCTTCATGGAAAGAGCTAAATTCATACATAAGAATTTACACCGTAATGAATACACCACCGTGAAATTAGGTAAAATTGAGGCAAAAAACACTTACAGAATGAGAAACATGAATAATATAGCTATCGCATTTGCCAGAACTGATCGGCTAAAAGAAGATCCCTTGAACAAGGTAGCTAATTTCTACAATACACTACCGGACAAAATTAAAAACAAAGCGAACCCAACTTCCTTTAAAACGACACTAAAAAAATACCTCCTTCAGGAACAACATACGAAGTAAATAACAAATACAATCAGCTCCACTAAAGTCAAAGACAAACATGTAGTCAACATGAAATAATTAATGAACATATAGTCTGAACGATTAATTTAACTAAAAGGATACAATTTTGGTACTATCCCTTATACCGATTTTTTATCGTCTGGGAAGTGCTATGTACTGAAAATTAAATACGAAAAATTACTAAAAATTGGTGGAGAGAGTGATTGAAATAGACGGAGGTGGTTTTAGTCGGTAGAAATCCAGCATGCCGAGAGGCAGGAGCTGATCGGTATCTTTGGAAGATTTCCACCTCCCAACGTTGAAAAAAAAGGCTTTCTTCGGGGGATTCCCCAAGAGCTGCATGGGCTTATTTTACATTGCCGTGAGAGACAATCGTGTCCCTTCTTCACGAAGTCACTTTTGTACATATTCAGTGTCCTCATTGCCTACCCTTTCAATCACCTGAGCAGCCATTGCCAACGCCTACTAGCAGACAATTTATCTATAGTGCGTGTGGTGTTGATCAGTATAAAGCAGGACAGTGAAAGAAACAATTAGAAGAGATGATCCAGGAAAAGGAGCCCGAAAACTTTTTTAATGTTGACGAGACCGCTCTATTTTTCAAATGCACCCCTGATAAAACGCTTGCTTTTAAAGACGAGAAATGTCATGAAGGGAAACTTGGCAAGAAAATAGTAACGCTTTTGGTCGGAGCAAACATGGATGGCTCTGAAAAACTTATTAATGATAGGAAAATCTGCTAGTCCCCGTTGTTTCAAAAACGTAAAGTCAAAACCAGTAGAGTATGAATCTAGTACACAAGCATGGATGACAAGTGCTCTTTTTAAGAAGTGGCTCCTGAAAATCAATGAAAAAAAGGCCAATTCTAAGAACGGCTGAAGACACAAATCGAGTTGATGAACTCAGGTGATTTTTTGAAAATAGAAATAAAGTAAGTGAGTCGATTTTTCAGTCATTAAATCAGTTAGAATCGTGCATTACGACAGATGGACTTAATTCTAGGAAACAAATGAAAGGCCTTAAATTTGCATAATAAAGTTTTATTTGATAGATCATGCAGTGTTGTGTTATTTTTAGCGTTTCCTAAAAACTTTTCTGATTCGAATTTTTGGATAGTTCAAATTTTTTGAGTGGTCTCTTGAAGTTCGAATTATCTAAGTTCCACTGTTCGTTTTACAACCTCGGAAAACTCTCAAGATTGGGATTTAGGTGTTTCATGTGTGAGTATATTAATTTCGTGTGTGATTTTCTTGTTTCTGCAATTGTTTTCCTTTTTTCTATTATGTTTGGAACGTTATGCATTTCATCACAAACACGTTCCAAGTAAATAAATTGGACCGATTCCCTGCAACATGTGCGTAAGCCCATTGTCTTCCTCGTGTTTTGATATGTGTAGCAATTCAAATGGTAAAACAATTCTCAAAATCATAAAATCAAATCCAACTTGAAAAACATATAAACAATAACAATTCGTTGCTGTTTTTCCGAACCATTGTCATAACTCATCCATTCAAATACGAATCATTCATGCAGAAATCGCTACCATACTTTAGATCGTTATGCGGAAATCTAGTGCACCGTGTCCATGGGGAGGAAAGGAAAAGTGAGTTTGTTTCAAATAAATACATAATTTTTTAAAAACACGATCGTTACAATTGCATTTTGCCAACCATTAATCGCAACTATTTGGACACGCTTTGTTCGCCACAAGAGTGGTATTTAATTGAAATGGAATTAACGAGGTGAGATCTTTTGTGAAGTAAAAACAGCAGAGTGAAATTAAAGCAGAGAGTCTGTGATAAAAAATGTTGCAGTTGAGATTGGAATTTTCGGCGAAAATAATCTATTGAGAGATAAGATAAATAGCTTCGAATAAATTATTTTTCTTAAGTGCATTCACGCACCGTGAAATTAAGATGCATCGAGAAATTTTTGAAATGAATTTCAACTGTACGAAATAGGTGAAGGGTTTGCATAGCTCATCTACTGTTGTAGCATTCAGAAATGATAAATCTTTAAAATGTTGAGGCATTTTTATTGAAAAAGAAGAGCATATCACTATTATTTTTAGAGGTTGAGCTTAGCCTAAGTTAGTTTTTCCATCAGCGTTAAATGTTTAGGACCTGAATAGCAGCTAAGACCCACTCTTATACCAGAAGATGCAGTTTAAACAACCCAAAAACTAGTTCAACGCGGAATAGCAGAACTTCGGCAAATATAAGAGGGTCGAGGAACATCATCAACGCCATTAGAGAACTAGATGTGCTGTTACCAATTGTACTCGCTTCGTGCATCTGAATGCAAGATGATGCAACTGTTCGGAAAGCGAAATGTCCAGCAAAAGAAGGAAAGTAGAAGTGGTAGTTCTTTTGGTCTGCCCGAGCCAACATCAAAACCAGTTGCCCAAGAGAGTGTTCGCATTAGCCCGGGTTCTGCTCTAGCCACTATCGAGCAGCATGCGATGACCGGGTTGCTGGCTTGAGTCTTTCGTTTTATAGTCCGACATTTCATAACGCGGTCGATTTCCCACCTTCCGCACTATCTTAATCAGTTTTTCGCGCGTAAATCGCCATTGTTTCGATACGAACGAATAACAACAGTGTAATGAATTTAATCGGCAATGAATACTGTTCAAAAGTGCTCACATATATGTTTGCTGGAGGTTGTATGATGATGATGCGTAACAAGAAATCTCTTTTGTTGATGTTTGCAAATAAGATGTACAAAGATATTGTTTAAATTGTGGCACGAGTCCGAGAAAGAAATGGAAAAATTGAGAAAGTCACTTAGATAATATGTACGATGATGATTACAAGTGGTGTTGGGCCTGAACAAAATCCTACAAATTGCTGAGTCGTTGTTCGTTTTCGGCGATGTTCAACATGAAATGGAGATGTGACGGTTTTTAAAATTATTGGTATTTGCCATTGAGGCGTCTTGCATATTTTAATGGGCTGAGATAAAGGCTCATTATTCACATTTGAAATTCGAGGCTACTCATCATCATCATTTGGCAAGACCACTTAAAATGTTTCTTTTTTTGTGTGTTGGAAAAGTCGTTTCGCAATTGCATCGTTCATCATGCAATTGTTGCAAATAAATTCATGAGTGTACTACATATGGACGGTGTGTGTTTTGCAGTCTTATTGTTAGTTTCACTTGAAAAACTAGGGGCATCATGACTTTGAAGAAATCTTTTGGATATTCGACTAATTTGCAAAGCTGTCTTGGGCTAGACAATCTGCGCGACTTAACCATTAAAACTAATTCAAGTATTTGTTGTGGCTACCCTCGCTGTTTGATTTTGTCTACAATGTTTGATTCGTGTGTTCCGAGTTATTCAATTTGTACGACTGAATGCTTTCACACGTCCTAAAAAAAATCCGGGAGAACGATTTGCTTTTGATGTAGCTCTCTATCGATCATAATTGAAAAATTAAAAAAAAATAGATGAATTAGGAACAAATGAATTTTTAGATTCATAAATTAATTTTTTTTATCGAAGAAATGATAACGAATGCTTGTTTCAATGTACGTCGCCTCGACGATATTCCATAAATAAGTTAGCCTCGTTTTTAAAGCGATGCTGAAGAGAGGTTACATTGAAAATATTAAACATACACTTAGGTGTTCCTCTGAAGATTCAAACATTCTTTGTGTAAGTATACCCATTCAATTTGTCTATAAATTTAGTTGAATTACAGAATAATGAAACATCATCCAGCAATAAGAACATGATTGGATGCGAAGAAAAACGTGACCAGATCTAATGTCACGGCATGGCTATCACAATTTCCATGAAGGATAAATCAACTATTTCTTTGTTTGTTTTCTAAAAAAAAACAAGTTGCAGAGGTCATACGTAAGAGAAGCTCTTTTAAAGAATTTAATAGCTGCATAAATGCTTTTGTTATTTTGCTATGCAGGTTTTCATGTAACTGCCATAAATGCTTGAGGTATGGTAAATTGCGGTTTTTAGCTCGGAGCATACTCAGCGAAGTAAAATTAGGAATAGAGCAAATGTATTGCGGTCTACATTTTATGTTAAAAAGCTAACATGCTTCTGATAATATGCGAGGACTGTTCAAAAAGTATCGCGAATTTTGGATTTTCGCCGGCTATGTGTATTCGATTTTCGATACTTATCATGGCGTTATATTGGTACTTATGTCTCTCACATATGCTGACAAATCCGGCCATTTTGAATCTTCAGTTAATTTTTGACAGGTATTCTGCTTGGACGTGTTTTGGCTTGTCTTCGATTTTTGTCTATTACAAAAAATGGATCAAAAAATCTGCATCAAATTTTGTGTGAAAAACAGCTTTAAGTGCGCGGACGCATTCCAAATGTTGACTGTGCTACTTTTGACCAAAACAACGTTTATCGGTGGTACTAAATATTCGCAGAGGGCCGAGAAGATGTAAACGACGAACAGCGTGCCGGACGTCCGAGCACATCAACACAAGACAGATAAAGTGAAGAAAATAGTATTGGCCAATCGTCGAATTACCGTTAGAGAAGTTTCTGAGGACCTAAAAATATTGATCGGTTTTTATCAATCATTTGAGTTTAAGACGGGTCGCCGCGAAATTCGTACCAAAATTGCTCAATTTCGACCAAAAACAGCATCGCATTAACATTGCTAACGAGCTGTTTGACTCTGTCCGTGATGGCCCAAATTTGCTCCAGAGAGTCATAACTTTTTGCCTTTGACTTGTTCTTGTTCCCGAAACTAAAGAAGTCCAAGAAAGGACGACGCTACCCCACGATTAAGGAGATAAAGACGGCATTAAAGGAGAAGCTGAACAAGATCACAAAACATGATTTTTTGAAGTGCTTCGAGGATTGAAAAAACCGTTGGCACAAGTGTAAAATATATGATGGGGATTACTTGAAGGGGGAAAAAAATATTGATGAATAAATAAAGAATTTTTGAAAAAACATAAAATTCGCTATACTTTTTGAACGGACCTCGTGTAAAACGTTCATTGAAATGTCTTACATTTAGAATTTGGCACATATCTACTACAAATAATCTCGATCAGAGACGTTTCTCAGTAGTGCCACAAAACTGAGACCTGCTTGAAGATTTCAATTCAAATATTTGTTGTATTTCGCCAATGTTTTCATCCACCGTAAAACAGGAACAAAGTATGAGTAAGTCTTATTGAAAAATTCGATGCTGAATTATTTGAAAAAATTAATTTTTACAACACAAAGATTATGATTTTGGGATATTTTTTATTTCAAGTCCATGAAGTGTATGAAAAAGTTTGTAGCTTTTTTTATTTGAAGATATAATCTGTTCATGAGTATTTATGATTTGTGATCAAATACTCGTTTATTAGGATGGACTATGCGTCGGCTTTCACTTCTAGGTATCCGCGTCATTCATCAGCATAAAGCACGTGCCACAAAGATCTACGGAGATAGTGGCATGCGTAAAGATGATGAAGATAGATAATTTTTTAGCTTTGGAATGCTCAGTGCATGCGTTTCGATGGTCTAGTACAATATTTAAGCTTTTGCACTTGATCCCAACTCCTGCACTTGGTCCCACCTACTGAGTTCCTTGGCTAAGTTCCGATTTCTCAGTTTCTGACCCATTGCTGCAACTGATTGCATAATCCATCTCTGGCTCGCGTGAAAAATGCATCGTATGTTTACGAAACAGCAACAGCAGCAGTATTCGTGTAACATGTAGCAGATCGACCTGCTGTAAGTTGAACAGGTTATCCACAGACCTGTTACACGGCAAAATAATTGAATTCTGCAGAAGTGGGAAAGAGTTTGTGGGGCGAATGAAGAAAAAAAAACACTATTGCCGATCTGCCGTTATGTGATTACATATAATTTATATTCGTTCGAAAGAATCAGTTTTCTTCCGTGTTGCAAAACTCCACTCTCACTTTCACCTATGTGGCTGCAACGTTTCGGTGAGCTGTTTCTTGCAATGCTGCCGAGGCTCTGTGGTGGTACCACAATTGCTGTGCGCTACCACGCAACGAAAATCAAACAATTTTCATGCAATTATCTTGGAAACATGTGTGATTGTTATGGCCGAATGATGCAATAGAAGACTCCTTAACATGGAAAATTAGCGGAATTGAAGAAAATGAAGACATTTGCGAGTTGACAAATGAAGGTCGATTGCGAGATGATTAGGTAATTAATGAGAGTTAGTAATCATTGCCGGTTCGTGTTGAGATATAATAAAATTTAATTCATGGTTATGAGGAAAGGAGCGAAAAAACAAACGAAAACGAAAGCTCGTCTTCCAAGGTATATAAGGCAGCGCTGAGAGTCTTAGTAACCACTCCTCAAAACATAAAAGATTCTGTATATACGAATTGAATTACTGAAGATTCCTTAATTCACACCCAACGCAATTGCTTGAAACTCACCAATACCAAGAATCATATCATGCATTGCTTTCCAATCACCTCATTTCATAATTTTTTTTTTAGACAAAATACATTTATTTAAATTGAGCTTACTACTACGTAACTTACATTTCCTTCCGCCCAGCCTATCGCTTGGGTTTGTTTTGATAAAAAAAAGTATTTACAGAGCCAATCGGAAGCAGCACCAAAGACGCTTCAACAACTGGCTTAGGTGAAATAAATGTGTGCAGCGATTTATATAAATCGCCTTATAGTAAGTAAATAAATCAGAATACTGAACGCGATTTGGAAGAGTCATCGTCATCAAGTCCTTGCTGTATTGCAACGCAATTAAGCGCAGAACACTACTATTCAGGTAAACAGTGTAGTTTTGCGAAAATAAAAAAATCTGGGCAGCGTATCTTTTTTTCATTAGTTTTATATAAAAAAAACATGTCTATCAAGAGATAAAAAATTAATAAAAAATTTTTGGCTCACACGTTTCACGTGGCTCTTTGCATCTGCTCTATTCACTTGAATTTTTTGTCGAGTTGTTGTAGACTCTTTTTGGCGTGTGTCGTGGTAAAAATTTGGTTGCGAATTCGTGATGCTTTGTGCTTCATGCTTTGTGGATGCCAGGAAGAGATTAGAAGAAAGAACCAACGGAACTCCTCAGCTCAACAATAGTTGCGAACCTTGCGTAGTACATTTAATAGTGATGATGTTCATCGTGGTGGTGGTGAGGAATGATAGGTACATGGACTGGGTATTTCACTGGAACGGGGTATTCCTTGTGGACGGGCACTTTGACCTCGGAGTAGACTGGGTATGGCTTGTCGACTGGTACTTTGACCTCATATGGTACAGGCTTCTCGACTGTGTATGGGACCTTCTTCACAACGGTGTACGGCTGTGGAACTGGGACCTTGATGTGGACGGGGTATGGTTTGTCAACGTAGACCTTGTATGGCTTGTCGACTGGAACCTTGACCTCGTATGGTACCTTCTTCTCTACAATAACTGGGTATGGTTTCTCGACCTCAACTGGGTATGGTTTTGGCACATGAACGTGGTATGGACGATCTACTGGAACCTTGACCTCGTACGGTACCTTCTTGATGACTTCATATGGTTTTGGGACTGGGATCTCAACCTTGACCTCATAGGGCACCTTCTTGATCACCTCATAGGGTTGTGGGACTGGTACCTTGACTTCGACGGGCACTTTGCGGATGACTTCGTATGGTTGTGGGACCGGTACTTTAACTTCATAAGGCCTATCGACTGGAACCTTGACTTCATACGGGATCTTCCTGATGACTTCGTATGGTTTTGGTACATGGACGGGCACCTTGACGTACTCCTTTACGGTGTATGGTACTTTCTTCTCGACAATGTAGGGTTGTGGGTATGGTACCTTAACTTCATATGGTACTTTGCGTTCAACAGTGTAGGGAACATGCTTCTCTACGGTGTATGGTACTGGGTATTTCTTTTCAATCGTCACTGTTTTGTAGTGTTCGTGATGATCATCGCCACCACCGAAGGAATAGTCACCGATTGAGCCGTACAATCCTCGCTTCTCAATATTTTGTGATTCAGCCTGTCCTGACTCCTTTTCCTCAGCTTTGGTTTCCGCTGGAGCAGCAGCTTTGGCGGCCGATTCGTCGCCACAAGAGCCCAATGTCACGCACAAGGCGAGACACACTACCAAGAACTGTAAAGAGAAGTTGTAGTTAGTTGAGATTGAATCCATAATTGGAAGTAAGGAAAATCACGAAGTGATCAAAAATCGGTGAAACAACTGATCGTGTCGAAGGTATTCACGAAAATCGGATGAGACACATTTTCGGAATCAAAGGGTTCCTTTAAGCGCTATCTTGCAAAGTGTAATCCACAACAAAAGGGCCTGAATATATTCCATCCGAGCGTGATATCAAGCACATTGTCACAGATCCTGGTCATACTGGGTTATAATCCGTATTCCGTTGTACTGAATGCGCATCGGCTAAATCAATTGTTAAGATTTTACGGCGGTCGGTCACAGGAGTAATCCACAAGCGATATAAGCAAGAAAGAAGTAATTACCATTCGCATAGTTGAGCTGTTACTTATATTACGTCAGGAGCTTAAAAACAAACTAAGGAGTTATTAAAACAACAAGATCCAGTTGGTACTGATTCCAAAATTGCCATCACACCGCTATATATACAAAAGCCTTCTGGCCAAATAAAAATTGAGCGGAAAAATTGGTGGAGTATGGGGCCCGAGCGACTCCAGTAACACTCG
This sequence comes from Oxycera nigricornis, assembly GCA_963942545.1. Taxonomy (NCBI): domain Eukaryota; kingdom Metazoa; phylum Arthropoda; class Insecta; order Diptera; family Stratiomyidae; genus Oxycera; species Oxycera nigricornis. The sequence goes on along the minus strand of OZ012659.1, from coordinate 125,749,497 downwards.
CTGGTGGAGCCCCCCGCCCGTTCCCGGCTCTGCATCGCCTTCCGACCATCGCGGCTATGCATGGTCGTTCCATCATGCATTTTTTCTTACGTGTTGCAGCAGCGTGGCTTGCAGATCGGACGCAAGATACTTTTACGGGCGCCAAATCTGATCTGTAGATACTTTTATTGTGTGCCGTTACGTACACGTAGCTCGTACTTGGAGCCACAATTTCGCCTGTAGTTAATTGGCTTTGTGAAAATATTTGAAAAATGCAGTGGATAGGTTATGAAATAGAATAATTCTGATTTGAGTTTGACGCAACATCGTGGGTAATTTGTGGTGCAAAAGGCGAATCTGTTATGCACAGCGAATGTTGTTGGATGCGCGCGTTTGTGGAAATTTGGTTCCTTCCGGAAAATCGAACGTTAAAGTGGACTCGCTTGTTGGTAGCGATTCCAAATTAAGACGAGTTTTCCTTGTTGAAGGGTTGAGTTTGGATTTGGATTCTTCATGATAAAAGTGGAAGTTAATGCTTTTTAAAACGAGTTAAGATACTTGAACTTTGAAGCGAGCTTTTGTTGGAAAGGGGTACGTTTCTGATTTCTTAAACAACTAATATTTTCTACTGCTAAAGAAACTTGGGTTGTAATCTAGATTCATTCATTTTCGTTTGCTCTTTTAATAAGTTTTAATAAGTTGATTGAATCCTCCAAAGATTTTAAGCTTTCATTTCAAAATTGACACTAATTGTTCGATACTTCAATTTCAAAAATTGTTTCAAATCCTCTTCAATTTGGTTCTCCTCGACTTTAATCATTAAATCAATCGTTGAGAGATGTAAGAAAATAATTTCAGATTGCTGCAATATATGGCATCGATGAAATAAGATATTTGAGCACTCTTATATCGAACTGTTGAGAATGTTAAGTCGTCTGTTATGCCAGAATAGGTTCGAAACTATTTGGGAAATAAATTTGGACCTTGACCGGCTACGTCATCCAACAAATAGATAATATCTAGTTCCACTAAACATGCTTTTCAGCCCCTAATTGTAAGCCATCTGAAGGTCAAGTTTTAACGATGAAAAGTATTTACTAAAGGTTCTACGAAAAGGTCAAATGTGTTGCCTGTTTCATTTTATAGCAGAACTAATCCTTATTTGTAGACGGGTACGACAGAGTGAAACAGTAACCACATGTATGGAGCTAGGTCAGAACTTTAGGACCTTTAATTGTTTCAATTTCGCGAGTGACTATTTGAGACACTTTCCACAACTATTTTCAAGCTAAAGATGTCGAGAACTTTAGCTGAGACCAAGATGGAGTTATGGGTTATTTTGATAATATTGCATGGATTCTCTTACATACGAGAGTCATTCGATAAGTAATGAGACAAATTGTTGCAGTTTAAAAACCGTTTATTCAATCAGTGCAAAATTTTGGCTACTTTTCAACATAATCCCTCCAACACTTATACATTTGTTCCATTGTTAATTTAGTTAATTTAATATTTCATTTATTCAGTTAGTAACATACTCAAGTGCTGTGATAATTTCTTGTCGTAAAATCAGTGTTCTTGCAATGAAATTATAATTGCATTCGAAATATAAATAAAACTTATTAATATTTCAAAAAATGTTTTTTTTAAATTTAAATCTTCCGCAAATTAGATTTAAATTTCCCGCATTTTAAACTACCACTTCCCCCGAGACCAAGACTGAGAATTTCCTGGGTAAATGTTCAACAAGAGTTCTGCCCAAAATCAAAGATATCATAGCTCCATTAATCTTTAGTTTTTTTCGCCAAGACAAAAATGTTGAATATTCATTTTTATAGTCCTAACAATGTAAAAATGTCCAAAGTTGATTCGTAAAAAGGCAATGACCGGAGAAATCACACTTGCGATTTCTTAAAATATTTGCTTAGTTTAAATCAAACGGGCAACAATTGGCTGAAATTCATAAATATTTCAAGGTTCAAGCAAGACAAATAGTGCATCCTAAAATTAAGCGTAACAATTTCAAAGCGCGAGTACGATTAATAACAAATAATATCAAACAATTTAGTTATTTTATTTGCAGAGATGAAATTTTCGTGCACTTGTGCTGCTAACAATTAATAGTTTTTCTCAACAATTTGATTAACGATTGATTTACTGTGTTCGTGGTTCGCCGTCGTATATGTTGAAATGACTGCAAGTATTTCTTACCACGAACTAAAGTAATTTTTGGAGTTATTTTTTGGTGAATCCGACCTCTTTCATGTGAATTTATTAATCCGATCAAACAATCACAATTATAATTTGTCTGTGGTCTAGAGCGGTTAGTTTAAATAAACGTCTCATAATCATCAGTTGTTTTTTAATTGACTATTAATGATGTATAGTGTAAAATAGGCCAGAATAGATTTACGAAAAAATGACAATTGAGGTGAAGATAATCAAAATCCGTCGGATTAGTCAAAGTTGGTGATGATCACATGAATATGTTTTTTTTGAATGAATTCACTGGATTAATTGAATCTGTTTGGTAAGGAAAAGTTTTCATGATCATGATGGTGGACTTGGTGTTTTTCGTTGGAGGGTTTTTCCTTGGCGATTGTGCTGGTAAACAATTTAGGAAGGTGGAACGAAAGAGCCACCTTGCTATTGGTGAAATAGTCTTGAACTTGAATCCCGATTGTGAGTTAAAGTTGCTATTACACGCAGGTTTTTTTTTCACGAATGGGAGCAGATAAAATTGGTTGTTGTGAAATGTTTGGAAAATTTGTTGATGATATGATGTATGATAATAAATTATTCAAGTCTCGATTATTGTTTTTAGAACATAACTTTTGACTGTGGGTTATACAGCACCTAGCACAAATTTAGCTCTTAAATGCAAAGCAATATTCGTGCAAAGGGTGCCATATTCAAGGTAACAGCGGAAGGTGTACTGATTGAGGAATAAATGAAGCGCGAAATCTTTACATTATTCCTTTAAGACTGGGAAATTTATCAAATTTTTTGCTGGTTCTGTGAGACCCACCGATCACCTGTTAGGAGTTAAAAATCAGTCTTGTTGAAAGATCTTTAACATGACATTTTCTGGACTGGATCTATGTGCCGAAAAGAGCTGCATTTATTTTTAATTTAACATGTCATTTTTGATGCTAAATCTTCAATAAAACTCCCTCATTAAGGATGGTTTACATAAGCAGATTCGGATGCTTCTGGGTTTGAAGCGCAAACATTGTTCATGTTCGCAAGAATGAACAGTGCATCCATCCCCAAAGGAATAATTTCAAAATCTTTCGCTTATCATACACGGAGAGACTCCGATCTCGTCGTCTCAGATTTGAATGAAATTTGGCACATAAGAAGAAGACGTCAAGGATATTCAATCCTTAAGATACTAGACCACAGCACTCCTCCGCCCGTTTTAAGAAAAACGCCAGGGAAGTTATGGAACTGTTAAGCAATTACGTCCCTAGTATCTACTTTATGCCACAATTACTCAACACCATAGCATTCACCGCTAGCCATGTTGGGCGCCATCCATCCGCTTATTCCTAAGTTGGCTATGAGACACGAAGAGGACGCAGGATTGGTTCTTTAGCTCTCAAAAACGGGAGGGGGGGGGGTGTTGCAGTCTAATATTTTATGGAACGAATATCTTTGATGTCTTCTACTTAAGTGCCAAATTTCATCCAAATCTGAGACAACGAGATCGGAGCCTCTCCTTGGTAGACTTAACAATGAAAGAAATTATGCTCAAATATTATTCAAATCTGGACGATGTAACAACGACATGGTTGTTATAGAAAGACTTTATTGGAAATTACCGAGAATGTTTGCAGACTTTGCTCAGTAAAATAGTTTCATTTCAACTCCCTCGTCAAGAATTGAAGGAAGTTAACATTTGCATCATGAAAGGCCTGTTAAATGTTCACTTCGATATCTTTTATGCAGGTCCATTCTTTTTGATCTAGATTACGCTGCAGGAGCATCAGTGGAGGTTTCATGGTTCTTATGGAGAAACACCTCTGACTTGATGAATTCATCAAGTGCAATTTTGCATACATCAAATGTTTCAATTATCGACTTTTATGGTGCAACATTTAGCAAATTGATTCCTCCACTGCAACACTTCCTGCAGCGGAAAATAGTTGTTGGCTGGTTTTTCACTAGCCATTTCTCTGGTGGGTAGTGGCCGGTAGTGGAAGGCGATACGGTTGCCGCCGAGACGAACGAAAATGAAAGGCGCTAAGATCTTACTCAATTGGATGACCCGTAATAGTGCGCCGTGTTCACGTGTTCGTGGAAGAACACAAGCTGCAAAAAAATATATAGGCAAAAATTATCGAGTTTCCGCCGGTATTTTCCTTGGAAGGCTTACTTTTCGGATTGAATTTCCATGGAATACGCAACGAGCGGAATTCGAATGATGTGAATTAGAGGAAATGGTATGTGAGTGGTGCTGCAGAGTCTACCATTTCATTACGTCTTGTGAATAGTGTTGAAGACGTTGGGGAGCCGTGGACACTGTGCCTTTTGCAAATGGATAATGTAATGTCCGGTTTCAGTGTGCAATAAATAATTGAAATGTTTGCAGAGATCCTTAAAATGAGAACTGCTTGTCGTTATTTGCACTGTGAAAGGGGGTTCGTTGCGACATATTTTAATCTGAGCTCCTTTTGAGACTGCTAGTTTCGCCGATAGTACTCTAGTAACCTTAGCGATAGTCGAGCAGAAACAGAAACTAATATCCATGTGTGCTTGAAGCTGTTAAACGGTGTCATACCGTCATGAGTAGGTCTCGATTGTATTACAAACAATTCAAATCTTCGAGCTCGGCGGTGTTTCCCAATGAAAATTGTCTGCAGCAGTGGAAGCATCATAAAGCAAATGACGATCTGAGACTTTGAGTTTGGAAGCATGGGCATAAAACATCGATTATCGCCGGGTGGAAATTAGAGCGACTCTACGCAAAATATAAGCGACAAGCCGCCAAGTCGTTGGCGGTAATAAAGATACAATTACCAGTGCCTCACATGGATACTCGTACGTGATCCCGATATAGGAACTACTTGCATCTACCGGGGCACAGATAAATCTTGCTGGAAGCCGAAACAGCTTTCGCTTTCAGCGCACAGCAGTCTTCACGGTAAATATACATATTATTGTCTGCCAGACTAGATTTTCTCATATGTGTTGGATTGCATGTTTTCTAATTTGCGAGCTGCGCGAGGGGCTGCGATGTTCGCGAAACTGGTAGGTCCAGGAGAAAGATTGCCACCGCAATTTATTAATTTATTTACAATGTTTTTGGTCAGCGCAGAAGAATGTTTACAGCGTTAGATGTGCCCGCTTCGTGGCGGTAGCTGTCCTTGTTGAGTGGTTGTTGCAACCACAATTTATTTTTTTTACGTTGGCAGTTGAGAAATATCTGAACGTATTGCTTGAAATTAGCTACTGTTATGGTTTTTTTACTGCTGAAATCGCATCATTCCGCAATGAGTGTATGCTACGCTAATTTTGGTAGTATGATTTGCATTTTTTGGATTGCAAATGTTTGTTTGTTTTATTAATTAGCAGTTGGTCAGACGCTTCTTCACCGTGTGGACGAATTTTGGTATGCTTTCAACAATTAAAGCTTCTTCTAGCGTTTTACCATGCGAATGATAAATTTGTTCCTTTAGGAATGATCAGATCATTCGTTAAAAATAAAATAATTTTGTATCATTTTATTGGTTTAACTTGTATGTAACTACAAACAAATTTTGCAACTCAATTTTCACCCACTTGTAACTGTCGTATCGATCTGAAATTTGGCAAACTTATCCAAATCTGGTGACAATACACTATCAGGATAATAGTACCATGGAGGTAACCAGTAGCGTACGCAGGATTTTGATAAGGGGGGGTTCATATTTTTGAAGTCTGCACTAGGTACGTTTGCTATTGCTTCGGTGTTGATATGAAGATATAATTATGTAATCATACTTAATCATACTTTTTCACCGGTAATAGTTGGAGTCCTTTAAAAATAATTCTGGCAAACTTTAGCCCGATGGTATGTCTGGTTTCATTTACGTGGCTAAACTTGTTTACCCAAGGGGGGTTTGAACCCGTACCCCCTGGGTACGCCACTGGAGGTAACCATAGGGTCCGTCAAGTTCAGACTCGTATAATTTGTGTTGATGTGAAAAATCCATTAAACAGTCAGTTTAAATAAAGAGGAGTATCAGTTCTAGTTAATGTTTATGTTGTGATATAGAGCCAAAGTATAACTTAAGAAGCTTCAATGCTTCGTGAAATAACCAATCGGAAGTGAGTCTATCACATTCGTAGGAGCAGCGCACGTAAGATGAAAAAATGGGGCTCTATTTTTGTAGCCAAAGGACTTTTCACAGCATGCAATTGTACCGAATTAAGTGGTTTGCGGGAGATAAGGAGAAGGCGTCAGCCTATACATTCACCAAAAAATTGAACAGATGAACAGTTATCGCTTAAGGGTTTGAACAGCTTTAGAATCCAACCAAGAATATTTAGCTGATAGTTTCGTAATCATTTAGATGTGCCAAAAATCCATTGTAACTTTTTATGTCATTAGTCATTTCGTTGAAAGCAATGGCTATTTTGTACCTAATACATTTTTGGGAAATGATCGCATTTTCTCTTCATCTTGTGTTTAGCTGGCAGAAAGAAAGGCAATCAATTTTCGTAATTTGCACTTCTTTTCTGGAAAAATCTCTAAATTATGGAGGTTGTGGTAGGCTGCCAAATGATCGGTTATCCGACTATCAATACTATATGTTCTGAATGTATCTCATGGTGTATTCAAGAGCCAAATTCAAAAACATGAGAAGAAGGTCACGATCCTGCTTAAGAACATAGTTGGGCTTGAAGGTCAACTGCTTCACACCTTGACATCTGCACTGAAACTGTGCGTCAATTATGAGCTCTACTAATAGGAGACTTCCAAGAGACAATCATATAATCTAGATTTTCATTAGACCAAAGCCAAGACACTTTCAGTCTTCCGCTTTCGACAATCTGGGCTGCATTGAAGGCAGCTTTGCGCATTTTATACATCATTGCTGCCGAATGTATGTTATCTAAGATTATGAAGAAGGGGTTTCATCTTGCCACCTCTATTGAAAGCTCCTTAGCCTAGACCTGGTTACGGTCGGATCTTATAATGCAGTTTACAAAATAAACGAATAGCGTCCTAATGTGCACTTTTTCGGCATATTTTCTTTTGAATCGGACTGATCCGCTAGCCCCTGAAGTACTCACTATGGCTCGCGGCCTATCTGCAAGATACAATACTTTTGCATGAAAAGATTTCCGCGGGTGTCCACTTAGGCTCATTCTCAGTTGAATCAAGGTGTCTATTTATGTACATATGACTTGCAGCGTCTTAAGGAGAAATATTCGGTGGGGCTCATTTCGATTGGCACTAAACAATAACACCTTGAATTGCACGACCGTAAATTTCCTCACACTCGAGGCAGGAAAAAAACTGATGAAAACGGGGAAACGATAAAGAAATGAATTAAAATTAATCTCCTTTGAGTCGAAATTTGTAACAACTAACCGGAACGAGCTGGACGCATACTGAGTCTTATGAATTACTTATCGCAAAGCGAAATAGCTATCGCGGATAGCGTGAGTATGTTCATGCGTTCATATGTACCTTCGTAATATGTGAACGATTGCATATATGTAAGTATGCACCTCCGTGGAAACTGGTTTACCTAACGCTCTGTTTCGCCGATAATCACGAAATTCAATTGGATTTTCTCCATTCTATTTTTTATTAACTATTGGCTAATTGGCCGTTGTGATGATGTTTGAATCTGAAAATTAGCATTTTTGAACATTTCATAATATTTAATTCATTTTGTACGCAAGCGGTCCGGCGAAGGGGACGGGTGGCCGCACGACCCAGCACAATGGAAATAAATATTTCGGATGGGGGATGGAGATGCAACGCTTCGAGCAAATTACCAAAGTAAATATTGCAAACCTACGGAAAAATAAGAGAAAATTGAATGCAAACAGAAAAGAGTTCGGCGTGATGTTTTTTTTTTGTGTTTGGTCATTTCGCCTTTTTCTTTTGTTTCAAGCGAAACGAGAGCGATGAGATGTCGATTGGGAAACAATTCAAAAATTTTCATGCCTCAATTGTTGCTGCAACTTCACCGTAATGGCGGTTTTGATCGCGTGCGCATACTTGAGGAGTTGCGCTTAGTTATCCCAAGTCAAAGTTTTCGCCTCGTCACGTTATTGTTTGGGTTGAAAGTGTTTCGCAATACTGCTCGATGTACATACTTCCCGTCTAGTTTGTGGGCTCAAAGTTGCTTCGAAGAGCTGGAAAAGCGCACCCTACTCGACATTTCCGAGACATTATTTGGCTCATCTTTCATCTTAGGAGGAAAATTTTGGGTTGAAGTGATCTTTGATTGCACATTGGATGGATAAAGTAGATGGCCAGAATGATACAAACATACCTAGAACTTTGTCGGATAAAGGTTAAGATTATGACCCCCACCCCCGAAAATGGTGGGAGTAGGGGGATTCCTCTACTACTATGGCATACAAATTTCACGACGATCACGACCCCATGAGAAATTATGGGGGCTCCCCCACAAAAAATGATTATTTTGCCTATTTACAGAGATCATATGAAACCGTAAAGTTAATCTGGGAAGTGATTTTTAGACTTGTTTGGAAGTTTAAAAAAATTAAAAAATTAAATATTTTCTTTTGTAAAAATAAAAAAAAATCATAAAAAAATTAACGAAATTCATTTTTACCGTAATTGTAATATAAATAGGAGTAGCACTTTGGAGACACGTTTTGCGACCCCCAGCCTCGTCACCCTCCCGTGCGAGTGGGTGAGCTTGTTTTATGATTTTTTAATTTTTCTTTTCATTTTCTTTTATTTTTTACAAAAAAGCGACGAAAACGACCTAGATGAACAAAAAGTATTTGTTTGCACTACTACCCACATTAAAATTATTCTAAATATTTGACCTACTCTTATTGTTGAGTTGAGTGTCCGATGCACAACCCCGTAGCATGTGCTACACGGATGGGTTCTACTCATTTTTAATAATTTCTTTGATGTCAGTTTAAAGATGAATTCCTGGCTCGATAGAAAGATTAACAGGTACAAATTTAATTTTTTTTATACTTTACTCAATTCATACTGTTTAAACTTGGTAGGCTGGGAAACGAATATAGGGAAGCAATCTTGAATTGGGACCAAACTTCTAAAGGTAACCTCATGATCATGTCCAGACTAGTAACCACGGCGTATAGAACCAATTACAATCTTCCTATGCTAGCTCCAACGAGCGAAGTTTACAAAACAACCCAAAAATGAAATTTGCAAGACATGATTTTCATGGAAAAGGCTAAATTCATATATAAGAATTTACACCGTAATGAATACAGCACTGGGAAATGAGATAGAATTGCGGAAAAAAACACTTACAGAATGAGAAACGTGAAGCTATCGCATTTGTCAGAATTGATCGACTAAAAGAAGACCCCTTCAACAAAGCAGCTAACTTTTTCAATGAACTATCGGATAAAATTAAAAACATTACGAACCCACCTTCCTTTAAAACGACACTTAAAAATACCTCCTGCAGGACCAACTTTCGAAGTAAGTTATAATTACATTCAGCTCCACTAAATTCAAAGAGAAACATGCAATCAACATGAAATAATTTATAACATTTATTCTGAGTTATGAATTATGAATTATTAAGTCTGATTTTAATGTTCGTTTCGAAAACATTCAAATTTTAATTCTCCCTTTAAGGGTTACGATTCCAATCTTCTTCATAAAGATGTAGCATCAAACTGCTTTGGGAATGAATGATTTGTTTAACTGTTTTTTATGTTTGTATGTTTCCAAAAAAGGCATAACATACAAACAATGCAAACATTTTCCGTAAATTCATTATTGAAATGAATTGTGTTCATTTGTTATAAGCAAGTAGCTCAAGGTTTTATGCTGGTCTAGTAATTTTTTCACACATAATTTTATAAATTTCTAAATATTCTACGTCTTGAAACCGACGCATACTTGTTCATTTGATTATGTATATTTCGTATTGCTTGAGGTTCACGATTCAGTGCAATTATTAACTAATTACATCATTGGCCGTTATTCACGTCTATGTGGGTACATATGTGATACAAACTTCCTTTTCTTTGTGCAGCCGATGACGACGTTGCATAATCCTTGCCGCACTATCGCTCTACAACAATTATATGCGATTGAGTGCAATCCTATGATTGCCAATGGAAGTAGTGGTAAATGCAAGTGGTAATTGACAACATTCGATGGCCTATAAAGCCACCGATCTGTTTAATCTAAGCAGCTTTTGAGCTAGCCGCTACTTCAGTTATAGATATTGACTTCGGATTCTTCTGGGTGGATTCAATTTTCTGGTGTCCATTTTAATTGTTGAATTTCGCATAATGACTCGTTTGGCATGAGGCAGTAATATCATTATGAAAATTTTGGTAATGAAAGAGCTGCACTATGATTTCTTCAGTAGAACCAAATAAAGTTAGGTGCTGTTACAGGAAAACATTCCTGTGAACATTTGGCTTCAATTGACCAACAAGCTCTTGACACTTGCGGTTATTGGAGCTTCAAGCATTTCACAATCGGACCGAATCAATTAAACTTGTGACAACTTTTCGACTATTTCCATTTGAATGTACACACTGCTCCGTGCTAGTATCCTGCATTCACCCTTATACAATCTCAAACACCAGGTGCATGTAGCCCAGCACCGATAACTTAAAGGCAATCGAAATGGCCGCTCTTTTTATATAGCAGGAAATTACACATCGAACGCAAACTATATCTTAATCGTGTTCCATGTTTTTCACCTTATTTTCTTTCGTATTTGCATTGCCCAGGTCTTACAATCCACACGACCAAAGAGTTTCTGAAAAGTCAAAGCTGCTTGCTGTTAAATCCGATCCATGACGCAAGATTGCACAAGACATCTTTAGAGTTGGTGGTGCTCAAATACCAACTATTCATTTTTTCTGTTCTATTCAACACTAACAATAACAATAGTAATAGTAGCAACAGCAAGTGAACGAGCTACTTATGTGATTTGTTTAATGGTAACTTCGGAGTTTCATGGCCTTATTTCCACAAACTACTCAGAATGACCTCAATTGTTGCATGACGATTTCGCCGTCTATAAGGTCTTTGATTAATGTACCTGTTGTATATTTATGTTTGGTTAGCAGTCAACATCGAAGTTCATTATATAATAGGTCTTATTTTAAAACCAATTTGAACAAAATAGCATATTAATGATAATATCTTTACTGGTTAGAACTTTGCAATGTGCAACAGCTTGACGGAAGGGATGGAATTTATTAGATGGTTATAAAGAGCCACTCATAAACTATTTTTGAGGACTTCTGCAAATGCCAAGAGAACCATTTATTGTTTCTGTGGTAAACTACATGAGAGTGGGTACATTAACGATCAACACTGCCACGATGATTGCCAAGCAAAACTGTTCGCACAGAAAATCAAGAATAAGTTTAATAACTTTGTGTTAATTATTAGTACTTAGCTCATTACTTCATAGATATCTCCTATTTCTCACATTTCAGAAGAAATGCACTTAAACAATAAATAGTCTAATACGTACCATGAAAACGTGAATAAAAATTATGCAGAAAAGTCCAAATCGAGTTCTCACAATTTTAAAACTTATCTTTAGACCCATTTATTTCCACATATTCAATTTTATTTCCTACAGTACTGTTCGATGGCTTCCTGTTAGTAGTTGTCCTTTCTAAATGAGAATCTTGTGACAATTAATTTTTGTTATTTAAAATTCTATAATGAACCTTAGTGATGAATTTGCATCATCAGAATTTTATATTTCCTTTCATTGTTGATTGTTGATAACGATAATTTTTAGTAATTGAAAAAAGAAGACTATCTCTGAAGAAATTTACGTTACAAACAATTTTGCTGTGACGATAAGTGAACCATACTAAAAGGAAAATCTCAAGCACGTTCCTTTATATTTCTTCATTATTCTAAACTTCAATTCCAATTTGCATTGGAATTGAATTATTTTCGTCTGTAATTATCATGACTCTGAAGATACTCTTCATAATCCAGAAAACATTTCTGAAAGTTTTAACATTTTTATATATTAGATAACCCACAAGTGAATAACTATTTTTCTGATACCAAAAAAAAAAAAATGTTTAAAAATAAATGACATCTATTTTGCTTTTGTAAGCAAATTGACAAATCGTTAATAACCTTGATTTCAACTGTTTTGAATTGCATATCAAATCTATTGTGTTCGAAATAAACAATATGTGTCAATCGTAGTGTTTTTAACATTTATCAAAATATTTGCATAAATGAATATTAATAACAACAATTTTATTTACACTTCACCATTAAATGTCTTCATTAACATATGATGTTAATTTTATTCACTTTTTGGCAAGAAATAATATTTGATTCGCAATCTATTTGAATCTATCGAAATGTGTATGAAGTTCATTATAAATATTAAATTTAGTTTTACTGGCATTTAAATGGGTTTTTGATATATTCATATCAATTTTGTTAGACGTTTTTTCATTTTTATATTTGTATAAGTTCAATGTGTTGACATGTAAACAAATATCAATAAAAAAAGCAATCAATGATCATATTTGGAATAAATATGGATAGGAATGACCGCTTTTACTTCTCTTGAACAAAAACGTTTTACAACTTCTGAAATTTCGTAAACAATATTAAATTCATAAATTTATAAATATTTAATGCATGAAATGTAATTCGACATATCTTATTACCATTCTTTCAAAGGATGATGCCAAGAAATGAATCCAAAACAATATTCTAAGAATTTTATCTTTACTTTCAACACAATGAATACATTATTCATATTTAAAATATTTGAAAAATTCATACCTTTCAGAAAAAGGATAAAATACAATTCAATAAAATGTTATTGTAGAATTTCTTCTTATCGAAATTATTTTGAATGGATTTATTGCGTTTTGTTATGGACCTTCTCGATTCATACCCTTTTTGTTGAAATATAGTGAAAAGGCTATGAACGAGAATAGATCAAGGAAATGTTTTTTCCATTCAAAAATTTTGCTGAGTAATTTGATGCAATATTGATGCATGACCCTTTAAACTTTATAATATTGGAAAACAAATTGATGATGAAAAACGACAATCAGACACCATGGAAATAAACTTATTTTGGGTTTCATTAAAAATTCTCCTGTATTATTTTTGAAATATTTTCTTTGATACTTAAATGAAGTAAGCCGTAATAAATAATTTACTGTTATTGCATTCTTTATAATGCTAACCAGTGCTAACAACAAATGTTAGGGAACGAGAGTATACATCCTGAGTTTATGTAATTAATTTTGCAATCAGTATCGTCTTGAACGCTTTTATGTTCTTAACTTCAGCACCTAGTATTTATATCGACACCCCATAAAATATTCAAATGAATGAAAAACAAAAGATAGTAATAAAAACGCAATAAGGCACAACAATAAATTTTAAAGCATGTTTAAATAATCTATTCATTAACCATCTTGAATTAGCGCTTGCAGATTAGCATACAAAATTTCACCAAAGTGGTGTACAAATCCTCTTGACCACTCTTGAATGCTTCGCGAACCTCAACAGACCATTGAAAAAAATATGCAGATTAGCTAAAACACAATGGGTACTCTGCGTGCCATCGACAACGTGCTGGAGGACTATCTTAGTCCAACTAGCTGACGATAATTGTTTGAAGTGCATTATTCAGTCAAGTGGCCTCAATCATTCATGTGCGCGAGCTACTCGATATCAACCACAAAAAATATGTCGATATGAAAAACGGATCTCGGCGAAAAAAACGATGGTGGCGAAAAAAACCAAACCACGATTAAGCTAAACACAAATGAACAATTTCGGTAGTCGGCGAATGCGCCAAAAGTACTTCTGTGCTCGCCACAGCTATTACGGTGAGCCCCATCTGTATGACCTTCACTTACTTCTTGCAGCTCAAGAGCACTCACGATGGATTTTTGTTTTGATGCAATGACTTATCTTTTTGTTCGGGGCCGAAATGATCCACATTGGTATTTTGGAATAGAGAGACTCATAATTGGCAAACAGACCCTCACGGAAGATTAACAGCGCTCCACATGGCATCCGAGTTGAGATGGAATGAAAAAGTGGGGTCTTTGTCGGCTCGTTGATGGCAATTATTTCAAATGGGCAAAAAAAATTTGTTAAACCATTGTTAGAGAAAGATACTTTGCGTAATGTGATTGAGACATATTAATGTTGAACAGTTACATTCAGCTCTAATTGCATAGCGTGCTAAAACCTCACTTAAGACACACCTCAGGAAGAAATTATTTAAACCCAAAGTTGGTTAGAATCGGCGTGTTGACTTCCGTTGAATATTTTGGGAGTAAAGCTGAAGGTCACCATTTTGTAGATATCCCTTTTTTCTTAAAACCTTATTCACTTAAAATCAACTATTTTTCTTGATCGATTGTGATTTTTTTTTAAATAATGACAACTCCTGAATGGTTGAATCTTCAAAATGTCCAAGTCACCAGTGGACAAATTCATTTTTTCTCCTTCAATATAGATAAGAGCCATTGTTGCGGGTAGTTTGAATTCAACAATAAATACAAATTCTGCATCAAATATAGGCTGTTTAAATATCTTCATAAATGGTGTGGTACACTATGAATGCTGTTTTCTTCTCATAAATTCCGGTTGTTTTTTTCCTGCTCATACATTTCACCCGAAACTTAAATAAGTTCTTCAAAAATTTTCGGAAATATTTGCAAAATTTTCGAATATTGTTTAAATGATGTTTGTGAATGCAACGTTTTGAACTGAAACTTAGCATTGTCCGTGAGTTGGTTTGAAATTCTTTATTTAATTATTTATGTAGGCTTTCATATGTTTTGAATAGAATATTCAACGATTAGTTGAATACTTATAGTTATCTATGAAATGCTTTATATCCAAAACAAGTCCTTCCAACCCAATTGGTTTTAATTTTAAAAGAACTCACCACTTACTTTTTATTGAAACTTATGTATGCTATGCTCTCGTCTATTATTCGAATTTATTCCGAATCGCCACCACCTTACACAACATACATTTATTTCTTGTAATTTTTGTAAACCACTACCGCATAACTAATAACGTCTGACCGCTAAACTACTATTGATCAGCAATAAATGCTAAACGCAGTACTACAATCTCCTCTCAAATCTTAAATTAAATTTCCTGTCAGGAAATTACTCATTATGCTATTTACAAATAGCAATTTAATTTTTTCCGAAATCTTGATATTCGTTGCAAAACGGTTCGATGCTCCGTATTGTGGTAATATTGTATTAATTTCACTACATCGCGCCGCCGAGCAATTCATGCTAACATCACGATGAATTATGCACGCATCATGATTTTTACGTTCACCACAATGGATCGTCCAAAAAGGAGATATCGGTTTGCTTAGTTTGGAATAAATTTAGTTGCATTAATGAAAATGTTGGCTTGGAATCTGTTTGATGAAGTATCTAAAGCTCATATATGTATCTTCGGACCGATTCAAGTTGCTCCGAATTTTAAGCTTTGCGAATATTGACTTACCTACTACTTACTTGGAAGTTCCATGGTACCAGCTTTTCTTTACGCTGGAGAGGTCCAAAGAAGTCTTTTAATGCATATTGCTAGGCAGATACAGAGTTTCTTACAACTATGAGAAATCTACGTAACTGAATACTGTAAATAAATTAACTGAACTCGCTTAAAGGTGCAACCTGCAATACCTGCATCTAGCAAATCAGGCGGCCGAACCAAATTCCTAGCGGTTGTTTGTGCATAAACTCTACTTTTGGGTCTGATCGGGATGTTTGTTTTCATGGTTTCTCATATATTTCAACACCTAAGCTTTAAATTTCAACAATCTTAGCTTTATTTCGGGGTACATGTGATTATTCTGATATTTTTTTAAGCTGGGATTACTTCTTCAGAAGTTATCATGAATATCTTTGAAACCTAATTTTGAAATGCATTAGAAATAAATTTGAAAATACCTAATTTCGATCAATTAGTTGATGCTTATTACTCCATCCACTTTCTGCCATATTAAATAACCAGAAGCAGTGGCGTACCCAAGGGGGGGGTTTACGGGTTCAAACCCCCCCTTGAAGAAGAATTGAATGCTGAGTTAACTCTGTGGTACAGAAAGATAGGGCATCTTTAAATAGTAAACCGCCCAAAAACAGCCATAGATGGGTTAAGCATGTGTAATTCAAACATTATGCCGAATATATCGAAATCGCTAGAAATATAAGCTGTTCTCCCAGTATCTACGTTTACAAACGAAAGATCATTTTCAACATACGACGACTAAAAACATACTTGCGAAATTCCACCAGCAATGAACGGCTAAATCGATTGGCACTTCTAAATATTCAGAAAAATCTCACTCCATCTACAGAAGATGCGTTAAATGAGCTAATGAAAAAAAATCGTCGTTTAGATATTTCATTATAATTTTATCCGGCGAAGCGTTCTGTTTTATGCTTGGACATAAAATTTAAATCCCATTTTACACTGTTTCTCACCGTTACTGTACAAGCAGATGAGTTTTGAATACTAAGTTTGTATCATTATCGGCATTTTAAAACTTTGATCACCTCGCGTAAATTTAAAAAATTCGAAGATTCGAATGTTATGGATTATATATCTCAAGCATATTTTTTTTTTCAATGTTGGGAGGTTGGTTGGTTGGTTGGTTGTAGTGGCAGCCCCCTTTTATCCAAAGGTAGCTCACTTAGGCCACGAGAGGCCCATTGTGATACCACAGAATATAAGGGCGGCACTAGAACCTGCGGGATGACGAGAACCATCCAGATTCTCGAATAAAGCCGGCTATGCAGCCAATGTCCAAATCGGCTGCTTCCGTGAGGTTGTCTAGGAAGGGTGTGCCCAAGGTTTGCATGCGCTTCCTGGACAGCGCCGGACATTCACACAGAAAGTGTTTAATGGTTTCTTCCTCTTCCTCTGATCTGCAACTTCGGCAGAAATCATTGAAAGGGACACCCAGTCTTTCTGCGTGTCTGCCGATCAAACAGTGTCCCGTTAGTACGGAAACGACGGAACTCAGGGTGTCGCGGCTTATGTTGAGGAGCCGCTTGGTGCGTTTGGAGCACAGTGCGTGCCAAGTTTGCCTGGTTGTGCTACAGGTTTCTTCGAGCAGCCAGGCCCTATTCGCAGCCTCCACGTAGTGCTGCTTAAATCCTAGCTTTATGGAAGCTAGAGGTTGGCCGACTTCGGGGTTAAGTGTATATTCCTGAAGCTCGGTGCCAGCTCTCGCTAAGGCATCTGCTTCGCAGTTTCCAGGTATATCACTATGCCCCGGTACCCAACAAAGAATCACTTCACAGTGAAGCGACAACACGTTCAGTTGTGAGCGGCATTCCATCGCAATTTTAGATGAAGTATACACGCTGGATAATGATTGGATGGCAGCTTGACTGTCAGAAAAGATGTTTAAATTTCTTGTGGAAATTTTCTGACTTCTCAGCCAGTCAACTGCCTTATAAATCGCAATGACCTCTGCCTGAAAGACGCTGCAGTGGTCTGGTAATCGGAAGGATAGTTTCAGGCCTAGCTGTTCTGAGAACACGCCACAGCCAACTCTTCCCTCCATTTTTGATCCATCGGTGTAGATGTCGACCGATTCCTGTATCCCATCTCTTTCTGTGGTCCAGTCCTCCCTATTCGGGATGACTGTCCTGAAACCATGGTGAAAACAGGGAATCGGAGATGCAAGGTCCACTTTCCCTGACGTTGGCCCATCCCTCCGTAGTATTGTGGAGTGACCAAAGTTATCCTCATGCCATAGTCGCAGAGCTTTTAATCGAACAGCAGTGCACTTGGCCTGCTGTCTCGTAAGTAGCTCTGTCGGAAGCCAATTTAGTAGCATAAATAATGCCTTTGTCGGGGTAGTCCGTAGAGCCCCGGTGATTGCAATAGCCGCACTCCTTCTGACCTTGTTCAGCAGGTTTACATTTGATGCTTTCGCCATAGCAGGCCACCAAATAACTGCGCCATACAGAAGGATTGGTTCCACTATCGCCGTATAGAGCCATGATACAATTTTGGGTTTTAATCCCCACCTTTTCCCAATAGCTCGTTTGCAGCAGTAGATTGCGCATGCAGCCTTGCGTGCTCTTTCTGCTGTGTTCGCTTTCCATGCGAGTTTAGAGTCCAGAATTAGACCTAAATATTTGACCTGATGAGATAGGTTGAGACTTATCTCCTCAAGCTTAGGTGGGACAAATCGTGGAATTTTATACCTTCTTGTGAAGAGCATAAATTCCGTCTTTTGCGGGTTGATCTTTAGACCACACTCTTTGCTCCATTTGGTAAGAATACCTAGGGCAAAGTTTAGTCTTTCCGATAGGGTGTTAACAAATTTTCCCGATATTGCTATTGCAACATCGTCGGCATAAGCTACGACTTTGCAGCCAGTCGCTTCTATTTTTGACAGGAGTTCATCCACCACTAGGTTCCATAGAAGGGGTGATAGCACCCCACCTTGTGGTGTGCCTCTGCAAACCCTCCTTCGTAAGGTACTGTTTCCTAGCGTGGAGTTGATGTTCCTGCTGCTAAGCAGTTGACCGATGAACCCTATCAGGTTGTCATCGGCATTGCTTTCCCCGAGTGCTTTGCCAATAGCCTTATGGCTGATATTGTTGAAAGCCCCTTCGATGTCTATAAAAACTGCTTGCGTGTATTCCTTAACGCTTAGCGATTTTTCGATATAGCTGGTGAGCGAGTGAAGAGCTGTTTCAACCGATCTCCCTTTTGTGTATGCGTGCTGCGCATTAGAGAGTGGTTTCAGAATAGCTCTCAGATGGATCTCTATCAGTCGCTCCAGAGTTTTTAGCAGAAAGGAGGTGAGACTGATAGGTCTGTAATCCTTAGGTGAGGAGTGGGATGTTTTACCCGCTTTAGGTATGAAAACTATTTTTGCTTCTCTCCACTGCTGTGGAATGTAAGCCATCCGTACACATGCTTTGAAAATGGCGTTCAGCCATGGCAGTGCTATATTGATACCCTGCTGGATCTCAATAGGTGAGATGTTATCCATGCCAGGGGATTTAAAGGGTTGAAATGAGCTGATTGCCCAGCGTAGGAGCCTGTCATTTACAGGCACAGTAGTTGGCATGCAATCCGAGAGCGTGTGTGGATCCGCTTTGTCAGCCACATCATCACTGCCCGGGAAGTGCGTATCCACGAGAACAGACAGAGTCTCGGAGCTGGATTTCGTCCAGACTCCATTTGCGTCCTTAACGGACCCTAGAAATGAGGGGGAGCTCGTCATGACTTTTCGCAGGCGACTGACATCTTTGGAGTGTTCTATTTCTGCACAGAAGCTTCTCCAAGAGGTGCGTTTAGCCTTTCTGATAGAGGATTTGAACTCCTTCAGTTTTGTTTTATAAGAAGACCAGTCATTTGTTTCTTTAGCTCGGTTGAAGGACTTCCTACATTCCTTCCGCAGCTCCGCAATGTCACTATTCCACCATGGGGGCTTGTACTTCCCTCTAGGTTTCGTTGGACTACATGCAGACCTTGCTGCGTCATTGAAGGCCAATGTAAGGGTCCCAACGGCTTTCTCAAGACCGGGTGTGTCTGCAATCTCTGGAGGTCCGCCTTCTAGCGCGGACTCAAATACCGATTGGTATTTGACCCAATCCATCCTCCTTTTGTTAATGAAGGTTGGATTTGTCGGAGGGTCAGATGCCAGATCGAACTTTATGTATAGGTGATCAGAGAACGAGCACTCTTGTGATACGTGCCATCCCTTGATAGCTTGGTTCAAGTGCTCGTTCGTCAGAGTGATATCCAGAACCTCTCTACGGCTTGCCGTAATGAAGGTAGGATCCTCACCTTTGTTAGCTAGGGCTAAGTCATGCAATAAAATGAATTCAAATAGTGACTCACCCCGTTTATTCGTGTCGGTGCTACCCCAGATGCGATGATGAGCATTGGCGTCCGCTCCGACTATTAAAGGGATGCCTCTTGCAGTGGCTTCCCTTGTAATCCTCTGCAGGCTAGTTGGAGGTGGCAGAACATCATGCGCCATGTAGCAGGAGACAGCCCAAAGGGGTTTGGACTGTCTTTCCACTGCTATCGCAACGGTGTCCTGGTCACTGAAATTATACAAGGTTAAAAACTTCAAGCCTTCCTTTACAATTATGCAAGCTCTCGGTTTACCTGCTGTGTTGAAGGATACTGTGTTATATCCTTTCAAGTTGAGCCCGCAAACCCGGTTTCCAACAACCCAAGGTTCCTGGGCCAGTATTAGCTCCTCTCCTTTTTGGGCCAGGTGGAGGAGCAGTGCGGCGGATGCCGCCTTGGAGTGCTGGAGGTTAATCTGCAGAAACCTCAGCATCGCGACACAATGTTTTATCCGCCTCCTCGTCAGATAAGGACATCTCCTCCTCCTCGACCAGGTCGAGGGATCTGAGAAGGTCCCCAGCCAACCCCGCAGTGGAGGTGGTGCTTCTTCCGTCATCGGAGAGAAGATCTGACTCAGAGAGGTCCACGGTCGGGTCTACTGATGCTTCCACAGTTCCCTCGCTTCCACTCTCCTTGCTCGGTTCCCGTACTGCCTTCCCAGTACGGTCCTTGCGATATACTCGCAGGGTGATAGCCGAGAAACCGTAGCTAATCACCCCGCACTTCGACTCCAATGGAGCTAGCGACTCCTCGTTCAAGATTATTAGAGCCTCTCGCTGTCCATTGCTGGGCTCGCTAACCTTAGCTACCTTCCAGTTTTCCACCGGGAGGTCAGCATTGCTGAGCTTGATTAGCTCAACAATTTCCTCCGGTGTGGATGGCTCCGCTGGTATCCACGCCCTGGACCGAGGCCTATTCGGGATATCTTCCCTGGAGACAGCGTCCAGCTTTGCTCCAGGCCAGACTTCTCCCACTCTACCTATAGCCTGCTTGTAGAGATCCGCTGAACGTTGATCTGTACAGGCTATCAACTTAACGTGACCCTGGTACCAGCCAGCATCACGACAGCTTGGTGGAGGGCCAGGATTTGCCTCGAGTATGGGCTTGTACACCCGGAGAAGCGCGATTTCCACCATCTTCCAGTTTGACGGTGAGATGGTGCCATCGCTACTGCTTCTGTCGATAACAGCCCATACCAGGCTTTCCTTGGCAGCTTCACTAAAACTCCTGCCCTTAACAGGATTGGGTGAGACCAGTTTTGGTCTTTTACTAACCGGCAGTTGAACGCTCGGTTGAATTGGGGCAGACTCATTAGATCTACATCTTTTATGAGTTGCCTCTTTCTTCGGAATAGAGGCTTTGTAAGCCTCTACCGTGGTGGTTGCCCATTTCAGGGAGATTTTATCCTTCTGGGAAAGACCATCCGGAGGTAAATCTTTCAGCCTTTTCAGGACTTTGAAGGCGGACCTTCTGTCTCTGTAAGCCGTAACCGAGGGGTTTTGTTGCTTCTTAACACCTGAAGTGGAAGCGGTGTTGGAGGGCGCTCCGGAAACAGTGCGGGCCAGCTTGTTCGCCGTTACCTTGGTGTTACCGCTAGCGCCAGTAGGCTTGACTGAGGAGGTGCTTGCCCCTGGCATAGCTGCCTTGGTGCATGCATCCCTCGAAGAAGTAGGGGGTTGGCTGAGTACCGCGGTCTTCTTCCCACTAGAAGGACGCGTCACCTTCGTCCACTTCCCTTCCGGGCCGAGTGGATCTTCCCTTTGAGTTTTATTATTCATTGCGATTTGGGTCCCCCCTCACAGCCGCTATCTCCACTCGTTGTGCAGTTCCCCTGAGACCCCATGGTTATCTATGCCGAAGCAGGGAGGCCATGCGAGGGTTGGCACATTCCCTTATGAGGAGATGTGCTCAGAGCCGGGCCGGGGACTAATCAGGAGTCCAAACTCAACTGAACCTACACGGCCAGACTAGTGGCGACGAGTTTTGAACGTACCGTGAGGCCTGCCAGGGTTTTACCGGGACGGAGGCAGCATTGGCATTAGCCTGAAAGCCATTTCCGCAAGATGTCACTCTTGCGTACTCAGGTGACAGAATACCACTGCTACCAGCCCAAAGCATCAGATATAGTCGTTAAGACGAGAGAGTTGTCCAAGAAAACAATCGAAAGTCGTGCCGTGGTAGATCATTTAGCGTTACCCAGGATGCACCACGAGGAGGCGATCTACCCTACATCCCAATGTTGGGAGGTGGAAATCTTCAAAAGATACCGATCAGCTCCTGCCTCTCGGCATGCCGGATTTCTACCGACTAAAATCACTTCCGTTTCCTACAATCATTCTCTCCATCAAAATTTAGTAATTCTCCGTATTTAAAATTTTAGAACATAGTACTTCCCAGACGATAAGAATCGGTATAAGGGATAGTACCAAGTCTGTAAATTTTAGTGCCATTTTATTTAGATTAATAGTTCAGACTATATGTTTATGAATTATTTCCTGTTGATTACATTTTTGGTTTTGAGTTTAGTGGAGCTGATTGTACTTGTAACTTACTTCGAATGTTGGTCCTGAAGGAGATATTTTTTTAGTGTCGTTTTAAAGGAAGTTCGGTTCGCTATGTTTTTAATTTTGTCTGGTAGTGCATTGAAAATGCTGGCTGCTTTGTTGAAGGGGTCTTCTTTTAGCCGATCAGTTCTGGCAAATGCTATAGCTATATTATTCATGTTTCTCATTCTGGAAGTGTTTTCCCCTCAATTCTATCTAATTTCACAGTGGTGTACTCATTACGGTGTAAATTCTTATGTATGAATTTAGCTGTTTCCATGGAAATCATGCCTTGCAAATTCAATTCTTTGGCTGTTTTGTAAACTTCGCTCGTTGGAGTTAGCATAGTGAGATTGCAAATGATCTTATACGCCTTGGTTACTAATCTGAAGATGATCATGAGGTTACCTTTAGAAGTTTGGCTCCAATTCAAGATGCCGTAAGAAATTTTGGAAAGGAGATGCGCATACATAATTTGGGTTTTTTTTTCTTTGGAAAGAAGTAGAAGCGACGTAGAAGACCAATGAAGACAGCAGGTTTTTTCCTTAGATCATTTATATGTGGAGTCCATAAGGCTTCGTCATTGCCTGGGAAGAGGTTGGTAAAAACAATAATCGATGGCGCAACCGCCAAAATTGGGCCTTCAGGCAATATTAGAGTTATTTCATTTACTTGACCAATGGAACATTAGGATGTGAAGTGGTCAGGAACACGCTCACCCGTGATTATTACCCTCATTTGATTCAGGTTCTCATTCACAGCTGAGTGAAATGATAGTGCGGCATCAAATCTTGTTTTTGTATTTGTCGACAAGGAGCCTTGAACTAGCGTTAACCACTAAGCCACCCACTTTAACAATTATTCGCCGAGACACTCTGGAACGTGGGAGTTGAGTGAGATTCAGTATCTCAACGCAACTAGATCTTTCATCTATTTCACAGTAAAACCCATATTGGCCTGATTTACGGCCTATGGTGCTTTAGAGATCTCACCTAGGAGTGATACGGGCATAATTTGCACAAATTGGATCCGTGTGTGCCGTTATCTTTTACTTATTGTATGAAGCCTAGCAATTTTATAAATAGATAAAAAGTTGGCAGGAACATTAGAATATGGTCACCTGATTGAAAGTTTTCGAAGTAAAATTCCAGAAAAGTGTAATTTATTTAATTCGCACCCATATCTTAGTAGCAACAGTTATATTTTTGAATGTTTCTTTCTATCTTTGATCAGACCCTCAAAAAATGAATTGTTTTATTTTGTCATATGATTTGTAATCTGAGGATTAGGCCACCTCATTAAAAAAACGCGTACAAAAAGTCTACCTCATGCGTTACATGGAAATGACGACAAATTTGCTTGAGAGCGCAGAGTTGCTTCTCTGCATGGGCTGCAAACAAGCTTAGCCAGCCCTGATTACGATAATACTCTGCCTGTGCTTAGTGACAGTTCACTTTCCCACGGCATTTACTTCATTAGTTGCTTTCTTTTCTGGCCTGTAGGTATTGAAGGCGTTTCAATATATGTACTTGCAAACATGCATATACACTTTACGGTTCCAAGGAAGTATACAGATACAGTGTAGATTCTTTCACACATCAAGCGCATAATTTTATAATTTGAATGAAAATATCATCAATGATTCAAGTAAATGAAACCAGCATGCAATCGGGCTAAACTCTGCCAGAATTATTTTTGGAGGACTCCAACTTTGACCGGTGAAAAAGTATGATTAAGTGTGATTACATAATTATATCTTCATATCTACACCGAAGAACCAGCAAACGTACCTAGTCAAGACTTCAAAAATATAACCCCCCCCTTATCAAAATCCTGGGTACGCTACTGACCAGAAGAATAATCAATAAAATTTATGCATCCTGCCGAACTGACAGTAGTCGGCCATTCAATTGCTGCCAAAAATTGAACTCGACGATCATGACATCTCGCGTCAAATGCATAAATGCCTGTCAACTAACCACAGGTTTGACTTTCATCGAAATTTTTTTGAACGATATTTTTTTACGCGATACTGTCTATTCGTTTATTGTTCGTCAAGATATATGTTATGTGGTCTGATTCATGGTTGCAGGTTTGCTTGGGCTCAAGCAGTTAAGCCAATCCTTATTAAAAACATGATAAATGTTGAGTTTATAGAAAAGAAAATAAGTAAATTGGCCCATAGCTGAATCAATTGTAGATCAGAGAGAGAGAGAAGAATATTAAAAAAATGGAGAATAAGAGTAGCGATTAAACACGTTCAGAACTATTGATATTTATGTTGTTTGTTTATTTTTACAATACCTGACTGTAAAGCCATTGCATTGCAGGCTAAAATTTTATATGATTCGCAAATTTTTTTGAAGCATAATTTTTTTGGGTAAGAAACAAGTGCAAAACGTGGCTCGACATTCAATAACTGCTAACTTACAGTGCGTGAATATTTTGGAATATTATATCGATATTTCTACGACGCCTACCAGGATTCGAGATTTTTATTCCAATGTTGAAAACAAGCGCAAATTCCAAAACTTTTTTTACAATCGGAAACAAATTTGCTTGTTTGCGGTGCCTTAAAACAGTTTGGTGTTCTAATAACACCAAATCCATTTTAGCCACTTGTTTAACCATCACATAGTCGAATTTTAACTTACTAGCGAACGCGTGTCAAGGATCACAAAATTTATCGAGTTCAGCTACAGTTGAATGGTGAACAGATTAAATAAACATAAAATATGATATGTGCCCGACATTTTCTTGCATTGGCTTCAAAATACTCAGGGATCTTTTAAAAAGGCGGCAATATTCATCGCATCTTGAGGCGAATTGGATAGATGCGCGGAAACATACTTTTAATTGTTTATTCGGCAATATAACATCTTCAATGGGAAACCTGAGGCAAAACAGTGTAGATGCATTCCGTCAGTTTTATCATTTGTAACCTATATAGTACATCGCATGGAACACTGTCAAATATCAACCAACGAAAACATCGCCTCCATTTTGACTAGTATTTTATTTCATTAATCTTACTTTCAGTTTATTCTAAACACTAGACGTTCGCAGGATCATTCTAATTCAGGCTGTACATAATCTTAACAAGAAAATAATTTAACAATTTAGTTCCCTTACGGAAAATGTCCTTAAACTAAGTTTTATTTCAATTAAGAAAGGAGTTTTTTGATCCGTTTTAGTCGACAACTTCCACGTTCTCTCCAGAATCTTCATTCTCATCGAGCAGGGAATCCTTCAAAACTCTGACTTTACCATCGACACAATCGGATGGTGCTGAATTCGGTCGCAACCTCTTCTCCGGCTTCTTGAGCAGTTCTTCTATCGAATAAGGATTTCGTTTTCGACCATTTATGGACGAAAGGGATTTGGAAGCTGTATTGGCAGGGATGTTTTTCCCACTTGATGCAGACGGCGATGATTTTCCCGAGTCGCAGTCGCTAGGTGGATCGGAAACAGGAGTTGAAGCTGCCGTCGTCAAATCAATCGAACTCTCCGACCTGGTCGTCCCAGGCGAATGGAAGTAGCCGGCGAATTGGGCGGAAGAGTATGGTAAAAAGGAGGCAGAGTCGTGGATCCGATGCGGCGATCCATACAACAGGGACGAGTTCCACAGCCAATGCTTCGAAAAGGATGCCAACGAGTGTGGCGGCAACGAGTAGCTGAGATCCTGCGCTTCAATTTGACTTCGGGAAACGGTGCTGCTGGACGCGTTGAGTGTCGGGTGGGTGGCCGCCGGTTTGATGGGGATGTCGGCTGGCGTGATGGCGGGGTGGACAGCTGTAGGACCTTTAATGGTTTCCGGGTTCGAGTATCGATACTGTCCGTGATGATGATGCGGATTGATTGATATGTGTTGTGGTGCCTCAATGCTTCCATTGGGCTGGGCAGCGGCCCCGTAAAATTGTGGCAGTTGTTGTTTCAAGAATGCTGCCGACATTTGGCTATCACGCATCATGGCACTTTGCTCGCTGGAGGTCATCTCATCTGTCCACAGACCACCATTGCGTAAGATTCGATTGACCGAGCTCACGGACGGGATGGTGTTGGGGTCACAGATGCGTTGCGATAAAAGCTGGTCTCGAATTTCCCATGCAAACATGCCGGGATTCTCCTGTTTGAAACGGAGTATTTTCTTGACGACTGTTGGTGTGGCGACTTGCTGCAATTGAAGAAGAGTGGTTGGATTAGAAAGTAAGACACAATTTATTTGAATTAGAAAGCTGTAATTAAAAAATCCGCTTATGGTTAGCAAAAGCTTACATAAAAAAACTATACTAATCATAAGAGGTTTTTTCAATTACAAAGTGCATAGTAAAATCAACCGAAAAGTAAAGTAGGGGGAAGCAGTTTACTAAAAAAATGATTGAATTTGAACCAGGTAAAGAAGTTAAGCCAAGACATAGATCAAACAGCGATTGCCATCCAAGGATGTGGGAAACGTTAGTCGAGAATAGCCAGTATGTATATTGTAGGGGATGTACGTAAGTGAATCCTTATCGAACGGAAGTTTTTTTACATGACCAACTTTCGAATCATATCAGCCATTATGATCTTAATGGCCATCAGTCACTTAAAAATGCAGTTTACATACGCCACGTATTCTATGAAGCATGCAAATTCCAAGTGCAAAGTATTTTTCCAGCAATCACATGGTCATTTTTAACCCTTTCTCTACCCTTTGAACACTTTGCAGAGACCGACCCATAACATGCCTTTAGTGTAGCAGTTCAGTTTTGTCTGTCATGCATAGCTGGGATCTGCATAAATGCCCACATTACGTGTCTGTTTCCTTTTTCAACTGCACACATGTTCTGAGCGAATTGATTTTATGACTTCATGCTAAATTGCGTTGCCCATAGCTTCGAGGGTGTTCTGAACTAGGCGCAAACAACCACCATAAATCACTCACTCAATGCTGATATTAAAGTAATTTTTTAATGAAATGCTAAGCGGCGTTACCGTGTTTTGATTGATGTGAGTCCACACGAAATGTGAAAATGTGACCCCCGATGAGATTCAATTACAGGTTGGCAGTTCAGAAGTTACATTACCAACCTCCCTCTAGCAAGCACTCGTACATGGACGAGGAAGGCTCTTGCATGGCAAGGTGAAGGTCTGCAGCAGGGCTTGCGGTCAGTTGAAAACTTGCTGGCACCATCACAAAGTCAAATTAGCACTTGCAAATGTCCCCACATCGGGTAGTAATTAAAAGTGCAAAAAATTGATCCGAACAACATGTAACTTAAGCGTTTCGATTTGTATGACATTAAAGCGCCAGCACATGCAAGAGAATGTGTAATTCTTGTTGGTGTTATTGGTGAAAGGTGGCAATTTTATGGAAAGAGGAAAGTGCTTATGCTATGTGCGCTACACGACATGAACTTTGACTGGACTTCCGTAACGTGTATTGTGAGGAAAAAGGATACTCACTGCATAATCTAGATAGGACACAAACATCATGAACACAATTTTGATATTTCAAGAAAATTGTTGAGCATGTTGTTTCGTAATCAAAAATTGTGATTAAAATCTGTTTGGGGTGAATAATATTCAGTGGTCAGCAGAAAAGCTAGAGAAGAGGTTTCAAGCTTTAAGCAAAGTTGTTTGGGTACTCAGTAAGAGCAGCTCTCTACATCAAAGATGTCATTTCAAACTAATTATTTCAAGACAGTCTTTTCTTTTTATATTATTGAAAGTGTATGAAATGAAATTTTGCCAATATTGTACAATTTGCAGACTTCTTCAGAATTTGACCATGTACTATTTACTTTAATTAATTGGAAGGAAATCCTCAAACTTTTGGGTTAATGCTTTACGTAACAAGAAATGTTAATCCAAAATTGTTCAGAGTTTTATCAACCAATGAAAGTTTGTTTGCAAAGAAGAACTACGTATCAGTCAAACATCATGTTCAAATGATGATTACTGGTTTATCGCAGCAGCACATGACTTAATTCCCGCGGTATATTAAATCCATTACACTCTTGATAATCGCGCGTTGCAAATCAATTAACAGCCGAAAAAGTGGCGTTGACTGATTGATAGTAAACTTTTACGAGGCACTAGCTTGTAAACTCATCGAATAATTTTCGCCTTCAGTTAGGATTATAACAGCAGAAAAAAATATATTGAAAACTTACATTAACAATATTAGAGGCAAAAAACGGCGAAAACAGAGTCCAATTTAATTTCCAAAATCACATTAAACTGGAGAAGATTTTATAGTAACAGCCAAGAAGGTTTTTGTTCAGCTCCAATATCATTAAATGATCTTCCTTCAGTTGTTTATTGATTACACCCAAAAAAAAAACAAATGGTTTTATCATAAAATCTTCCAGCGTAGAAGGATTCGTCAGGGCGAATTGCGTCACGCGTTCATCCATACACTATTTATATGATCAATAGCGAAAAAGTAGTCCTACTCGTGTCTGGAGAAAATTATCAACACAGATTACTAAATATTCGGTTGTTGATTTGACTCTTATCTATTTCGCTACTTTAATAATATTTTTTTCTAGAAGCCGAACCATGAATAGTGATTGATTGTTATGCAATATGCGGGTGGCTAATGATTTCATGGATTGTTATCTAGGCATGGGAATGCCACTGTATGGCAATACGTGGAGTGATAAAGATGATGACAGTAAAAATACAAACTGGAATAATTGCATTAGAACGTAGAATTCTACTCTGAAATTTCCTCGAAATCAGTCAGTATCAAAATAAATGTCACCGACAAACAAAAGGAGACTCTCTTCTATATACCAATAATACAGTTACTTATAGTTCGCGTGGTTTCTGAAGATATTCACAGTATGCTTTACAAAATCCTTCTTAAGATGCTTAAGTCGAAGCCATATATTTCGTGGAACTCTACTGTTTATTTAGTATTTTTTCGACTTTGAGATAAGTCGCCAAAGTTGGATTTCTATGGAGCTGCTTTGAACAACATTGAAACTTTCACCGTTTATAGCTATTTCAGGTGAAGGACCTTTTCGCCACTGTCGAACATTACCGATTTATATTCACTACACTCAAGTGCCAACAGCACTATTGACACGGTGATAACAGGATTCGATAAGACATAATGATGATGTGCTTATATACTTCGCCCTGCTTCCGCCGAAAATATTCTCAACAAAACGATGGTTTTTGGCGTTATTAAAAGCCGACAGCCACTTTGCTTGCATGCTAGCGTGTTACATGTGTGGATTGTGTGATAATGCATGTGATTAGAGTGTTACCTGTCACCTGCAATAATTCTTTCCCACAATTAGTTGAGCGTTTAATCGCCGCGTACCAATCACTTTCGGCTTCTGTTTATTAACTACATTGTAGCCGTACGGAAGGATCGGGGTAGTTAACGCTAATAATTAGTCTGTTGTGTGGGTGCCATTTTGGTGATTAATTGAGAGGTAGACAACGATGATGGGTGTGGGAAGTAACAAACCATCAAAATTCTGGTAAATTAGCATAGAATAGAATGAATTATCAATCAAATTTCTTACCAAAGCAAGAGAGACTATCTCTAAGATACACCGCTATGAAAAACTCTCGTGAAAGAATTTAATACGAACGGTCAATATGTTCACGAATAATGCATAATATAACTTGAACACTTTGGACGCAAACCGAAGGCGGAATCATTTGATATTCTTGTGAGGCAAAACGCTCCGCCACTGAGATAAAAATGTATACATATATGTATATGTATGTGAGATACATTCAATTTATTGAGCACCCTTTCATTTTCCTCTCATGGAAAACCAGATTCCTTGATCCTCCCGTTATCTTTTGATTGAACATATTACACAAAACGGGATACACAAAAGAAATAAAAAGAAAATTCACCCAAAGATTGAATGAGATTTGAGATGAGCCTCGTTTTTTCTAGTATATTTACGGGTCCACGTGTGAGTGTCAACTTTGAACGCGTCGTGTTGTGCGTTAATACCCAGGAAAATTTACAAAAGGAACCATTTTTCGCTTGGATAGTCTTTGTCTCACAACATATTTTTCAGGCATAACTAATGAAAAACCAAAATTCACGGTCGTAGGAAACAAAGAACTAATCAGTAACTTGGATTCCTCCTCTACTGAATCATTTGCATCACTAAAAGTTAGACTACCTATACTGAAAGGCACGATCGAATAAATGGAGCAATAAAAGTTAAAGATGTAAAATTGGTATCCAATATTTAATTACATATAAGGTCTGTTCAAAAAGTAATGCGAATTTTGAATTTCCGCGGGCTACGTGCATTCGATTTTTGATATTTATATGGCGTTATGTTGGTACTCATGTCGCCCGAGCAAGTCAACAACAGATGAAAACATTGATAAAGTGAAGAAAATAGTATTGGCCAATCGTCGAATCACCGTTAGAGAAGTTGCTGAGGACCTAAACATATGGATTGATATGGGGATTACATTGAAAGGAACAAAATATTGATGAATAAATGAATAATTTTTGAAAAAACATAAAACTCGCGATACTTTTTGAACAGACCTCGTATATGCGATCTGTTGCTCGGCGTAGTGCATATCTCAATTCAAATAATAAATGCATATTTGATTGAGAATACATTTAAATAAAACAAAATATCTACCACGATCACAGTATAATTCAACAATGTATATGAAGCGAAATTGTATTGCAATCTAATGTACTATTTTATTGCTTATTACTGTGATCCTGCGAGCCAATATGTTCGGCTTATATGATGACGGTTAAGGTGTTGACAAAATAGGAATATGCATACTTACTTTCGTTTTGCTTCCACCAATAGAGCCTGGTCTAATCGAACCAGTTTCATAGAATCTCGTCAGAATTTTTGATACACAACCTGCAAATTCAAAAAAAAAATAGTTTTGTATTCGACTCCAATTAATTTTAATTTTTTTGTGCGTTGTGGAATCATGTGACTTAATCAGATTTTGTTAGTTTCCTTGCGATATCTCTTTAAAAATCATTTTAATTTTGATCTAGATTCGTATTTCAACGCATTAGTCAAAATAATTTTAATATTGATATAACAAACAGAGAAGAAAACTAGTAAAGTTTTCAGATGTAAGAATTAAGAAACTATCATCAAAACTACACGAGAGTTCTATCGATAATCATTAGTGTGAAGAACAACGTGGTAAAATTATAGTTCGATCGGTTGGTCGTAACGTTCTGCTCCTTAATACAAAATAATATACCTTTGTTGTACGGCTAAATCATCTCCATTAAGCAACCTGCCTAGCTAATTTGTCACTTAATTAACTAAACACGTTGTTCGCGTTCAACCTCTATAAATATTGTCAAGTACTTACCATGTGAGACGAGCAATTGTCGCGAGATATCGCATGGCCGGACGCCCATTAGTGCAAGCTCTACAATACGACGACGTACACAATCGGGTAGGGGTCGTCCGTTGACAAACACGCCGCCCAACTGATTAACACCAGCTTGTCCTGCAAAGGAAGAAGTGAATGGATATGTCGCGAGGATTAATATGGTAGGTGGTACTATTGGTCAAGTAACGCATTAAATTACAAAAGCAATCGTGTGTACAGATCTGCAATAAATTCTTGCAACAGTACCGTTTCGTAGATCTCTGTGCTTATATTCATGTTAAACGTTTAGAAAAATGTGGCTTTACTATGAGGAAGGGTTTTACATTGATGGATAAGTATGTCCATATACTACTTCTCCCACATGTATTTCAAATTTAAACCCTTTTTTAAAGTAAATTCTGGTACACAATTTTAATAATTTATAGTATATTTGATTTTATAAAAAAATTCGTGGTTATACACAAAAACATGGTCACTTTGAGTAATATATACACGAATATGTCTTTCACCTAAATGTATTTTGGATTTGTATTCTGCAGGTAGCAGAGGCGATCATACTCGTTCATAGAGTTGAATGCATATATTCCGAGGTATTGCTGCTTCGGCGGGAAAACGTTTTGTGTATGAAATTGTGTCGCTACACCGAACTCAGTACCCTTTTTTTGAAAGGCAATCATAGAACCTAGTCAGTCCTAGAGCTAGTTGATAATCGAAAGGCAAAGTGACACTCTCCTTCTAGTAAAAGTCATGAAAATTTGATTTTCATCGTCCAAAATTCTACACTCAGATTTAGCAGAAGTGCATGCAGAGTGGAAAACCAAAAATTTGATCTTGCAACAAGTCCGCGTTAACCGCCATTTTGAATGAAAGTTTTTTGCTATTATCTCGGAATCCATCCTTTGAAAAAAATAGTATGACTATTTTGTTTAAAAATAACGATGTTTCATTTCAGGGTTGCACCCGAACACGGTTGGACAACTTGCCCAGCTGGCTGGCTGAGCGTCGGCTGAGTGCTGAAAAATGGCACTGACCCAGCACTGGGGGAGTGTTGTAAAATGGCACCAGCAAAGCTACTACTGCAAAATAAAAGTCTGCGTTGCAAATAGTCGTTTATGTTGCTTGATTGTGACATGATTTGATATATTAGATATTCGAGAATGTGATAGTCGTTCGGATAGCGAATGCAATTTTGAAAATAAGACATTTTTATCAATATCTCGAAAAGTATGACTCGCACGAAGATGTTATTTATGTCTAATATGCCCTCTATTTTCATTCCTAGTTAGAATATTTCCTATCAGAGTACTAATAATATTTGAAATTGGTTTTATTTGGAAGTAAAACTTTGGAAGCATTCAATATCCTAAGTTTTCGACAAACACATGTTATTACAGGTTTACCACGAAAACCGCACCACGCAAGAAGCTGCAACTTGTGTACAATACTGTTCATACTCTCATACTCATGCATGAACAACAAATAGTTTATTTTCAATTAGAAAAACAGTTCGAAACTATATTATATTTTAAGACAAGTATTTCATATATCAGGAAGAATTATCCTAGATCATGGCTGGTATAGCAGAGTTTTAACATCACGCATAATTTAGAGATGTAAAGATGAGTACCGATACACATAATACATTGGTATTCATTCATTTTCTAGTGACAATCATTGGATGCTGCATCTTTGATGACAATTATGCTCCTGAAGCTTAAATCCAAGATATCAACAACATCGCCTAACTGACTCATGCAACCATGTCTAACATGCAGATAAAAATCATAAAAACTTCGCAGTTAAACTTATTCAATGCTTTCAAGAGCTCCAACTACTTGGCACAGTACAAATTATGATAATAATACCATTCTAACCAACTACGAGCAAATGCAGAGAATATGCACGATCTAAGGAAGCTACAAACTCTTTTACGGCTTGGATTTGAACAAGCGATAAAGTAAAACAAATCAAAGAATGCTTGTGCGTCGAAAACGCCCCAAGCATCATCACACTAATGAAGCACCAACGAAATTTCCAATTCACCTGAAATCATACGTTTGGAAACACGTGTGGCTTCGATCACCTTCTTCCTTCTTCGTCCCTGGCAAACCTTCACATCATTTCTGTCGTAAATGTGGGTCCGCTGTAGAGGAGCAGCCCCAAAACCAAACATACGAGTGCGACAGTCCTTCCCATGCGCTTACCGTGTAATCGGGAAAAGAGTCATGATTGTTAGGTAAATTGAGGCGACGTGGTCGAGATGACAGATTTGGCCCTCCTTGGGGCCTTTAGCTTCTTGGTCTTTTGTGTTGGCTCGATCACCTATCATTTGATACTCGTATCAGATAATAATTCATGTCGGCACTGTCGTTTGATCGATTTGTCTGCACGCGGAGTACACGATACGGATCATCGCTACATGCTTTTACTGATCGCGTGCCATCTGCGAGGATTCCTGGCCCCAGACGAGCCTCAGACAGAATCTGCCTCGAGTAAGAGCATGGTCGACATTCACTTTCGTTTGAGAAAAGGTGTTTTTGGTGTTGTGGCTGTGTAAGCAATCTCCATCAATTGTGGAAATAATACCAAGCCTTTAATGACCCAACCTTTGGAGGGGCTCAAGAAGAGCAAGTACTTGAATGTGAATTTCGCGTAAGTACTGGAAATAAGGAGTGGAACAAATTCCAAACATCACCTCAATAACTTTCAAACATCAGAAACAATTTAAAGCCCTCGAGATTTAAGGGACACTTTTATCACCTCGGCTGAGTTGATATTGACGCTTAACATGCAAAGCTTTACAAAGTAATCGAGGTTACTCTTGCTTATCCTTTCCGCGCATTATTTTGATCGAAGTGATCATCAAGAAGAAAATCGCTCCACGCCCATGTCTGCAAGTTGTGAAGAGGATGCTTGCTTACCTATAGCGTCGCTTGAATGTTTGGCTCCTAAGAGGAATAATGAGGAGTTTAGTGCAAAATTGATCTATATCAATAAAATTTGATGAGCTGTTGTTTGCGTTTTGAGATCAGTATTTTGCGATGGCTGAGTTAATTGGTGTTTGTTTAGGGTCAAATTTGTGATGCAAGTAAATGAGCCCGTCCATAGTCTCAACTCAAAAGTAGCGATTAGTGTGATTTGTGGAAATTGGTTTTCAGGATATATTCCGAAATCATTGATGAATTTTCTCTTTAATCATTTCATACATCTACCTACATAGTATCAACGGATAGCAAATTCATTCGGGTATTCTCTCATTTCGTATCGTTATGAAGACGTAGTTGCTTCATTCCAATCTTTCGCTAATCATTCATTCATTCATTCATTCATTCTGTTAAGCTTCGCATAACATAAATAGCCGCAGGACGAAACTATATAAATGTCCATGGCATGCGTCGATTCTTTCCTGGCAAGAGCTGTCTTTCGTCGTTTACTACTTCATTATGAGTTTCGGTTGAATCGTTCTGCTGGGCTTCGCGATTATAAAGGTTGACTCGTCATAAAAGCACAAATTATCACGTTGGCACATCAAATAATGCCCACAATAAAAGTCTAATTGATGTTTGTGGATCATGTGGACCATATATGTATA
The DNA here is from genome assembly GCA_963942545.1 of Oxycera nigricornis. Classification (NCBI taxonomy): domain Eukaryota; kingdom Metazoa; phylum Arthropoda; class Insecta; order Diptera; family Stratiomyidae; genus Oxycera; species Oxycera nigricornis. Next base: position 125,713,934 of record OZ012659.1, on the reverse strand, counting down.
TATCCATCTGTTTATTAAGTTTAACATTGAACCACGGGTGCCTTAATTCCTCACGAAGCTACGAATCGAAAACCTCCAAATTATTATTGCAGCCATAAAGCTCAATATGTTTAGAGTCGACAGATGGTGTTTTATACTTTGAAATTTCAATATAAATTATAATTTTATGGTATCAATGTTCATTAGTACTTTGTAGTTAGTTTATATATTTATTGACTTGTTGTGCGTCAGCTCGAAACCATGAAAAATAATGGTTGATTTAAGTAGTTATTATGAATAATAAACAAAAGATTGTGATTAATGTTACTTTTAGAAATCAAAGTTTGTAAGCGTTTGATCATGAACCAACGAGTAGTTGTTTTCAGTATAAGTACAGCATTTGAGTTTGGGCCTTCCGTTAATTATATTTCTGAAAACTTCAGGACCTACGATCGTTTGAATATTCTGCTTAATATTATTGACAAACCAAATTAACCTCCCATATAAAGGACAATCTCACGTCGATTTGTGCTTCAGATTGATTTTCCACATCGTATGACAACTTTTCTTTACAGAAAGCCTCTGCACCGGCAACCCAATTTTTTCCACAATATATTTAATCACTGCGTACTAATGGCCACTACAATTGACGAACGGTAGATCGCTCGCTCCATCGATCCCATACACCGATTGATTCCGCATCTCATTAATATTTCGTGCGCGACCGTGCAAAAATATGCTGTCCACTATTGCCGCAAGTGTTGCGGTTCTCACTATGTTTGCTCGCATGTCTGCAACATGTTTTGCAACAATCCTCGATTTCTTGCACAACCCACGAAATACCTACGAATTGCTCGATTCTTGTCGTCCCGAGTTCCAACAATTCAACACGGATTGGCAAGGATGTTTTTGTTGTCGGTAACATCGGCTCTTCAAGACGCGATTGGAATATGAAATTATGGATTGCGACCCGAAGACGACGATGGACCGCTCGATGGACGAAAGCAAACTGCAGGACATAAATACGCCCGAACGAACAATGAGCTAGAAAAATGTGAAATGTTTTACAATGTGCCGAGTTGATTTGCTGGTGAAACGAGAAAGAGAACAAGTCCAGCGGTATGGTCACGTAGCAAAAAGTAGTTCAGAAAAAAATTAGCGCAAAATAATGATTGGTACGCAGACACCTAATAAATCCAAGGAAAAGTTCTTTGAGCTGAAGGATGTGGCGGATTGACGAAACGGAACCCAACAAATGGCATATTTGGCCGATTCGGTTGGTATCTGCACACACTAATTGCCGACTGGGTATTGATCTCACAGCGCAGTGGCGTTGCAGAAGCAAGAATGAAGGAGCCGTGTTTGCTGAACGACTATGTATCTCTTTTCATTTTGCAACATGTTCCGGTGCCCATAAGGTTCAAATTCTAGGCCACAGTTTCTTAATTGCTCGTATTTTATGGCCAACCATGAGACCAAGCCTACGTTGATGAGGATTGAATGTGAAGAGTGTTGCAAATTTTCAAACAAACTTGCGATATTATTGGAAGATCTAAAGTCTAAAGCATTCCCAGTCATTAATTTTTGAAGCAGCACTACCAAGAAAAACATGAAAACTTGCAAAATTGGGCGTTTTTTGAGGGTTGGGAAATACAAAATACCTCATGCTCGGAAAATTTTATGAGAATTTCGATTCATCACAATTCAGATCATGCTATGATAAGTAATATTCAATATTCACATATTGTGCGTATTTTAATGCTTTCCAAGTATTTTTCTGTCTATAAGAAATCGGCATGATTTTCAAAACCAATGTTAAGATTTAATTTAAAGACCAACTCTACAAAAACGAATAAAGTTTTTCCGAATCAATCTCCGCCACTGCCTCTTGAACCACCCATATTCCCCATCACATATGCCCGTTACAGTCTACAATCAGCTACGAAACAAATTCGTCAATTACGGACGGTTAGCAAAATGCAATGTTGCGTGTCGAGCTCAGTTACACGTCACACAGAGCGAGTCCGTAGCCGCCAATCAAGTTAGTAACCTTTTATGAATAATGATAAGGTTCATGTCCGTACTTTTTCAAGATACTTTTCGGGACAACTACGAATGCCGGCAGATATTGCTCCTTGGCTCCCAACTGGATATTTGTACCATGGAAAGCAGGATTGCATTTAACCCATCGAAGTAGATGCAACATACAAACAATAGCTGAGATGTATATTTATATATACACACGTTATGTATGCGGCACGTTGATGAGCGGTAAAAACTTCCCCCACTTATTATGTATGAAATATTCATCAAGCATGGTGCGAACGGTGTTGAAATCCATTCACGGAATCCTCAGATAACATCCAGATTTTTGTGATGCACTTGAAAGTTGATCGTTTTTCCGTTGATGCTCGTATGATCGTTTCAGTTGCATGATAAGATTTCTAAACGATCTGTATAGAATAACAATTAGGTAGTTGGTGGCTCGAAAGACGACAGAGCAAATAAGAAGTGGTAAGAGCATCTCCACTTCTTGCTATATTGGTGAGGATTTTCAAGTCTCACGCTCTTCTTAGTCGGTGGCTTGCATCATCCGGATGTTTTTGGTTCAAGGATGCTGTAGAGAGTGTGATATGTGATTTGCTCCATGAATAAGGCTTCAGAACGGATCTAAGCTCAGCACAAGGATCTCAGAACTAAAAGTGTGATATAACGTTTGACGCAAACATGCATATTATGTAAGATTTCCGCCCAACTCCACTTCAACCCATTCCCGATGAACTCAACTAAAATCGCGAAACAGTCCGATTCTCAGAACTTTCAGCGCACCAAAAGCTCGGCATACAGTAACTCACTTTTGTCGCTCCATAAAATTGAATTTATGAAATTATTTAAATCTGTTAATTAGAGACAGCTCAATACAATCGAGAATCCGTTCGTGGACGATGCAAGGAAGCCTCGTCAAATAAATAAAATTTAATTGTCATGACAAAAGGCAGCTCCCATAGCACTCATGCTGCTCTGGAATGGGCGATGCCAATCGAGCGGGATATGCTTACCAACAATCGATATTTATTGATTCTCAGCACTATCATTTTCCGTCTTTATCAGCCGAAAATAATCGAGAAAACCTCCCAATTATGCATTATATAATATTTTGACTGTTCGCCCGACACCCCGTCGTTTAGGAATTATTAACGCTATTATTGTTACGCATGGAACTGTCGTCCCGAAGCTGTGATCCATCCGCGGTGCTTGCAAGCCACGGTGGACATCACAGCAGGTGTTAAATAGTCATATGCATATATTTCACATGAAATCCGAGTATTGCTAACTTAATTTCATTTAAGTTTTTCAGATTGCGTTAGAATATGTTGCGCCTGTGGACGATCATAAATAATAGGTGTTAGTGACTTTATTATTCTGTGTGCCACTGAAGAGGTGGAATTTATGAAATTGTTATAATTTGTTTGATTAGTGGAATTCTGGGGGCACTGGTATTTGAACCTCTTGGACGGGTTTTGGCCGAATTTTTCTGTTTTAAACAATGTTAAAGAATCGAAAAAGGGTTTAAACATGTCATTGGTTTCAATCCTTTTCATGTTCTCCAGCTGAATATTAAAAGCATCCAAAGGTGATGCTATTCTTCATAAGTGACTTCAATTGCTTTCAAGCTTTCATTTAACTAGTTGTTCTACTTTTCATTAGTTTTTATGGAAGCTATTGCCGCATTTATTCTTGAAACACCAAACACAAGTGAAAGCCACGATCAGTCACAAATCAACTGCTGTACAAGGATATGAATAAACGACACGCCGTGGTCGCTTTTTGCTTCCTAATAAATATTTTTTGCAGGGGATAATGTACCGGCAAATGAACGAACCGGTGTTTTATCCACTAATAGTTTCAATTTTTATCCGTTCATGAGACACGAAAGACTACTCCACCACTCTGTAATTATAATTCCATCAAGAACGTCTTGAGGGCTTGCCGGCACATCGATCAAGGACTCGTGTCCATTGCCCAGCATTGTTTTCTTGTCGCATGCCACAAAAAATCCTCGCCGAAATGGTTGAGCAACGTTTAGTTGAAATATAAGCATCATATGTGGACATCCATCGTGTGGAATGCAACAAAGTGTACATCAAATAATACATATGAGTTTTTGACATGATGCAGGCGAGGTGATGGTAGTAGATTGCGCGCACGTCCTGTCTGCACTCGATCCATGCTCACCTGAGGATGAGGCGAGCACGTGAGCGCCTGGCAAGCTGGATAATAGTAGCGACACAGTGTCCTGATACCCATTCAATCCTGGGCTAATTTTGCTAATGTCCGTCAGCAGGTGCTCTCAGTGTGTCTTCGTCATCACGAAATTGTGATGCGGTGCAACCTGGACAAGACCAATTACTTCGATTCGATCTCCTATCGAATAATTGCAACGTCTCCGATAGAAAAAGATACAAGATTTCTCACCTGTGCGTGCGCGGAAGATTGAATTGCAGTTTGATGGTTGATCATTTGATCAGTTCGTTTGTTTGCGTATCTTTTTATACATAAAACACTGTAGACAGATATAAATATGTGAAGAAGGTTTAGGTTCGTACAACTAGGCTCACATATCTTTTATTATTTTGAATTGAAATGAAAATTTCAGGCGAAACGTTTAATTCTACTTGGCTCGTGAATAATGGTTCAAACATATTTTTGTCCTTGCTAATAAAACGTTAGGTTATTCGCTTTATCGAGAATATTCATTTTAGTTCTACACTATCGCCAATTCGTTGTGAACAAGAGGTTTAAATGGCCTTGTCAGTGAAAAAAGCGATTAAAACGCATGTCTTGTCTTATCGTCAAAACCGTTCAGAATGGGCAGCCTTCTAAATGAAAATCCAGTTAAAACTTCACCCTGAAATTTGAAATTAACCGATATTACAGAATGTTGAGAGAACCAGAGTGATTAATGGTAGATTAAAGTTGTTTGCTATTATCTTGGAAACCATTGGTTCTAAGAAAAAATAAGTAGCTTTCTCTTTGTTTACTATGTTTCGGTATGAAATTCACAGTTTTTAAACTACAAGGCTTCAAAGTTTTGTCGAATTGATTTTGCTGTTATATATCTAAAACTGTCAACTTTTCGGAAATAACTTTCACTACCCAACAGGGTTTATTAGCAGTGGAAACAACCCCAAGCGTCGACTAAGCCTCGGCCAGTCCTGGCCCAGTGCTGGGCGAGTGCACTTAATTTTTCAATATCTCGAAAAGTGTGACTCGCACGAAGATGTTATGTATGGCAAATAAAGGGAAAATTTAGTTTCCTGCAACTTTCAGACATATTGTTTGCCCATTGCAAAAAAATATGCGGTAAGAACAGTGCAAATACAACCAGCAGCAAACAGTCTGCATTTGAGTGCAGGCCCAGTGCTGTAAATTGGCACTGAGCCAGCACTGACAAACAAACTCGTTGTATGCCAGTGCTGTTTTTGGGTCTTGGCCCAGTACTGGCGTATAATTCCGCCCGTAGTTATCATCCAGCGCCAGCACTGGCAAACAAGACTCTGCCAGTGCTATAAGGCACTCATCCAGCACTGGCCCAGTACTGGGCCACGGTTGCACAACTGGCAACTTCAGGTACCAGTTACAAAAAGTTAAATGATCTACCAAACTTACTCAAGGTGCTTTTCTCTAGGATTGATAGTCTCCGATTTACAGTGCATCATTTACTTCGAACTGTCTAAAAACGCATAACAACGTCAATTGCAGCAAACCCCATAACATTCCTATGCGATCTGCAGTTGATAACGTATGAAAATTTTATTCGGGTTCAGGTAGAAACTGATTTTTGATAATTATTAAATACATGCTCAATATTCTTGCCTGCGGGTGTTTTTAAATTTATTTTATTGATCAAGCACGTGAACATTTCATGTCAGTCAGTCTTTACATAGCATTATTCATAGGTTTTATTGAATAAATTGAGCAAATTGGTTCAAAGAGCATAAGAAAAGGCTTTTACTGCAAGTAATACTGATCAAATTTAATTTAGATATTGTGCAAATAAATGCAGTGCTAACCGCTTCGCCTCAACGCTTCTTGCATTAATGCGTCCACCATTTTCTATCGCACTTTGTAACTGATCGCCGCCACGGAATGAATTAATAGTTGTAAGTGCAAATTGCATTTATCGCCCATTAATTGCCTCTTCCTTACCAGGTAATCGAGCCTACATGGTGGCGAGTTAAACCAAAACCGAAAACGTAAGTCGATCCATACAATCTGCAAGATACTCTGTTGTTTGTGTATTGTGATTGTTATCGGACAAGTGTTCGATTTGCAAAAAAAGTGTAGCAAGCAGTCACCTTTGGAATGCATGGGAAAATTGAGTTTTTGCTGAGGGACTTCGCGGTGGTCGGCGTGGTTTCGATATGGTCAGCAAAGTGGTTAACACCTTCTGGTTCTTTCATGTCGGTTGTGCAACAAGAGAATAAATGGTTGCGCAGTGTGTTCAATGGGTAGGTGTCCCTTATAAGGTGATACGGCAGGATAACAAGGTATTTGCAGATGAAAGGATTGCACACGCTAGTTGTTTACACTGGAATCTGTTGTTTCAGTAGCAGATATGTTGATGCATATTTATAGTTCAATACCCATTAAAGAATTAACTTCAAAATTTCTTTCGGTATCATACATAGAATAAGAAAATAGATGATATAAATGATAATCCAAATCTTTTTGAAAAATTCAAATTATTTGAGATATAAAGTTGGAGTGCAGAAATGGAACAAATGAAGGATTTCCGCCAGTTTTTAATACCATTCGAGAATGTCGGCCTCTGACATAAGTTTAACTTTATTGATTGACTTAGTGATTTCATGAATTATTTCCCAAACAACAAATTTTTGTCGAAAAGTTTTGGATAATGAATCCAATTTACGGGTAGATATCACAAGAAGAATTGTGCTTCGAATCCTCCCACCAGCTATGCTATTATCATCTATCATATTTGTTTTTTCAAAGACATATATCTAGCATAAAACACTGGCCCTCTCTAAATATTAGCTGTAGGTCAACTAAAATTTAGTCTTAATATCGCTAGGAAAAAACTATTTGCCATCCTGCAGACGGCATAGCTAGTCACTGGAAAAGTTATAACCAATATACAATTTTGTCCAAAATTCATACCCATGAAAATAATATAAGGGCATTAATTCTGATGCGACGAAAAATGCGCTACTGTTGATTTCAGCAGCAGATGGATGAATATCCTTCTATGAAATTCAATGTTTTATTTTTGTTTCTTATGCATGTTGAAATTATGCAGTCCAGAGAAGAAATTGATGTATGGTCGCAAGTGGAGACTATGAAAGCGAATTCCTGAATAGTTTCAATAATAAATTTATGTAAAGAACGCAGTAATTCACATTAATAACTTTTTTTTTGAATAGTTGAAGTTTAGATCGTAAATTTATTATATTTATCAGCTAATTGTTACATTTAAGCGTGATTAGTTTGATCTTTGTGAGCAGTTTCATAACACAAACGAGATTTTACCAGCTATGAAACACAATTCTTCATAACTTAATAGTTTACTATCTTCGGTACAAACGATCAGTGGCTAATAAAAACAAAATTAATTTTCCAGTAATTAAAAGTGATTACAGGATGATAATTTGGGAGGAGCTATTTCTAGTCCGTCAGCAAAATTGATCTTTTCTGCTTAAAATTTTGGCAAAATATGTATCCAATAACTTTCTTGTAACTAGGTACCCTGTTTGCCACCACAATCCCTCTACTAACGAATTCGCTATCAGATATACATGTCCTTAATGAATACCCATCCAATCAGCGGCAGGATAATATCAACCTAATTCGTCATGTAAGAAACGAAGCCTCCTGAAGTTCTACAATCAAGATTGAAAACTGCCCTTCAGTAAAGACATCACCTCTAGTCCGACAAACGAATATATAACAAATAGCGCGCTCGCAGGACCTCTGCACATGGACGAAATAGCCGTTGCGTGCCATTTCTGTTTTCTATTATCGGACAGTTTGTGGACAGTTTCATTATCGCATATTCAGCGTTCGCTCGGGGTTACTGTTCAAGCGGCGTTTTTGCCGTTGACAATAAATTCAGCGAGTGACATAATTGCGCCCTTCCAGGCTTCCAATCAAACTTAAATGCGATGTCATAAATTTAATTATTCGAGCAAACAAGCGCTGCGCACATGAATTATCCTTCGTCGTCTTTATTGCCAGCACCTCTTATCGATTGGTGTTCATATTTCCGTCAGCCAGGACGGGATATCGATCAATTTTCATCCTCATCGAACACTAAGCGTTATTAAATAAATGGAAGGGACGTAATACGATCAGAAACCACCAATTACAAATCACTCTGCAGCAAGGACGACATGAGTCCCCGAGGTTCTCTCGTCTGGTCTGGTCCGAGCCCAAAAAAGCCGTGGGAGCGCCAGGAGCTTAGCAACTGCTTTCCCTCTCGAGCCAAGAATTCGCCCTTAAGAATATTCTGCAGGGCTCCGATGTCTGGACACCATTCAACATGGGATTCCGCCGCAACGAATTTATGTCTTCATTTTTGTAAAATCAGCCAGCGACGGCTAGCAAGAACACCCTGACTCACTGCAATTCGCGAAGATTTGCACAGAATGTTGTAATTAGGGTAATTGCAATTTTTTAGCGCTTCACCGTCGTCGATCCGAACAAAACGATCTTATACATTAGTGGCTTCTTGAGCTGATCGTTGTGCGCACTTGCACTGGTAGTTACATGGATGCATGTACAGGATCATGACGACACGTCCAGCACGAGCCCTTGTCTTTAATGGCTAGTAATTAGATGGTCATCAAGGACCAACTGCCATACGTGAAATAATCGGGTGAAAGGTGGTGTTGACACCTTGACTTGTCGGAGTACATTTAGGGGGTCTTTGATTGAAGGCCAATAAAGATGGTCGATAATTTAAATTGCCTGCGTTCCCGATTGATATGTGTACTTTGGAGAATTTGCAGACCACCCAATACGATTTGATGAATCTTTTTTAAGCGCACTTGAACGATAGATTAAATAAATGGGATCGCTAGGCATTTGTACTCACCTGTATGGGGCATGATGTTCGTCAGGCAGCTGTTTTCGAAGTCCAGAGTTGGTTTCGGTTAGTTTCCCGAAAAAGAATAATAAATTCAATACTTTGTCCAAGTATCGTTCACATCCGAAGTTTCTGCAAAAGAACATAAAGCAAAGTTATATGCGTGGCGATAGTCCTGGAAAAAGTGAAAGCACATTCAATATGAATGTTTTGAAATGCATCAATTATCAAAATAGAGTCAGTTTTAAATATATTCACTGATCCATGTAGATTGTTTTATTAAACTAGGATGTATCACAAGTAATTCATAATAATACTATGCTTCTTAGTCTGAACAAAATCTTCGCTGTCATGAAATATGGCTGAGCGATTCTAAAGAAGTCTGAAGATGATCTAGGAGTCTTAAGGATAGCGAACCACATCCATCAAGGATAGATTTGGCTGCTGTGATCCTTTAAAAACACGTTCTCATGATCTGCAGTGAAAGTTGCCCTTTCACAACTATAATTCAATATGATTTTTTGACCAAATTTAGATTCACAATTACTCCTGAATATTGTTTTGGATAAAATAAACAAGTACTTACTGGAAGATGGCGATGTTGACAAAAGAACGAGAAGCTTGTTTGTTTGTTCTGCAGTTTCAATTTTTAAAGAGTGACGAATGAACTGAGCTTTATGTTGGAAATAGGACTTGATATTCAACTCATGGCTGCATATCATGACTAAAACAAGTCAAGTTTATGCAGTCAAATGTTTTCAACAAACTAGATGTCTTACACGCCACAATAAATTCTATTCAAAACAAAGTCGGGATGGTGTTTCGGTGAAATTTGAGGCGAATCGTCAACCATTAACTATAACTGCTCTATCGCGATTCGAATCAAATTACTCCCCAACAAGCTGGAGGCCAACTCGTCGTTTCTGTGGGACTATCGTCTCCGTCATTATAAAATAAATCTTTAACGATCGCCTCTCCAAATACTGCCAAATGTCATAAAGTCGTTAACGGCTCATCCAAATCCAAGCCTTTAAGTCAACCGACATTTTTATCAGTATGTAAATCAAATGCTAGGTTATATCACTCATTAGAGTGCCTCCGTGTTGTCTTTACTAGGCTACACTGCACCACATCCTCCCCAGCACCCTTCCGACATTCAGATAAAATGATCAACAGCAAAAAGATACACTCTGCAAGAAGTGTGTTACGACTTACGATCATGGGCAACAAGAAAAATCTTTGTCGATTTCGAAATGTTTAAATTGTTTTGTAAAATTCGTGGAGAAGGTCGTTACGACGACGTTTAATGTATTTAGATACACTTTTTCTAGTCAACTTTTAACCGTAATGGCTGTGTCAATTTATCTGGAAAGTTCATTTAATTACACACTGCCGAGGTGAATCTAAATCTGAATCCTAACTGGGCGGGTGGTGCGGCAGAGGGCGAAATAGTTTCGCATTAAACTAGCAAAAATGGAAACCTCTGCACGTTGTTCTAACTCTTGCTACCACAAACAGCGTTTGGTGTAGATAAACGCGACACAGATACAAGTATCTAGTTCTTTTACAACCGAGCCAAAACTGCGTCAGATTAGAGTCGAAATGTCCGTTAATGCCCTTTTTAGTGGTGGCAGCGATTGTAATTTAATTGAAATGTTAATTTGGTGGCTACTTTTAATACGGGTGTATCTGAACCGCGTTCGAGGAGCATGGATTGCACGGTTTCACCTTAACACGTTTTCGGTAACATGAAGATAGTTTTTTCAAGGAAACGGGGAAAGACACACGAAAACAAAAAATAAGGTATTTTAGAGGCTTGCATAGCAAACTAATGAGAAGGTTTCTATTTTCTGCGAAAAGAGGGTGTAAAATAGAAATTGTCATGATATGAAATGTTAGTGGATTTGCTATCGATGGTCCCTAAAAAAAGACATAATAACTCATTGATGTTTACTATTTGTGTAGTCTTTAACTTGAATTTCGGCATCTGTTTATCAAAGAACCACTATTAGCAACCGCACAATAATGGTATGATTTCATTTTTGAGCCATTGACAAGTTAATTTTGATCATATCTATGAAAATTTGTGAATTTTAACACGCCTTCCAAACCATTCGATATATTTATTCGTAATTTGTTTTGCAGGTTATTATTATTTTCATATTTTTATTATTGAACGAAAAATGTTGCTCAATATTCGATTTGAGTGTAATATAAGGAAATCCAAAACTTTCTTCGTCCAAAAAGGTCCTCAAAGAATATGCTTGTTACATATCTAAACTAAGGTAAGAATTAAATTAGGATATTAGACAATAATGTATTTTACAGTAAAAATTTCCATTCTTATATTCTTTTTTGATGGTGATTATAGACTGACATACGATCTGGTTTTTTTAAATTCCTAGCCGTAGAAAATAATATCGCTACAATTCCTTCTGTTATATTTCAAAATGGTTCTCCTTCTTTTTGATGCTTGAAGGCTATGTCTACAATCAGATAACAATTCATCAAACTTTTGTCACCATAATGGATTCATCCTCCATTACCTCATGGTAAGCATCTTTCAATAGCGCTCCGTCCTATTGACATTATCTTCCACTCAGCAGCCAGACAGCAGCCATATCGTTTGAAGAACGGTTCTCGCACCCAGGCGGAAATTCAATTAAATTCTCCACCATAGCTCCGGATCCAATTTAATTCATCGAATCCGAAACCTCTTGCTGTCGTCGCTTCCACAGCTAATCTACGTATACGTATAGCAGCCTTTCGTCCCTGGGGAGAAGTCATTTCAAATGGCCTCTTCGTTCAAATCCTGATGACTGTGATGGTGGCAACCATCATTAGTGCTAACCAAAAGCTCATCCAATCTTATCGTAGCACAACACAAAATTTCAACCTGATAGTCCTGTGGCTTAAGCCTGTGTCTAGAAGCAACGAACCGACGGCATGGTCCTGGCCGATAAATGGATGGAAGCTGAGTGGAAGTGGGAAAGGATATACGCGCACAGTAACGATATCGATTTAAATTAGTTGGTGTGTGCTGATAAATGAAGTGTGAAGTACGTTTGGGGATGGGGAATCAAATAGGAAATGGTGTTGAATCCATTTCGCAATTTATCAGCGCCATTTAAGCAAGGTGGTAGAGGTACGAATATTTTTAAAGAGCATAATTAAAATTGAACAATTGCAATTTGAATTACAATGTTAAGCTAGCATTCAAAAAGTGGATGTGGGAGACCCATCTACAAGTCAACTGCTTCTGGTGTTAGGTCCACTCCAGTCACAAAATGTGTTCGTTCTTCGCTTGGAATCTTTACTATGATGGTACAGTCTGCACAGATGCAACTCATGGAGACGTTGACCATCGAAAATAGTTTCACTCTAACATTTACTAATCATAGCAGTAGTCTGATATAATCTGATATCAATCAGGAAATGGAAAAAAAATAGTCATCTAGTAGCGCCATCCCAATAAATCATTGGCCTACCGCGGGCTCCAATCATGACCCTATCCTGTTAACACGAACAAATAACCATGAATGCCATCAATATTTATGGTGGGCACGCATTCCACGGAGATCCGCGTGAGAAACCCTTTCTTTACGTCTGTGCCTATGGTTTATGTTGAATGCGCAAAGGTCATCGGCTCATCGAATTGGATATCATTCAAAGATGGTACCATTATCGAAATTGAATTTGACATTGTGTTAGTAGTGGCGCTTTAGATTGAGGAGTTGATAAAAGTTTTATTTTCAGTCGTCGTTTCCATAATCGAATGACGAGTCTAACGTAAGAGTAATAAGAAATGGACCACTTACAGTAGGTAATGGACTACCAGGAACCTATCGATTGTACCACTGAAACGACAAAGAAAGTGTTGAAGTTCCATCCTGTTTTGAATCGGCAATGGTGAACCATACTTTGGAGTACCGAGTAGTATTATTGAGTATTTTTTTGGAGTTGTTGATAGTTTAAAAACATGCCTGGAAGTTTTGCTCACCGCACTAGGATACAATAACCTATTTTCCCGGAAGCCGTCCGGGTGTTGAATGGAAAAATTCACATGCATAACTCCTAAAACAAAAGAAGCATCATAGACGACTTGAACACATACCATCCTAAACAACAACGATTAGTGTCCTATCACTGATTTATTATCAACTTTATTGCTTGATTTTCTTTCATGAAAGTGTCTTCCACTCCACACAACAGTGGCGTACTCCACGCGGCCCCACTATCTGAACATTTCCCAGATTTTCGATGACCCGCTTCAGCCTTACCATTTCAGATTGCGAGCCATGCATAATTCCTCCGTTAGCGATTTTATTGCCTGCACACTAATCGTAGTCGTGATCGCGAGCTCCCGCAGAAGTTTTAGGAGAATACCTGCGCCAGTGGCCGGACATGATAATGGCTAAGTGTGACGGGAGTCGTGGCGCCCAGCATGTGGCCCATTAGGGAATTCTTTTCTACAGTTTTGCAGGATTACCTGGGAATGATATGGTCGTGTGCGTGGAGCAGCGCAGGTTGATTCTTCGACTCGAATGCGTTCACCTGAGCCACGCCAGCGATTTAAAGATATTAGCTCATAACTGTCCCATGATAAACGGCTGTGATTGTTATCGGAGTTGACAAAGATTCAGGCTTACAGAAGTCTGTAAAAACAGTGCTAGTGAAGAGATTGCCGAGCAGTGCTGCCAGTTAATTGAGAAAGAACCTTCTTGAAAGGTAAACTCAGATAATTACTAGAATCATGGTCGAAACTTATACTTTCTTAAGAGCAAATCTAGCAAACAACTGCATCTGCAAAATCGAATACCCAAGAACTTTCCGGGGCTAATTCATCATTGCATACACAATATGCCTTCATTTCTAAAAAAATAGTATGGCAGGACTGAATCGTCCTAAATTCATGTTTGCTCCAAAGGGTCATCTGCCGATACTATTATTTTTTCCTACATCCAACGACGGTTGATGCTAACAGGAAATTATAATTTAGTCGCAATAAGCATCAATTTACGGTGAAATTAATTAATTGACCAAGATAGCAAGATATTAGTTTTCGTCCAGATTAACCAAGCACCGATTCGCCGCAAGGTCGAAACAAGCAACTAATTGGATTTGTATTCGTAATTAGGGGCTGAATACAAAGATTCGTATTCAACAAATGCCAAAAACTTGGTTCCAGGCCATAACGTTTGCAACGTTGGTATTCGCGCCAAGTTCTGTTCGCTTTCGAATTTTTCTTGCTCTCCAATCTTATGTTTTTCAGAGTGGACTTTCGGTTGATAACGATTTTTCTGGTGGTGGTAGTCGCGGCAGCGTGTTTTGATCAAAAGGCGATAGAAAGGTTGCTTCAATCACGCTCTTATCTGATGGAATTCAGATAAGTTGTGTCAACAGAATGACTACTGAAAACATACACCGTGAAGCTGTTTTGCATAAATTATGCGTTGCGCGACGATTATTCATACGAAGAAGATGGTTATTTTGGAAGGCAGCATTCTGAATATTTATTTCCAGAAGATATCTGGATATCTCGATGGCAGCGTGGAAGATGACTATGAACTTTATAAGAACTTTTTTAAAAATAAATTGCAGTTCTTTTCAAAATCAATGATTGTTTTTTGCCTGTGAAATTTTAATTAACTTTGGTGAAATTTTTATGCATTAATGCATGGAATTAGGCTGCGACCAGCATTTCGTTTGTTTAATTAATTTCTTTTGATGGATTACATATCTACTTGACCAAGCTGTTGTATACCTATAGTGAAAATAACTAAAAAATTAATTCTAAAAAATTATCTCTGAACAAATTCAATGTAAAAAAATGTACTTTTTTGTAGAATTGTCGGAGCAAATTACTATATTATTATTATTATTATATTACTATATTATTATATTATTTTTACTATATTTTTCCCCGGGAAAATTTCCACAACATTTTTATTGTGTATTTTATTTTTATTCATTTCTAAATTCTAATATATCTATGTAGAAATCTGATAAATTTGTTGAAAAAAAAAACAAAAATGGTAAACGAAAACTCAAAAATTACGGAAGTCTTCTGAGACGTGTGCATGAGGCTGTACGACTACCTGAAATAAATAAAGAAACATTTTAATAAAATTGATACCAATACACGTATCATCAACTATGCTTGGCAAACACATTTCATCCCCCTCATGAAATTACGAATTTATCAGGTCTTATGCCTGTTCGAGATGATGCCCACTACTATCTGGACTACAATCCGCACTTCAACCTGCACTCGCACCATTATTGGTCGGTCTTGGACGCAATAGTAGCTGCGGGATATGTTCGCTTGCCCGCGAGCAGCTCACGAGTCCATCTTGCCGACTGCTATTCGGATACGAATCTTCTCATTATGATATGGGTATATCTGCTTTTATAATGTGTGTATTTTTAATTTAAGGATTTCAATATGAATATTAGCTCTCAAAAACAAAGGCTGTTTAACAAAATCGAATGACCGCTTTACAATCTACATATAAGGAGCCTATCAAGCACTGCTTCTTTAACATTCTGCAACGAATCTCTCATAAGTTGAAACCAATATCTACAATAATTCAAAACCGTTCACATCCTTATTTGTGGAACACAGAATGTTCCCTCATTCATATCTCTAACTAGGCCAATCTCAGCATAGGTGTAGCGATTATTGGTGCCGGGAATTAAATGCCAAACACCATGAAACCAACACTATTGGTTTCAAGCCGACTTTGAGTTTATGTTCGTCGGATCGAATGTTATGAGGCGAATTTAATCACCGAAGCTGAACATCTCAAATCGCTTAGTTCGCGAAGGTCAATTGGAATCGCATGAGCTGCAACTTGAAAAGCATTTAAAACTAAATCCGCGCAGACGTTAATGTTTTTCCTCCCCGGGGGCGAATGGGATCCACTGTTGAAGAATATGCGCGCGCATACGGAAATCCATACCACACATTATTATGGGAGGCTTGAGTCGCGCATTTCCAATAGCAAGTAAAGTAAGGACCTCATTTGAACGTTTGGTATCGCGAGGTGATATCGAAACTATAAGAGCTACCCAAATGCGATCCATCAGAAAATGGGTGTTCAACCAATAAAATACTGCACTCGTTGAGTTGGCTCTAAACAAGCAGGAGCTAGAACGTGACGATCCAATTCGCCCCATTCGGGGCTAGTCCACTTTTTACATTACACCTGGGACCATTGTTATATCGATACTACTAATAGTATCTTTCGTTGATAAATAACGGTTAGTGGATTCAACTGACCAACGGTCACTGGTTTTATGGAATCCCAAAGACTGTACTCGAGCGCGTTGGTCGAAGTGTAAAAATCGTTGGACGCGCTTTCAGATCTTTCATGAATTCCATTACTAATTTAAATGGATACCAATTGCCATAGTGAGTGTGGCCTTTGGCCAAATCGGCAAGAGTCTATCCTTCGACGTGCATGCCACACAACACCTCAACGGGCTGGGAAGTTGGTTGGTTGATGATGGCGAAAGAAACATCGTCAACCAAGCTACCGAAGACAGCGATAGCAAATTGAACACCTTTTACGCGTGACAGAGCTCATTACTATTTGACAATTTTTGCTGTACGACAAAAAGCCACCACATCTAATTTGTAGCCGTAACAAATATGGAAAAGTATTGATAGGCCTTTTCAAAATAAAATTCATATCGGAAGGATGAGTGGCTTAAATACATATGACATGCATACGATATTGCGACACACTTGAAATTAGTGGCTTCTTCCCTGCTAAGTTCTGATATAACAAATGGGACGTAGTATCACATATGTTTCTAATTAGGATATACTAAATTGAAAACCGCTTCATTTGCTGATGAATTCATAACAACTGAGAAGCTTACAAAGTATTCTTTGTACAACTCTGGTGAAAACGCACATTCAGCGCCAAAGTATCTATTTGAATGACTAAAGGATGAAAGTAGTATGCTATACTAAAAGAATTTTTTCCACGATTATTGAAAAGAAAATAACAGTCGTAACAGTCGAGAAATTTGGAAAAAGGTGAAATGAAGATGCCCAAGTGAAAAAGAGTAAAAGATTAAGAAGAATAAAACAGAAGTGTTTGCCACGCAATTTTATGATGTACATATAGATTATAGATAATAAATGCTGTTTAATTTTGAACTTACTATTTTAAAATATAATTTTGATTGGTTTTGGAGAAAATTTCTACACGCGCGCGAGTAAACCAAGTCATATTTATTTCATTCTTCATGTGGACGAAAGTAAAATCAAGCGCAGCCATTTACACTAGTGCTCAATACTCACGCATTGGCTGACCTTTGCTGAATCGCTTGACCCAAATATCTTTAATGCACCCGGTCAAATCAAATCAAAGAACCATTAAATTGCCCACCGTGCAACTATTATCCAGGATAATCCGTTTCAATTGCCATCATAATTCATCTACTGTACACAAATTATTGTCCTCGTCGAGAGAGAAGAATGAATATATTTAAATCAGTTAGTCGTTTCTGGTTTGCCAAATGAAATAGCAGTTCTAATTGACATGGACGGCTACCTCACAACCATATCCTGCCAAAAGTTTCTTACAATCCTGTGTAATCAAACCACTTGAGTTCTTGATTAAAACAGTCATTCGCTTAATATATTCTGATTGCTCACACGCTCACCGAAAAATAAGGTATGCGATGCTATCGTAGTCCGAACAAAATACAGAGTCCATGAATTTATTCGAAATTGTAGCCACCACCGTGGGCGCTGTTCGTTTTGTGTAAATTTAATATGCTAATGTTGGATCCTGGACAGGAATGGCCCTTGCCAGTTGGCCCATAATCACCTTTCAGCTAACTCGCATCATATTGTTTATCGTATACAATGTTCTGTCGTCACCCGAGCAGGAGGTCCTGTCGGTTGGGTCTTAGTAGAGTTGCTTTAAGATTGTTATGAGAGGAATCCAGTAATAAAGGTGACGAACGGAAAAAACACGTCAAGGTAGCTGGGAATTAAGTTGTATAACGTCAGGACATATGATTGAATAGCAAATTTGCTTGATGGTTCAGTGGCGGTGTTTGGGGCAAAAGAATATTGTAAGTAGGATGGTTGAAAATTAATTAAGTCTTCAAATGGCTTGTGTATTTTGTTTCACTTGATTATAGCTAGTACAGCATAGGGCATCGCCTGCATACATTATTCGAATTCTCATGAGCAGACCATCGTCCTGAATATGATATTTTTTATCTAGCTCATAAATATCCAACCAAAAGACATAAAGAACAGGTTTCCCCTTAGATTTCAGTCGAGTTTTTCCTTCATTCTACTAAGCAAAATGCAGAGATTCCTTGATCGGTAGGTACACTAAAGAACAAGAACTACATATTTTCAGTACTACTCGAGTTGCTTAAAGGCAGCAAAATCATCAGAATCCAACCGCCACCTCTGTACTCTAGTAGCTCCTCAAATCTTTGGTCAGCTCTTTTCTTTCGACATTCCTAGTATACCAATCTGCCAACAATCGACACACCGCGATACACTATTGTTCTGAGAGCGAAATCAACGCAGCTAGCACCATTATGATTTAATTAGGTAACCCACCCCTGGCCACATTTAAGAATGCGGAAAAGGTCGCGTATTAAGATATAAATGGATTCCTTTGGAAATTTAAGTTGACACGACCGTGCTCCGCGACTTCGTCTGTCCTAATATCCCATTAATTCTTTTGTTATCGCGAAATGATCACTTCTTTAGTTGCTCATTTAGGTATTTAGTGATTCTTAATTAGGCAAGTTTGCCACTCGGTTGTTCCTTCAACCTACCCTTTCCATTATTCGTGCAGTTCAATCCTGTGTAGTCCTCACGCGTATTCAGCAGGAAGTAGTGAGACCATTCGACATATATTTAGCCAACACAGTTGTAGCGGGGATGGTATCGCAGGGTACGATGGATTTATGGAGAAATTTAAGTGGTGTACTTCACTCTTTTCACAGGTAATTTATGCAAATCGAATGCGGTCGGTAATTATGTTGATTGACTGGTGAAGGCATGACGCGTTCCCCATTCTTGATGTTTGAAACGCGATTTTCAAATGTTGCAGGGACTGGAGTGTCAGGTGGACACGCTATTTCGTCCTTTGAATTCTGTGGGAATCGAAAACAAATCCGTCTGCTTTTATAATATGTAAAATTTGGTTACCTAAAAACAATTCGAACTGAGTAAATACTGTCGTCATCTATTAAGAATCCAGGAACAGGATCAAATGTGCAGAAATCGATGGAAATAATAATGGGCAGTGATTAAATAAATCAATGATAATTAGGCAACAGTGTAAGAAAATACCTACGAAAGAAATTCGAGCGCTGATTTTCCTTGGATTTAAAATATATAAATTTAATAAAAAGAAAATAGATTTATTCACTCGATTTAGTGATCACGTGAATTATTTTTTAATGATGTAAAGGAAGAAAGACGAGAAACCATGAAAATTTCCTCAAACAATTAAGTTATGGGAAATTGTCGACTATCCATCAACTAATCCAAGCAATCTTTCTTCTGTTGAATTCTTGTATGTAACATTTGCAAATGAACATTTGGTAGGCATAGATTTTTGCCTACGCATTTTAAAATAAAATTTCTGATAAACAAATAAATAAGAATTTTTTTTGAGTAACAATATTTTTAGGTTAAAGTTTGAAAAATAGAGAGGAAACTATTTTTGAATCGTTATTCAGTTGAAGGCTTTTTCAATCGAAACAAATCATAGAAGCAAAGTGAGAAGAAGAAAAATAATAAATTAATTGTTTGAAGACTATCTCGGCAATATCTAGTTGGTGGTAAACAAATAAGAAGTTGGAAAATGCAGAAGATGAAAATAATTCAAGCGTAAAGGCCAACAATTATAAATAAGAGAGTCACGTTATGAATTTTACAGATAATTTTATGAAGTAGAGGACATCAAACAATTTCAAATGAAATGGTTTTTAAAAATATTCTGGATGAGATTCACTTCAGAAGATGAAAGAAAGTCAAATCAATTACATTTGAAGCAAATATTTTTTAGGCAAGTCTACTAAATCTAATAAAGAAAAATATTGATATAAAATTTTACAAAATATTCTTTAAGCAATGAATTTATTGAAATTCACATTGGTGAACTGTTGTTTGGCAAAATTTTACAGAAAATATATAACACATACCCAAAAAGTTTTCGAAAATTGTATTAAAGCTTACAAATGCAGAGAAATGGTGGTCAACCGTTCGTATAGATTGTAAAATGTCTATAAAATACATGAAATCTTCAACACATGATGGAGAAAATAATCTTTGAAGGGACATTGCGAATAGTTTTCGTTGTGTATCATCTCTCTAAGTATATCGGAAATGGTTTGCATAAGAACGAAAAAATGAAGCTCTGAGCAACATTTTGTTCACTTAGGAAAAAAATGACAACATGCTGAGGTCCTAATAATGCAAGAGAGGCTTAACAAGCACAGAAGGGAGAATTTGTCAAACAATGGTCTCTGACATAAAAATCTGTACTGAAAAAGGCAGCTGTTTTTAATATCAGTGGAAGGTGCTGAGAAATGCAAAATGTGATATGGGCAGCAATTTCCTCTGGGAATGAACTAGTCGAATCATTAAAACCTATTAAAACATGAAGTAGTAGTCGAATAAATGAAAGTTTTTACTTTTAATCCTCAAGACAAGCTCTGATTTGGATGTTTAATTTATGCTTTGAAATGTTTGTTTTACTATAATATTCAAAATCAGACACATTGTGGAGGTTATATTGTTTGAAGATTAACAACAATAATGATATTTATGGGGGGAACATTTGAAGCTCGCTATAGAAAAAGCTTAAAATGAGGAACCAAGTTCTGAATCCAAAAATGGGAAATACCTGAATTATTTATCAAATTGGTATAAGCATGATTTGCCTACTAGTAATTATTTTAAACGATTCACGGTTTGAGGGAAATGGATTGGTACATTGTTTAAAAGATCTTTCCAATTGCTACGTCGAGTGTTGGTTTTTGAAAATAAACTTAAAAAAAATTGAGATTCAAGATTACATCAACGACTACATGATAGAATCATAAAGGTGTATTGTGATTTGCTTAGAACACTTTGAAACAGAACCATTGTCTTTTATTGATAATACGTAGTAAACCATCTTAGCAAAAAGTGCTGAAGCTGAAGGCAATATTCAATGCCCAATAACCTTTAATGAAAAACCAGTTAAAAAACGTGAAACCTGTTAAAATCTTATATAACATTGGCATGAATGCATGAAGTCGTCTATGATTCATTTGAATAGGCTGACATTAATTTCCCTTAATTACAGTCCGCTTTTTGGGTGGTGGCACCTTCTCACGTTATGCTTGTCGCGGAAGATGTGACCAATTGTCCTCGCACAGTGGCAGAAATATTTCGGTCTACAACATTTCAGTATTCAACCGAGGAACGGACACGACTCATTAATGCGTGGATAATTATTCACCGTAGAAAACATATATGTTAATCAGGCTGACGAGACTCGGAGGCAATATCGCGCAACAAAAGTCGAACATCGCTCGAAATTTGTTCCTTGGATACTACATACAATACTACATCTGGACCCACTGTAAATAACGACCAATCTCCGTGTGAATTATCTTAGCCCCAAATTTCGATTTAATCAAATTATTATGGAGACTTTTTTATCTCGGTTGTTTGCTGTTAGATGGAAATTATGTGATAATAAGGGGCATTTGTGTATATGTTGATTTATTAAAAATTGCTCACAAAATAAATCTCTGATCCACTATCGAGCTTGTAAAATTATGCTGTGGTGAGATTTGGTCGTTCCGGTAGCGAACTTTTTCTTAATTAGTATGATGACAGAGCAGGTAGGTTTATATGATAGGAGACAGAGAAATAAGTCCCAAAGATTATTATTTAATAGATATTGATAGGTAAATGAGGACAATTGATGGTATCTCAAGTTTAAGGAAAGCGCGTTAAAATTATCAAGACAGTCTATGTTGAGTATGATGAAACCTAGAAAATTTTGCCATGGTTTTATGATGCACAGCGATCTTAATGATCATTTTGAATGTAAATTTTTCGGCTTATATCCAAAAAGTGATGCCGTGTTTAGATTCAAGTTTCAGGGGTCCACCATCCGACCAGCACTTTGAAATCACCATTTTTCAAATAAAGCTCGTAAACTATATAGTCATCTACCTAATACAGTTGTATTCGGCAATTTATTAGAGTTTGAAAGTTGTCACAGAAACTTTAATTCGCAACAAAATACTGCTTGTTTTTGTCAGCAGACTAGAGCTACGCTTCTCAAAATGGCTGCGAAATAGAAAACCCTATTTGAAACTCACCCAGCTGGCAGCTCTGCTTAGATGAAACTATGAGCATTATTAGTAAAAGTTAGGTATCCTACTATGCAGCAGTTTCATTTAACTTTCGATTTGCTCATGCGCAGTCATCATTATTGGCAAGAAGTAAATTAAATGTACAGTGTTTGTAGCTGTTGTTAAAGAATGAAAATATTCAACCCTAAATAAACATTTTCAATACTCTCCTGGTTTGATGAAGGACTACCAGGGATTAACAATTATTCCAATATGACATAAATCGAATGTTTAGCCCAGTAAAACTGACAATATTTTCGTTTAAACCCTAAACATTTTGCTGTTACGCTTAAGGCTTACAATGAATTTGGATCTTGGCTCAGATTGACTATGCTTTTAAGGTGAGCACCCAATTATTTTTTCTTCTTTGTTTGCGTGTTATCCGCACCTTTGCTATTAAAACATTTTATTTCTACGATTAACTGTAGCCAACATACCGTCTCAACAATGAGCATTAATCGGTTTGTGTCTTACGACAATGTCCCGCATACAATACCGATAAAACCAGCAAAGAAGCCCAACGACCCCATGACTTATGTGCCCCACTCGCCAGAGG
This sequence comes from Oxycera nigricornis, assembly GCA_963942545.1. Lineage (NCBI taxonomy): Eukaryota > Metazoa > Arthropoda > Insecta > Diptera > Stratiomyidae > Oxycera > Oxycera nigricornis. The sequence continues at coordinate 125,690,883 of OZ012659.1, read as the reverse complement.
ACATCTAATTACTTGGCCACGCCATCAAAACTTTAACGGCTGCCCATTACTGGCGAAATTCGAAACCTTTCGTTTCGCTTCCTTTTCGTGGTCCCGTCCAAGCCCAGTTCAGTTCAGTTCAGTTCAGCACCTCGGCCAAATCTGTATCTGTAAGCTGTCTGAATCCAAATACCTAGAACGGCGTTGTGCTTATATGATAAGTAAGAGTAAGTTTCGCTACACAGGCATATCAAAATTTCACCTCGAGTCATTCGGCAATTGCTCAGTTAGTCGTCATAGTGTCTTCACACTTAAAGGAACAATCATAAAATGAGGCAGTTATGAGGTCTCTGCAACTTACGGATAACGACCGACCCAAAATGATTGTACAGATTTGATTTAATTACGAGACTGAGCAGTCGCTGGTTCTGGTGCTGATGCAGCACTCGATTTGGTACTATACTATTAACGAATGTCTTAACTGGTCAAGGTCTTAATACGAACGGGATGTCTCCGTATAACCACCACCGCAAAAAGGTCTAAAGTACTGTTGGCTCAGGCGAAATTAATTAACAAAGTCCAATATAATTTCAATTAAAAGATGCGAAACTCTCGCTCGTACTTCTTTCGGTGATTCTCGATAAGAGGCAGCCAAAAACAACATAGTCTTTTCGTAAACATTCTGATTTGTAAGGTGTACGCAAAAGATAGTCCAACCGGTAGGAATGTTAGTGACGGACGTAAGCGAGGTCTTTATTACGCCGTTAAGTTTATGGACGCGGTTTACAACCCCTGACATCGATGAGGCAGCTTCTAGCGGTGACCTCTTAAAAGGGGCAATTATTTTATAAATCAGATAGACGCAACGCTATTCCTGCTATAATTGTAGTTTTTTCTGCATTGTGAAGTGAGGACCATGATGAACCGAAAAAAGGAAAGGCAAATAGCACCACGAGCTAGCCACTATAAAAGCTTTAATTAAACAGTTCGCCTGTTGTTTCGTTGTTTGTAAATAAACTGGCTTTTTGTTTTGGAAAATGTGAAGGTAACGTTGTTTCAGGGACAGAGCACAATGGCATTGTGCTATTTTATTTTGTAACAAGAAATAAGATCATTCGATTCAAATTGGCAAAATAAATTCGTCCACAAATTTAGGACAACCATTTGTACCTGAAAGTTATCAGAACATCATTTTTTGTGGAATAATAACAAATCTTAATTTTGTTTATGAAACAGCAGATGCCGTGTTTGCTCTGAAAATTTTCTGAAAAGTAAAATAAATTGAGCCCAGAGCAAGAATAGTTCAACCAACCTAGTTGGATTGCAGCGCTTAAAATTATAGGTTGAATTCGTTGGGTTTATTTCGTTTTTTTCTCTCACTACGAGAAGCATATATCTAGTTTTATTTAAAACTAGAATATATTCATTGTTCCCTAAGACGTTAGTCTGCCAAAACTACGAAGGAGCAAGAATAAAGTTAATAGAGTTGACCTACGAAAAACCAACTATATTTTCAAGAGATTTTCCGTTGGCAAAGTGGCTATTGACGATTCCCGCTTTTGGATGTTAGATTGTGCAGAAAAAGCTTCTGCATATCGCTTTGATCGGTTTCATGTCTTTCATGTTATTTAACATGTATCAATATAAGATTTTTGAATGGTTCTCTGATCGAGCCCTATTCATGCATTGAATCAATATCAAATGGCAACTACTCGTACCTATGCAGATTTGATAACCATCGCCTGCATAATTCGTATCATAACTTCACAGTCAATCCTTTCTAGCGTTGGCTATGTGCTTCCGATCCCGTTAAGGAACATTACGAAAACATTTAAGTGACTAAATTAGTAACCATCACCAACACCGCTTATTATCGTCGTTATCAGCACCATTACCATCATCGCCATTATCATGGTCTCATCGCCACCAAAGTAAACCAACCGAACTCACCGAAATAGTGGGGCCGAAACCGATGGTTTTACGAGCGCACAGATTAATTGTGAAACTCTGTTCAGTTTTACGAGCAGCTTTTTATGCTTCTGGTTTACTTCTTGCATAGCCAAAAGCACTAAGCCCAGCAACTCTTACACGTCCAGCTGGATCAGGTCGTCAGCCTGCCTTCCTTGCTTCGATGGATCAGATGGCTCGGACTCGGATCGCTCTCAGGCTAGGAAGAGGTTGAAGCATTAATTGGTCATGTCGTAGATTCGGATTGTCTGATAGACTGCCAGTCTATCTTCCACCGTTTCTCCAACAGACAGGACAGACAGCGTTTGCACTCACCACCATGGCAAGTTTGTCACATTAAGCTCGGCAAACGGACGACAGCGAATGTGGGGCCGCGTCCGATCAAGCATTTTATCTATTTCCAAGAAATTTTCAGAACAAATAGACAGGCTTAGGATGCTTCCTAAAGTTGGATTTGATTGATTTACATTTATGTTGGGGATTTCATTGGAAATTGATTTAATTGATTGTCGTCGCACCTGTTTGTGGCAATTAGGATTGGCGCTGATTTCCTAGAAAATCGTCTTCGTGCTCATTTGCATGGGAGGTAGTATAGTCACGGCGATTGATTGCCCTTCGCTCACAATATCAATAAAAGGTGGCATAAAGTTGCACTTCTCGCAAGGGTGGATGCTGGGTGGCATGAAGGGACGATCCAGTGGACCTACACCAGTGTCTACAGCCTGTTGTGTCGAGTGGTGTCGGCTGTTGGTTCATCAGCTACCGGGCAACAGGAGGTAATAAAGAAGTCAACAGTTAACTAAGGAATCTAACAGATACATCAACTATTTATTGAAGATGTCAGGCTTCAGGGTCCCCCTAACATTGGCTGTAGTTTTATGTTAACAACCCTATATTTCAAAGGCTTAAAAGAAGTACTCCCATCCACTTCGATAGAGCCATGCTTGATACTAGAGCCAATGGTAAAAATACATTAATACTTAAAGAATTGAAATTGTTAGTTTGGCGTGAATGTAAACAGTTCAGTTTGCATCACCACAGCTAATGCAGAAACATATTCGCCATTTATCAAAAATAAGGATATAGTTATGGTTCTGCTACAAATAAATAAAAATGTAGGTACGCATTCTGTTTGGAAAAAAACATATTTTCACCTTCCAAAATCACAATTTCACAAAAACTTCCAAGTGCTTTAAGTTCGGCAGCCTGCAGGATGGAAGAGCATCAAGCTCACCAATTATCATGATTTTAATGTGACCTCAGGTATAAGTATTCAGCTTTCATTTCATGTACCAATTCTTCGTGAAAATAGATATGAAACTTTTATTCTATGAAGAGTGACTACCTACAATAGATGGTGAAACTCTTAAGTGTTTAAAGAATAATGTTAGTTCAGGGGTAGCAACAATTTGTGGAGCATCTTCGTTTTTTAATTGCTTGATGTTCCAATTAGACCTGAAATTTTGCTGTTAAACTGCTAATGATGATTGAATACCTATCCACATCGGCAGCTGAATAATTTGAAACTATTCACTTGTACTCATTTCCTTAAAGATATTCCAAAAAACTAACGAATCTAGATTTATCAAAACAAGTTCCGAACTATTCTTTCGTCACATGTTACCATATTTTTCGTTAACAGCTGCACTTATGCTTTTCTACTAAATGGAGTTTAAAAAAATGGCATTAGGTTTAGTAAACTGGCCTCTAAAATGACATGAATTTTGCATAGGCAGACAGAAAACAGGCTGTGTTTGTTTGCATTGTGTATGTAGTGTAGTTGCGTGCACAAGTACAAGATTCTGAGGTCACAGTCCAGCTCCCTCCCACTTGGCTGGCTATTCGAATTTACGATGATTATTTCGCACTGGGATCTGTCTTGAAAATAAGTTTATGTAGGAAAACTGCATTTTTTCCTAGACTTCTTCACGTTTTTAACGTAAATAATCTCGTCAGCAAAGCAATCAGAACAAACGATATCGCAAATGGCTCACAACAAAATGTTCTTTGAATAAGCTATAAATAAATCGCTTCAATCGAAAGACATCCAATCCATTTTTGTGTCATTCGAGCAATACATATCTAGGCTTTTGATTTTAAATCTATCAGAAAAGCCTAAAGTGCATGATTTATTTTAAAAAAAAGTCAAAAATAAAAGTTACGAACAAAATTGGACAAGTTTGAAATAACATAAACAAAATTTTTGCCAGAAACCAAGTTAAAATTTGTGTTTTTTTGCAAACACTTGAAGCCAGTTTGTGTATGAAGAATAATAGAAGAAAACAAATATGAAAAATAAAAATAAATGATACTAGTATCCTGATTAAAACATTGAATTCTTGTTAAATAGCAACATTTTACATAGAAAACCAGTTTGGATGGCAACAACGTCATTCACAGACACGATTATATCGCAAATGAAGGATATGAAACAATCGACATGGTTTTTAAAAGAATTCTATTTTGGATCCAAAAAAATTATCCAATAATTTGAAAATAAATTTTATATGATTTTCAATCAAGTCTTCAGAATAGCAAATAAATGATAATATTTATTGTTAAAAGTTTTTTATTGTACTTCAGAAATTGAACTGATTTTTCGGAAGATTTTCAATTTACCTTAGATTTTGTGGAGATATTTTATCAGGAAAATAAATTTTAAATTTCAACATGTTTCAAAAGATTTATGCTGTTTTTTTCATAAAAATTGCGGTGTATGTATCTTGGGGAGCCACACTACATTGCAATTGACTGGAGACGACTTGTTTTTTGCATGATGAAACCAGATATATTTTGTGTCTAATAAATTTTAAGCCCATTGAAATCGATGCAAGGTCTTCTATAGTGAAAAAGACCGTTCTTTTGGAAGTTCATCCTGCATTTTTTGCTTTCACAGGTGCATATTATATTGAAGTTAAATACGTTTCATAAGTGTGTGGATTTTAAGTTGGAATTATCTTTTTGTTTTATGAATAGGCAGGTATCTACTCGTTAAGTTACTTCATAGTTGTCGGAATTAACAGAAGAGAGCTCAAACCAGATATAAGTATTATTGAGGAAATTGGTGTAAGAATAGTCTTCACTCGCGAAAAAGGATTAACCGCCCAAATGCAAAATAATTTACCATATTATTCAATCAAAAATTTAATGGGCCACGTTTTTTATAAAAACTGAGCTTAAATTTCATGTAGTGGCATAATCTCTCCACAGATTTTTGAAGCTTTGTTGATTATAAATTTGAAAGCAAAATTTCCGCGGCGCTTGAAAAATGATCTCGCCATTTCGGAGGCCCTATTTCGTGTACTTACCTTTTGTTAACGCCACAACGTATAAATGATGTATGTATGAGTTTTTGCAAATTAAATTCTACACAAGTTGGTCATATACTTATTTTTTGTCGAAATAACACTTACTGCATTGGTTTAGGAGGCGCCTAAATAGAATGAGGGGAGTCTGCAACTCCAAATACTTGAACTAACCTAACTATTTAACTCATTGTGAAAGGAAATTAGTATAAATCTATGGCTACTCCACAAATTTTAGAACATTGACCGAATGATAGTTCCGTGTGCTGCCCACATTAGTATTGATAATACTTTCGCTCGTTCTTCAATATGAGCTTATGCCATAAGCATTCTAAGGCTAAAATCCAAATGAAGACTAATTCTACCGATGCAGACAATGTTGAATCTATGATAGTAATCGCGACCGGTGGTAGGTAACTAAATACATAAAAAGTTGAAAAAGAAGAATCGGAAGTGTTGTGATATTCATTTATGTAATTTTAGACTGCGATGGGAAACGAATTAAACTTGACAGAATATTAAAGGGCTAAAAAGCATGGGTGCATGCTAATAAAACATGAAATTTGCTTATAATTAGATCCAATATACAGCGCAGCTAGTTTCTACAGAACATTCAAAGCTGTGCCAGCGAAATTACGGATTTTATTGCAGATATCGATATTTGAGATTAACGTTGAATGATAAAATACACAATATTTTTAGTTACCAATATCATCGTCTGGAAAGTGAGTATAGATACTCAGCACTTAAACAAATAGTCAGTGAATGTATTGCACACAGATCGATGCAAAGGACGTTTTAAAGAGAAGTTTCGAGTAGAAGAAGGTGGTTTTAGACGAACACAACGTGGCAAACTCTTTTGAAAATTTTCGTTTTCCTTAGTCGGAAGAAATCTTAAGAAATCCAAAACTAAATAGCGTTACCGGTCGTTAATTAGTGACAATGTCTTAGAAATTCATAGGCGGAGGCACATACGGTTGTCAGGAAGCAAATAAACAAGCTAATACTGATATTCTCGCGGTAATTTTAATAGTATTGGTATAACGATGATGAGGGAGTCTATAGAAGCTTTTGAATAGAATTTAAAAAGCCACACTTATTTTAAATATTCCTCAACGCTTATCGGCAATATGTTTACAAGGAGCAATTTTCGTTGCATTGAATTGTCCAGAGTTTACAATTTTGTAGTTGGATACTATTCAATAATAAACCTGTAACGGGTACTCACAGTTTTCCAATGTTATTTTGCACCTCACAAAACATACACAAGAACAGTTTCCAACATAAATAAATTGTTCCGCTGAAAGTCATTCAACCCAAGTTCCCAATCCAATCACAGCACAACAATTCGAATCAATAATAAATAGTTCGCAATCGATCACCTAATTACCGCGCTCAAAGCGACCGCCGTTTAACTTTCGCAAGAAGAAGACTTCGACAAGACTTCCAAGAAACAACTGCGAAACGCGACTGAAGACGATTCCAGCGCTGCCGAAGTGCTTTTTTGCTCGTGAGTGCTCGGCGAAAACGTTCGGCCTTCCGCATGGAGGCGCACCAATCAGATCGTTCCCCGTGTTTACGGTGTTCAACGCGATGGTGGCCGCGTGCGAGGGCGGGCTACACCGAGCCGAATAGCCGTGGACGTTCCATTACGCCCATGGAGGGCACAAGAAGTTTCGCTTCGGATTCGGTGCGATTCGGTCGAGAGTTTATGTTATGGGCCTGTGAAAAAACAGGGATGCCGCGTTTCGGTCGTAAATGCCGTAAATGTGGGTGGAACTAACGCTAGCGCGGACGATCCGGAAGGAAGGCGGAACAGGATAGGCACTTGGATAATTTATTCATTTAACACGAGCGGGTGGCGGGGCACTAGCACTTCCGGAATTGAAACAATCAAAAAAGATGTCGAGTTCACTTCCGAATTGATTTGGGAGATTGATGAACGTGGGCGATGGTGGATTAGGAGGCTGGTGTTGTGTGCTGTTATTTCGCCGCAATTGGGATGGTGAAACGTTGAAGTGCTCGAAAATCGATCAATTCAATTTAAGAGAAGGTCATGGTTCAATGATTGTTGAGTAAACCTTCATTAGATTACACGAAATGGGCTCACTTTGAGCAATGAAAGGTCTTCTAGGTATTTTCCTTACTTTTGTTCGGTGACTAGAACTACACCTACAAATGAATATTATATAATTAATCTTAGTTAATCATCACAATCACTGTCAAAATTAGTAAGACAGCTGTGGAACGCTCTCCGCACATATAATAATACATTGCGTATTTGAATTAAATAAGGTGCAAAAAATATTAAGAATAGCTCTTCCGGAACATCATTTTCCAAACATTTGAAGAGCGTCCTTCATATTGTCGATTCATAAATTTGTTTACAGTTTTATAATGTTTTAGATAATCCTGAACTGAATGTATATATTTGCTGGAAAAAGAATTTAAATGGCTTTACTTCGGATTCCATTATGTCATCATACTTCGCTTGAATGTGGAAATATTCAGTAATGTATATCTTTAATATCCATAGAAGAAATTATTTCTAAATATTACCTTTGGTCATTTTTGTATGTAAAAACTAAGCACCAAAACATACGGAAATAAATTCAAGCTACATTATACAGTCGTTACTTGCGTTACTGCTCGGTCTACAATATATTTCGCCCGCATCGATATCTGATGGGTAGATGAAAAGGATGGTTAGTTTTATGGAAAAATGTCCACCCTCAATCAAACCGGAAGTCGGAATTATGGGTGGTGGAACCGCTGCGGAAACGTCATGGTGAATCCTAACAGCAGAGAAGTTAGGAACATAGGAAGGTTCACGCCCCGTATTAATATTGTGGACTGAAAATTTATGGTCAGGAATACATCCGATAGGTGAAGAGAATAGAAGAGCACGGAGCCTAACAGGGAAGCGCACGTGCTTCGACGCGTGCGGATTTTCCTCCAAAATCAAATGCGCCAACTCGTGGTGGTGTGATAAAGCCCGAAATAGCAACACGGCGTGAACCCTCTACACATTTCTGTCTTCTCTGACCATGGCGAATTAGCGAAGAATTTGATTGCCTTTCAAGAAAATTGTGATTAATACTTATCAAAATTATTTGAAAGGAGACAGGTCAGATCTATATTAGACTGAGTCTGTAAAATTAAAATTTGGAATTAGATAAATAAACTCAAGACGAATGTTGAAAATGTAAGAGCTTTTCAAATCAATTGGAGGCAATCCTTTCCTTTAAAGTACTAAATGGTTTTGTTGGTGGTATTCTTTTAATTAGAAGAGTTTCATTTTTTCTAGGGCTGAATGGTGAGTTTATTTATGAAAAGCGTATTAAGTTTAGATCATCTGAAAGTGTTTGACGTAGAAAGAACTTATCAAACGAAGGAGCCACCACAACAGCAGAATAGTTTAGATCAACACTTGACTGTTGGGAAGCAAAATTTGTGCCTGTTTCTGTCCCTAGCAGCTCCTTATTATTAAAAGCATCGATTGGATTTTCTTACGTTGGAATTTTGGTGAATAATTAAATGTCTGAAAAATTCTATTACTTTTCTGTGAATAGTGTATCTTTTCTACATCAGCAGGTATTTACTTAGTTACCTGTAAAATATCAGATGCTCTTTTTGAATGTCATAAATAATCACAAATTCTTTGTAGTCTCGTTTCGTATCTTTTCACTGTAGACTGCAGTTGCTGAATAAACATCTGAAGCCAACATATAGAGGTGAAGAAGTTTGAAGTGTTAAAAATTTGATTAGTTCCATCCAGAAGGCATCCCATCTTGTATTTGGTTCAAGCAACATATTTGCCCGCCGTGAAACAAATTTGTTGGCTTTGAATTTCCACTTTAGTTAAATGAAAAAATAGTTTTATATATGTAACACACACACACACACACACATTTTTTATGCTTTAAAAAAATTACAGAAAATAGAAAAACACTTCGAAAAATTATTTTAATTTCAAACACTCTGATCTTTTTACGTTACGAAGAAACGATAAAACTCGTTAGAAGAAAATTCTCATAATTATTAAAATTTAAAGCTCGTTCGGATGAAAGATCACAACAACATTTGACATACCTAAAATTTCACATTCAAAAAACACCCCGGAATAATGAAAAAATATCATTCTTTCAAATCTATTCTATTCCTGACACGTCCTCTAGAATGATAACCAGGATATGTATATCTCGTAAATAAAAGACAACAACAATCTCTTGGTGACACAACACTTACGTACTAGGCAAAAAGCAATAGGATAAAAATCGTATTTTAGTTTCTTGTAGGCTGCATTGTTACAATTATTCACGTAATTAGTTAGAACATGAAACAAGCACAACATCCGTTAGTATTGTCCTACTTCTTGAAGATAATGGACATGCTTCCACTATTTGTCTTTTTTGCCGTACATCGTTGTCTTATCCGAGGATCAAATCATTTAGTGCGCGTGTGCCTTGGCTCTCATCAATTACAGAAGAAAAAAACCGAAAAAACCACCACAGCCAAGAAAGAAGGGAATAGGATCATAAAAGACCATGCCGCCTGGCAGACCACACTATTCCCGATGAATGTGTCCCAGTTTTTATCCCGCGATCTGCAAAAACCAATGTAACGATCTCCAGCCGCAACCAAGTCATATTTCAGGGTGGAGACAACAATTTCGACATTAGTCTCGTCGGTTGTCGACAAGGAAATCGCTGGAGCGTGCGTGCTTCCTACACCAGTCGATCCGTTTCATGATCCTTGCTGGTCGTTTCTTACAGTTCGCTACCATGTTCCAGTGAGTAAGTACTTAGGCAGGTGCCACGGATCGAAGTGAGATAGTCCGTTTGTTAAGGAAGTTCGGACGGGGAAACCTCATCTCTCGCTAAATTAGATGATATTAGAGTCGATTGAAATCGAAATCAACCCTGAATGATTGTGCTATCGGGGATTGTCGCCCTGATTGCTATTAAGTGTAAGGAAAGACATTGGGAGGAGGGAAGAATGTCTTATTTTCGTTCTTGTGTGATTCGTTGATAAACGCAATGTGATTTGATGTGCTTAAGGGTCGTTTATGCAAGGGAAAAAATGAATCGAAAATTGCAGGTGCGGAATGAAATTGTTTATGATTTTATTTGTAAGTAGGTCTTCGTTTCATTTTGATAATATTTATGCAACATGTTTGAAGATTTTTTTTAAAAATAGGTAGGTTCAAATCGGCTTCCAAGCGCAGAATGGTGGATTGTTTTTAATGATGTCTCTCGCTATTTTGCTGTTTATTTAAACATGCTCTGAACAGATCCAATATTTGTCCAATATACTCAGTTTAAACTGTTAGCATAATGCTCAAACCTAATATACTAACCATGACCATATAAACGCACCCTCAGCACACCATTTTTATCTCTATGAACTAATTTACGTCACTCGCATTTTTTACTTACCATTACGAATCCCGAAAACAGGACAAAATTTATCACGAGCCGTGGTTTAGGTGTTTCAGATCAATTGAAAACGGTTTTCGCCATAATATCTGTATCTCCGTTCATTGTCCGCATGCCAAACAGCACAGCAGGATATCATTATTGTTTTTTGTTTGTTTTCTCTCTCTAGGAAACTTTAATTTATGACACGTTGTACAATGTAGCTAATGAAAAGAAGAACTGTAAATCCTGCCTTGACACAATAGTTCGTTTTCGTTTAGGGGTTGCTTGTTTTGAAATCACTTAAGTACTTTTAAATGCCGCTAATGGGAATTCATTGGCAAGAGACGATAAGGATCTCTGTTTAGAAGTTTCGATGTTTATTAAGGCCTCAATGAATTCGCTATTGCAGTGAAATTAATTTTTATTGCGATAATTTTCAATTAATCTTTAGTATATTTTTATTTGGATCGCAGGTGAACGCAGCATGTTCTTCAAGCTGGTGATGCCTAAATACACGAAATTGAATTACAGTGTAAATCACCAAATTCCACATCATATCCAGGAGGTTCAACTTCAAACTGTCTGGATCTCGTGAAGCTGAAAATCCCCTTGTGGATCATATAAACTTCTCCCGCAATCTCTGTAGCAAAAGACTCAACTGACGACGTTATACAAAACCACAAACATTTGCATATGAAAACTCCACAACAAACGCAAAAACTGTGAAAAACTTCTACTTTTCCACAGAAAGCCTCGTTCATATCTGTAGCTGATTCTAGTCTCAAACACACATGCCATTAAGTTTCGTAGATCCAGTCGCAGACTAGGATAAGGACATAAGGCCACATTATCATATGTCAGTGTTGTGGCATCAAAAAGGCTAATCACAGGATAGAACTCAGCTCGCCACCCCACATTAGTTGGTCCGGATACGATTCCCGATGACACCAGTAATCCCTGGTGTAATCGTCACATAATAGGGATGTTTGGTAAACAATTGAATGGTAACGTGTGTCCTTAAATTGAATCAAACACTTATCACTTGCGACCCCTAATTCGACCGTCAACAATTTCGAAATGACTCCGGGGTCGCTGGTGGTTGACTATTGTTCGAGCAAACCTATTGTGCATTTAGTTAGGATTTCATTCAGGGAGTTTGGAATGGATCAAACGGGCTTTATCAGAATCGTGTGCTCTGTTTTTTTAATGGAAAGAGTTTAAATCGTGGTGAGGCAGGAAATGTAGTAGTAAATACGTACGAATATTCAATAAAAATTGGCTGTTTCCGTTCGGTTGGACGGATTTAACGCAAGTTGATATATTTTTGAAGCCTGTCATTAACGCTCGTGTAACCTCCAAGTTGACTTGCAGGATTATATTTGAAGAGGGCGGGAGGCGCTCGAGTCATCATTTAAGTGGCACACATATCAGAGTCAGAAATCGTGAGAACATATCAACATCAGTGAATGTAATTTGCTTTAATCTCGCCTCCAACGTTCGCTTGGTGACCCCAGGATATTGTTTACTGGAACGCAAAATTTTTGGGAGGAATTATTGAAAACAGAAGATTTGTTATTTAGAAAGAAAGAACAACAATCAGATCACCTGAAAAAATCTTATGTCATCACGCAACGAAGCATGAGAGGTATTATTCGCTATTCTAAACGGTGAGGTTATGGTTCGATGAGAAGAGCTCCCCGAGGGTTGCAAAACTTCTAATGATTTCCAGAAAAATAAATTTTATGCTGCAAGTAAGACTGCTTCTCATTTTTTTCTAGACTAAGATGAGTTGGTATGATGATGATTTTTGTTTACACTCACTACACTGCCTACTTATATATATATAAATACCTAAAGCGGAAAGTCCTTGCGTCTTTTATTAAGTGCTTTAAATTTTCAACTCAATAAAATTCACATAAATCACAACAATTCAATGTAGCATGACTTCACACTCCATTCCATTCCACTTTACTTTGCTTTTATTGGGTATCATTTCGGTCCCTATTGCGGTTTGGCCGTTTTGTTTATTTCAACTGCAACCCAAAAACAGCATGGGGTACCATCACGCAGAACAGAAATGTCGACTTCTTCATTTGCGAATCCTTATGGTGATAACAATTGTGCTTGTTGAATTATCTTTATTGACGCAGCTCGCCGACTCTACACTAGGGAGAGATGGAGTATATTAATTCAGTGCAATCATCATGCATTGCAGGATAAAGGGATATATCATTGGGAAGATATAATTTATCGTCAGGTAATTGCTGTAACATATGTGCTCTTTGGTTACACTCTGAACACTCGCTATTGTCCTGATTTCGCAATGTTGCTTCGATGGAGATGTGACAATTGGTCGTGCGTGGAAAATTGATGATGATCATCACATCAGGATTGTGGTTGAGTGAAGTGTTTATAGGTTTGTAAATATTGTTACAAATGTCGACAGAATGTTTTATTTGATCCAGAGGATATCACACGAAACGAATACCATTCGAGAAATATAAAGTTGGTATCTAATCATGGACCAGGAAGAAACATAATTCCTTGAAAAATTGGATCCAATTTTCAAGCTATGTTTCTCCTTTGCCATTTGAAAGAAAGTAGGAAGAAATACCAGTTAGGGACAATGTTGTGAATTTAATTTTTCTACGGTGAAGCTTCGATCGAAGATTCCAATGAACTATGTTGGACTTTAGATATGCATAAGTTTGTAAAAAAATTATTCATCATGCTTGAATAATGACGATTCAATAGAAAAATGATCTCCACAAATAACTTCCAAAATCAAACAAGATTGATATAAATTACAACCTGCAGGAATCTTCGAAAATAATACTTCTTAAAGATTAAGTATTTCAAACAAATTTTAATAAAACTATTCTAGCGACAAAATTACAGTAGAACCTTGATTATCTGGGTCTTTGAATAACCGGGGTATTTTTGTTCTTTTCTGTTTTCTTTAATTTTTCTGATTAACAGGAGATTTCCTTTTTTTCATCTATATATTTATTTTGTCTTCAATTTTCCAGCGTTGTGTTTGAATGTTCTAATAAAATTTAAATGCACTTGAACGGTGAAGGAGTAAATACTCGTACATATGTGAAATGAACCATTTCTGAAAAGAAATTATGTATGAACTTTTGGTGTTGACACTTTTAAAAAGAATGCTCTGTCTAATGTTTACGTTTGAAACTCTTCCCGTAACGTTTTACGTCTTAACATCTTATTTCAGTGTTGTTGAATAATTTGAACTATAAGCATCGAAAATGTCGAAAAGACGTAAGCGTACCATTTTATCACTCGAAAAAAGTTGAAATTATAAATCGCGCTGGTGTTAAAGGTGAAAGTGTAAAAAAAATCGCCATAAAATATGGAATTCGCGAACAAACTGTCCGGGATTTAATAAAAAAATAGAAAAGACATTCTCCAATTCGTTTGTTTGGCGTGAATCAATGCTTCTTGTTCTTTCCGGAAAACGTTGAAGACATCAAGAATGGTGGAACTCGATAGAGCCGTTTACCAAGCAAAAACGATCAGAAGGACTTTCCATTTCCGGACCGATGGTAAGTGAGAAAGCTTTATGGTTTTATAAAGAGTTAAAAATTGATGAGCCTTTCTCCGCTTCGTAAGGTTGGCTTAGTAATTTTAAAAAACACCACGGTATTAGGCAACTCGAGGTTCAAGGATGGAGTCTGAGCGGCGAAATTGTCGCTGCAACATTTTTTAATGAAAACTTTGCCGCTTTGAAAAGTGAATTTAATTTGTGTGAAGAAAAAATTTGTTATGCCGATGAATCCGGTTTATTTTGGAAGATGTTGCCCTCTAAACACTAGCTTTACAATCGGAAAATCAACCCCTCGTCATAAGTCCAGCAAAAAGAGATTGACAGTTTGAACCTGTTCTAACGTCACTGGGACACACAAATTAAAGTTAAAAAAAACACGGCCATTTAAGGGAACCGAAGTGAGGAGTCTTCCTTGTGATTACTACCATCATCCCAAAGCCTGTATGATTCAAGCAATATTTACGGTGTAGTATAAGGAGAAATTGCGAGTGCGTGATCATCTGGGAAAATAAGGGCTACCTCAGAAAGCTGTCCTACGTTTTGACAACGCTCCATCCCATCCTGGTCAGTCAACTTTAAAATCTGATGATGACTTGATTTTCGTTCACTTCTTAACCGCAAATGTTACTTCACTGATTCAGCCTATGGACCAGGATGTTATTACTAGTTTAAAAAAGCTATACAAGAAAATATTTTAAAGTTTTCTCCTTGAAGTGGGAGAAAATGAAATTCTTGAAGAAATTTGGAAAAAGGGGCAATTTTTGCTATTTGTGAAGTTTGGAATGATTTACCGAATTCGACATTAAAATTGACATGGTCCAAAGTTCTCAACCCTGAACTTGATCAGTCTTCTACTGACTATTAGAATTTTCGGCTGCTGAAAAACAAGTTGACGAGTTTTTAGCTATGGCTCAGTCAGTTCCAGGATTCACTGATGTTGTTGATCAGGCGGACATGATGGATTGGCTTAATGTTGATGGAAATTTGGAAGGATATGAAAAATTAAGGGGTACGGAAATAGCTGAGTTAAATAACAGTGGCACTTCTACATTTGAACTGCAACCAGAATCAGCCAGTGAAGAAGAAATCTTAATGGAGATGAACAAAGAAAAAATTCCTCTTTCAAAGGCCATAGAAAGTATCGAAACTCTACCAAATTATTTTGAACAAGATAATGCTGACTACACAAAAAATATTAGAATAACGAGAAATGAGACGAGAGGTCCGAAATAAAATGATGAAGAAACAAACCAAAATTTTGGATTATTTTTGTTCTGCTGAAAAATAAGTTTTAATTATCTGTGAATTCATTATTTATTATTATGTTGTATATATATGTAGAACTCGTTTTTTTTATAAATATAAATTTTATATTGTCATATACTATGATTTTTCTTGCATCCTCATAAACCATAAGTGGATATGTAAACAAATTCGATTATCCGTGGTTTTCAATTATCGATGCACCTCCATATCCCCAGATAATCAAGGTTCTACTGTACATAGAAAATCATTTTTGTAAGTAAATCATTATCTTCTGAACAATTTCATGATAATATTTGCTGACAAGATAAATTTGGAATACTTTCTGCAAAGGAAATTGAACAAAAGTTCCTTGACAGAAATTTTAATCGTTGAAAAATCTCTCGAAATATTGTTGTGCAAAGCTTTTACGGCAATTTTTATAATCTGTAGTAGTAAGGACCATGCTTTCCCATCTTTTTATTCAGGTGTGCGTAAAAACAAGTAATACGGAAGAATGGTCAGTTTTCAGGAATGCCTCCTATGTAAATGGTATGCAAAGTGTGGTTTTCTCAAACGAAATACATTTTTTCTGAAAAATTCTATCGATAACAGTTTTTTTAGAAAATTGAACGTACGAATTTGATCATAAAATTTGTTCACATTAATTTTATTGGACATATGAAAATAATATAAGGAAAGATGTTATTGACCGATTTTTCCAAAAAAATAGATTTTTCCTTAGTGTATATCATGTATTTGATCGAAAATGATTAAGATGTTAAAATTATTTCGAATTATTGAGTAAGCTTTCCCGGTGGAATTGTCTGTCGCACCATCAAGTGAAAACTTGATAGTGTGCGCTGTGGAAATTGAAAATAATTCAAGAAAAAACATAGTTAATAGAAGCATCTCCGAATTCTGTCGGCCAATCTTAGATAGCCATAAAATACTACACTCTCGTCACGTCTTCAGCATGCCAGGATCCATCGCAGGCACCCACTCAAAAAGCATGTAAGTAGCATTACCGAAATTCACTGACACTCTTCACCCTTCGGCTAGGCTGTAATGAACGGCATGCGAGTAGCGTTTAACCCTTTTTACGGTTTCACGGCTTGCGGCGCAATGGCAAGGCTGAGCAAGGCTAATTGTGGTCTGCTTTGTGCAAGCACTGCCACTCAAGCGACTCCCGTAGCCTTTGGTCAAATGAGGCCAGGACTTACTTTTGAATGCAGGCTGCGAGTTTGGCCCTTTTCATTATTTCCATTATTTCACTTAGGCACGCATGCTATCAGCGAATGTGGACGCGCAGATATGTGGGCTCCACAGCCGCTAATGCCCATAACAAAACGTTGAACTGGGATTCGCCACCGTTTTGGACGTCTTCATGCCAACAAGGAGGCAATAATAGCACGGCTAAATGTGCAAGCAGGTAAATTAGACGAAGGTACACGAGCCGAGCTGGAGATGGAGTGCTTGATGGGACCTATGATTTTGGCCATGATGATGCGTTGCAAATTACTGGGGCAAAGCAGCCAAAAAAGAAAGAGGATGATGCACTTCGGCGTAGTGACTGCTACACACTCTCATTTGATACAGCGGCCGATGATCCCTTGCCATTTTACGAAGAACTCACTTTACGATAGATGCGGAGGAGTACTGCGATGTGAAAAAGTCGTCTCTGGAATAATGAAGCTAATTCAGCATCTTGTTTGATTCAGTTCACCCGTTGAAACTATTTGAGTCCCCTGAGCAAACACATCACCAGCTCAACCATTCGTTTGCCTAATTTTTTCGCAACATACATGGTCCCCTTAATTTTATGCAAATACCCATCAACCATTTGTTGCAATTGAGACAAGTTGCATTTAGTGGTACCTAATCTTCGATTGAGCGCCCACAGGCACACTTTTTACGCATTTGAATTATAATATATGGGGCGAAGCTAATAAGCAAGTTCGAAGCGCAGAGCGAATTTTTTCACCACCGATTTGTTGTGCAATAAAATTCGCCAATTAGAAAAATTGCATTGGATTCAATGAACCGACAATTTTGCATGATCAATTCAATTCTAATTTCGCAATTATTTGATTGTCGATTAGAGGCTTTGGATGTTTCAGTAATTGTTTGATGCAATGATAATTGGTTCGTATGTTGCAGGTGGAATTTGATTGTTTTGAGAGCGGGTGTTATTGCGGAATATGAATGAAAAGCAATCCTTCGACTAAATGCTGAAATACTACGAATATTATCACAGCAGCTGAAAAATAAATTCTATTACTATGCTATTACTTTTCTATACCTAGAAAAAACTCAACGGAATAGAATCTTTTTGATTTAGTTGTAATAAGAGCGTTAACATGCGAAAAATCTTTGAAACGAATTCCCCTCCAGAAAACTCCAGGAGAAAATGATTTGGGATCAAATCCACTAAACAAAAATGAATATTATTTGAAAAACAATCATATGAAATACATTTGGGATGATATTTATGGGGAAGCGCAATAATTTTTAACATGATGCCAGAGGCGTTTACAGAAAGCAAAAATCTTCAAAATTACAAAAAAATACCCTAGATTTTTTTTAACTTTAGATAAATTCCTTAATAATCTAGATCCGTTACAGTTTGAGCATGATTTGGAAAATCTTCCGAAAGTTTGATGCAAAGGAAAAGAAACATGTTCGAAATATAAAAAATCTTCAATAAAAAACAATGTTTCACGAAAACTATCTATTCTGAAAGTTGTGTAATTAAATTATACAACTAAAATTGGAGAAAAATATTTTCTACAGAATATATTGTGATAATATGTGCTCCTAAATTTCCATGAATAAATAATTTAAATAATTTAATGGGTGAAATACCAAGATCCCATTTCTAGTAACAATTTTACGAAAAAAACTTAACTTTTGTTGTGCACAACGAATTTTGGAGTGCGATGTTCTAGTGCTTATTTCGTCAATTGAGACCTGCTATATTTTAACTAGATCCTGTTTTTAAGTTTTCATAATTATTCCTTCAGTCTTTCATTTTCTACACAATATGCGAGCATAATATAAATAAATAAAATAAGGTACAAATAAAACATAACATTTGAAGCATAGCCGGCCTGCCAGCAGCCATCGCACCTCTGGCTTACTAGAGGCCGAACCCGAATTATCCCACCCGACTGCAAAGTGTGTTGCCTCGTCCGCTGGACTGAACATTATTGGATTCGAATTTCTGTTGCGATTTCTAGTGAAATGTCATGTAGAAATGATTAAAAAGTTTCCGAGAAGTATCGTTAGTTCCATTTGAACAACTTTTATATGGGATTTGTATGGAAAATTATACTTACGCGGATCCAAACTTACGCGAATTGAAGTCGGTCGTATCTATCGCGTAACTCGGAAGTAATACTGTATTCAATTTGATGAATTTTTATCTCAATTTCAAAATCGAAAACAAATTTTTGTGCTGGCACGAAATTTTCAAATCGAAACTTTTTTCTATCGTTGGAATCGTAGTGTAGACAAAAACCGCATTTGTCTGATAGCTTCAAATGTGTACTCAATAATTTCCGATGACAATTAAGTTTCATTGAATGAAATTTCCCGGTCAGCCGAGACCACAACCAGATAAACAGCAGCTTTCGGTCAGTATGTCGGTATTGCCAGTGAAACGTTGCGAAATGTTGAACTAATATGGCGGCAAATTTGATTTTGCAAATTTATTAAAATAAAATCTTTGTTCTGCAAAATCGGGGAAATAAGGACATACGTAAAAAATTCGATAAAAAATACTTTATTCAATTCAATGCGAAATGGTACCGAATAGTCACAATTAGATTTCCTGATTTCACATTCAACTCTAAGGTCTACCGTTTGTAACCTAAAATGCTCCGAAAAATTACCATTGAATATTTTCTGGAGGTCTACTGGAACGACAAATAGAATGTATGAATACTGGTGTGGTAAACCAAAAATAAATAATTTGCACGAGTTATATGCGCAATTGAATGCCAAGAAATCCTCGAAGACAGAAGAAGATGTAAAAGAAAGCGGAAAACACATGTTTGATCGAAAATCCCGGAACAAATTGTGCAACACTTTGAAAAAATGTGTAACAAAGTTTGCGCTACATAAAAGAATCACATAAGAAAGTGGTATACAGAAATATATAAGAAAACAGAGCATAATGCAGCGAATACTTTTGAGCAGTGTAAATGGGTTTGATATGCGTGTAGTCTTGTTAACTTTTTTAAAATCCATAAATGTTAAATAACCATTTAGTTAGAGCATAAAGCACACCCGAAAGTGTGCAAATATGTTAAGTGGCTTCTTGAACTCTTGCATCGTAATGTAATTCAGACCCATCGACTTCGGTGTAACAGATTCTAGAATTGTAGGACTACGGAATGATTATCAAATATGGTAGTGGTAGCTATCTACATAAAGCGCATCAAAACAAAAGTTTGTCAATACTTAGATGTGGTGGAACGGACTGTTGCGATTATTGATCTAGATTTAAACATTCAAAATAATTTTCTGCTGGAATTGTTGATACCCATCGAAGATGAGATGTCTGCCTATTTATTATTTTCTGCTTTTAAAGTTTGATCATTCTCTGCATAAAGATCTTCTACTCATTTTCCGCATTTTCCTACTTCACATATTTTAACAAAACCTCAATCTGTTTATCTTTTATTGCCGGCACAGCACACGAAGACACGACCTTTAGGAAAATTTCACTATCAAAAAATCATCATAACACGATTAATGCGCCCAAGCGTGGGCAAAATTTCAATAAAATTCCGTCATCACGTAAATATGCTTCCTTAGCCGAAATCTAAAGGTCATGTTGGCCGGGAACTTCCAGTTTTTTTTACGGAATCCAATTGTTTCCTCACAACAATCTCATCGACACTATCCAATCTCCATAGGAGTTCATTGCATTGTCCAAGCTGTCACCAAAAGATGCAATATTTGCAAAATGACGATCGCTTTTCCTTTCCAATAAATGTTTCGTTGGATGCTGGTGTTGGTGTTGAGAAATATTGTATTTTTATAGCAGTGATTTCCTGACGATTTGCAATGGCAAGGATGGAATGTGATCGCCTTCATTGTTGTTGCGCTGGTATTTACATAATTAGATATATTTCACACATTGTTGCATATTTAAGAGCTAACGATAACTGGTAAACAGTGAAATGTGTACATTTGTAGTGGAAATTGATGCGAAAATGGTGAGAGTAGTTTTTACGACGATAATACGAATGATGATGTAGTTGTCGACTAGGAAAGGCTAAAATAATTTCATATTGTTTAGATTTCATTAACAAGGTGTTTTTTTAGATACTTGCAAATATCTTTTGCTCAGAAAGAGTTTCTAAGAGGATTGCTCTGGATGAAAATGAACGATATTTAATTGGAAATGATTGAGAATGAAGATTAATCAACAAATAAAATTAATAACTAATCCCAAATTTCCCTAATGAGCATCGTTATCACAAACCGCTATTATAGTCGTCACCCGATTGATAATTATCTCACACTTTGAAATCTTCTCATTATCATATTAATCCCCTATTAAGGGCACACCTCGAATTAATTATGTTTTCCGGATCGGTAAACAAATGCATATTCAATGTGCTAACAAATGTTTTTATGTAACACCTTCTTCCGCGGTGTGCTTTCCAATCATCAGTCACGCCGCGATTAGTTATCAAAGACGAAGTAACCAATTCGTTTGTTATCAAATCAAAAGAAAAACAATCACGAAGACACATGACATGGATTAATGTTTATTTGTTAAATGATGTCTATTAAATTTCCTCGTGTTTTATTTCAAAATTTGACTGGATGTCTTGGAAACAGTGCGAATTATTTTATTTTGTTGAAGTTTACATTCATTCAATTAATTATTAGTTATAATGCGATGATGTAATTTTTTCGATGAACTTTCAAAGGACCTATAACTAACGACTGAATTGAAAATGATGTGACATAAGTTTTAGACTGCCATTTCCTAACTGGTTTGATTTGAATCTCATTGCAGCTAATATTTCTTTTTGATTCATAGAGGACAATTGAATATAATGATAAACATTAAGCCAACGATAGTTCTAAGCTACTTTATTATTTTTGATACAAAAATTATTGTATTGAATCGCATTTAATTGTACGAGTTTCATTAATTCACTTACAAGGAGAAGGCATGGCATCGTCCGCTCAGATCTGGATGAAATTCGGCACATAAGTAGAAGACGCAAACGATATTCGATCCTTAAAATATTATGATTATGAGAAAAAACGTTTTTAAGTTTTCAGCGATGCTTATCTATTAGTAAGTTTTTACACTCGGCGGAAGCAGTGTAGTGTAGGAAGCAACGCGACTAGCACGTGATCATAAGGTCGCATGTTCAATCCCCGGTCGGTATTGTTTTTTTTTGTTGACAAATTGTGGATGCAATTAGTTTAAGGTGAATCAGCAATGTTCAACTACACATGCATTTATTTTTAGAAATCAGCAAATTGTTCGATCATTTTGATATGTAAATTATAATAAAAACTCATTGTTGAACGGATTAAAAACTGGTTGTTATCGAAGCAATATCATAGTTGACGCTAGGCTTATCCCTTGTCCTTAGAATCAATCCTGCGTCCTCTTCGTGTCTCATAGCTAGCCTCGAAAAGTGTCGCTTTTTGGTAGTTCGATGGTACGTTTCCACGCAAAAGGAAGGGTTTTAGTAATTTCAATAGCCAAATAAACAGTTAATCTATTTGCAGATTTTAACTTTCTTAACTCTTATTGCTACTCAATTACGCAATATGGCACTGAGGCAAGGAAACAGCAAAGACTGGATTCTAGGAGCGAATGTCTATATGACCATCCGGAAGGGTTTTGCTTCGAGCACAGCAATTCGAAATTATGGAACTGTTAAAAAATTACGTCCCTAGTATCTATAGTACTATATGAATAATTACTGAGCACCATAGCATTTATGGCTAGATACGATGGGCGTCACCCTGGTTTATCGCGTTTAGCCGAGTTGGTTGTTAGTCTAAAAATAGAAACTTTTAGGTGTTTCAGAATGCAAACTGTTCCAACGCAAAGTGTTCCATTTATTGTAGTTAAATGTTAAATTAAAGCTTGGAATGAGCATTTCATAGACGACTAGGGAGGATTTCTATCTTCAAAGAAGGGCGAAGCCAGTTGCAAGAAAAACCTTGAAATTCTTTTATTTTATTATCTTTAGTTCAGGCTGTAACTGCTAAAAACGAATCTCAGTCATTTTGTTTGGTTCACATCTGAATAATCGACTACAGTTACTTCTACACCATGCCATACATCCAAACCCTTAAACCTGAATTTCTAAAATTATAATTAAAAAATCCGTGTAGTGCCCAATACGTTGGATTTGGATTTTTAAAAAAACACAGGTTGAATTTCCGCAAAATTAAATAAGCATGAGCAAACTAATTAATCAGCTTGAAACAGTCTCCTAATGGGAAAATAGTACGCATATAAATTGCTAAAATGTCCTACATCTACTCAGAAGCAGTTATTTACATAGGTAGTGACAAGAAAACAAAGAAGAGTTGTAATTTAAAATACACACACATGGCGTGCATTTTCCATTTAACCCTTTACAAACCAGTGCAGTTCTAATTAAAAGAGAAGAAAAAATTTCGAGTGGTTTTCTGCAAGGAACAAGGAAATATTTAGAGGAAAATTTGTTTACGAAAATTATTGTCAGAATTCGAAGCAATAGATTTTTCTAATTAATTTAGTAATTTTCAGAACGGAATTTTTTGCTTCTTTATTTTCTTGGGGTAATACTATCTTTATTTGATTTGCCACCTCCTTAATTTGATTTAAATAGCCTGATCTCAGAAAACTGTGAGCATGTAAAAGTATTGGTGCACAGTTGTTATCCCTTACATTTTTAATATACGACAAAAGTATTGCTTTTTTAATGTTGCCCATAAAGTATATTCGTCAAAGTTTTTCTATTTATTTAGATTTTAAAGAAGCAATAGATTAAGTATATTGTATTGATTTTGCGAAAATTGACTCAAATGAAAATTCCTAAGCAATTTATTTTTTCAAAATTGTATGTGACAGAACATTTAGTGCAAATAAATTTTGTGTGACTCTACTCTACGTTTTCGTCAGATTTTTCTACTTTAGAATCAAATATTCTTTGCTTTAGATACCAATTTTCTTAACCAGAACAATTTTGGACCTTAGCCTAGTAAATTTTTGTCCAAAAATCTTGGTCTAGGATTCAGGTCGAATCAAAAGAAACTAATTGGTATGGAGCCTTTGAAATCAAAGGGAAAACTATACATAAATATACTTTAGAAGGAAATTTCCTTTCCGGTTTTTAATTTTCCAGCGATCAAGGCGCTGTTCAAAAATCGTGTAGTCATCTTTTTTTAAATATGGCTTCATTTTGGCTGCTGCGGTAAACATATTCAATGACTAAAAAAGATTGCAATAAATGAACCATTGTTAAAGAAGAGATTAATGGAAAATAACTTTACAAACTCGACGTTGAGCTTGAAAATCGTTTTGCCTAAAACTCAGAAGCTACTGAGTATCTGTTTATATGTTGGTAGTCTTGAATTGCAGAGGAAAAGAGAACATCGAAAAGGATTCATGGGATTGGCGACAGGTCAGAAAGTGGATAAGTTGGCCCAGTGAAGTCATCTTCGTCCTGGTGAAGACCAAGATGGAAGTCGTACCCAAATGAAAAGGTGGACCGATTCGAATCCGGGTATACTCAACCACCAAAGATCATGCCCGGTGTTGAATGCCATTCAATTCGAGTGTCTCACAGTTAAAGACGATGACAAGACCGTTTCGTTACTAATTTCTTACTCTCAACACATCGCGTTTTTGTTTCAGATTGTTTTTTGTGACGACCATAAAAACATTAGCGATTGGCCTACATTAGATTGAAAGTTTGCATCGATTTGGCAAGCCAGCTAGCTAGCCAGCTAGCTGGCAAAGCGAGCAGCTTTGACCCCATAGTGTCGGATTACAAATCCATTATGCATGCATATAGATCTTGAATTATGGCCATTTATCTCTGAAATATTGACAACAGTGACTCTCGCCAACAGGTTTCTTCTTTTCGTTTCTGTCACGCTCCATCTGCAAAGCAACGGTAAGACAACAAAACGGTTTGCTGCGCGCAAGGCATTGTCGTTAATTTGCAAATTACGTCATTACTTTCTCGGCTTGAACTTCACATTCGATTATGGTAATGACTCTTCAATTTCGTTTTCGCACAGTGCGAATGCGAATTCAGCTGCGTCTGCGGCCGCGACAACGAATAATATGATTTTTTGCTCATTTGATTATTTCGCCCATTACATTTACATATGTATACTTCGCGCGATTGCATCATCGCGCCACGGCGACACCGTTACACGCGAAACGCGACGCAGACGATGGGAATACCTGCGAGTAATGCAGTCGTCCAGTGCAATCCATAAACAATAATCAATAAACAAAACATTTAGCATCGCATTTGCACATATTCGCATTTTCCAGACTCGCGCTTTTGTACAATATTTCTGTTTTGGCTGGCGTTGGCTCCTCATTTTTTCGCGAGTTTATCCGCGAGTCAGGGTCAAAGCGCGAAGATGACCACCGCCGTTAATCCGGCCCGCAACTGTGGGTCGAACAAGCGCCAAGCAAGGTGACTCGCAGATCCTTTCGGGTGGAATGCGAGCGTGAAGTGGTTTATGGACGTATCAAATGACGAAAATGCGCGAATTGCCGATTTATCGGCTGGAACTGCGATGGCGTGCGGAGGAGCTGTAAATCTGGAGCCGTGGATTCCATATTTGGCGGCCATTGGGCGGAAAGTTATTGCAACAGTTATTCGGCCCTATAAGCACATATTCATATGCTCAACTAGTCAGAATAATATCTAGATAGTTGAAAAATTTATCTGGAATAACCAAAGCTCGATTTGGACTGGTGAGTCAATGATGATGGGGATGGTTAGGAATGGATGGAATATGTAGACTATGCTATGCACATCTTGTATGCACAGAGCTCCTCAATGAGAATCGATGCAATCGATTCACGTGTGCAATTACTCAAAATAACATTTTTTAATCCACAAAAATTATTTCTACAGTGTCCAGGACGTTTAGAGTTTTTTTTGGCTAGCTAAAATCATACAAAACAAACTTAATTTAGGTAGAATCGAACGCACCAAAGGTCATTTGATCCATTATAACTTGAGATTATCACATTTCAGAATGCTCTGCTTATTAGCGTAAATTTTCGTTATAACGTTCAATCAGGGAATAAGTTATATACATTTTATGTAAAGCAAACACATATATGAGGATGTTTTTTCATCGCTCTGAATCACAAAAATATTTTTACTACAAAAACTTGGGAGGGAGAAATAGCAAATATGCTATTTGGCGGATAAAAATTATGGGGCAAAGAATGGAATCTTGTGTAATACTTGTACTCTTAATTCATTGTAGCATAGGGATATGATAAAATACTGCAGAGAAAATTCATTTTTTTCACGGCAAATTCCTACTCTAACTTTGATAAGAGGTCTGTTGAAAAAGTATCGCAAATTTTGAATTTCCGCGGGCTACGTTTATTCGATTTTTGATATTTATATTGCGTTATATTGTTACTTATGTCACTTACTTATGCTAATAAGTTCGCCATTTTGAATCTTCAGTTAATTTTTGACAGCTATTTTACTTGGACGTGTTTGGTTTGTCATCAATTTTTGTCTATTCCAAAAAATGAATCAAAGAATCTGCATCAAATTTTGTGTGAAAAACAACTTTAAGTGCGCGAACGCATTCTGAATGTTGACTGTGGCATATTGATAAGCTACCTTGGACCAAAGCAGCGTTTATCGGTGGTAGAAAGCGTTCTCAGAGGGCCGAGAAGATGTGAACGACGAACAGCGTGGCGGACGCCCGAGCACACGTCAACAACAGACGAAAACATCGTCCAATGGAACCAATCGTAAAATTACCGTTAGAAAAGTTACTGAGGACTTAAACATATCGATGGCCTGGTGCCATTAGATTTTTACCAATGATGAGACCGAAATAAGCGCGCCAAGTTCGTTCGCATGTGAAGGTTTTGCTTACAGTTTTCGTCGATTGCAGTGAGTTCTTGCCACAGGATAGAATGATCAATAAGGAATGTAGCCTGAAATTAATGCGCAATTTGCGCGAAACAATCCGCCAGAAACGTCCGGATTTGTGAAAGAACAAAAATTAGCGGCAATTTTTGGCCAAAAACAACACACTAATGATGCCGCAGCCACTGTATTCCCCAGACTTGCTCCCTTGTGACTTTTTCTTGTTCCCGAAACTAAGAGGCCCATGAAAGGACGACGCTACGCCACGATTGAGGAGATAAAGACGTCATCGAAGGAGGAGCTGAATAAGATCACAAAAATGATTTTTTGCAGTGCTTCGAGGATTGGAAAAACGTTGGCACGATTGTAAAATATCTGATGGGAATTATTTTGAAGGGAACAAAATAGATATTAATGAATAAATAATTTCTAAAACAACATAATATTTCCGATACTTTTTGAGCAAACCTCTTACGTAACAAAGGAGATAGATCCAGTTACAATTTGCGGCAGACTAAAGACTTGATTATTAGCTTAGCAATTAGGATATTCTTAGTCTGCAGGGGCGGTATACAGAGAAACAATGACGCCCGAAATTTGCGAATCTGCTTTTAATGGCTTTGCATCCATCACCGAATAATCTACTATTATAGCTTCATTACCTTTAGGAACGCTTTGAAAGAGAGTAAGTGATCCCCACGTGGGTGTAAAAAGGTCTCAAGGCCAGCATTTGCCAAACTAACTATTGAACAGGCAAAATTCATTTTTTTCACTTTTATTTTTCCTGTTTCGACATTTCACTTACAATTTTCACAAAAAAAAACATTTATAATTCATCATAAGTCTGATGTTTACTAATTTGAACGTGGTCTTAACTATCATTCTCTAAAAAAACATACAATTGTTTTGGTTTTGTTTCTTGTCGAAACCAACGTTCGACACAACAAACAAACCTGGGATTGTCGTTGGAAGGTCTCGAAAAAGACGAAATTGCTTCCCGCCGCAAAAAGAAGAAGAAGAGTTTGTGCACCGATATGCGTACGAGTCAATAGGCATGCAGCGAAGTGTTATGAAGGAGACGTACAGAGAAAAGCATCTTGGATTAAAATTGTATACTAAAAAAATTTATTACGATTACAATTAAATAGTCTTACAGATAAATACAAAAATAAAACAGAAACTGTTTACAATTTGATTCCTTCAACAATCGCATCTTCTCTATTATCCTTAAATGCTAGACAAATTATAAACATTACACAGGCAGGTATTTTCGCTTCGAACCAAAATAAAGAAATACACTTACGAAAATTATAAAACAGATAACGGAAATCATAAAAACTGATAACGAAAAATTAATAGTCATTTACAATTCTTTTAAAAAATAAGAATCTTAACTTTATAGGAGGAATTAAATTATGAGTAGTGCTGTAGTTGTATGTGGTGCAGTGTGGCGGTCACATTTTCAAGTCGGCGCGATATGGGTCTGCTTGTGGCGCGCGGGTCCTCTTCAGGTGCTTGCTTATGGTAACTACCGTTAGAATGTACTTCTAGAAAGACCTTAAACAGAAAACAAAGCTCTTGAGCCGCGATCCCGCTAAGGACGACGACTCACGAGGTGAATTTTAATGGCGCGGAGGGAGGTATTCGTTCTGGACTGGACGGAAGGACGAGATTTGGTTGACGGCGGGCGAGCTGCCTTGGATCCAAGCGATATCCGGACGGGCGAACGAGATTGTTGGACTGTTGCTGCCGCACTGGCCGCTGGACACGTAGATGCCCTTCAACACGTATTGTCCTTGTGGGTTGAGACACGCCAAAGCACTTCCGACGTCGAGTTCACACGAGTCGATTTGTGGGCGACCGCAAAGGAGTCCTGGTCCGTAGGTGTAGCCGTTGCCAGAGCCTTGACACTGCTCTGTAGGTACGATGGACACAGGCGACTGGTGCATGACGGCATCTTGGAGATGGACTGCAATAAAAGTGAAATGAGGTAAAATATGCAGAAGGGCGGCGGACGAGAAAGGACTTACTGCTGATGGCTTGTTGTCCCCAGCCGGTGGTGACGCAGCTATCGGAAGGAGTTGGGTCGCTGGCGTCCAAGCAGATTGGCGCAATGTGCACGGCGAACTTGAGCTTTTGCTCCAGGTAGATGGTGGCCATACCGCTGGATGGATGCGCTTCGATTCTGCTGGCACGGATGAGCTGGTAGTTGAGCGGCTCCTCGTCACGGCCGAGCTTCCATTCACCGGCTTTGACTAGAATATCGTAGGGTTTGTATCTGGAAGTATGGAAGTTGAGTATTTCGCCCATTGTACGGATTGATTGCTGCAGGCTTACCCTTGGATACACGCGGCGGAAGTGACAACGAGGTCATCGGAGACAATAGCACCGCCACAAAGGATCGTTTTGGTGGCTTCGCGGAGAACCATCACTTGCCAAGGGAACTCACTGAAGGCGGCATCATAAGGTCCTGAGCCGGCTGGTGAGGCGTTCTGTCGAGTAAGCGGGGTTATTTTTGGTGTCAACGAAAATGGGATGGAGGCGCTGTTAACTTACTGGATTTCTAATTCCACAGGTGGCTGGAGCTGGGTAGATAGCTGGGCCGAGCTGAGAGGAGTAGATGGGAGCAGGAGTGGAAGCGATTGCCTGGACAGCGTAGGCTGGAGCAGCTGTAGCGATGACTGGTCGAGCGGTGTAGACTGGCTGAGCGGCGGCAAAAACTGGACGGGCAGAATAGACTGGCTCGGCAGTAGCGATCACTGGACGAGCGGTATAGATTGGTTGTGGGGCAGCGGTGTAGATTGGCTGTGGAGCTGCGGCAATCGGGAGACTGAGGTCATGTTGGTTGCGGATTGGGGCGGCAGGCTTAGGAGCGATTTGGGGACGCGAGATACTAGCCACTGGACGATACTGGCCATCATCTCCGAAGACCTTTGGATCGGTGTACTGTCCCAACTGACTTATTGGCCATGGATCAACGTAGTCTGGATCACGGCAGCACTTTCCAATGATGCCCTTGACGGGATCTTGACAGTCAGTCAAAGGTACGCGGAAGGCTTCCTGGTCTGGGGTCAACGAGACTGGCGTCTTGGATATGAAGCCGATAGCGGTACAGTATTGAATTTCAGTGCAGTTAAGAGCAGCAGCGCAAGTGACTGGCAAGTTGGCAAGTGGATCCTCGATGGTGTTCTTTGGTGGAGGGTTGATTGGCAATGAGAGTTGACCCTCGCCATGGATGATGGTTGGTTGAGCAATACGATCTGGAGGCAAGTAGTTCTGTGAAGTTGTGACCGTGATAACTGGTCGTGGCTGATAAGTCGGAGTGATAACTGGTCGTGGCTGATAAGTAGGGGTGATAACTGGTCGTGGCTGATAAGTAGAAGTGATGATTGGTCGTGGCTGATAAGTAGGAGTGATGATTGGCTGATAGGTGGACGTAATAATTGGCTGTGGCTGATAGGTGGCCGTGACAATTGGACGTGGCTGGAATGTTGGACGTGGTTGAATCGTTGGTGTGATGAGTGGAACTTGTGGTACATGCACCACGTATCCATCATCGGTAAGAGCAGTTGTTTCTGGATCTGGAATACGGCAACAAACTTCTGGAGCGTAACATCTGTTCGCCTGAAAGGAAAAAAATGAATGTCAATAACATTGCTTGCAGGCGTTCGAAATGGGTCTAATGTAAAAAGACCCAAGCGAGAAACTTGGTTGTGCTTTCTGGCGATGGTGTTTTTATTGAGCTACTCTTTGTTCAATACCCTCAGTCTTACTCATAAACGCCTCACTGAAAATGCCGTGAATCGTAGAATGCACAGCTTCTACTTTGATTGATGCATGACCATGAGTCTATAGAGTGGTTATTACTGTATGTCAATCTGAAGACAAATGATTGAGATGACTTAATGCATTTACCTCAATTATCATTTGATGGCACATGTAAGTGCAAAGACGATGCTAAAGCCGTTCTTTAATTCATCAAGTGATGGCATTGATCCACCCCTTCGGCTCTACAGCAGAAGCGTTGTGAACTGGTGGTAGCTACAAGCTTCGAATTCATACTACGTGCAAGAGCACAGAGTTTGCAAATGATGGTCGTTCGTACAATTTGATAATTGTCGTTAAGTACGATAATCATCGTAATTATGGGATATTGGAGGATATGGTCTCGAAATAAGTGTGATTTTAATTGCCACTGATGAACGCGGTTATCCTTCTTGTATGAATCAATGAGTGCTCCACTTATTCTGCTTGTGCTACCATAGGTTTGTTTTTTGGTAATTGGACACGAGGAACCTTATAGTTGCGTGTTTGTGATGCAAGCAAAAATGCAGTTAAAAAGGAGACTTTTGCATGAACAATGCATCCTACAAAGGCAAAATTTGCAGCGATTCAAATCTCTAGAACCACGATTTGAATGTCCAGAAGTGGTATGTCATGCGAATGCAAGACGTTCATCA
This sequence comes from Oxycera nigricornis, assembly GCA_963942545.1. Taxonomy (NCBI): domain Eukaryota; kingdom Metazoa; phylum Arthropoda; class Insecta; order Diptera; family Stratiomyidae; genus Oxycera; species Oxycera nigricornis. Next base: position 125,659,818 of record OZ012659.1, on the reverse strand, counting down.
CGTTTGGCATTATCTGCAAGTCACTAACTGGAGAATCTCCTCCAACGAGGGTACACTTAACGTCCAACTCAGGCGCAGCAAGTTAGGTCGGGTTCAATATCAACGAACGTATGCAGATAGTTTATGTTTGTCTGCTTTATGGTCAAATGATAAATAGATTTGGCCAGCAAGAGGATCGTTGCTCAATTGTGTTATCGTCCGTTGGCACTACCAGCACCTGAGGCAGTAAAAGCTACTGCGCAAACGAAGCTGATGGCGTGAAATATGTTTTCAACTTGTGAATAAGTGAAGAAATGCAATGGACATGCTGCGGGAAAACAGTGATGGAAATATCGTGTCGAAGTTCTGAGGTAGTAGTGCAACATTTCAAAAAGAAGGCCGGTTGACAAGTCAATTGATAGTTGAGTCATGAAATAATGTGGATGGGTAATTGCAACAGAAGGTGCAGTCAAACGGTTGGATACTGACTGTTAGTTCTTCCGTGGATAAGAGGAATCAAGTAGCCACCTTTTGAGCAACTCAACATTGCCAGGTGGATAAACTAGTGTGGTGTAAAAGGTCAACTAGTTTGTTGGCGATTAAAATAGATAATTGTATCGTTGAAACTGGGTTTATTTTCATGATACATTCATATTGTTTCATGGGACGAATTTCATGCAAGCGAAATGTTTCGCGAAAATTCGTGACATTGGTTGACTCTCTCTCAAATATGATAAAAACCCAACATGTGAAGAATGAATTTACATTAATTATTGAGACATTCTATCCAACTACCAAATCAATACTGCACGAAAGTAAATTTTTTTAGGTGATGCAGACAGTCGTCGAAAAACCGTTCCAAAAAAGGTGAATGGCGACCGAAATCATTTTTATTATCGAATGAGAGATTATGCTAGGAGGAATGCAAATCACTGCATTTGATGATCATTGTGATGGAAATGAGACTTGAAATTGAATCGCAAGGTTGCCAAGGTTTGAATATTTATGGATAAAATTTGGTATTCTAGGTCAAGTGTGACACAGTCATGTCTTGTTCGCTGACTGTCTATTAATTTAAAATAACATATATTCCTTCGGCAACAACGAAGATAGTAAATGAATTATCTATGAATTCACATCATTTATAGGTTACAGCAACATTCTAGATGCAAATGAATTTACCAGAGGAGAAGGAAGTTCTAGCATTATAGAAACAATTATCAGGATGAATTTGGTTCGATAAAATTTGAGCGCTTTGTGATCAAGTCAGTTGTTTGTGCGCCTTCTAATCGCAGTAACAGCGTAAAAATCGATGGTTCGGTCAATTGGCTACAAAGAAGAGCAGCTGAAAGGGAGGATTGAATGTATTTCCATCATCACAAAATGTTGCTTTTCTTCAAACAGAATATAGAAAAATCATCACTGGCAGGTAGATGGGTAGGTAGCATTCATAATCAACCTCCCCGTTTGGTTGACTGTAGTATGTTTTATTGCAATTTTTAACGACTACGACCTCATTGTCACCAATCAGTCATAAATTTCAGACGCCATAGTGCAACTACAAATAAGGGGTATTCGTGTCACAAGATGCTACCTTCAATAGCCACCTTCGCTTCGGATGACATCCAACGCAAATGTTCTTTGCCGCTCAGTTCAAACACTTGCGATTCCCAACTTCGAGGGAGACGCAACAGACATGCGGATGGAATGATGACACAGACACATATCCACCAATAACTGGCCAGTCATTGCCGTCATCAATTACATGGAAACAATCGTTGAAATGTTATTAAAGTAAATTACAGCGGTACACGTACTCGGCCACAATAAATGGCTACATATCTGTTGTGGTGCCTTTTTTCTCGTGCTGCGTATGCGGATAGTTTGTTGCTGGCCAGCATGTGCAGATGGACTTCGTTTTTCCCATGTGCTGCGATGCTGTGCTGAGTGCTTCAGGCTACAGAAATGGGAAGCAGGTTGTGGTAAACTACTGGATGGAAAGATTTCACGTCAGAATCTGAAGTGGTGTAGCAGTCGTTGTTACTACGAATGACCTTTACACCGGCATTCGTTGTAGCGTAATGTATATTTTTTGCGTTCGTTCCACCTTGCCTATACGTTGCCCGGTCGACTTTTGGACCAACTTTTTTGTTGTAATGTTCGTTTTTGTTGTTGTAAATGAGGTGTGCGTGCACGGATAAGAATGATTGATACTTTTTGCTGGACCAGGTTCTTCAAATCGGGTGATTATAACGGATTTGCGGTAGGTGTTCGAAGGTCGTTTAAGGGGATATTTCTTTTTTGTCTGGTTGGTCTTTTTTGATAAGATGATGCATGGCGAGGTGATTATAGAGTTCCTGGACAGATCAATGACGATTTCGTTTTGTGGCAGATGATGATGATATTATCCGGGATTGCGAAAAATTGACAGTAATACGGAATGCTTGTTGAAAACCTGGACCTGTTCATCTGTACTCTCTAGATCACTTTGTTGATTATGCTTCACGATTCTCCATGATTTACTTACTTGTCAAGCAAATATTTTTGAAGGACAATTTCAAAGTGCTATCAAAAAGTATTCGGGTGAAATTATATTGGTTTTAGAGCGATTCTTTGTCACTCTTTTGATTAATGTCAATTAAAACATCAAGGAAGTATTTTGGACTCGCCATGGTTCACGAGTATCTACGCATCTGGCAGTCAAAGAAAGATGCATAAAACAGTTAAAATAGTTCATTAAATTACATAACATCTCTTTCATTGCAGTCGGCAGAGATTACCACGACAAGGGTGACGAGACGATAATCGCAATCATTGTTTGTGTTTCGCTCAAATGAAATTCATGGACCACAAAATGTCTGTGATTCTCCTGAGTATATTTGCAGATCCATAAAGAAATATTTTCACGGTTCATTAGCAGAGTATCTACACACAACAATTGTATATAATTTCATAGGTGTTTGTTTGCATCTTATAGGTGTTTTCGAAAATGTTTGCGATTGATTTTACCAGGAAATAATGTGTTGGCGCCGTAGTATTTTTGTAGTTGCGAAAGGTCCTCGGCCGTTTTCAAATCGGTTGTAAATGCTTATTATAGTTTTGTCATTTGTTTTTAGCATGTGTCATCAAACACATATTTAACAGGAGGAGATGAAACTCAAATCAAGGCAATTTTTTGTTGCAAATCCTTTTCATAATGAGGGTCTATATCACAAGTTCCAATTGAGACCACTAAGGCGCATCAAATAGATTGCGAAGAAAAACTTAACACTCTCCATCCGCAATTTCTTTGCATTCCACTCAAAACGCATGGCTTTCAGCCGCATTGCAATAAAACGCCACTCAACAAGTATGTATGTATGTCAGAGCAGAAAGGCAGGTCCAATCGTTTGCAAATACTTCACCTATCGTCCAGTGATTAAGCAAAATAGAGTTTTAATTTGAATTGAATGCACTGTGATATTGCGATTGTCTTTGCAGCTGTCCATTGATCTTACATCACACTTATCTGCGTGTTCGTTTCAGCATTCAATCGAAAGCAGGTCCGCATGCATAGGGATCCGAAAGTTTTACCGAAATCTGAATATGAACAGGGTATTCGGAGTGTTGCTTAATTTTTAAAATCACGTGGCCGACAGGCAAACAACACAACGGGGTAACTGATACGCAATCGGTGAGTCAAAAAATCTTTCATTTAGCTCAAGTTTCATTGAACGATTAATGCAGATTTGATGCTAATCAAAGTCAATGCTCATTGAGTTGAGCAGCAGGGGTTGAAGATAAAACCTACTGTTGATTACTAAACAGTTGGACTTCACATGGAGATTCCATTTAATCGCGGACTTTGATATGTGTTCGCAAATTGAGACTTGAAAGGATCTTCACGCAGCAATGATCTGTTGGCAATGGCGTTTACACATTTTTGAAAGTGTTCACGGACAAGGCTTCGTTAGGAATATCAAAAAGCACAGATCGTTTCAAAACACCCTCCCTGGATTTTCATTTAAATGAAAGCTGCATTAGTTCAATTGCAATTTTCGGACAGTATTGACAAGCATTGGACATGGAACAATAGTGAAGATCTTCGTGCCCATTGTATTTGAATGATGCGTAAAGCGGGGGTTACTCGCTTCAGTCTTTTGATTTAATTTCCGTGGTTCCAAGTGAAGAATGTTATGGAAGTCTTGAATTTGTAATGATTGGCAGATACCATTTGAATGACATGCTTTTCCAATGCTGGTTGCAATCAATGAGGGTAAGAAACCCTCGGTTAATCGTTTCAGAATGTCTGCCAGCACAAAAAGCAATTGAACTAGACGTTACGCAAGCTACTAGTGACATTTACCCATCAGACTTCTCCCTTGACCCCCTGCTACCTTTGAATAAAGCATCACTTTGCATTCAATCAACCGACAACCAGCAGTGGCAGCAATAGTGATAAAAATAATGGTACGCGGTTAACAAAACTCAAGCAAACAGCTACCACTAACGAGCAATTCATTCTGATCATGGTGAAGCAATAGCGACTACTCAGGTGAGTAGGTACTCCATCATGGTCTGCAGAATGAATCACACCGATACATTTGGTGCATTCCATGCGGAGTGGCTCTTTAAGTTATGTTTGGCTACTTCTTCACCAGCATCATCGAGGTTTTCTTCATCGCCGGCGTCGTCGTCTCGAACAATCGACCTACCTACCACTTGACAAGGTCCTGTGTCATATTTCACCGGGTCGGATACGAAATTATCATGCGATATAAATGTTTTGATTGTTTGTTTGTCTGTTTGCTAGTTCCCAGCCAGGCAACTGATTTGTGCTCGCCCTGCTGGCTGGTGGATGTTAGATGCTGGATGTTGGCTGCACGTCAGCACAGTGAACTTGATGGAAGATATGATTGCGGCCTGCTTTGTGATATGAATGGAAACATGTTGCATTGTACTTGACTAGCTGTTTGGCTTTTTTTCACAAAGGATCACAGTCTCTTGGTGTGTGGATTTTTTCGCACAAAGTTTTAATCCATAATTAGCCAACTGTTAATTGCTTCATTCCCATACAAATGAACTGACGGTGCGGTGAGATATTGTTTCGCTTTTATAGCTGTGCAAAATCAAGCAGATGTCTATCGCGCGCCTCATTGTCATATTGCAAAATGTTTGAGTGATATGACAGGTGAGTTATTGTTTCTTGGATGGATGCCAATTGATTCTGAATATTTCGCGAAAAAACTATGACAGGATGTGAAACGAATCGAAGTAAAAATTTAAAGCGATAGACTTTACGTGAAGTATTCATCATTAGTTTGGATTGTTTGCTTGGAAATGGGTGGTATTTGTTAAGAAAAATTGCATGCATAATGAAGCAGCTTCTGCAATCTTGTATGGCAAAAAATCCAAACAGAAGATTTCTTTTGCAACTCGTCTCAGGAAAACAAACAAAAATTTTGATGAAAAATGCAAGCAAATATCATAAATATAAGCAGTGGGATTCGGAATCCATATGTAAACTGTCTGATCAATGTGAGCCTGAAAACGCCATAAATGGTAAAAACAATATTTTCGAATGCTTTCCAATCAAAAAACCCAACCGTCGATACAAAACTGGCTCCCAATTCGGAATGCGGAACTCAAAAACAGCTCACCTTCAAAAGTCGCCAATACTCAAATAACAGTGGCGTCTTCTAACTAATTTATGGAAAATTCGTAGGCATATAAAAGTATTCTTTCAAATATCACATTGTGATAATTATGTAAACACCGCTAATGAGAATATCGCTATTCAATAATAAACTATAGCATTTCCACACAACTTATTCAATCATGCACCAAAAATAAAACCGAATCTTTTGAATGCTGAACGACCATGAAATTTTCAAATACCACATTCGAGAGAAAAGATCTTCTGCTTTTGAACCGTTCATAAAAGTGATCAAACAACTCCAGTTCATTCGCCCGTACTAATCTTTGGAAATGTTTGCTATCGAAAGCAATGTGAATTTGTATCTTTTTAAGGTGATTTGTAGACATCATTGAGAAGGTCGCCGGTAAATCATGTCGCGACAACGGTTGGCAAGAGGCCAGCCAGCATTGGTGCTGTGAATGGGCTTTGTAAAGCTCGCACGAAGAACATCTCTTTCTAATGTCTTCTTTGGCATTAAAGTGCTTATTACGCATCTGAGGTGCTGGAATCAATGTTTGCGAATGTTTGCGTAAGTGATATTTAATTTTGATATTGGAATTGAGTGAAACATGTTTCGAATGCTGAGTCAAGAGCGTAATTAAGAAGGAATGGTGGCACGAAAAAAATGTGTACTTCCGGTTAAGACTCGTAATGATGTATCTCAAGGTCCAAGGAATTTTGCTGTTTTCATGGAAAAGTTTCAAGAGATACATGTCTGCATATTTTTTTTAAAAAGTGAACGTGCTGTTATCATGTGTTTAACTGCATAGAGGATATAAGACGATCATGTGTGACGTTGCAGAATACATAATTATGTGAAGTAATTCGTTGAACTGTAGCTTTAAGCTAACACTGAAAAGTATGTGCGGTTGCAAGAAACCGTCAGCTAAGAAAATTAATTCAATTTATCAGTTTGTCGTTTTGAGTGTTCTGTTTTAGAGCATATTAGCAATTCCCAGAGCATCAGCATGATGTTTCTGAAAAAACCGTAGAATTGTGAATTTCACGACCGTTTTATTGCTGCCAACAAGGACCTTCTCAGTAGACGTGTTAGAATGTACAGAATCATTATCTCTAGAGAAAAGCATCAGTTGAGTTTGCGGAAGACATAGATTCAATTCATTTACTGTTTTTATCATTTGCTATGCTTGTCGTTGCATCATGTTTTAAACGTCAATTTGTCAAACCTTTATAATTTGAAACCTTTTGATTCAGTCTTGTCTCTTATAGAGTAAGTTCCTGGCTGAAGCATTTTGATTTTTGATGTGCATCTGTGCATTTCATAATGTACTTCCTTCGATTCTCAATCTTAAGGAATTTTCTTGGCCAAGTGGAAAGCATTGACGAGAATTTATATGTTGGATAATCACTACTTGATAAGTCCTATTTGCCGCACGCTGGGACAAGCTGAAGGTCATCCTATACATTCATGTATTTAATTATGTTTCATGCAATTTGCTTATATTTCCCTTTACCCTTCCAAATTTTCATTGACTACCAGAAACTATGGTTTATTGTTGAGATCTCGTCGTATCTGAATGCGGTGTGAATTGAAACTCAATATATTGAATTTCAATGGTGTTATTTTTCAAGTGGGTAAGTTGTGGAACAACTTGTTTGCACGCAATCCGTCACAATAATTTGTTTTTGGAAATTTCAGTGCGTGATAATTTGGTTTGGCCCTTTTGTATTCAGTGGTAAGTAAGTCAGTTGATATTTCATTTTGAGGCCATGTTACTTAATTGGTGAAATTGGTGATGTTATTAATTACAGATCATGTTGTCGGCGCGAGAGAAGAAGTGTTTGTGGTTTTTTGATCGAAACAAATGCTGTTTAAACAGGGTTAAGATGGAAATGTGATGCACCGAAAAGTATCTTGGTGATAATAATAATCGCATTTCTCTAGCGTTGGATTTGAGTTGGCAGCTTTTATTTTGATATTTTCAATCGATTATGTAAGGAAACATACAACAACATACAACCTCAGCAATTAAGTCAATAAATGAATTGGATACGAAAACAGTGATTGCGTTTTAAACTTGATATATACCAGCACCTTACAAATGTTGCAACGCAAAAGAATTGGATGGTGTTGTATACATTTAACAGTTGCCAAAATTGTTTGATATATTGATAACATGAGTGTGGAAAGTCTTTAAAAGTCAACTGAGTTTAAAATTCGGTAGAATAGTCCAAATCATACCTCTGAGGTATAAGACAATATTAAACTTCCAAATACGTTGAGCTTCTTACGAACTATGCTCTACTGGATTGAAAATTAAATTCAAGAATGTGGTTGGGATGGAAATTTATAGTCGGTATCCAAGGAATCCAATATTGATTTGTATATTTTTTCGGAAAGTTATGCCATAAACTTTTACCCTGAAGTACTATATTTATGAAGAATAATGTCCATGCATCAGAAAATGGCCCATTTAATCAAATAAATGTACTGAAATAAGAGTTGACCAGTTTTCATTGTAAATTTTCATCAATTTTATTATATTGAAACTTTTTGTTCTGGAAAATTCTATTAAAACGATTTTTTTTGAAATATAGACACTTCACCTCTGGCCAAATTCCATTCAGATTGAGTTCACAAAAAGTTGAGCTACAACAACCTCTAAAATTGACAAATATGTTTTGAAGCGTTTGTCGCGATTTTTGCTAAGCTGCCTCCTACCAAATGAATTATAGATTATATGAGCGTGGCTCGTTGACCTCGTTGAAAAGCATGTGCAAGACATAAATTTTCGGATTTTGTTTAGCTGTGTATTTGCATAAAAAAATTTGAGTGAAGTTGTTTGACCCCAGCTGTACGATCATGTTAGATGTTGCAGAGGTTTAAAGATACCTACTTTCTGGTATCAATGTTTTTATTTACATGGAAATGAATTGAATAAAAGTATGATGTTTTCAAAGTAGTTTCTTCCAAGAACATTTTATTTTGACCAAATGAATGGGCAACTACTTTTGAAAAAGTGGAGAATGAGCTTGCGCCTTAGAATGTGGGGAATAACTTAAAAAGTTTGTGCATGACGCCCGGGAAATTATAAGTTTCTTGGAAATGTTTCGCTCCTTGCTTGAAAGATGCATACACCAACTTCAACATATAGTGGATATATTTAAGCGGAATCTGATTAGTTGCATTTGATTAACCAAAATAAAGTCTAAAGACCTCCACCTTCCTCACTGATTGGTAAGTATCCTATTGATTGACAAGGTTTCCCCGTGAACAATGAAGCTCGAAAAGAATGGGCAACTGTTTGGACAATTTGTCACAATCGACCGCTTACACTGCATTGTAAATTTCCTGCATCTTCTCGGCACACTTCGATGCCATCATCTCCATCATGTCACACACGACATGACATCATCTTTCATACGGAATGAGATTGTATGTATCTTCTTCGTTGAACTGTGTTTCATATCTATTGCTCGGATCTCGCATGCGAATAAGATGTAATAACAACAGCCGAATGAAGTGGCGATTCGTTCATGTGTTATCCAACAAAGTCGACCCAGACCTTGAATATGAGATTGATGCGTAGATGACGCTCATTAATATGGGCGAAAGGAGAGTTACGCTAGCTGGTTTCGGACATAGTGGTGAGAAAATACTTGACTGAGCTTTGATAGTGGCACCCAGTATTCGAAATTCTTTAAAAAAAAATTGTCAAAATTGTCTGAAAGTGATTGAAGCACAAAATTCCTACAGAATAAAAACACAAACGTAAGGAAAATGGAGCAGCTTTTGAATCGCAGCTGAAATGAATGCATTTTTCACAGAGAAAACCTCAGGAGTCTGTAGTTTTGTGGTGACCTACCCCAAGTTCTTGACTGTTACTCTGGCCGAAATTTCGATTACATATTAGGTGTTGTTTGTTCATTATTTGCGGAATACTTACATATGGTGGCTGGCCAAGTCCATTTGCTTGCCACACTCCTTGGATGCATTGTTGTGGTGCAACACAGGCCTCAAATCGTCCAAGACAAGCGACTGCGGGTGGTGAGGTTGGTTTTGGTGGCGGCGGTGGTGGAGGAGGACGATACGTACAACAAACTTCATTATCTGGAATGCATTCCTAGAAAAAGAAAACAAATACGATTGTTAGCTTCATTTTCGTCATTGAATATGGCGGCACAATGATCAGCAATCTAAATGTAATTTCTTGAAGATCGTTAAGATCGCTTTTTCAAAACGCGATCTACAAAGACCACGGTTCAATCAAATCAGGTCAGTGTAGCGACTATAGTCAATTCATAAACGCACCGCAAAGATACTAATCTAACAGTTGAATGTAATGTAGCCATCTTTGCGGTATTCGGATTCATCTTGCACGTATCCCTGCGCAAATCTGTTACGATGATCCCAATCAATATCAATAAATTTCTCAACAGCATTCAACCGCATGACCTATTTCAAATAGTTTTGAAGATATCCACACCACCTCAACAGGCAGGCAAGCATGTGTGCATTAATTAATTGCTCAATTTCTAACTGGCCACGCAAAATGTGTGAAAAGCAATTAAAGTGACGAAAATAAGATAAATTGCGCACATCTCTAAGATATTGCCCTCGGGGTGATTTAGAAGAAATTGCGTTAGGTTTTCAATGAAGATAAAATAGCAAGTTTGGCATGTTGTTTGGAATGTCTACGCAATCAGCAATTAAATGTGGTTTTATATAGAGATGCAATAATATGTGGCGATCATATCTTGGTCGGTTTTTATTACTGTTTGTTGCAGAAGCTCACACTGAATATAAGAGTCAATCCAAACATTCAGTGATGAGCTGCGTACACGAAAATTTTGGTTATTTGTTGAGTGGTTTTCTCGGCAAACGATTCTACATAGTATCATGCGAGACATCTCTACAAAGCCTTCTAAGACATTTAAAATTGTAAGCGCATATCCAACTGCTGAAACTCACGTTTCCATCGAGTTGTTGACCGTGAATAAAAAATTCAATGACCATAAGATCAGCAATTCTAGACCTTCATAAGTGGATGACCATTTGGTTTTCTCGTAACCCGACAGATTATGCGATTAGGAAGACAATAAAACAAGCAGTTAGCCGTCATTTAGAAGATAGTCAATGCTTCAGAATGGAAAATTTATCATATCTCTACCGGCAAAGCAAGTCGGAATCGTAAAGCGATTTTACTGCTTTTTAATCTGTAATCTGCTTAAATTAAACCAATGTGCATTGCAAGCTGATTGAGAACTGAGCATCTTTTTTCCAGCTGACTGGATTTTGCAGAGACGGATGAAATAAATGCTGGATGGCGGTAATCCTTAGCGGCAACAGTTTCTCGCCTTTGCTGCTTTCTTCGTCTGTATAGTTCGATGCTGGGATGCGCTTTTTCGGTGCAGCTAAGGCAGGTGCATTTTTTGCAATCACTGCGAGGCTCAGCAGCAGTTTGCCCCGAGGAATTCCACCGCCGGGCCATATGGAGCCTTCGAAAAAGCATTTTTGCTCAATTATGCCATCAGGTCAACTACATTTTTATGTAATGGTCTGGTTTCGAGTTGCAAACTCGTTGAACGCGGCGGAATTTTCGGTTGACGATGGACATTGAGGTTGACATTATTCAACACGTATGGTTACGAAGTAGTCAAATTCGTGAAGGCGTGCGCTCGTGATGCGGACGCATCAAACGATGGTAATTGGACACTTGACTAGGTTTTTAGGATGGTGTCAAAGAATCAATGCTGGTTGATTTATAAGAGTCAACTTAAGAAATGCACGATTAACTCCTCTAGTAATTCTCATTAACACGAACAAGATGGCAGGCGAAATAATCCTCTTGCAACATTGTTGATAGAGGATGCTGGTGAATAGATGGTGATGACTTAGAGATGCTTTATCCGCAATGGCTGCGTTTGAGGTGGTTGCGAAAGATCCTTTGATTGGTTATCTTGCTTGCTACAACCTTTCGCTAACTTTTAATCAAAATTGCAAGTGCAGATGTGCCAGTAGTAAGCAAACACGATCGCCTGCTTACTTGTGGATGCAAATTTAAAGGGGTTTTGTAACTTTGATTCAATTTGTGTTCAATTTGAGTTTCTTTCGGTTGTTGGATTTTGGTTGAAGTCATGTGGTATTTATGAATTTCTATGAGTGCACTTAATTTTTAATTAAATCTTGACATCTGATTCATGTCCGCTTTGGAAATATGTGGGCTTGCTAGGAGATTATTGAAATGAGTGTGCAGTGTGAATTGTAATGCATTGTTGCGTGGACTAAAATGTTTAGAGACGAAGATGTTTGTGGTGAAATTTTAGGTGAACTATGTGAATTCTGTTCATGGGAAACTCTAGTTTGATTCAACAGATCATATGCCAAATCATGCCAAAATTCTCACAGGAGTGCGACTGAAATGCTATAAAATTCAGATTGTCATAAATCAGACTAAATGCCCATAACTTCAGTAAAATACAATAATTTCAAATTAACTGATGCCACGCTTAAACACTGATTCATACCACAAATATAAAATGAAAACAGGTAGAATGAATTAAGTATTAATACGCAAGAATTCAATTAGCGGGACATTTGAAATTAATTACGCGGTGCTATTATTTGGCAATATAATCAAACATCGTAAGGTCAACAAACATACTACGGGTCGGACGAACAGTAGCCGCGGATCTTCTCAAAAAGACCGCACTAAAACGCAGCACACTCTCCCATTTGGTCACCTCCTAGTCCCGTTGAACAGGTTCTGTGAAACTTAGCCATTTTCACACCGCGCCATAGTCTATAGTCGCTATCGTGCTGATCAATAGAAACTTACTACTATTATTTTAAGCATAGATACTTACTGTTCTTGCGAAAGACAGATCGGCGGTGAAGACGCCGCCGTGGCAGACGTACTTGCTCACGCAGACTTGTCCAGCACTGCAGATGAGTTTGCGTTCCACAGGTGGTAGATAGGTTGGTGCAGAAAATCCATCAATTGCTCGATTAGCAACCGAATGGGAAGGATCCTCCGCGGCGTTGGTATCGACGGCAGCCAGACGCTGTTGATCTTGGATGAAAGCATTCACGTCATTTGCGAAACCGTGCAAGAATGGATTGTTGGCATAGTTGTCGCTATCAGAAAATGTGGATCCGAATAACAGGAGACCCAGACAAAGCGTTCGCACCCACGTCATCGTATCTGAAAAGAGAATATCAAACAGCCAATAAGTATCGTCTTGAATGGTCCAAGAATCAGTTTCGAATAGTGTTGCGATTGATAGCATCTAATGGTTCCTCATCAAGACCTGATTGCAGCTACATGCTTGGCTACAAAGTCAGTATGATGTCCATATTTGTCATGAAACAAGTCGTAATTAATTGTTGATCGAATGCAAGCATTAATAGAACTACTCGTACAGCATTTTTGAAGCTTAGCATCGTGTCTATATGTAGTTCCGAGTGAAGAAAACAGGCATGCAATGAAGCAATTACCAAGGCAATAGCTAATTAATGCTTGGTGTCAAATGTAGCAGCACAGCATGCAACTAATCAACGTTTGCTATGGATGAGTGCATGGGAATTTCAAAGTGTTGTAGATAGTGTGCAGATCCGAAATGGTGGCATATATTTGATTGAACTTAGATGGAAGGAGGCCTAAAAACTGCATTCTTCTTCTTGTTGGAAAATTGCTTCAACAACTCTAGAGCTCTAGGAAAACTTGGAGGCTTTAAAACAATGCATTAATAATTAATTCCAGATGCACATTTAAGAATCAGTCGATCAGAAACCAATAAAAGAGAAATTTTATTTTATGATTCTACAATTTTAAATTTTGATTGTGAGAGTGCTTCTCGAGTTTTTTATAAACTAAAAGGTCTCATTATCAAAACACCTGATAAATAACTCGCAATCCACTCTATCTCACCCAACGGAACTGATTGTGATGGTCAAAATCTGTGCCTAACAAAACAAAAATTCAGATATCTGATTTTCATTGACATTCAATCTATTTTGCATTGACGTCATTTCATCAATAAATTTATTCATTTTCCGATATTGAAATTCGTGGTCATTGGCAATCGAAGTTACCATCATCGCGATCTCGATCGAAACGATCGTGCTTGGAGAAATGCCATAAATAGGAAAAGGTGATGATTGCATAATCGAATACAAAAGCATTTCCAAAGGAATGGTGACGACTATACGAAATAATAATTAGATGTTGCCTTCTATGAAAATCGTTCGTGATCATAAATAGACCAAAGCTATAGATATTTTGCATTGAAATTGGACATTGATACCAACACAGATTGCCTGAAGATGGACTCTGAAACAATCAATTTTAATGGTTGCCATAATTTAAATGAATGAATGCGACGAGGAGGTTGACTTAGATATCGGCCTTGAAATTTTTAAGTAGGTTCAAAAAATATTTATATACATATTAATTTCTATGAAGCATTCGTGCTTAAGTCAGTTACAAGAACAGTTTCACTATGTTACGAATAACATTTTGATGATTATTTTGTGTCATCCAATTCATACGAGTGATCCCTAATAAAATCATCTTGGGATTTACCCACGTCTGAGTAATCATCCAACACTTGTTTTCGCAATTACGATCACGAGCATCATCAATCAAGCTTTCTTTGCGCAAAGCACAGCTGAGTTGGTGTTGAATGTGATAATTGTGAGTTTAAAGAAAGCCATTAACACGTCATTGTCAGCTCACGCCAGGGACTATGCAAGAGGCGTGCAAACAGCGTGAGTTTGCTCTGCACACATAAAATGGTAAATAAGAGTAGCACATGTCTGGATATTTGCTTGAAAGTGAAGTGGTTTCGATGGATTGAGGAAGCTTTGCTGCGAGCCAAAAATCACTTGCACTTACCATGCCTTAGCACTTCTAGAGTTCCGAAAGCAGAACAGGTTACTCGTCTAAATCTTTCAATCTCATGCGTCTATGGGGCAGTAAAATAATGCAGCACATATGGTTTTCAAAGTATTTCAGATATGGCAAACTGAATAAGAGCTGAGTTTTTAGTAATAATTTGCAGCATTCCGAAATTCTATCAAACATCATTTAATAGAAGTAAAAACAACTTGACTATATGCTCATATGGTTGGCCTACCTAGACCAATCAAAAGAAGCAAGCATCTGTAAACCATTGACTGATGGATTTTTATTCAGTGATATTCTATGACAAATAACTTCAAACAGATATTTTTAGAATCATTACCAATTCTATGAAGATTGCAATGCAAATGTTCTCAACAAATAAACTCTATTTTTTTGGAATTCCTCGATCAATTATCGAATAGACTTCTGTTTTACGCAAGATGAGTACTTTTGACTGAACAATTTGAAAGTTAAACACACGATAGACAAATTGTGGGAGATTTGCATTAAAAAAAATTGGCTTTTGTGATTCCAACAATTTTGATGATGTGATGGAAAAACTTGAATGCGACTGGAATTTTAATGGCGAAAACTAAAAAGGTTGAGACATCAACGACGCCCATTCCCATAATTGTTAGTTGAAATTTTGTGGAAGTGATAAACAATTGACTATTGCTTGATTTCTAATGGAGGTAAATTTCCTATTTCTTTCAAAGAGCACAAGTCCATGCAATCATTATTATCGGGCGAATAAAACGGAATACTTGTAAGTCTGAGGTCGTTTCACTCAAAATATTCTCGATTCCTCTTCAAATTCTACGGAAGTAAAAAGTGCATCCCGACAGGCAAGCCAACACACTCAACCTTCAAATTTGCAACATTCAAAGTATTTACGTTGACTAGGCAAACTGTTTGGCTCCTGTAATTACATTCATTGTATCATCAATTTGCATGAAAATGATACAATTGTGATGTGATGGGAAAATTAGCACACACTAGTGAATTGGGCTGCAGCAATTTCTCAGGCAATTAGCTTTAATTACTTTAACGATTGTGGTTTTCCGGAAACGGTGTGCAATCAATTGGGAGAACTTTGATCGCAACACTTGAGCATTTCAACAATTTTCTGTTTGTTTTGGACAAGGACGGGCGAAAATCAAGGAAGATAGATTCACATGAAAACAAAAACAAATTCTTACATTTTTCTAGTGGCTGCGCTTGTGGTAAATCCTCAGATGAAAATCACTCGTTCGATTACACTTGCTAGCACCAACGGAACTTTAGTATCCTTGCGTTCAGGAATGTATTCCGAACTAGTTCGACACACTGGTAGGTTCTCAAGTCCGATCTTAGGATGCACACTCGACTGATTCACACGTCCACGATCGTTTTGCAACTAAGACGATATGCACACTGGCCGCGAATAAATATTTACGCGGTACTTATACGGTTTCTTTCGGGGGTAATCTTATCACCTGTTGAATTAATCCACACACTCACGCGTAGAAGGGGTACAAGTGCTGCTTGGGCTGATCTACTTTCCAGGGGTTGGTTGGCTACTGAAGGAAGGATGGTGATCTGGCTCGGTGGAGCGATCAACGTACTGTGATTTTGAATTTCGCTTAAGTTCTGCTTTTATATAGTGTGAAGGAGGAATGGTATGTCGCCAAGACGTTTGGCCAAGATGCTCGCCGCGCGAAGCCACTTGGCGGGTTGGCATCATTGAGATATTGAAATATCTGGCCGGCCGAGATGGTGTGGAATGTCCATGTTCATGTCCAAAGCGGTATGTGCTGGCGGTCAAATTTTTTGGTGCTGGTCGATAAGGCGGGAGCGGGTGATAAGAGTGGACAGGGTGGGCAATGTGGTGACTTTTTGAGCGTTGAATCAGTATCAAGTCTGTTTTTGGCGAGCGTGTCATGCTTCTTTGGATTTAACTGAAACGATGGGCGACAGCTAATTAGAAGATGCGGCCGTGGATCTGTACCGAAATTGGTCAGGAATGTGCACTAACTGAAACACAGTTTTGAACCGTACATAATAAGGATCAAGTCATGTTTCGTATACAATAAATGAAAAAATGGCGGAGAACATTGAAGATCTGAAACCATGAACACAAAACTGGACACTGATCATTAGCATATAAATGGTCAATTTCTGTCATTGGCAAAGAAACATGCCTTCATTGTCTCCATAATAGATTACATCTGACGATAGTTGCCAAATGGTCAACATAAACCGATCCAATCTTCTGTAAGACCATTTAAAAAGGTGACTCGCTTGAGTCTTTTGTTTTGTACGTAGGCATTGATGCATAGTTCAGGAGAGTTTGAAGAGAATATTTTCGTAGAAATCAAACTCATTTGAATATGAGTTGACTATATTGTTTTAGGACTTCTAAAGCTTTTTTATTGGCTTTCAGATCTAATTTATGTAAATACTAGAAACTAAGATGACAAGATACCGAGACTGGATTAAATAGAAGCAATAATCATGTTACACAGTATAGGTTTTAGTATAATATGTATATGAAATTCTAAAAGTGTGAAATATTATTAACCTTTGATAAGATTTAGATGTACATTCAAGACTAAAATCTAGTAAAATGATTCTACGATAACTTTCACTAAAATTTCGGCCAATAAATAACAAAATCAAAATAAATGCATAAACCTTATTGCAATGTTCCTACTATTGATTGTAAAAACAGGTTCAAAACATAGTTAATCATACTTATATTGACTTCATTTGTTATTACAATTCTTGTCGATTTGAATTTTCACCGGCTTGTGACACAAACATTGTTCAATCATTGCTGATCACATTTGTTCGACAATAATGTAATTTTTGATTTAATTTTTATGAATTTTTCAGAATGTAGACCAAAATTTTACTTCTGTTTGATGTGTTCTTCAACTTCAATTAATCGTATCCAACAAATTTTGATCGTAGTTAGTGAATGCTATATTATCTTTCATTCAGGGTTTCTGTTCAATTTTGTACTATTCTTATCAACTGTAAGCTTTTTTTTTTTACATTTTAACACCAATAAAATAGGGTACACTAGTCAACAGATAGTTTCAAATATAAAACTATGAAAATATCGGATACGTAATGAAGGAATGAACAAGTAAACGACTTCAGAAAAATGTAATTCTTTGAATGTTCAAAAATTATGATAAAATATTAAAAATGTATACTTTAACATGTAACTCTGAGAGAATGCTCTTGAGGTCACATAAGATAGCTTTAATAATTACGGAGAATGGCATTCTGGATAAACCATAGAATAGCTGAAGAATTGAAGAAAGATGGACACCTTATGACACGAAAATATGTCGAAAAAATAACCACCATTTCAACAAGGACATGTGTTTGTTTCAAATCTTTCACTGAAAAACCTAAAGTGATCAGACTGTGTCATTTCCTTTTTTAAATGAGTTGCATTTAATAAGCGAATTTTAGTATTATCCGCAAAAATGTAGATTTACGACGTAATAAGTGTAGAGATTCCCCAGTTTTATTTTATGGTTTGAAACAAAGTACTGGTAACCATGCTTATCATCGCTTAATAACGAAACAGGTTCGAGTTATTAGTTGTCTTCCTTAATTCATCCTCTTAAAATTTCTAAAAAGCGGCCTGTTTAAGATTTTCACTTGGCCAGGAGAGGTATTTAACGATATTTTTCATCAATTTAAACGTTGTTAGTGGTAATAATAATCTATATAGACCCTCACTTTGAGCCTTATTTAATTGCATTAACATCAATATTTTTTATAAATTGTTTGATTCTTCCACATATGATTTTCAAGCAACAAAGTTTTCAGCCAGTCTTCTATTTCGTCTTCTTGTTCTCAGATTCTGCACAATAATTCCTCAAATTTCACCATTTGTGCCTACATCTTTCGTTATTATCTCATCAAGTAGGCAATGGTGAACGCAATTAACTGACGATTTAATTTATAAACTTTAATCTGAATTAGAGTTATAACTTCCAGCTCGAATTCCGCCGCTAGATCTCCTATCTAACATAATATTTTATATTTTATGCACATAAGTAGATATCAGTTATTTACTGCTTGTTAGATGTTGTTTAAAGTCAACTGCAAAAGAAGAAATAACTATCAGTGTTTCTAAGGGAAAATGAGGAAGAAGTTGGAGTATGTATTTGTAATTTACTGCACAAATTTGTACCTGACTTTGATCTAGCAAAATGGATTTCAAGAGTTGAATGGATTTTTTAAAAGACATTATAAACTAAATATTTAAACACTTTAAAGTTAGAAGGTCAAACAACCATCTGCAAACTCTACAGTAAAGCGTTTTTAAATTGACAATTGACATACAATGAATTATAAAAATCTTGCATTGAAACGCCGAATCTGTAATCACGCGACAAAATATAGTTCCTTCGGCGCAAAAATTAAAAAAAAAAACTTTCAATAACCCGTAAGTCTGCAACTCTCGCTAAAAATCTCACAAATTTTGTTTTTCTTTTCAAACGTGGATATGAAAATATTCACGTACGTATCAATAGTTTTGGGGACCCCATCCTTCCGTATTTCTCAAAGTAAGGATTCGATCGGATTCACCTACCTTACTTAATTTATGAACGCATCCTTACGTGTTGTAGGCGACGAATTGTGCAGAGATGATGGTTACCCAGCCTGATAAGGATTTATACTTTCGGTGTAATTCATGCACGTTTCAATACAATTCATGCCGAATGCATTGTTTGTAATTAATATATTGGTGTGAAGGATTTTGAATGCCTAAATAAAATCAATTGTAGGGGAAGATCACAAAAAAATTGAAAACAAAAACCTAGACAAGTAACTAGTGCTCACTTTTTTTCACAGGTTTATTTTCATAATAATGCAAAGTCTAATTAAATATTCATGACTGGATTGTTAGTCTAATCTGACAAATTTTTAATCCATTTATGACTTGATTCCATATGTGTTTTGCTGTAAGGATGCTAACCAAATATTACTTTTTCTCAAATGAGAAAAGATCTTCACGTTTCAGCATCAATTAATTGCTTTCCTTTTAGTAACGATCGTTCACATATTTTCGTTAGATACGTGACTTTTCTTTAAATGCCACCAACTTCTGATTGCGTGGATTATGGCATTCAACATTTATCAGCAGTAATTAGAGAAGTGGAAATTAATTAGTGGAAAGCATTAAATTGTAAAGAAACGAAGAACAGCAATTTTCCGAAGGGCAATCTTACTTTCTCGGAAAGCGTTATATAGTCGACATTCAACCATTGAGTTTTTCTATATGACTGTTTCGAATTGTTGTAATTAAATATTTAGACTCTAAAGCAACATGTTGTCAGGGCCACAGTGTTTTCTGTGTATTCTAGTCAATTGCCAGTCAACCTTTACAAAATCGGAATCACAAAGTCCAAGCAGTGTCTCACCTGGCTCGGTTCCAGCAAACTGGCTCACACTAAGGAATTCTATGCGATAGACACCCACCTGTCCGCCACCAGATTTGTCGCACTCGGAAAAACAAAAGGCTGAGCCGTAGCGATGAGCAATACCAGAATTGGTACCGATCCGCTAAACTAGTTAGACGCCAGCACGGCAAGTGTTGCTCACTTCTTCGCCATGTCTTGAGCATCACTGCTTTAATTAAGTTCAATGTCGAATTGTTTTCGAGTTAGCGTAGTATGTCGTGCTGTTATTCATTGAGGCGTACCACGTGAGCCATGCAGAGAATAGCTGTCCTCAAGGCAGACCCAGCCACTCATCATCGTCACATTAGACACTAGAGCACTGGAAAAATGTTTTTTTTAAAACACCTCAACACGACAAAGATAACAATCGAAGAGCTCGTAACGGTCCTTCCTTGCACTGAATTTAAGTGCTTCTGTGGATAGTACGAACCTTGAGGTGTTGCTGGGCACTATTTCGAGGAATTTATCAGACGACCTCGCCAGCATCACCTTTTTGGAAACGCTGTTCCGGCCAAATTGCCGGATAATTGCTTGTTGGAAATCAATTAAGTAGTATCTCAAATCGATTTGATTATTGGCGAGCGAGTCGCTCATGAAAAGTGGAGTACGTTCAAATATTTGC
This sequence comes from Oxycera nigricornis, assembly GCA_963942545.1. Lineage (NCBI taxonomy): Eukaryota > Metazoa > Arthropoda > Insecta > Diptera > Stratiomyidae > Oxycera > Oxycera nigricornis. The sequence goes on along the minus strand of OZ012659.1, from coordinate 125,639,205 downwards.
AGTATAGAAATAATAATCCACAATATTTCACCTCAAAATAGTAGGCTGACCTCCTTTATTACGGTCATGCTATATTGTTTTTGGAAGAAACCGGGTCTTCTGCATAAATTGATTACTTCGTGGAATTTCTCTTCCGAATAGCAGCTAGATGCATTTTTCTGTCATCTTTAGTAGAAATTGACACATTTTTAGCAGTTCTAGAAGATACGTTTCGTTAAGACGTAAAGTTCATCATGGTTTTATTAATTATTAAATCGAAAGATGGTTTATGTTGCTTTGAAAATAATCGAACCATTTGAAATTTCATTGGAATAGGTACTACACAAAAGGATGGTCTGTATAATTTCGGCATTGCTGATAGTCAATTCGATTCTGCATTTTTATCGTATGACTTTGAATCACATCAAATATTTTTCTAAATCATCATTATTACTTTTTTGAAGCAAAGTTAAGAATACCAGAAAGAGATTTGACTGAACCACGTTTGTGATCATAATATTCTCTTGCATTCAAACGATTTTTATTTTAAAAATAATTGTTTTCATTTGCTCATTTTTAAACTGGAAATAGTATCCTAGATTGGATTATACATGATACAAAAAAATTAAACATACCTTCATGTCGAAATTCAGTTTGAAGGTCTTTAAATTTACAGGCAAAATCAGAAAGTACCAGTCTTTGGGAAATTTAGGGGGAAAAGATACGATGTCCAATTTTGTTCAAAATGTCAAATGTAAAATTCAAAATTTTTTGATTTCCAAACATAATTGAAATTTCTTCTTTAACGTGCCTGAAGCTTCTAAAATATCTTTGATCCTAATTGATAACAGAGAATTTCGAATTTTATTATCAAAATAATAGATTTACATTTTTAAAACCTTCAAACTTTTAGAATTTGCTCTGCCTTAAACTTATTCGCAGCAATGATTGGTTATTTTTGTCGATATTTATCAGAATCCATTATTGATTTTTTCTTTTTTAAGTCACTAGGGCTGTGAATGTGAATTGCCTATTTGTCCTCGGTTAAGTTTATGTTGCTTTTGTTGTTTTTTTAGGCCTCGAATAAAAAATTCAAGGAACACGATATTTAACCAACTGAAATAAAAGAAAAAGTGTATTAAATGCGTCCCTTTATTTACAACATTTGAAAGGTTCCCACAATCATAGTGTAGAGTTAAAAGCATCCTGGATCACAGCAATTATAGTTCTATTTTTGTATCTTTAATTACTAAAATAGATTTTATGGTAACAATTGGAGCTTTGCTGAACATTTCTCAATTTGAATGTGCTTTTAAATGATACATTTAACTTTTTGTGAGGCATACAAATTTCAAGCGCCATGGGAATTGCTCGGAATAATTTATATGTAAGCAAACTTTTATGACACCATTCTTTAATTTTCCTTTACGATAAATCAGAAGGTTGAGATTTTCGAAACACTTCAATAATAGTTTCATGAAAAAAACGTCAACTAAAACATTTCGAAGATGGATACTTTATAACATGCTACACCAGCTCGTAAGAAATAATAGACCATTGTTTTGAAGATGCCTCCAGTAATTTCCAGGTGCGTCAAATACCATCCGCATTCTCTTCATATAATATAGCTTGATTAAATCAATAAGGTCACTGCCGTGTTTGAAGATCCTATAATAATTGCTCCATACCAAACATGGACGCGGTGATATTTCTGAAATTTGTCTTTCCAAGCACTAGTCGTCAATTAATCCATTTGGATTGAGGCGCCAAACATAATTACAATTGGTTGAAGGGTCATCAGAACAATTTTTGTAGGATAGGCAAATCGCTTTGATCCATGAATCTCGCAGATAATGAGGAAAATAGTTGTGGTCTCATCATCATCAACAACAGCAACATCGGCAGAGCATCTTCAGCGACGGCATCAACACAAACATTATCTATCATCCGCATCATTATAGAAACGCGAAGGTCAAGCGAGCTTATGTGATGTCCATAAAACAATTTATAACGAAACAGGTGGGAATGATATGATTAAATTATTTATTAGTTTACAAATACTCAACAAGGTCTGTGCTATCAACAAAAAAGAAGGCACATGCATGCTTTGAAGGCCCTGTTACATAGCGGTCCGGCGTGGCGCGAAAAACCACACCAATCGCTGCTTATTGCAATATAATTGTTTGGTAATCTGAAAATGTCACAGAAATGTTTAGTTAACAGGTATCCGCTTACTTCTATTGTTTACTAACTTCTTTATTGGTAGGTGCCTTCCGCTTGTGAAAAATGTTGGCGCCAGCTAAAGGTTGCCGCGACCTGATCGATCCGAACGTTTTCCCCAAATCAAATTCCAACGCGCCTTACGAAAACTATGCAAATGCCGAGATGCAGTATGCTTGTGGTGTCCTCAGACCTCCATCCTCCTTCTGTCTTCACCATCGATTGAGCACTATCTTCTTGGAATCGCGATTAGGTGAGCATGTCAACTGTTTTTTCATCAATTGTCTTTTCTTTTTCAATTGCAAACGGCGACGGAAAGTTAGTGAGTGGTCCCACGTGGCCATGGAAGCGCCACTTCTTTGCTGTTTGGCACTCTTCAGCTAAAGCGTTTGTGCTCCAAACATAACTCGACAGCAAAACCAAATTCGGATAGCCGAAAGTACTGGTGCAATGTTTCGCGATCAGATGAAATCCATTCCATTTTAGATGAGTTCATAATTTTTGGTGGATGATTTACCCACCAACGATTGCACGGCCACCGGAGCACACAGCTTGAAATAGTTAAATAATCGATTGGAAAACCAGAAGCCGCCAGTTGGGACAACAAAAGACAACCGCACTTTGGAATTATTGTTTGTATCATCTGAAGCAGGGTGATGAGGTGACACTCCATGAATGTTAAAGATCATTTCTCATAACTGATTGGTAACGCGCGAATTGAGCAAAGGTAGAGTTTATCAAAATCTTGCCACAAGGAAAAGCTGCTGTTCAAACAAAATTAAAGTGGCTGAAAAAGTTAGTCTTGTTTCATTCACCTGAGCAAATGGCATGGGAATAAGAGTCTTCTTCATTCAGTTAAAGCAGATAAAACTGTAAAAATTGAGTATCAGAAAAATGAAAAAGAATCATTGAGCTGCTTTTATTTAAAACTATGTAATTCATCCAAGAAATGCTGTCAAATCTTATATTGAATTACTGTGAAAAGAACCAACTTTTAGCATAAAAACTCCACTTAAAAACTATTGTTGAAATGTGTGTATCGATCTGTATTTCCCCAAAAGAATCTACCAACAAACTACCATAAATAGATATGATGGAGTGAAACCAACGAAAAATGTCCTGTGGAAAATGTTCTTCGATTTTTTTTTGTAATAAAATACGGTCAATTTATTGGCGTGCAGCAGTTTTATGTAATGTATAAATCAAAGCACGTGAAAAATGTTTTTGTTGAGAAGCCTGTACACAAGTTTAGGAAAAAGGTTAATACAGCAAAAAAATGCTTGAAAACATTTTAATTTTTTTTGGTATCGATTGCGATGGATGTACATGCATTTTTTATAAATATGTTCTTTATAAAAATTGCAATAAAGTTTTTCAATCTTTCTTTTTTGTTTTCTCATTTCGCAAATAGAGTCAGATTAATGTTTTCCGTGGAATTTTCTTTTTTATGACCGGTGTTTTCTAGTCCCTAAACCAATGTGATGAATGGTAGAATAATTCCGATTGTGTCGATCAGTCGCTTTTTAAAGACTGTTAATCATCCCTTATGGATCTTACTGCGTTCGAGCTCAAAACTGAACTTAACCACGTGCAAGTTAAGCAAGGATGTTTTGAAGATCAGCTTTGCTGGCTCTGTAAAAGACTATTGGGCTAACCACTAGACTATAGCCCATATGTTTCAGGGCCTTAAGGTCATGCTAGAGCTACCTCATTAGTTGACTATCGGAGGTGAAGTGGTCAGGAACACTGTACATATTCCTTTTTCGGGTTTGTTGAGCTGCGTTCTAAGATACATGCGTTTCTTTTCGAGTTACGATTGAACAACCGTTAATTCTTCTGCAGATACCTATGATGGAAAACAATGGTCTCAAGAAGTTTTGAAGCAATTGCATACATATACGTGTATGCTACTCGAGTTTCATACCAAACCGAGCAGGAAAAGCATCCTTAATACTTTTCGACAGATATTCTTAGATTGAAGCAAAATACTTCGGGATCAATTAAACATTTCTTGCACGTCAATGAAGTCATGTTTCTAATTGACATAGTGTCATAATCAAAAACGTGAGAGTAACTGAAATTTTCGACTACTGTACGCTATAAAAGGGGCAAATATTAATTGGATTCAAAAGATGGCAATATCGCGGTAGAGGAAAAAATTAACAATGCAAGATTAAAAGTCACATTTTCAAATAGAAGCACGAGCCAAAACTAATCCTTTCCACCATTTCCTCATATTGCATAATTTCCCATTAAAATCTGATTGAAATTCGCCGAAAATATCACGCGTAGCGCAATCCATTGACTAATTTTTGGGACAAGACTGATTTTGAATTCAACACTCACACCACACCACACGTTCCATGTTCCGCATGCTGATCATCTGCAGATCAACATTATCACGTCCAAGAATTCAAACGAAATTCGGCTAATCACCTGACGGTAGTTTTCCGCATTGCATCCAACTGTTGGTTAGCAATGCAGCTACTGGGCTTAGAACTCTTCCTGGACTGGATTCAACCGGTTCGGCTCTTTTGCAGGCTGAGCGAAACAGTAGCCAATGACCATCCCACGCATAACACATATGCCTTAAGAAATCCGTTTAATAACTTGGTTACGTCTTGTTTTGATGAATGTGCCAAGCGGTTAGGAAAGATACTAAAGATGATTTTTTGAAATTTTTTATGTTCCTGTTTTGGTTGGATTTGTATGGATGTGGTGACCGCGATGGGCAAATGTCACCTGGATTATGATAGAAATAGATAACGCAAGAGTGATGAGGATGTTCTTTGGTTAACGTGAGTATTTTTCAAGAGTGTTTTGTTGAAGCCATGGTAATTTATCAAGTTATTACTAACTGGGGCAAATGCCTTGAATATCGTCCCAGTTATATTTTCAGTAATCTTTGTATATCACGTTACCCGTGATATGTGGGAATTGCTTTAAAGAATTAATTGGATAAGGCTTCCTGGTTTAGAATATAGAGTTTCATATATTACATATGAAAGTGATATACGCGTTCTTCATAATTTGGGTAAGAATCCTAAGTTTCAAGATTATAAAAGATATAATCGGAAAATAATTTGCCAATGCACGACGCATTCACGTCTGGTAAGAAGAATTCTTAAATAAAATTGATAGGAAATGTTCTTGAAAAAATAGATCTATCGTTTTGGTGATCAATATCAACTGACTGATTGTTCTATCCTGGATTTGGTGAAAAATCAGGCAAACAGGCAGGTTTATATTTATGTAAGACTATATCAAGGGAGCCACAAAGATTCATTTACAATCAGGATGTACGAGAAAAATGATACATGCCAATAAAATCTAATGCTATATATTTGCCGGCATCTGTAAAAAAGACACAGAAAATCGAATAATGGGTGTGTGACTGCATTTTTTAAAATTTCATTTGTAGGAACACTGTATCCGAAAAATACTTACAGTACATGTTGACTATTATTTTTGACTTCTATTTACCAACAAAAAATGTAACTTTTATGAAAAACTCGACTATAGTTTCAATCGGTCACAATGGTGAAAAGCCTGGTAACTCACAGTCCGTTCCCCAGCTTACCACTCTACCATCGTTGCATAATCCATCCAGTTGGTATGAAATATAACGTACGGCGTTGATAGCTTCTGTAATTGTACTCATCGAAATAATGGAAAAAAAGGAAATTGAAAAACCAAAGGAAAACCACAAGTGCATGAAACACTTTCTGCAAAGAGGCAAAGAAGCTCCGCTGAAAATGACCAGTGTCGATCGTGCGAGGAATGCTGATCAACCGGAATTCACGAGTATATGACCAAAAACAAGAGCAATAGTATGAAGGTTGCGAGGGTGAAGGGTCCAGTGGGTCTGTTTTGGAATGCATCTTAAAGAGTTGGCTCTGGCGGGATATACCTTATATGGCAGCGTTCGATGGGAATGTAGGAAATTTGTCATTAAGGCTTCGTGTCCCATAAAAAAAGAGCAGGCGTGCATATTGACCAGACTTGATTTCGAAATAAAAACATTGAAACGAAATCTGTTTACGAAGGAAGTAATCGTGTTTGCACTTTAGCTAGAGTACGGCTAGGGACTTCAGTAGAGATTTTTTAGTGTCATTTACATTCTTGAGTGTCATACGAGTTTCCAGCAATCAAACACATGTACATTAGTTTAGGTAAGACAAATCAAGTCGTCATTCGCTTTTAACAGATTTGACGATATTGAGAAATTTATAAGTAATTCGAACCTTTGTCTTTCAGTTCAGGCCATTAAGATTTGTGATCGGTTATAAAAAAGATTAGATAAAAGTGGAGTTTAAAGCTAAATTAAAATGGCTTTGGCAACATCTATAGCATTTCTTACTATCACTGAATACAAAATGTATCACAAAGAAAACAAACACTGATTATTTATTCATTTCTAGCTTAAAATGAGAATCTAATACTTATTTGGTGTAATTTCTCGAGTGTCTAATCATTGTTTTTGAACTTTTTTTATCACATCACAATCAGAGATTATCTTCCATGGATATCATGAAAAATAACAGTTTCAAATCACCCAAATCAAATGAAAACTATAAATTACTTCCACACCGTAGTCACAAAAGCAGATCACCCAGAAAATGGGGTGACATCGCAATCAATCACTGAGCCCACACACCACGACCATGGAAGAATCATCGAATGTCACAAATCAGTCCAACAGAGTGGTTTTACTTCCGAAGTAAGACTTTTCATTAGTTAAAAATAAACAGTCGATGCGGAAAACCTTCCGAGAATCTCAAAAAGAAAATGTAACTTTGTCGATGCTTTACATGGTAACTATTGCACTAGAAAATTTCAAATATATATTTATGGTTTGTTTGCCGATTTTCAAGACATGTTTTGAATTATGTTTAAGGGCATTTGAATTTGTTTGAATTGGTAGATATTTTATTATTGGGTTGAAGTTGTAATTGAAAAATGATGGTAAAATAATTGGTGAAAAATTTCGTTTTAGGAAACAAGGAGACCTATCTATCTTTTACATATCCGCGCTAAATAGTCTTATAGTTAATTTTCGAAACAATTCTTCTTCTTCTTCTTACTATATTTTCACTAGGTACCTCTTGTTTCGAGAATCATTAATATTTGTTATATCTGACTTCCGGAGTGATTTGTTTATTGTATAAAATGTTAATTACGGAATAGCTCGAAAACATGAATTTAAGGTCAACCACCTAATTATTGCTAAATATTTGAGAACGCCATGCAATAAATGCATTTAGTGAAATTATTAGCCTTGCATTAATTCAAACTAGTTTCTCAAAATATCACTGCGGTGAACTCCGTACTTCATTTTGTAAAAAATATTGGTAGATGTTGATAGAAAATTTATGATGTATCTAATATTGAAATGTTTTTTGAAAAATTTAGTTCGAATTGATCTTTGCTCTGCATTTCTATAACAAGGACTATTGCACTGGTAGTGTGTTCAAAAGTCAGGTTTTTGATTGCACGCTCAGTCTTGTTAAATTTTTTGGCTATTGTATTTTTTGAATCAATTTTTTTCATTTTAATTTTCTTCGTTCTAATTTTGCCTTGCGGCAACAATTTGGTGTCTTTCGCTTTTTTAATATTGCAACAATTAATGAGTAAAAAAAACTTTACCAGAGGCTGCCTGGAAGGTATGATCCTCGATTTAAAAATCAATCATTTGTCTTAACTCTTTCATGAGAATTTCAGAATGATCTTATTTTTACGTAATAATTGGTACAATTTCCAACATGATAAGTATAATTGCATTAGAGTATTGTTTGGGCTCATGTTTTTTATCATGAAACAGTGAAAACGATCGGTATATACTTTGTATGCTATCTTGAATTTTTGCTTTAGTAGGAACATCTTACTCTTCGAGATATAAAGCACTGAACAAATTTTCATTCATAATTATTAAATTTTTTACAGTCATTCTGGTATTACTGTTTGTCTTAATCCAAAAGTAACAAAATTTAGTGATTTATCTGAAATTTATTGCGGTCTTGCGAACAGGGCAACTTTTTTTGAAATCATCTCCACTTGAAGGAAACACACAAAAAAGGTTTTCCTACAAAAGGATGCCAACAGCAAAACATGGCCAATGCCTTCCCATACATCATGTCTGCAAAACATCGCATGTCCTTCAGAATTCCATCAACACAAATACGTCGCCAACGAAAGTTAAGAGGAATTCGCCTGTCGAATTCCTCAGGTCAATTTGGTCACCGAATTTATTAACTCAGTGGCTGTCACGATGCAGTCGCATATTTCGAACATTATAAATTGATTGGTTCATATACCGCCTTGGGCAAGGACGTTTACTCACCGTTTGTCGATCCATGAACTTACCCACTCATGCAGAATACCCAGGTTGAATGGATGAAGCACTTAAAAATGCGTGCTGCGCCCTAGCACTGGTTCGTCGGCTTGCCTAGGAGCATTCCAAAACGACGAAGGTGTCTCAAAGAAGAGCTTCCAGTGCAGCACCAGGTCACCAGCAGCCGTAGAGCCCAGTAGCAGAGCAACAAGTGCACTTCCCCTTCTCTGATTCACAGATCAATTAGTGCCTACTGGCTTCCCACCTGGGCGAAAAGTCAGTTAACATACTCACGGCACGCACGTAGCTCTGAAACAATTCGTCTTCCGAATTTCGCCTGGCTTCGATGGCCATTATGCCGCATGTTGGAACAATAATCGACATCACCAGGTCAGCAGATCATCAGATACTTTCTTGTTTTTACCATTGCGCGCGTTACTCAACTCCGTGGTTGTGTTGCCCGGTGTTGACGCGCTCGTAGATAAAATCCGTAAACCTGTGCGCAGAGTCTTGTTTTTTGTAACGCGTGACTGGCACACGGTAGCGTAGGCTTTCGCGTTCCAGAGTTTGCTGAGGCTACCTCAGTAGAAAAAGATTTAAACTTAGTAGCAGTAAAGCGAACATAGCAAACAATCGCAAATCTAGAATGAAAATAGTACGGATAGAAGATGAACCCAAAATCACCCAACATGTCATGCCTTACACTCGCGGCCTTGTCGGGCTACATCTAGATAAACCTATAAACCTATTGAACATTTCTACTCAAAGAAAATGCTTACAGAATAACTGAAAATTCCACGAACTTTTATTCTGCATGGCTTTGCCTTACATTGAACTTACACTGAAGCGGAACGTGCAGCTTGAATTGCAAATAAGTTTGCGATGCGATGACGCCGATCGCAAACTGGCATTAGTCATCCTGGCGTCCGTTGGGAATTGCATTGGGGTGTTCTTTTCAAAGACACTTAGATCCGTATCGCTGTCTCATAGATGATCGCGAAGGTCAGCAATTACTGTCGCCATTAATACGCGGGTCCAATAAATCAAAGCGAAATGGAACAACAAACTGGAAGGAAATCAGAGCTCTGTGTTTTAGTTGGGATTTGAGTCAGCTCGGCAATGATTAAGGAAGCAGTCAAGTATCAAGATGGTTTCTTTAAAAAATAATGATCCCGCGACTTATAAGTACAAGCAGTTAACGTGATTTTTGAGGCCCTGACTGAAATTTAGATGAATCTGAAAAGGTCAATTTGTGAATTGATTGGCTCGCAAGTGTCTTAGATGATTATCTTGCCGATCTAAACAGCTTGTTGAAAAGTCAACAGGGTTTATCATGAGCAAGATAGCTTAAAAGAAATACTGTTTTTATCAACGATTTTCTTGCTATAATTTATAGTATAAATTGGTTAATGATTGATTGTTGTAAAATGCATGTGATTTTTGTAGGCAGTAGAGCCATAACTTCAAATGTTCATCATGTCAATAATATAGAGGCTTCTAATGAATCTGCAGCACTGATATTATGTGTAAGTGTCCATAGCTCATACCCAATGACTATCTTTCAAGTTTAAAAGCCAAATGGTAAAAGTATTTTCCATTGCAGGCTCTACTAGCCACATCAGGATGTGTAGAATAAATATACTCCCTCAAAAATGCATTGCTAAAGCGTCTCATCGCAAACATATTACAAAGTCCCCACATACACTTAGCCTTGATGTAATTTATATTTTGTATTGCAACATACTCGACATGTTCGTTGCCCTTTGTCGACTCTTCGCGTACATTCGTCGTGACATTAGACCTTGCTGAGTTCATTCATCAAACCATTGATGACCAATCAACTAACGCCAGAAGATGGTTGCAGGTCGAACTGAACGAGGTCTCGTAATTAAAAATCTATTATTCCTCTGGGACGTACTGCTTGTAGTTGCCTATTCACTGTAAAGCTTCTCACTTGATGTTGCTGTAGGTTTCGGCTTTTGCTAGCGTTCCGCCTAATAAGCTGAACAAATGCTCGGACCAGGTAAAGGTGTGATCTTTGAAATCACCTCTAAATTACTCGGCAAGCTACAATGGAGAGATGGTCTTTTGTAAAGTATGATGCAATTGACAAGGTCAAGTCTTCGTTCGGTAATTATCTACGTCAGTTTCTTATTTATTGCGAGAGTGTTTTGCGGCACTGCTAATCAGCATAAATACAACACGGATCTATAGCAATAAATTGCTCATCGAAACGAACATGGAACAGTCTAGATCTAGGATGCTCAGATTTTCACACCATATAGTTTTTGTAGCAATCAAAAAAGATCACAGGGCACAATTACGGTGCTAATGAAATGGCCAGCTTCTTTCGCGTGCTATTATTCAACGAAACACATTAGAAACAAAAGACTCACGCGGGTAACCTGGTTTCGTTACGCTTGATATGACGGTTTTAATAGGCGGATTAAGAGCCTTGAGAAGCTTTTAGTGAGTCGTTTAAATGCTTCACGTAAATAACACCCGTCCGCTGGAATTCTTTTTGGTACCGAAATAAAATTTACCTCCAATTTTATTGCTTCCCCATTAAGAATTCGATGAGAACTATTTAGCACCACCATTCACGTATTTTGCGTCCGCTTGACTATCGTGAAACATTTTTATTTATAGGATGTGTATCGTTGACATCAATCAACTTGTCGGTAGTAGTGACTCAGTTTGTGCTTGAACTCGGTACACTTCTTCGTTTCTAATTAAACATCAACATAACATTGTGCTCTTGACTATTTCATAAATCACGCAGAAGAATACGTCACAATGGATGGTTGAAAGAGCGTGCTGCAACTGTAACCGAAATACAACAATCACCTTGTAGATATCAAATCGTTTGCCACTGCAACAAAGAAGCAAAGAGTTATTTTTAAGTTTGCAGCTGGACACAGTTTTTTATTCATGGCTGCACACATAACGTATGAGAGGGTTGGAACGAGATTTATCCATATGTAAATAAGTGCATATTGTGGAAGTTTTTTGCGAATCGCTGCTTTTCAAAGGTTAATGTGTTTTTAGGTGAAATACAAGAGCTGATAGGTAATGTTTTCTGGCAACTGAAAGTCAGCTTCAAGAGCGGTGTGCATCAAGGAAATCAAAACCAGATAGATGTAATTAATCGGGATCGTAACTAAGGAAGACAGGATCATAAACTGTACAGTTTATTTATGTTATTGAAAAGAAAGCTTGTAGAATAAATAAATGCTCACATGCCTATTGCTTGGCTTATATATACGAAAAAAAGAGTTCAAATTGGTATAATCAACAAACTTCATAAGGTGTGTGATTAATTGAAGTGGCGTCATGAGAGGTGAAGTATATTCTAAACAAGAATAAAATTAATTCCATATTCTAATAAAGATTTCAGAGTCGCAATGCATTTTCAAAAATACTGGTAATTTTGCACAGCTTGCTGGGCAAAGCAGTACTCTCTAGCGAAAGAGAATAACTTCAGCAGAACTAACGCGTCACATTCTGCTGAACGTAATAATATCGTGTTAAACAAGTAAGCAAATTTGAAAAAGATTCCCAGCTGCAACACTATCAAACCGTTGATGTTTGGAAACTGTTGCCTTTAAATTATAGAGAAACGTACTTTAAACATCTAACTTTAAAAGATCCTGAAGCTCATGAAAGCTGGAAATTGTATTGTAAATATAAAATCCACATTGATTTCACTCTTTTCGGACAAACGACCAAGAAGAGTTTTAATTTACGAGTCAAAAGGACTGCTTATTTCACGTAAAACATTCACGCTCAGCATTTCTCGCCTCATTTTTCTCATTTTTGAAGCAATACCTTATCCATTGAAGCTGATAATTTTTTGCACATCAGCGAGACCTTGCACTTATCCAGTCTAAGATCGACAACAATTAATCAGGCAATCAAACAGTATTATTCTGTTCGAAATTCACATCTCACAGTTATATTCACTTCCTGCTTTGGGACAAGATTTAGATCATTTATTTAAGACCGCATTATTAATGAGAAGTCTTAAAGTTTTTGAGTCCATCAACTGCTTCTTCCATCAGATCATTAATTCCGCCACAGCTTTATTTCGTTTGTCCTTGAGATTCTATTGTTTTTTCACAAACTAAAGACTTGAATCAATCAAATGGTGGTTAGATTTGGATGAATCTTTGGCACATCAAAAAAGTGTGGGTCATCGTGGATCGGTGCAGAAGCGGATTATTTTTTGACCTGTTTTAAGATTTGATAGCTTCTTCGCATTCATTCGATGCTTGAGATTTTATAAAAAGTAATAATTAGAATAGCACATGCTAGCCTTGGTCAGTTATCCTTCAAATCTGTACTGTCAGGTTATTCCAACTGATTATGAGACTCTCGATGTTTTCAATGGAAAACTTTGAATTCATCATTGGATCAGCTTATGTTCACATGGAAATATTGCAAAAAAAGAATTCATTGAAATTAATAAATAAGAACAAATAAAGTATTTTTATTTTAAATAAACAATTCCCTCTGGAATTCCCGTTGTAATCTTGTTCAGTTCTCAACACCGGATTTGAATTCTACCTTTTGTGGTGGTTTTGATAAATAGAAAACCCACAAAATCAGTTGTTGCCTAATAAAACGCTATTTTCATCGACTTCGTCATTTTGTTGAATTGAAAATACTAGCCAAAGTAGAAAAAAATATCACATCAGAAAATAATCAGATTCTTTTGTTGGCTACCGCATCACCGGCTATTTTTCGCCATTATTAGTTTAGTAAAAAAAATGGAAACAAAGAAACACACAGTCAAATCAACAAGAACAACAGTAAGAGAGCGAAGGATAAAAAAGATTATTACAGGTAAAGCTTCGGATGGCACGATGGGAATGAATTGTCGATACCGGGATCGGATGAAAAGATGAATATGTAGAATGTAAAAGAACAGATATGTAGATTCGTTATAAATTGTCAAATATTTACCAGTATGTAGTTATTGTTATTTATCAGATAAGAAAAATAGACAGGCATAGTATGAAGTCAATAGGTATATACTTGATTGCATACATATCCTTTTATTGCTAAGTGCACATTTGTTGCATTTTGATCGTAAAAATGGGAGTATCGTCGTCGTACAATGTCCATTCCTTTAAGTAACAATTATTTATAATTTGTATAAGAATACCTACTGTTTCAAACTAACAACGGAAGGCTCCACGTTACGTTTCGTTTTGAATCCTAAAAATTGTGGCATTTTTTCTCTTGTAGAGCTATATCATTGAGTCTCAACTAATTAAGTGATTTAAATGAAACATCAGCAACGAATCTTAGAATTGAGACCGTAAAATCAAATGCTTGAATTTTGATAATTCTTCAAACTGCAGCCATCAAAACTCTATGCTTGAAGTTCAAAACTTTCAATACGTGAAGCTTTAGAAAATGAATGGAACGTTTGCTCTTGCTTTCAGTTGAATACCATCTTCAGATAAAGACATTCAAACAACTTAAAAAACCAAAAATCTTGACCCAAGTGTTGATTTTATTCGATACTAAACATTTTACCAACCGATTTCCGCAAAACCTATTCACACAAACCATTTTTACGAGAGTCATTAACGCCTTTAATCTTTAACATTAAAGTCATTATACGCTCCAAACGAGTGTCGAAAAATCGTTTGGATGCCCAAACATCCGCGATTTAAGTGCATTTTGTCTGAAATTCCATACAACTTGAATAGCTCCACTCGAAGACATGATAACTTAATTATCAAAGATTTTTACACTTTCCAACTAACAATTGTTCATTTTTTCTCCAGTAAGGTCTTCTCCCCACAAATATTGCTTGTGGCCTTGTGAAAATGACTCCACCATGTAGACTCAATGAATTGAAAACTGATTTGAGATGCTTCCGTTCTGTTCTATGAATTGACCCGGAAAATTGAACGACCTCAAGAGCATAATCTTCATTTCAATTTCAATTAAGGCCACAGACAGCTAGACCAGGCAGCACCTTCTTGTCGATGGTGTGATTGGATCAAAGAAAACGTTACTATGTAGCTTTTAACACCTGGAGGCGAGTCACCACGCCATTAGTGTGTGATGCCATGATTCACGTGGCTGGCGTGTAATTTGAGCCGCTCACATTTTTCTCCTGAGTGGTTTCCATATCCGCGTAATAATCGGTTCTTTGGAAAAGATTGTTTTGGATTTGTTCAAGAGTGATCGAAGTGTGTGAAGGAGCTTGTTTTGAAGCAAGACATTGAATGTAGATGTGGTAGATTGCTCATCGTTACAAAGCACCAAACGAAAATTGAGCCCAGAAACCATTAAGATTATCATTGTTCAACTCACCTTGATCGAAATTTTGTTAATTGGAAATCATCATGGTCCGACATTGAGTTTCGGCCACCCTTCTGGCCATATTTTCGCAATAAAACTAGTACAAGTTCATTTCACACCTTTGCATCAATGTAAATTGATTACTATTCAAGATGTTTATGGGTGTTCTTTTTGTTGGTAGCCCATAAGATTGGTCATATTATGTAACACCAATACTTCTCACATGGCAACAAGCCGAAAAACTATTTGAATCTGAAAGCTAGATACCAATTCCCGACGTTCGAGCCAATCCACCTCGCCGTAATCGTTAGATGATTTTCCATAAATTTGCAAATCATTAAATTTGAATTTTTGTGAACCTTTTTCCTGTAGGCTTCCAACTGAAATGGAGCAACAAAATACAATAAACATCGATCAGAAGCCATTGTTCTCAGGCCATATCTAGAAAATACATATCATATCGAAACAACACGACATTGAACTTCAACTTTTCCTGAATATGGGAAAGCGGCCCCATGTGATATTACATAACAGAACAACTGGTTAACTTTTGATGTCTAACAATCTGCTAGATTATTCCAGCCGATGATCAATGAGCAGTCATAATTTACGAAGAAACATCGTACACCCACAATCTAAGACAATTTATTTTATGACTACCACTGTTTTCAATTCAGAAGAGCTAAATATTATCTAGATAGATTTTGTTCGGAAGCTTATGTAAGCAAGAAAAGGTTATACTAGTAAACTAAGCACTTCATATTCGCAAAAATTGTGCTTAAATACAGTTTTTTATGTGAAGGATCGTTTTGATGTTTCTGTGTTTAGTATCTTTTTGAATGGCGGTTTGTTTTAGATGTCCGTTGAATGAAGCATAGCGCCATTTTCTAAGTTCATATTTAATTTAGATTTCATAAACGAAATCAGGTTCAAACAACACGCTTCAGGCAAAATACTCGATTTCTACTACCCACTGTCAGCGACTAGAACGCCAGCCCACACACAATTAATGACTCCAATCAAATATTGTAATGCTAAAGTCTTAACGAAGATGGCTTGTCTTTCTTTTTTATTGGATCTTTCGTAGCATCGGATGAGAAACGCTTTCAATGCTCAACTTGTTTAAAAATGTCACTTTAGCAAAAACTATACGTCTTAAGGCCCTCACTACTTTGTCCTTCGACCTCTCATACCAGAAGTGAGTCTTCCGTGGAAATAGCTTAAGTTCATTGGTTTTTTGCACCGTGCTCGAATCTTTTTGTATGTGTTTTGATCCAAAGTTGAGACCCTGCGTTTCATGCATCAATGCAAATTTTTCCAATGAATCGTTTCATTTGTCATCAGGGAACATTTCGCACAGCTACAACATGTGTAAAGTAACTGTTTTGATTACAAGCCTACATTAGCTCATACATCATTTCATTCGTGCTTACGGTAACCGCTAGTAGCTAGTACATACATATGCACGATCTCGATGGAAAATGTGTCCTCGAACAGAGAATTACCTTCGCCCAACACCTTCGAACTTAACGCGGTGGTCTTAATCTCTCGCAAAATGATAATAAATCTTTGTGTCATATGTTTGCGAATAAGTTTTTTGCAGCTCCTGCTGTTGCAAGACCGTTACTTTCGGGGTTGATGTGATACAAAATAAAAAAGTTTGCATAGAAAATTTACATGTGACATGCATATCAAGTCTAGTAATCGAGACGATGGTTTTTGCTGGTCAACCCTTGAACGCGAATTAATGCAGTTTCAATTAGGATTTTGTGTCTTTTAAGAATATACTTTTCGATGGTCGCCAATTATTGCGCAGTAGTAAGTTGGTTGGTCAGATCTGGAGAGACAAAAGACATTGAAAAACGGGAATGATTGTAATGAAATGAGTTGTTTAAGCGAACGACAAGACTTTCGTCTCGTTGGCTTCATTGGACGTTAAGTCCCGAGGACGAGGCAACGAATCCCTCTGTCATTTAGACAAATTTGGGTTCGGCCTCTACCTAACTAGAGGAGAGATGGCTGCTGGCAGGCCAGCCCAGTTTGGCGCGTAATGTCATGGGTGCGTTCTCTAGCATCAGTCCCGAATCTCATTTCCAGAGATTCAGCCATCGATTTGCCCGATTATATACCGACAAAAAAAATCTACCAAGAAAAACACAAAACATACTATACGTCTTGTGAGGACATACCTCCTACGTTACGTTACCAAGGAATTCTCGCGCGCATACTGAGATAATGCCGCGTTCAAGACCTACCCGAGAGTTAAAAATTCCTTTACGTTACTTTGATCGAAATTCCGAATCGACTCAAAACAAAAAACAAAAAAAAAACGAAAGACTACCGCGTACAAAAACAATATCTCGGGTAGCTGTGCTACTCCCGATTACAAAAACGAACCAGACGCATATGTCGCTGCCTGTGTCCGCTCTACCACGGCCTAGCGCTTGCGTATCCGCATATATTGCGCGCGCTAGGCCCACCAATACTTACCTTAGCCGGGGTGAACACTGTTCCCTAAAGCAAGAAAGAGGGAAGACCCTTAGGAAAACTCTCGCTGATAATTTTATTAATCCATGTTTATTTTTTTACTGACCATTCTATAAATCGAATAACTAAATATAATATAAAGGATTTCAAAAATATCTATTTGATAAAGATAATTTTTCATATTTATCATCTGGATTCATCATGGATTTTACCGTATTTTGACACTGCGAAACTGTCTTTTTACACGGAACTACGGTGAATCAACGATTTTTTTGCTTGGAAACTGCTTCACATAAGGCTTCAGTCGTCCAATTTCTTCTTGCAATTCAAGATATTCAAGAATGGACCATTGATTCACGACAAGTACGCTTTTTATTAGTCTCAATAATACTTCACGTTTCCTGCTGTCTGAAAATCAACTTTTCTCTATCTACGTCCCCGACTCGATTTTCGGTCTCTCCAAAAACTTTCCGCTCCGATCGCTTGCACGAACAAGACTCTCTTTTGCCTTCTCCAGCGACCCAACTTCCGATTCGATAACGGTTCTGTCCCAAGAACCGCTCGGGTAGTTGTCTTACCAGATTCTCTGGTTCGAGCGGTGTGAGCAGGTTTTCAGGTCGTCATGATCGGTGTGCGGGGTTGCCGCTCCCGAGCAAGCCACGATTCTTACGTTAGTAATTTTTTGGAGCTGAGTAATGTTGAGTGAGAGCCTTGCAAGCAATTTAAGGTAATTTTTAAATGGGTTGCATTGTATAGAAGAAAACAATTGCCTATTAGTTGCCCTACTAAATTTTATACTTCTACAAAAATGATAATTGTTTAATTTTTGATGATATAATTTTGAAGACTTTGTGCTGATCAAATGAAAGTGGAATTCCTTAAAAAGGACAGGAGCGGTTCTAACTATGTGTGTTGAGAGATCGTTATGAGCTTGGATTGTGTAAAGCCTAGAAGAAACTTGCAATAGTATTTTATTTTTCCTTTAATCCAATTCACAAGCACCACAAACGAAAATCTTCATTGGTGTTAGCCACATAACAACTCGGGTTCTTCTAATTTCGCAAGGCAATCAGTAATTTCATTATAATTCAAATTATTTCACTTGATGAGTTGAGATTTTACATATGTGTGTATGTGTGAAAACAAACTTACTATCCTACTTCAGAACCTTTTCCATCTATTAAATATTTTAAGGGCTTCAAAAAAGGTCAAGTTTTTCCACATTTCGTGCGAAAGCGTATTTGAAATGTGTTCTATCTTATTAGATAATTTAAAATTTGAAAATGCATCAGCTTTTGTCATGACAAGGACCAATTTATTCATTTATTTTTATTGGAAGTGAATTCCTAATAGGTATTTCCAATTTTGGCATGAATCCATATAAATGAACATAAGTTTCTCAAGCAGTTGATAGTTTGAAATCTCACGGATAACGAAACTGTCAGGAAATTTCAAAACGATTGTCAGCTTACCAATAACAGATCAAACGGATGGATAAGAAATTGCAATCAAAGACGCAATCATATATAATAAATAATTCTCTGAAATGGTCTCAAAAACTCTTGAAATTCAAAATCACATCTTTTTCGAGTTGCAGCCAACACAGCTGTTTTGCCAATCAGCTGATTTATTTATCAAATTTTGCGATTCAAATTAAATGACTGTGAATTTGAAAGTTCACTATTCACATGGCATTTTAGTCATCAATGATTGATTAGAGTTTAATTCAATGGGAAGCAGAAATGTGGATGTGAGTGTCGAAAT
Source organism: Oxycera nigricornis (assembly GCA_963942545.1). NCBI lineage: Eukaryota > Metazoa > Arthropoda > Insecta > Diptera > Stratiomyidae > Oxycera > Oxycera nigricornis. Next base: position 125,620,103 of record OZ012659.1, on the reverse strand, counting down.
GGCCAAATTAAAATCTTACATGGAAATAATCCTCTTTGTTCAGACAAAATCTGAAATATAGCAGTTGATGAGCTAACCGTGATGGCACTGTTATGATTAATTGATGATAATAAATATGATGCGGGCAGTGAGGCATTATTGAAGAGACAGACGATTTGTAGAGTCATGTATATCGGTATCAACTCAAGGTTGCAAATTTAGGCATACGAAAAACTATGTCAGTTGAATGCGAAACACTAGGCAAACTTGATTTTGTAAATTTACTTAGTATCCTTAAATTTAACCCTTTTTTCATCCATGATTATTAATTACTTATCTGAGCAATCTTCTGTTTGTATTTGCATTCTAGATTCAAACGGCTTACTCAAAGTACAGCTCTGCACTGTTAATCTCAGCTCTTGCAAACTGAAGGGGTTATTGTTTGCACATTTCTACTAAGTCGTTTTTAACAACGCCAACGCTGTCGCCATCAAACCGCTACCACATCAGTCCACCATCTTTATTACGTGATCGATTCAAACTGTAAAAATGCGAGCCATAAATAAAATGATTTCAGTTCTCCTAAAAACAGGCTTGCTGTATTTCAATCGATGATTCATACGATCCATGGTGTTGAAACATCAAATCTTGAAAGGAAAGTGATATAATTTTTCCAACTTTTTCAAGGATCAAACAATTGGAATAGACATGCCAGAAAGTTATGAAAATGAACGATTGTCAAATCGATGAAATATATTTAGCATTACTGCGCGGACGATTATATCATATCCATGTTTATCTTTCGTCGCATATTCGATCAACCATAATTCTTAATGTTCTTCAAGACAAGTTTCTCAAAATCATGCTTATCTGCGCAATTCTTAACATAGTCTTATCTTTCGCTCTGCAACTCATCTTTCGAATCTTATCTGATCCGTTACAAAGCATCTCGGTATATATCGTTGTTTTTTGTGTGTGGCTGTTGTACGTTTTGGCTGGATCACCTTGGAAATGTTGGAGCCATCTCCAACCCCATGGAAGCCGTTTTGGTGAAAATACCAACTAACTAATCGCCTATGTAAGCTATCCAGAATGGCTGGATCAGCCAGTGGTCATAGCTTGTTTCTCTTTAGTTTTTATAAAAGCTGCTTCGCCACTTATTCATTGTTTTACATGTTTTGTTTCAATCAATTTCGTTTTGTGGATGAACCTGTTTGAATAATCACGGAAATAAAAGATTGATTCACGTAATAATTATTTCTAATCGGTTATTTTTGATAACAAACAAAAGGTTGAAGTTGAATTCTGTATATTGATTTTATGAACAGTGAATTTATGCATTTTATATGTTATTTGTGACAGAAATCTAACAATAACTCTTGAACTACGTTACCAGTGCATTACTACGAAGAGGTCACGCTTTGATCCCTCTAAATTGGAGACTAGCTCCTACATAAGCATAAAATTTACTTTACTCATCCGACTTCCAACAGCACAGTTATTTATTTTAGCTTCGGTGGTCACTTGTGGCTATGAAATTTTTTACTGGCTTTACGTACATACATACATATGCTCAACATATGCTCATTTAAAAAACCGAAGGAAGGTAAAGGCTCCGTATTTGTTATTCCCAGAATTTCACTCACTTTCTTAAAGTATATATTTACATATACAGTGGATCAAGGTGAAACTTGGACACTTAGATGTTTTTTTCTTTATGAGGCGATTAATAGTGTAAGGAAAAATTTTAAACACAAGAGAATTTTTTTTATAATGCTTTATTCATGGTAATACAGAATCGTTAAAAACATAAGCAAAATTTGTTCATATGTATATGTATATGTATATATATATATATATATATATATATATATATATAGATATATATATATATATATATATATATATATATATATCTATATATATATATATATATTCTTTCAAAAAATTAAATTTCATAAATAACGAAAACTGATTTCAAGTTAAAACTCGAACACCTGGGGAAGTGCGGGGAATCCCGAAAATTAGTAGTCATTTTGACATTTGGCGATCTCTTAATTTCATTTGACGTTCAGAACCCTCAAAGGAAGTGTTGAAATGTACTCGTTTTTGCGAAATTCAGTTTTCAAGTAAATTTCAACACTTCCTTTGAGGGTTCTGAACGTAAAATGAAATCAAGAGATCGTCAATGTCAAAATAACTACTAATTTTAGGGATTTTCCGCATTTTCTAACAATAAAATAACAGTATTTGAGATCAGTTTTCGTTATTTTCAAATTTCATTTTTTGAAAGAATTTATATATATTTATATTTTATTTATTTATTTTATATTTATTTATATATTAATATATATATTTTATATTTATATTTAGAATTTATATAAATTTTGCTTTTGTTTTTACCGATTCTGTATTATCATGAATAAAGATTAAAAAAAAATTTTCTTATGTTTAAATTGTTTCCTTACACTATTAAACGCCTCACAAACAATAAATATCTAAGTGTTCGAGTTTAACTGTACATATGGATGTTCATCTAAGAAACCGTGGGAAGGAAAAGGTTCCGTATTTGTTATTTCGAGAAGAACGGGTAGGTTTTGTCTTTATAATCCAGAATATTTCATTGGCTTTCTTACAGTATTTATATGTATATATATACCCTTCAGAAGCCGTGATAAATGTCCATAAAACATAAAGAAAGTTTAAGTAAGGTCTATCTAACGTTGTTGGAACATTCATTGTTTAAAAAGTAAAAGTTGCTGCCAAAATATCATCTGGAAAATGCTGAATTGGTCAATAAATTTACCACTCGCCAGTGTGGCCAGCTAGGCTCTTTTTTCTTCTGGTTTCAACAACACCAACAACATGATATTTGATGCAGTACTACGACATGGAGTTGATTTGGCCGGAGAAAATTCAGTGATTTTTGGGTATTGCCATTGCCATATCATGAGGAACAGGACAATATTGCCTTGTGTCTTGATTTGTAACTAGACGACAGACTGTCTTGCAAGCCTAGGGATTATTTTGTTTCTGTCTTGCTGAAGCTCTCAACAATTAAACGTTCAGATTTTCTCAATTGTTCAAGCATTTTCTACCCAAAAATCTATTTAAAAAATATAAGCGATCGAAAAAAATATAATGTTTATTTTAGTCAAACATAACTAAACATTCATTCTATTTTGAAATATCTAAATGAGTAGATACGATCTTAAATTGTATTTTCAATTCAATGAAATATCATTGAGCCTTATTATAAGCGGTCAGCATCCGATTTTAACTTTTGTTGATTGCTTTCATCATCAAATCCTGACGGAGTTCTTCAAGAGCAGTTCACTGAAAAAAAATATTTTGATTTTCATATACACAACTCGCAAAACTGTGACTTAACTTTATCAATCCGATTATCTATATCATTTTTAATCGATCCTTTATTATTTGATGGAATTTCCGTTTGTAGCTGAAAGTACGTTTTCCTTTCGCAATTGGTATTTGACTCTCTTCCACTTTGTCACAAAATTTATTGAAACTAATGAAAACTATTGCATCTACTGTTGTCTTCGCAATTCTTATTAAAACCTAACACTAAATGCTCTTACACTGAACTGGCCTGTATTCAAGACAAGACTAGACAATCCAAGATCTAAAATAAAACTAAATTCCGGTTTGGACAAATGCGTCACAAATTCTTTCGAGGTTGACGCCATCGAAGTACACAACAAATGGTAAATTAGGGTCGTTGTAAAGGTTCAAGATGTGAAGAAGACAAAAACGAAATGAAATAAAGATTGGTTTGAAAGCATAGCGATTTGATGTTGAAAAGAAGAGGAAACATGTGACAAACATGTCTTGTGCATTCCGTTTTGGTAGAATTTGAAAGCATCTGGATATGTGTAGATCAGTTCTATTTTAAGAAACATCCCAAGAAGATTTTAGGATTGTATTCTATACTTTTAACTAAAAAAACGCGTCGTTTTCAAACACATATTCTGCCATGAAAAATTTGAATGGCTATGTAAAATCTAATAGTCCAGTCAAACGGGAGTTTCACCGTGCTTTTTGGGTAGGCAGAGAAATTTCTATTGCAATGCTTGGGCAATGGTATGTTTGGCTTGAATCCAATTTCCTGGCCATCGACAGCCGATTATTCGGCCTGAAATCGCATTTTTCACGCGACTTTCATCCCTTTGGGATGGAGTAACTGCCGCGAATGTACAGTGTTTGGAACAATCAATATCGCAAACGATTTGCGACAAAATTGTCTTAGAAAAGTATTCCAACGAATTTCGCGTTAAACGTGAATTTAAAAAAGTTGTGGTGCCCGAAAATTGTTTTCCCTTTTTTGGATGTGGTTTTTGAGTTGTAACTTTTTTAGTACGACTTACTACAAATTATAAATAAAATAATAAAAATAAAATTATTATAATTCTACGCAAGTTTGCCATACACAACTTTCTTGTGAGAGTCATAGTTTCAGAGATATAGGGGTGCCCCCTTTTATTTTATTTTTAAGATGAAGCCCGGAGGGTTGGAGCTGCGACCCCAGAAAATTGGACTTGAGCTAACTTTAACATTGCCCACGCATTGCACTAAAAAAATTCTCTGCCTACCCAAAACGCATGGTTAACGTCAAAATTCAGACACTTTGACTGGACTATAAGCCCAATTTCAAACCTACTATCATCTGGAATACATAGAAGAGGGACCGTTGTTGACTTGTACAAAAAATGAGATGCAGCTAACCAGTTAAGGCTGAGGCTCCACATACGATTCCAAACCGATTATTATTTGGAATGCGTAAACAATAAGAACGACGGGCGTCAAGGCTCCACGTACGATTCCAAATCTGAAATAAGAACGTGCGAGGCTCTTGAATCAGATTGTTTGTTTAGTGTTCATTCTCGTGTCGGTGCTCAACGTGAAAACATCTGTCTTGCGTTGTTGATGGTGTCAGTGCTAAAATCCTAAAATGGATGAATTCTGGCACTAGGGCACACTTCTCGGCAAACATTCTCCCACGCCGCATCATAAAATTCCCTGTTGTGGTAATCTTTCTCCGCAATACTCCATATTACCGGATTATCTCCAACTGCCGTTATCACCTGCTCCATGGCCTTCTCCGTTCACTGCCTTTTAACGAATGAACACAACGCATGCGCATACAGAAAATCGGTTATGGAAAACCGGCCGTGGAGCCGGGTGCCATCCGATCTTATGGCGAAAGCGTGTAAATGAGCGAGAAGGAAGCGCCTTCGTTCTGATTATGAATCGGAACGTCGACCCGGGTCGTTATGAACCAGACGGGTCGTAAAACCGGCGTTATTGCTCGAATCAGACGTGGACGCAGGGTCGCCCGATTCTCATATAGATAACATGCAAAATAAGAAAAGGTCGCGCCGCTATGACGCTCATTCTTAAAACAAACAAACCGAAACCGATTTCGAATCGTATGTGGAGCCTCAGCCTAAATCATTGACAATATCGAAAAATGAAGATAAGAAAACTGTAAAATCAACCAAGATACAAAAATAGTTAATAAACTTTGGTTAAAATAAATCCCCGTACGAACCATTAGAGCTGTAGCAGATTATATGTATTGATTATAACTTATTAGCCAACTTAATTGGAAGGTTAATACGCTTAACAATTTTTAATGAGAGCTAATACCACTTGAAACAAGATACCTAGATAGTCCCATCGTTGTCTCCGTATCATGGTATGTATTTTGGCAAGACCGTTGGGCGGTTTTAACATCTAAAAAAATATTATACAAGGCTGAAAAACTACTAGAATTCGCTATTCAACATTACAAACTTTGTTCTGCAAAGCAACATCTTTTCAATATTAATTCGAAAGGACATAATTAGTAAAGACACAAGCAGAATTTTGTCCAAGTGAAAGTTCAGCAAGATAGTTGATTAGTCAAAAAAAACATTATACAAGGATCCACAACGTTGAGGCTTCAGTACATAGTTGCAGGGTACTTACTGTTTTTTCAACTATAATCTACATCAGCATTTTTCTATGACTGGATGCAGTTTCTCTAGTGCTTTGTAAAAATAAGTCAGAAAGTTTGTTGGCTGCTAGGAAGCCAGCTGAGGTTTGTTTTGGATCGATGATGATATAGTAACTGGTCACCAGAATAAAAGTCATACATTTTGCACTTGAATTGAAACATTTATGAAACTAAATCATAATTGTTAGTTAAAATTGATTATAAATGAAAATGGCCTTCGAATATTTATTTTAATTAAAAATAATTTGAATCAATATATTATTTGTGATTTCCAGAATGGCCGTTGAAATTTTTATTTTGTGAGATATTTCCTAATTTTAGACTTTTTGTTTTCATAATGCAGTTCTGAAAACCCTTAAGCCGATTATCTCCTCCGAACATACGTAACGAAGCAAACTAAAACCCAACAAATTGACAAAGAATTATTCATCGAGTCAATGTAGCTTTTGAACCATCAAAAATTTTGCGAAACAACCCTTGAAGTATTCTCATATGTATAAAGCAACAATTAGGATTTGTCCTCTGTCTCCACACAAAAAACTCGCTGGTATATGCTGCACATATTTCCTCTTCGGCTACTAATAATGTCCATTAACATTGAATTGTGTTTGAATAATTGATTTCTCGAGCAAATTACCAGCTATTGGTTTCTACCTATGTTATGTATCTTCCAATCACAAAGCACTTCTTGACTTGCTGTGACAAACCACAATCTTGCTAACAAATGATCCCCAACGAAAGGTTCACCTTTGGTACCCTCAAATACAAATTTGACGAAGAGTTTGATTGAATCAATCTTATGTGGAATAGAGCGAATGGTTCGTCATCTATTGACGATTATCATTGTTTGTTAGTAGGGGAGCTTCCAGGTAATTGAAACTACCTTCTGGCTTGGCGGCATTCACTGAGCACAATTAATAGATAATTTCAATGAAAAATGTTTGCTTTCGAAAGAAAATCACTGTTTCTGGTCTAGTGGGGATTAAGACACTGAGATAATGAGTGTGACGATGAACTTTTCTTGTGTTTTTTGGCCCCGACGTACATACATGGGACTCTGATGCACTTTTGCAAGAGCTAGTCAAGCATACTCTTAAGCTATTAAGGACTTTAACTGTATCTTCAAAACAGATCGAGTGATTCTTGATTATCGACGCATTTAGTATTGTGGTTCGGATCCCCATTGATCTTGGTATCAAATGAATTATCCAAACAAGCTTCCATCATACTACTCTCTTCCTTTCACTTGAAATCCTGTTCAGGAGTGCTCTGAAGTCCAGATCGCTATTGGTCTTCTTCTGCGTTTGACTGCCCCTCAATCCCATCTGCAGGCAAATTATTCATTATTGCGCCACCTCTTCGCCGGCCACTCATCTACCATTTGAAAAGACACTAGTGTTAATTGTCCAGACCCCATTCGCGGGTCAAATGAGTGGCACGCCGCTTATTTTCGAATGACACGCGTTTCATAATCATGATTGATCGATCGGGGACGCCGGAGTCGATAGGTGAACAACTGAAAGTTTGCGGATTTCTGTTGATTTGCGAATTTCGCATTCATAAATTGCTGCTGGTGCGGAGGACGATGGTTGCGTTTGCATTGATTAAAGGCTAGAAAGGTTTGTTGTGATCGATTCGAATTTCGTACTGATATGGGTGGAGGCCGTCATGGCGCCTGATCAGCAAAGAAATGCTTGCCGCAGCCTCCACAGAAAAGAGTGCATCTTCTGCGGGTCTTCATAATGTCAGCGCATTAAGGAATTCGGGCCGGAATGCAGATGAAACAGGTCCAAGAAATTAGGCCTTCTAAGTCAACGCGATGTTTCCGAAAGACATTTCAATCAAGGAGCTTTGCCGCAATTAAACTTGAGTTGTCTTTTGGAATGCATGAAATACGTTTCCGAACCGGAAAACTATAAAACGGAAAATTTTCCACCGGACAACATTCAACAGGTGGCGGCTAACATTTTCTCACCGTTCAAGCGAGCCAAATATTTAGATATTACCAAAAATTCATGGCTTGGATGGCTTGAAAACCAGCAAATATGTTGTTTGGTGGTTGGATTTGGTTTTAGCGCAAAGCCGTAAATTACAGAGTGAATGCGCAGAAAAACAACAAATGAACAGCCTCGGCAAGGTCGTCTATGATCGGGTGCGATCTGTTTATGGACGCCAGCGTTTGAATGCATCCACAATATCCAATAACTGGCGATAATGGTTGGGTTGTTACGGGTAGTCGACTTGATAGTGCAGAGAAGGTGGATTCCCAGAAGAAGTAACGCCAGATCAGCAGAGACTACCATGTAACTAGCCACCTTTGCTGGCATTGATTTGATGACGTGTAAATCGATGCAAATCGTGTAAAAAGAGTGTTAAATCAGAAGACATTGCAAGTTGGATTCTAAAAAAGAATGAACTTCAACAAAATATTCACCTGATGCTCGTTTATAGTCATTGAGAGTAATATCAGTGCTTAGTACAGTCTTATTTATTACAAGAATATTTAGCAAACAAAGTAGACATATATTCATATTTTTAAAATGTTCTTTTCTTTTCTCCATTATGATATTTCCTACCAAATACTATGACTGCTTGATTCTTATCACATCCAGGCGATTGAAATTTGCGTACTTTACTTTAACGCTATCTTTCTTTATAGAATATGCACTTTTGTCGATTAGATGCCTCAGCAAAATTGAATTTCTATCCCCGTAAGTTGAGATTGGATTATTTTCTGTGTGTGTTTTTTTTAAAGTTTCATCTTCATTATTTCAATTGAATTGGTTTCCTCTAAAACTTTTCAAATGTCTTTTTTCCACACTAAATGGCAATGATAGTCATTGGCCAATTGTATACTGATTTTCATCAAAATACCATCTGAAAAGGTGCGTACTCGTACTTAGATTGAACGAAGAATATAATTTACCAAATGACCAATTAAATTGCTGATGTGAAATGCATCCTCCATGAATGACTCTGATTGATTTTAATGATACTCAATAGCAGCTGAATTCTCGTTATTAATTTTCAATTGAACGTCGACAGCATCCAATACAAAAGGTTGATTTTCATGAGTGCCTTCTTTGGATATACCAGCACAATGGTGGTTGCGATGTGCAGTTAAGCAGACAAGTGCTTTTCTGGAAGGAATTTACATTTCATAATGGTCGATTAAATGCATTTTTCGTTGAGCGAGACTTGGATGAAATGATCAATGATAAAATTCAGAAACAATATACTAGCCTCGTGGAAGTGTTAGAAACATTTTCGGAATAAAATTCTCTACTAAGATGAGCATCCAAAATGCATTATTTTTACATAGAGTGAAAATTTCCAAAAAGGTCAAACAATGGTTATTTCACTGCTTTCACCCATTGCCATACTACGTGAAAGAGATATTCTGTCTACCACCATAAACACTGAAAGCAGCCAGATAACCTTTCATGTACGGAAAATCACCGACACAATCATAGATACCAGTTTTACAATTTCACTTGAATAAACCAAACGGTTTTCGTTGCGAAAACATACAATTTCCAATGGACAACACATAGCCCATCTTAAAACGTTTATCTTTCCAGCTGAAACTCGGTCACAGGGAGTCATAAAACTGATAAAAATTCATTTTGCATCGCTTGTGACCCGCATTAGCCGCTAATTAACTTTTGTCTTCATGACTGCCCTTGACTTAACTGATGTTATTTAAGATTTCTATTGCTTTTTAGTGGTCTGGTCAAATGGCTTTTTTATTATTATTATTTTATGAAGGCACACATCTTCTGGGAAAACCAATGGGCATTATTCATGTATTCGAATTTCCAAGCGATTGTACTATGATGCCAGACGAAAGTTACTGTATGGCGCTAGGCTTGTGTGGATTCGGTGAAATGAACACGCGACTCACAATTAATTGGATATAATTATGTAAAATAAATAAACCTGACATTCCTCATCATGAATATATTGATTTGAGGTATGTTTCAGTATATAGAAAGCTTTAAACGACGTTGGATACTTGATTTTCCAATAATAGCTCAATAGATTATATGAACACAAAGCGTTTGGTGAGGAAAACATCTTCACGATGGTGGAAATCAAACGCGCAATCAACTTTAGTTATTAAAAGTAAAGAATTCCATTTGCAACATTGTTCTCGTAGGAAACTCGAAGATGAAAATAACGTGTTGTCTTGTTAAATTGTAAATGCGCTAGGCTTGATAGTCGCACAATCGCTTAACTGCTAATAATTACGGAGAAATTAATTAGTGGAAACGTGAAATTTATGAAGATTGCATTTTTATGTTCGGCCATGATTAATATTTAAAGGACGTATTATTAGTAAGTTTTTGTGCCTTATAAGATATATGAAAACTCTTGCTCATTAAACACCTATTAAAATTGGAATTTTAACGACTATTAGAAATACCGACGAGAATCAAATTCAAAATGAAACGATGATTGAATTGTCTTGTTTAATTTTAAAATTTCTTTGTTTCATAATCTTTTCATAATTATTTGCTGAAACACTTATTAAAGAAAGTTTTCGTGTTGAGTTCTTAAAAATTACTACTAATTTTTGAATGTAGTCTTGATTTTGATGGCCAGTTGGCTAGTTTTCAGAAAGGTATGCCAAATTCATTGGTCTATTTTTGAAAAAAAAAAAAAAAAGAAAATGGTGCTTACAAGACCTTTCGCTAACATATATTTTTGTTAACTAGAAAATCATAAAAAAATCCTGTATTTGTGATAGTTTTGTGCTAAAATCGAATGTAAGAAAATTTTGAGAAAAGTTTCTGTTTGAGTCTTCTTCGGTGAACAGTTAAAAAGTTCTTCTAGCCGACTCACAAAATCTCTTTCATACTGCACGAATAAATAACGAAACAAACGGCGTGGTCCACTTGAAACGTTCTTGTTTAATTTGGATATTTTGAAGGAGGTTTGCAAGCTTCGATAAAATATGTTCAAATTGAGACTTCCTGCAAAAATCCCTGCTTAGCTCGTAATTTAATGAAGAATAAAATTAATTCAGACATCTCATACATATTTTATTACCCAATTTCATGGAAAACATGAATGTATAATTTCTAATATTAGTCGTTTACATTTATCAAACATTATGTTCTGATTCTCAAGAAAATTTTGCTTGAAACTCTCCCAAACACTTTATCTAAAGTTGCCAAGCAAAATGTCGTTCAAATCTTCAATCAAATTAGCTTACATACACGGTTGTTTAAGATTTAATATATTTTTTTTTGATTTTTTCAACATTTGGTGAATTTTCACGTAATAGTCTTTAGTCTTTGAAACCCTTGAGTATTCTGTTTCAGACATGCAAACTTTGAGATTAGCTGTTGGCCATGCCATGAGGTGCTTTTTGAGGTACTTTGGCGCTCTCTATAAAATAGGTTTATAATGAAAAAATTAAAAACAAAATTGTTTTTTGCACTTTCGAAAGCGAGATGTGCAAAAAATGGTTATGGAGAACAAAATCTTTTTTTTTTATAGAAATATTAAGGACTCTTGTCATTGTAACGATCCACAAACAAATGTCGCATTAAAAGAAAACATTTAGCTTTCCGTGAATAGGCCCAGAAACAATTGACAATATACTGAAAAATTAAGTTGGGAAAAAGTTTGCTACTGCAGCGAATCTACTGAAATCATTTACCATAAATAATCAAAAGGGGTATTCTCTGGAATAGGCTATGAAAATGTTCAATCCTACTTAAAAAAATTATTAAATTATTATTATTATTATCGCACAACATTTAAACGTTTTTGCGAAGCTTAATAGTTAATTGTTAATGATTCAAAATTTGATGATTTGGTTAAATGTTCATCTACAAATCAACTTAGTTCAAGTGTCAATACTTTTATTGCACAAAGTAATCAAAAGGGTTTCAAGCCGAAGAGTAGCAAGGACATCAGTTCGCGTTTCTGTTGGTGATAAATTTTTCACACCACACTCTTTCCAGCAGAATCATGTGCAGAACACATTTCGAAAAGTTAAAATTTGGATTTAAAGAATAGGTGCTTGAACTCTAGTTGCAAGTACTTGAAGATGGTGGTGTGATCTTGAGTCAGGATCAAACTATGAATATTAGCTTCAAAACACATTTTCACTATGACAATATGTATTCAATCTGAAATAGCACAATGGAAGACAAACAAGACAGTTATCCTTCAAATAGATGTTTTTATGTCCCTGATTTTCACAAAAAAACATTGTTTACAAGACACCCATCAAAATACCGTATCGTTCAAAGAACCACCAAATCCTCGTACCATCTTCTCCGAAATTCATTTAAGGCTACTACTATCACTCAATTATGTTTTCAATTCATTATCCGCGTCCGTTATAATAAATATTTAATGTCCGAACGGTGTCCGTTAGCGCATAAATCATGACCGTCCGTTTCAGCAAATTAATGATCTGATTATCGACGGTGGACAGTGCCGTGCGAAAACCGCCTCCGAACAAAACCATTCTCGGGGGCGTAAAAATTCACAGCAATTATTTTCCTCTAGGCTGACTGTCCAATAAATTAACAAGAGGGACCTTCGGCGCCTAACAGGTGTTTTTCTTTCCATGTCTTCAGTGGTGAAGCGTTTCCTCCAATATTGCACTGTCCATCCACCGAAAACCATAGATTCCACCACCTGGCTCCGTTATTCGCGCATTTTCACACGTTTGATGATGCCGACTAATCGCGGCAGATAATTAATGATCGAGGTGACTTGGTCGTGTAGCATATTAATTGGGCATTTTTCTGGCCACTAGACAAATCCAAAGACGATCAGGTGAATCGGTGCTCTGCAAATTACACCTTGTGCCACATGCATCCGCAGCACACTCGCCCCCGGCTCAATTTTGTCACCTACGACGGATTAGCAACGAATCAACCACTGCCGGCATCTGAAGTGCTACCGTTCGATTGTGTTCGGGGCTCCTTTTAACTGTGCCGCCCAACGGTCGCGTATCTGCTCAGCAGAAGATGTCGCGGGATCTCATCAATCCGAGCTAATCGTTGGTAGATAATTAGATAGTCGTTTCCGGAAAATGATTGAGTGGCGATCAATCGACATCTAGTGCGCCCTTGCTTGAGGTGGGATGTCCGGCAGCTCGAAGAAATCGATGTCCTTCCTTCGAGCCGCACACCGTGCTCGCGGTCGAATTAGACGTGGACATGGTCAGCCTTGCTAGCATGCTGCACCCATATGTTACAGCAGGATCCGTTAGGCGGCAAGATCAGAAAAAGTATCCAAACGGAATGATTTAATGCGACAAATGGGCTGATGATTTGATACTAATCGTTTCGGATGTAAATTGCTGCCACTCTATTCGAAGAAACAAACACTGGATTGTAAGGCTCCGTGGCGGAGTATCCTTGAAGGAACGTATTGTTGTAATTTCATTTCATATCGAAATACCAAGCTTTCATGTTCACATTCGATTGACGCTGTACCATGAAAGCAAGTGTACCAAAAGGAGGTCTATTGTCGCGATTTCGAATGCGGGTAGACCGCCGATTCGCTACCATCACCTCAACAACGAAGACAAAGAACAGCAGCAACCGTCACGTTCGTTCAGCAGCGATTGATGTTTATTTATAAACACATTATGTCACGTTCAAGACTAAATTAAGCACTTCTCGATGAGTACATCAGCACAATTAAATCGGCCCACGTACGCTGCCACGAGATGTTAACCGTGTGGGCTTATCGAATGCAGCAGCGTCGGAATTACCACAAAGCCAATAAACGTTCATTTGCTGAAGTCAAAAGCAAGTGCTTTCATTCACAATCAGATACAAGTGCAGATACTCTTCATCTGCAAGATCATGTTTATTGTTAAATGAGATGAATTGTAGGCATACAATCCTGTTAAGAGGAGCGGCTTGATGTTTGCACGAATAAGGTAATTGCCATTAGATGTTTGCGCGAAACTAAACAGATGCCGATTGGTAAGGTAGGAGTAGCTTTGCATCCTGAAGAAAATTGTATTGTAGCTTTGAAACTTTGCCAAAATTATAGTGAACTGATCAGCCATTAATTCGTTCAATATTTTTAGAGGATCTCATACAAAAGTAGATATAGCGCGACCATGCATGATAACCAATTGTCTAAAAAAATTAACCCTAAACCCATGTTTGGGAGCATTTAGTGCCACAAATGATTTTCAAACTAAAATCAAATGAGATTTTAGTAAGGGCATATATTGAGATTGCAATTTATTTAGAAATGCATATGTATATAGGTACTTATACATTGCAGAATTCAAAACAAACGAGCTTATGTCTACGTATTTCAACGGTGGTAATTCTCTAAAATTAGATATGCGTTTTCTTGTTTAGGGGCACTGTATGCCACAAGATTCTACATAGAAAATTCTGTTTGGAAACTCATGACTCATTGAATAATTCTTATTAAATGATGCCTTGAACCGTGAACTTTCTGCAGAAGAAAAGGATCTCCTTCAAAGAAATTTGGATGTTTTCATGCAGAGCGAAAACGAAGAGGAAGAAAATATTCCAATTGGTGGTACGAATTCCTGTGAGGTTTGTGAAAGTGATCTCGAATTCAGAAAAACAGATTTTTATTTTGTTGAATTCTTTCGTTTAATGGGTTTTTTAAAAATGCGATGTGATGATTGATGGTTGCCGAAGTTTCAAAAATTTATTGATGAAAATATTAAGATGTTATTTAAAGTGAATTCAAAAAGTATCTTCCAATTTGTGTCAAGACAGCTTCCACTAGCGTGGTATATTCGAATCAATAAAACCATATTTCACGAAAACAACACAGTTTGACTTCAACACCTCGAGACTTCAACATTTTGCTTCAGCTCCATTCAGATACTAATAATAACTGTTTAAGCCACTGGATAATATGTTCGCGCGAGAAAAAAGGTGAAAATGTTATCGCTTTTCCAATATCATATCTTTTATTTTCCACCAATTTCGAGTCAATCGTTTCTCCATTTATCATTAATTTACTACCAAGCAACATACTAAGCTAATATAATTTGCATATGACCATTAGAGAACACCATGGCTACTATGTTCACCATATATCTATGCAACAACAGGAGGTGATCAGGCAAAAAATTATCTCAATAAATCCCCATGGTTACAAGCTCAATAAATAAATCATCCGTTAAAACATTAAAGAGTGCCTGCTAACACAATTCAATTTACCGTTTGTAAAATTGTAAAAAAAATCTAATCTAAAAATGTTAAATTTATTCAAATACAACCAGCTCTAACGGTGTCTTCTCATATTCAATTTTTTTTCGTGCATTATTTGCAAATATGAAAAGAATTTTAGAGTGTTGCAGTTTTTCAAAATTGACATATTATGCAATGCAAATGTGCTTTGATTTAATTTCACAGATGAGAGGCTCATCGTTATCTTTTCATCTAATATATTTGCCGCTGGTTCGAAATAAAGCTGCAGATACAAAGGTAGGAATTATAGATTTGGGCGGCTGACGGTTTTCATGCAAATCTTTGATGAACCCGATAGCGACTAATTAAATACTTAACTAGCGTTCTTGGAAGCGATCCGTTACGAAAAGAATGTACAACTCGAAAGTTTGATAGTTCCTTGATTTGAATTATGATCTGAGGCTGTTCAACCCGGATCAGAATTGGCCGAGAACGCAAAGAATAAGAACAACAACATGCTTATCTCCTAAGCAAATTATAAAATGTGCAATAATTAAGAGGAAGACGGCATATGGTATGGGTCGATGCATCGATAACCTTAAGAGGCAGCGGCCAACAGGTTCTGTTAGCCAATCCCTTCTGCACCTAGCCAAGCCAAATCTGTTCTGGTTCCAGTGACTCAATAAATAATCGAAATGCTTCAAACCTCTTGTAGCGCAAGAATCTGGATCCGGCTTCTGGCGGTGACGCACCACGTAAAAGAAGCTGAGTGCTATGGCGATGGTGATAAAAAGCAATACACGACTCTTTGAAATGGATCGCCTACGTAAAGTTGGTTTATTTGGCGGGGGAGTATGCACTCGAGAACATAAGAAGCATTTTGCAGGTCACGAAAATGAGTGTCACTAATAAAATGTGGCTAAGTAAGGGAAAAATCTCATGTTTGAAAGTTAATTGGCCTTTGCTGCGGCTTAAAATACGAGGTATCATGCTTCAAATGATGGTGACGATAGTCATGTTTGAAGATGCATACATGAGTCTATTGTTCATTCACAAATTTGGGTACTTCTGCAAAAATAATATATGGAATCAGTCAACTTTTAAAATGAGGATGCAAGCACTATTGATCGTTGCCGGAAAGATGGCCGAGATTATAACATAAACATGCTCAGAATTTTTTTCAAGATGATAAAATCCGCCACCAGCAAAGCCTGATTCCATTTCTTAGAATCAAAATCGCATAATATCCTCCCTAATTGGATTGATAATTTCCAAAAATAAACGTACAATCAGGTAAACAATTATTACGTCGTTAACTTATATTAAACACAATGGCCGCATCAATTTATTGGATAATTTCTTAATAATGAAATCAAAAACATTGTCAATAAACAATAAAAAGCAGTTTTGAAGAGGATGTGCTGGCTGACTGCCAGCAGTAGAACCTCTTCAGCACGGCGTGCTAGAGCCTCGAGGCAGAAGCCAAGCAGACGTGTGGCGTGGCCACTATTATTATTTATTGTCTTTTGCTGGAACTGGTTGTGTTAAACCACCGAAAACAGTGGAATTATTAGTTTTTCAGTGGACGTCTGCTGGACAACATGATGTAACTGATAGGAACCGGAGTTAAGTGTGATTTCCATAATTCTGATATAAAGCCGTCAAGAATTATGACTACCTATAAATAGTTTTGGAAATCGAGAATTTGCCGGTATTCCCAAACCAGTGACTTATTTTGTATTGTTGGTAATTAGCTGACGCGGTCCACTGACTTTTCAAGAATGTCTAATGCTTGAATCAGAAATGAGCTTGGAACGGATAGTTTGGTATTTGAAACTGGACAATTTTGAGTTGGTTGGTTGTTATTTGATGACTTGGATTTAGTTGAGTAATGAATGACACCAACCGTGTCGTAATATTATGCTGTGGAGTAAGATATGATTTCTATTTGCTAGGAAGAATAGGATATACTTTCTTGACTTCGACACTTCTAAGACACAAACAAAGCATAAAAGTGTATTGCAGTGAAAACTTAAACTCTAAAATCAGACCGTGAACTACTTTAGTTCTTTCCAATCTGACCGCAAATTTTGGAACCGTTGAAAAATAAAATAACTGAACGAATTTTTTGGAAATAAATGAATAGTCCATTACAAGAAAATTTCCAGAAGATTTCTGCATATTTTTTTTTAAGTAGTACTAATAGACCTTTCATCTGGGAAAGTTGGTGTGATAGTGTGCTTGGCTTTTATTGTCGATAACAAGTTAATCGACACATACTTAGGGCTTTCAACATTATTGTTTGTAAGTATTTTCTAATGTCCTTTCAGGTAGTTTAGAGATACTCACAGGCCGCAAATGAATGGAAACACTACGATTTGGAAATGTGTAAGAAGTTTTAAGTTGTCAGACATCTGAAAAGCATTTATTAAATCCAAGAAAAATACGGAGGTAGCTGATTTAAACGCTGGCTGCATAGCCGGCTTCATACGAGAATCTGGATGGTTCCTGTCTTCCCGCAGGTTCTAGTGCCGCCGTTATCTTCTGTGATACCACAATGGGCCTTTGGATATAAGGGGCTGCCACTACAACCAATTTACCAAGAAAGATCGCTAAAAACCCAAAATTAACAAAATTCAAGGGCAACTTATTTTGAAAAACAGACCGAAATCTAGCGGTCCCTCGAATACTTTCAAGTAATTTTAAGAAAATGGTTAACTATTCAATACTGTAGGTTCTATAAATCTTTACATGAATGGGTTGCTAAGGTCCGCTCTAGAAATTTACAAAATTCTGCTGAAACAATGAAATTTAACAATTTCCAGGCATATAAAGGCCGACTATATTCCTTTAAAAAGCAATACATCATAATATACTGTGAAGTTGAAATCTGATGTTGATTTTAAAATAGTTCAAAGGTTCCAGTCACACATAAGAATGACGGTTATGATGCTTTTTGAGAGGAAGGATAAGTCAATTATTGTTATACGAGTTATTCCACAACTTTTGTTGCAAAGATCAGTGTGACCCCCCCCCCCCCACCGCCTAAACGGCCAACTGAAGACATATCCGCCCTGGTCTACTTAGTGTAATCAGTGAAGAGGTAGACCTGTTTATTGGAAAAGCTAAGAGTCCATTCAGAGGAATTAACATTAAACAAAATTTAAACTTAACTTGAAAACAAATACGAGTCCTGGTAGACTATTTTTAGTGATTGAGTGCAAACACGAAGAATCATTTTTTTTCTCGACAATGCATCCTGCCATAATGCTGATAATTTGCTAAACTTCAAAGTATAATATTTCACCCCAAACAGTACTTCGCATTTACAACTCCTCGTTAAAGGTATTTCATGAAGTGTAAACGCTCATTATCGTATCTTTATGATGAAATTTTTAATCTGCACTTTGGATAATGTTGAATGCACCTTAAATCTAACGAAAGTGATTACTGCCTGTGATGCACTTGTGGTCTTCTTGGGATAAAGTGACTCCAATTACAATGTAAAAGTGTTTCTCCAAGTGTATATTTTCAAAAAATGTTTACATCATTCAATCAACGAAAATTCTCATGTATGAATTGAGATTCAAAATCGGACTACCTTGGAAGTCGAACCAATTACCGATTTCAAAGTTTTTCTGTAACATGTTACCGTACATAATTGAAATGTTTCGGAAAATCCCTGGATGTTTACCTTATCAACAAACTTTGCTCCGTATCTCATCGCTTTGCTTATTTTACCATGTTTTTTTCAAAGCAGAAGTGCTGAAGGCTCATATGGCGCCAAATCTCCCATTTTGACTGAGTTCATACCAATTAATCAATAACAAACATGTCTTTGCCAATCTTCAATAATAATCAGGTAATATGAAACTAAAACGACTACTGGCATTCATTCTAGACATTCAAAGTCAAAATATCAACAAGAAATTCAAATAAATCTTGTATATTTCAATAAATAGATGAATTCCAACATTTTTTTTTGTATTTTTAAGCTGGTCTGCGTCGTTAAGTATCGATTTCAATTCACAAAAAAACACAGTCCTTCTTAAAATGCATGAGGAATCGGTCTTAGTGTCAATAATTCTAAATGGATCGGCCTAGGTAAATAAGTTTCCAATTTTTTTCGCAGCTAGCAGAATTTTCGTAAAACACCAGAAATAAGATTTGATATTGCAGAATGGTTTCAAGCTGAATTCGTCACGTTCAAAATCGCATTCTTTGATATTTGCTCATATGTTTTCATCGACGAAAAAACCAAGGTTAGTTAAAAAAGTGTAATGTTTTGATCTGTATAAAGTTGATTAAATTCCCTAGGGTGTGAGGATTAGTCAGAGACGTGAGATTAAAGACATTTAAAAGTTCCTTTTGAATTGTCGCTCGGGGGTTTTTTGCTATACATATATATAACATTTTTTGTTTTACGCTATTTTTTTAGTAAATTTCTACTATCGAAAGATTTTATTCGAGAACAAGTTATCAGCTAATCTTTCATTAGAAAGTTTGGACTGTAAATTATGAACTACACTATTACAATCGCAATGACTACTTGTAGTTATTAGTGGTATATCCAAAATAATGGAAGAAAAAAATATGATACTAGTCCTTAATTTACATAGTGCATCATTCAAGTTTTTGTTTTTAGAGAAAAAAAGCGTTTTTCCTCCTTGAAATTCAAAAGTGAATATTCAAATGCTTCCATATTGCTTCATTTGCAAAAAGGTACAAAAATTTCGATTGAATGCTACATGAACTTTTAAACTAATACTTTTTTCTCTAAAATGAAAGCGTAAGAATGTGATGTTACGTACAGTATCGAATAAAAACATCATACAATAGTTCAAACTGTTGTTTTGAACTTTGGTATTTTTTCCTGTCTTGGAATAGGTTTAACTCCTGATTGGAAAGATAAATTTAAAACTTCCAAAAATGCCTTTTGAAGTTTTTTCAATACAACCTACACTAAGTTGTACGCCGTGGAACAACTCAGGCATCAACCATCTTGGATGAAAAAGTTGTGCAGCCGCCATTTTTTGTTATAGAAAAAACAAGATATTATTTGTAAACTCAAACATGAATATATATATATATATATATATATATATGTATATATATAAAACTTCAAGCATGTGGCGCAAAGATTATTGACAAAAAACATTTATAAAATTCGTGGATTCGTTTATCTTATCCCTTAACTTTAGAAATTCGGAAATATTTTCAATAAATTTCGAGTTTCAAGAGTTTCATTTTTTCCAAATGCAAGAGGTTAATCTCTTTTGAACATGTTCTTAGTTTCATGATCCCAAGAAAGCTTAATTGGCTGAGAATTTCTCCAAGAATATCATGTTCAAGAAACTTGGATCTTATTTCCATGGCATTGTTTTGTCTTAAAACTATCTTCACAATCCTGCTCAGATAGCTTATATGCAACATCGTAAAATCAGAAATCTTAACTGGATATGTATCTTTTACTATTTAGATGCAATAATCTAATTAAGCTGTTACATTTATCTGCTGCCTATTTCCCTTGGCCCTTTTGTATTTCAATTAAAACACAAAATACAAGCCCAAAAAAAATTATTTGGTGCTAATTTAAGCGATGAATATCATTTGAAGGTCAGTTAATTTATAGATAACATTCGAAAACAGATTAGTAATACCATGAACTGAGTAGATCTTAATTTATAGTCCAAACTATCTTATGATAGATTAGCACGGTAATTAGCCCCCTAAACGTGCTAGCGAAGGGCTTTTAGGTCATTTAAAATAAATCATTGCGGACACGCATGAACAAAGATTTAGATTTAGACTGGTCTAAGTTTTCATGGCTCTTAGATATAATTACACCCTTGATGCTGAAATAGGCTAAATAAAAATATAATTTTCTATTTACTTCTCTCTCTAGCTTATTTCTGTTCTAGAAATTGATTTGATTTAGTTTACTTTGTTGGAATAATTTTAAAAAATGATTTCTTACGATGGATGATGAAAGCTGCATTTAATAGTTTTAAAAAAGCTTACAGCGCTTGATTTCATCTTAAATTAATGCTGTTAATTGAATTTAGTTTTCTAAAGCTTTTACAAAGTAAAGTAAAGTATTTTTTTATTTTGTGTGGAACTTATAAAAATTGTTTCAACTGTTAACTTATTTTCATAATTATGTTTAAAGCTGAATTCACCTATGATCCTCTTCAGTTGTAGATTCACGCAATCACTAAATATCCATGCTAATTCGCAAATAGGCTGTTTTGTTCTTTTCAATCACTTATTGTCATTGTTTCTATTTTGAGGATATTATTCTTAATGAAAATTACATTTCAATTTCTTTCTTTTATTCTTTGCTGCAAGTAGGGCAGATTTTTTGTGCCATGTTCGCACTTTCTAGTCACATAATTTTTGATTGAACATCAAACGTTTTTAAATTAGTTCATTCATTAACACATCTGCACAAATATATCCAAAATTGTTAAAATGTTCAAAAGATTGATTCCAGATAGCCGATTTTATAATATTATAAATGGATCAATATGCATACAAAATATTGAAGTTCGTTCGTTATATCGCAACTTAGTTCCTTATTGTTTTGAATAAAATCACAAGACGATTTTTTTGAAAAAAACAGAATAATTGGCACATTATCTTGGCAGTGTTTAGTTGTCACCAACAATTTGGGGATTGATAGCGAGCCAGGATCATAGATGCTAAGTAATTTTCTTGACTTATACAGGTAATATATTCCTTAACTTCAACATTGAATTTTGTAGTTTTGAGAGGAGTCTCAATTTAATCAAATGTTTTATTTTTTAAACTTTCCGCTCATATAATTGAGTGCCATTTAAAAACTAAGGCATGTAATTACTATAGAAAAATTCGCAATGGACATTTCACAAACAAAAAACTTTTTTTTTGAATCGATTTACTACTCAAAAATTGAAAGTTATATTCAGTCATCAAAGTTTTCTTATGTAT
Organism: Oxycera nigricornis; assembly: GCA_963942545.1. Lineage (NCBI taxonomy): Eukaryota > Metazoa > Arthropoda > Insecta > Diptera > Stratiomyidae > Oxycera > Oxycera nigricornis. The sequence goes on along the minus strand of OZ012659.1, from coordinate 125,597,972 downwards.
CATTGAAAAATAATAGTCAAAACTGAACATTTAGTTTTACTACACAGTTTTGAAGCAAATGGCTTTTCATTTAGTCTCGAAGATAATATGAATCACACTTTCCACAAAATTGAATGATTAATTTTCAATTTACTAATAAAATGAGAAATTACTCGCAAATTACTCACTCCAATACAAAACACATTTGAAATACACAAATAAAACACATTTGCATAATATCCGATTGGAATTTGCACAAAATGAATATCTTCCACAAAAAAATTTTGATTTTGTGTAAGACCCTAAAACAATTTCATGATCACACAAATATCAACGTTTTTCGATAAATTCCGAAATGAATGTAAATTATCAAATTAAGGCAATTCATAAAGTCAATCAAGATGATGATAATTTTATAGGCTGACCTTACAACAATTCAAATGAGGCCTAAAAGCGTTGTGGATGTTGTGCGATGGTCCTGCTTGCTAATTTTCTGTTATTGGCATGTCTTCAATAAATTATATGCAAGAAAATGTAAAGTCTATGATAATGGCTTGCCATTATTGAAACCGATGGAGACGAAACAAATTGCAACAATCAAATGAAGGTAGCGATGGTTGTGAAAAAGGGGTTTTCGAAAAAAATTCAATATTTAACATGGAATGCCTAATTTAATGGGGTAAAACAGACTGTACTTGACTAGGTGTTGGGTTGGGAGTGTATGAATTTGAGGTCAATATTTTATGTTCTGTATGATTTTTTTTGGGACGAAATCGAAAAAAGGTCAGGACATGCTAACACAGTTATAAATTCGAGAAATGCACAGCGATATTTAAATCTTACCACAAAATTAATAGCGGTTTGTTTATCCAAGTGAAAACGAAAATTTATTCATGAATAACCTGACTAGATTTGAATGCTAGATTGATTTTTAATCATAATTAAAACTTCCAGCGCAGATTGAATTTATTTCGCCAAGTAATGATTTCCCTAAGGAATGTTTCGTAATGTACGAAGCCTGAAAGCAGAGTCACCAACACTTTTTCTCTCCGTTGAGTTTTTGTAAAAATTCTGCTCATTATGAATAGTAATCATATTTTCTTAATCCAATCAATATATACATTCTATCTGCAGTGCGTGAGAGAATAAAAGACCAAGGCCAGTAACCTGAGTTTATTTGTTCGTGTTCATTAGATTTCTCAACCGTTTTTGAAGTTTGAGTAAATGTTGACTGTTCCAAAACCCATATAAACTGGTGAAAAGCTGTACACAGCCTTGCCAGCTTGTTTCTTACAGAATCCTGCGCAATGGATAATTAGGGCTCACTTATCATTCCAAGGATAATTCGGCTGGTATGCAAGTACCGCGAGCTGTTTTATCTAAACTAACATAAATTTGTGTGTCGACCGTGTAATGTGTCATGTATTGCATGAAATGCCATTGCATATCCTTAGCAGCGCACACAAATGTTTCTTGGGCAAAAACACAGAATAGCAGAATAGCAGAAAAGATGTCAATGTCTGCATGTGCTTACATGCCAAACATAATGTTGGCCACTTCATCAAGCGATTGCACTCAGCCAAACTGGTTGTATTCATTGTTGATAGAGTACCGTGACTTCCTCTAAATCATTCATTTAATTTTGATATAGCGCCGACATAAATTAGCCGCAACGGCCAACGGTGTTTTCCATGTCGACGAAGACGACATCGAAGAAGGACGACTCGCAACATTGCTAGCGTTCTGGCTAATCTTACCATCTGAACATGATGTTTGCCTGCAAGAGTCAGTGTGAGGACTTGCTGTGTTTGGTCACGGAGGTCAGGTATTGAAGTCGATTCGCACTGAAGCTCGGAGCATGGACGTTGTTGGTAACAACTGTGTACTGGCGCCTTGCAGAGCTTCCATTTAGAAGACTGTTTTATTGGGTCTTGCATGTTGTCCATGCAAATGGTACACTCCCACGAAATGTTATTTGAATTTTGTTGCTGTTAGCATTTTATCAGTGGAATCCATTTCAGAACCAAATACATTCAAACAAATCTAACTGAAAACTATCATTTCAATTTCAAAATTAGCCATCAAATATAAAATCCTTTGGCTACCAAAGGATAATTTGGTGCTTATGTTCTTGCTCGTAATTTCACACTGTAATGTGAAAATGTGAGTAAACACGTGTAGTGTTATTACAATCAATATTGTCGTCCAAAAAGAAAAAGTAATTTTCCAAATAAACATCAGCGAAACATGCACGACATAAAAATGAGCCTTATAATTTCCATGTCTTGGGAATAGTTTAGTAAGAAAATTTTAAGAAAACAATTTTTCAGAACATTTGATCATTGTACTTTCATGTAGCTTTTATTTGAAACTAGCCGCGAGTGGCGACACTTGTGGACCACACGCTCAACTTTTTAATTATACCCATACATATATGAAAAAAATAAGCATAATAATAATAATAATAATAAGAACTCATTACAGTAAGCGGAATAAGTTAATATTATACTGGTCATACCGTGCTAGGAAGCGCCCATTAGGTACATGATCCTTTTGGAGGGAGGGGCGTCCTTACGCGGAACGATCGAAAAAGAGGAAGAACTACACAGTCTTTTTTACTCAAGTGGCTATTTCATATCGACGCTTGAAATATAAAAAAAACAGTGAGGCACTCTGGGAGTGTCCAGTGGGAAGTTTAGCTACGTTTTGCAAATGATTATGTAAAGGTTAAAGGTTCTATATAGATAGATGCAGAAAAATTCAGGAATTAATGTGACAAATTCATAAACCGAGGGAGCGGGGATCTGAATCCTCTACCTCGAGAGCAAGAGTCGGGCTCTCTGCTCACTGAACCAGTCACTCTACTTTTATATTTGCACATCATTGCTATGTATTGTGCTCACTTTGAATTTCAAGACAAACTTCCGTTCGTTTTTTCGTTCGGTACGCTTTTTCTGGGCTCACTCCCCTCGTACACTTTTCGGTAGAACTTTTTGGCGAAATTAATTTTTGAGGGTTACTTAATGCAGTTTTCATTTATGCGCAGACTGAACTTTCATAAGTGCTGCATAGACATTGTATTTGCACTATTACAGAATTCCATCTTAGAAACCTTAATAATGATTTCCTATTTTGCAGTTGATCTTATAGCAACATCTCATATGCAATCAAAATTCAATGGCTGATTATATGTAAAACTATATAATAAATTATGTAAGTAAGGGGAAAAAACTGAAATTTTGTGAACCCTTACGATGAATAAAACCAAATATTTCTAAAATCCTTCATTAATTCATGGACACTCTCTTATTCATTATAAATACTCATTGTCTACCATTTTTATATGAATTTGTTTTAGAAGTATGAAAATTAAAAACATTGCTGTTATTAAAGACGATGCATCTAATTTTGCTTAAAAAAAATTTGACAAAAGTAAAAGTTAATTAGAAAAAAAATTTTATTTTAAAAATAATGCAAAGAATCAGAATCATTCGATTCATCAGCCATGATAAATTTAATGCCCACACATTATAAATATCTTACTTGTGAGCCTTTTGTCAACATTGATGTACGGATTTGAAAGCATATAAGCTTTTAACCTTCGAACATTTATATCATGAAACTACCAAGCAGCAAATTAGTTGATTTCCAAGTATCTTCGTATGGATAGCACTGACTTACATTATTTTCAAATTTTCAATACTTTGCACGGATATGATCACTAAAACCATAACTAATTTTCAAGTTCGACGAGCAGTCGAAAACCTCAAAATCCTATTTGATAATTTCAGCTGCAAAGCTCACCATGCACTTGAAAAAGATACTTTTGTCATTGGCTAAGCGTTGGTGGTCAATCATGTATGATTAGAAACGAGAATTCAACTGAAGGTCGAATCATAAAATCGGATATTGAATAATCGTGCGGAAGTCTTCCTCGATGATTTGTGAAGCAGATGACAACATTTTTGAAATACGAGTATACATTGGAATCAGAATAATTAGTGTGTGTTAATATTCATGTGACGCGAGAAACGCAAACAGAGTCGAGTTAATTCAATTCGCCCCTGAAACACATATAAAATTATCCCTGATTGTAAGTATAATCCTTGTTTTAATTTTGTTATTTTGAAGATAAGTATCCTCTGGAAGCAGAAGTCAATGACATACCAGTATTAATTGTAAAGCTAATTTCAAGACTTTTATTCGGGCAGCACTCGATTCACTATAAGCTGTTATTTGGCTTGTGGAAAAAATATTTGTCAAATATTTCTGACGAAAAACTTAATCACCAAAAATGGTCATCAACCATCTGCATTTCAACATTTTTCCTCTCTGACCCTTGAGCCATGAATCTTTTCTAGTCTTGACCCATAAATATTATCCTTTCCCCAATAGAAGCAACACACATACTGTGAACCATCAATAGCCATTCATATTTATGTCCACTACTCTTTAGGTATTTTGCAGAAATGCTTGTTACAATGTCGATTAAAAGATGCTAAATTTACGTTGGACATGACTCGGATGGTATGCGGCGGTATTTGTGTCTCGTAGCTGTTTCGAATCGATTAAAATCTGTCGCATAAATTCCCTAGAAGATTATCTGCTGCCAATATTGGTGGATAATTCGGATTATTAGATGTTGTTCAACGTCTTGGTATTTATGTGAAGATATTAACGGTTAGAGTTATGAGTAGGATTAGAATGGTGTACATGGTTATTTGTGAATGTGAATCGAAATGGGTGCAATAAAATCTTTGCGAGGATTTTCCAGTCCATTGAAAGGATGCGAAATATTCAGTAGAAATCTTCAAAAGATACCAATAAGCTCTTGTTTTGACCTGAAAACTATAATTGTTACTGAAAAGTCAAAGGATCAATTGTTTCTTTTTCAAATGAATTTCTACACTTTTGTTCCAAAATTTTTTAATAGGCGATTAATACTAATCCCGAAAGACCAACCTATTTAAAAACATTAAATTAATTCTTCACTTTCATCTTAAATGCCAAACACATATCCAATTAGTTTTCATTATCAGCTTTTCAGTTTTTTTTTATTCGCGTAGGCGCTTCTTTACAAATGACGATGAACTTTAAATCAATAAAATCTTGTTGTTTTTTCTTACAGATTAAACATCTAATTTTGTTTTGGAACGCATGCAAAATTGTTCCTGGTCTAGTCGAATACGAACAACAAAGCAACAATTAATTAATTTTCGATCCGAAATAACAACGAATACCATAATAACACAAAATGCTTGTTTTTCTTAATTAATCCGATTCAGATTTCAATCTTTACATTTCTAGCAGCATTAACTCAACAGATCATATTACAATCTTCTTAAAGAGGATTGAAAAGCATTGAAATGTATAAATTAATTAGATGGATGATAATTAATTGGCGTATGATTAACGCATGAAATGGGGGGAGAATTAATTTGAAACACTGTTTAAATTAGAAAAAATAACTGATTGACAGTTACAATAAATTATTTCAGTTCCTGGTTGGCAATTAAAAATGGTTTTGAGTTCCTTGTGAAAATTCGGAATGTTTTTAGGATAGCACATAAAAACTAAATTTTCGATTGATCTCCAATTGAGTTTTGATTGTTAGTGTTGAGTGTTATTTTCACCTAAGATGCTCTATTCCGAATTTCAGACGTACTTTCTTCAGTCTGTTGCTTTCCAATGTGGTCATATCGTAGCCAAGTCCTACAATTTGTATAACTTAACATTGTGCGGCTCTTATTGTCTTTCGAGTCATCTTTTTAACAAAACATTAACATTGATGTGTTAACTTGAGGCATAAGATAAATAAAATAATAGAGAAATAATTTTTCATGGAATCCTGTTCAGTTTATTTCGAAATAAACTTCTTGTCCTCAAAATATTTTTACAAAATCATGTTAGTATAGAATTTTTTCCAGATTTGCTCATTGATAGCTTTTGCCTTGATGTCCTCATAAACTTATCGTGAAAACGGCTTTCGTCTTGTTCAATATCCCTATTCTTTTGACCAAATTTTTCTAATTAGATCAATGGATCGGAAAGATAAAAATATATAAAATGAATACAATTATCAAATTTCAAACATACGCAAAAGTCATATTAATTAGAATCCAGTCGAGTGAAAAATGTTATTGCAAGATTTGATGCAAAGTAAATCCAGTGAAGCATATTTTTAAATGATTAAGCAGCATAATTTTCTAACACTAATATGCGTTTTCATGTCAAAGAAACGTATCCGGCGTCCTAAATGGCCATTGACTATGAAAGTACTTTCCTAAAAAGATAAAAGATACTGAAAATGAACAGTGGCTCTGGTTCAAAAAAAGCGAACACATCAAAACTGATTTTATTTGAATCCGATAGCAGATTTTGTATACGGAACCGATACCAGATTATACTATTCTTGGCGTCCAAAAAAATGGCGAATCATTTTCTAAGGACATTTTGAGATTTTGTGAAATCAGCCTCTCCTATGATTTCATATAGAAATGCCATCGAAAGATATTACTTATAATTTGTTAATAAATAAAGCCAATACATTAATAGGAAGGCAAAATTTAGGATTGTTTCAGAACTAGAAGTCGTTTCTCCACTAATACTTTGAAATAAAGTTTTTGTTTGGAAGATTCCGATCATATCAAATTGTTTTCACGACATCATATAACATAGATTCTCATGGAATTATTTGACTAGCTAACGCAACCTGCGTGACATTATGCGTAAGCTTAATCAAATCCTAATTAGAATCAGAAACGACTTCCGTCTGGTCTTTACAAATGATGCTTACAAATAATATCGCTTCTATGCAAATTGACTGAAACAGGTTCTCCCGATTTGTTATTAATGTCTTACAAATAACAAAAGCACCATCCGCTTGGCCGTTCCAATCGGTATCATCACCAACAACATGGTTGGTATCACCATGACCACAACCATCATATTATCATCAAGTCAATCATTAGACACCACAACGTCAGCAATAACCTCCCCGCGAAGCAAGTGTAGTACCATCGCATTCCAGTCTCACACGTACTCTTCAAATATTCAAATTTGGATGGTGGTACATCTTCTTCGGCAGCTTTTTGCTTCTTCAGAGTTGTTTCGATAGTCTAATAAAATGTTAAGACGATTTCAGGAAAAAATGCGGAAACGCCACGATAGGCAACCGAAACATGACTTGGATAAAAACGATTGAGCAGTGTAGATTCAAGATTCGAGATTGAACTTCACTATCGTTCATTGTGTTGTTCTTGAATTGTTGAATTGTAGCCGAACATGGATTTTAAGTAATTGCGGGGGTTCAAGGTTGTCCGAAGGTCCGCAATCGCATCGTTAATTTAGAAAACGCGAATTTAATGGGCCGCAAACAGTTAAGACGTGTTGATTGTTAGACATTAGCCAAATCATTATTTACAATTTGCTGGACTGTTTCCGATTGCATCTATGTAGATCGGTTTCGTAAATCTTTTTCTATGGTAGATTAACGTCTTAAATGGCGCGAAGTAATGGTAATTTGGGTTTTTTTCATTTGTTTGGGATAGAATTCAGCAGAAAATCTTTTTACTACGGACAGTTCCCGTCACCTTGCAACTATTTTAAAGATTGTCATAAACTGATCAAATTTGATGCTTTTGAAGTAGAACAGCTCATACTTGGAAATTCAATAAAATAATTTTGAAGAAATGAAATCTATCGTCTTGCAACGAAATTGATAATTAATTTTTATTATTGAAACATCAAAGAATTGTTTTTAGTTTTCACGTACAATATTTAGCCCACTAAAATTCAATATTAAGCTGAAAATAGAGCCGTTGCAAAATATGGGAAAACATTTCATGTATTTTAAACAGTCTATCCATATCATCTTAACAATACTAAATCAAATTGTTGTTAAAAACCAACCACTGCCTTGTTTTATTGATATTCATAGTATAGTTGAGGCACAAGATGAGTGAATATTTCTGATAACAAGAAATAAGAACTATATCGGGGAAAAATAACCTTAAGTTTTTCCTGCATAGCTCCTGTAGGCGAACAGTTTAAATCTTCATCAAGTAAGCAAAATTAGCTTTCAAATGCGACAAAAAAGGACGTCTTAACCATTCGTATTGTTAGATCACTTTTGAAAAGATGACATCAAATCAAGAAAAAGTGCGTAGTTCAATTGTGTGCAAACACCTGGAAAATTCCCTTCGTAAATATTCGGTACTAGCAATGGAGACCAATTCGTCGATTGCAACTGTGAAACCAACAATTATAAAGTACAAAGTAGAAAAAAAGTGCTAGAAAGTCTAAATCAGGTAGAAAAAATGTCCATTCGATACAAATTTGAGCCGAAAAGTAAAGAGGAAATTTTTTTGCAGAGTCCTAACACATCCACTCGAGATACGGCTCAAAAAGTGCAAATATTGAACGCAATAATTCAGAGGATTAAGAACCATTATAATTTTCGATCAGCACCCAATTCATCCGTGGAAAAGGAAAAAGAAGCGAAAAATCGGGCTCGAAAGCTATACAAGGATTACCTGACCAAATTCGATTGTGTTGTGTTGGACGATGAAACATACGTGAAGGCCGATTTCGCACAGTTACCTTGTTAGGATTTTTTATACAGCAGGAAGGGTGGTGTTAGCCCAAAACAAAAAAGTATCAAATTTTCCAAGCGATATATGAGATCAGAGGAATTTGTAGCGAATGGTACCATCAACTCACATCGAAGAGTGTTTAGAAAAGCGCCTAAAGCCATTTATTGAGAAACACTACGCCTCTGTAGATTTAGCAAAAAGTCATTATGCTCGATCAACAATGAAGTGGCATGAGGACAACAACATCTCCGTGGTACCGAAAGCAGCTAACCCTCCAAACTGTCCAGGACTTCGACCAATCGAAAGATATTGGGCTGAAATGAAGAAAACATCAAAGAAAACCAACAAAATTGCTGAAACTGAATGGAATTTTCAAAATAAGTGGAGAAACGCCTTATAGGGTGGTCGATGACACCGTTGTACGGAACTTAGTGCGTGGAGTTCACGGAAAAGTCCGAAATTTTTTCTCCTTGCAATGAAAATTCATTGAATTTTTATGTAAATGTTAGTTAATATAATATATAATATAATATATAGTAACAAAAGAAAAAAATAGCAATTAAAATTATAAAAGTAATTTTTTCGATACACACCTTAGATTAATTTTTGGCCTGCCATTGTAATGTTTTCTATATTTTTCTACTTTCTGAGTATTTCCTTAAAATTTGTAAAACATCAAATTCGCGCGACTTTTCAAAAAGTTATAAATGAAAATCTGTTCAAACCTTTTTTCTGAAATCTTATAAAAATTAGTTATTGTTCTTAGCTTATTACATTTAAGTTAAATCATCTAATTAGTGTTGCTTAATTACAGCTGGTGGAATTTAGGTTTTTTGATCTGAAGCTATGAATCACATAAATAACGTTTTACACTATCTTTTATTGATAAATACGTAGTCGAAAGATAAGCATTAAATCTCGCCATGTATTGCTATTTCACAGTTTGTTTTTCGATAGCATATGGATGGGGATCAAATTTTCAGCTAGTAATTTAGTCAAAATTAAGTAAAAAATCGACAAGTCTTTCAAATTTTAATTTTGTATCTTGCGATAATATTTTAAAAAATTTGCTCTGGTCCGATTCACTACGTTAAAACTGTAGATAAGAATTTCTCGGCACAACTCAATCTTAAACACAATAATTCCCAACCAAAGTTCTATTTTCATCTATGATGCGATAATCTCACGACACACCCAACAATGTCGTCTCCTTGCTAAATGCCAAAATAATATCATATTTTGATAAGAACTTTTGGCGCTTTCATATAAACACTTTACGTGACTGGATCTCACAACTATAATTTGTAAAACTTCAAGTCGCATAAATTTAATCGGCAGCAGATGTCTAGATAATACGTTCGACCAAAAAAATCCAGTTTATTTAATTTATTTAAAAGACATTTTGAATATTCCTTTTTTTCGTTGGCCATTTTTTCGGTTTGTTTTGACATCCTCTCGCCAGTGGATTTTTTTCTCAGCCTACACAATGGCATTTTTCGGTTGTTACGTGATTACCAAGGACATGTGCATACGATTATCATAATAAAGGCCCCCTAAACACAATGTCTCATTTTCATGGTAATTACTCGAATTCTAGTCTGATTACACAGACTGGATCTCCACTTGGTATTTGCAAACTCAATAAAAATTCAATGGCCCAGCGCGGATAAACGAGTTTTCCAGATGTTTCCGAAGAAGCTTAACATTTCCGCCAGGCTTCCAGTGAATGAGTGGACCAGTCAGTCTGCAGACCGAATCCATCATCGTCAACAGTCACGATCGTGTCACTAATATCAAACGCACATCAAAATTGAAGAAGCTGATTGCAATATCTGATTTGATCGATTCGCTTCCGTTAGTCAAATGCTAATGGGAACTTGTAGGATTTTAGTAGAATTAATTACAAGCTACTAAATCGAACGATGCTGAAGGTCTAAGGCGGATGTTGAGCATAGATTTTCCTCGGAAAAGCCAGTTTAGGTGGAATGGTATTGAAGAAACTGTTGAACCCAATCATGATATCCTTGATACGTGGAGAGACACTTCTGGGATTAAGAAACATAAAAGATTTAATAGACTTTTTTCATATTGCATGAAAACGAAATAACAACTGTAATTTTCATCAGAAGCTCTAATACTGAATACAAATACACTGTGCAACAGACGGATGACCATATCGTAGTAAAAAGTATATATAGATAAATGCAGTAAAAATTCAGGAATCAATGTGACAAATTCAAAAATCTAGCATGCATATAATATGAAAAAATATGAAATTTTTTCATTGCATTTCACACAAAGTAACTTGAAGTAAAAAAACAGAGTGAGCGAGGATTTGAACCCTCTACCTCGAAAGTAAGAGTTGGGTGCTCTGCTCACTGAACCAGCCGCTCTACTCTTATATTTGCACATCATTGCTTTGTATTGTACTCACCTTGAATTTAAGGACAAACTGCCGTTCGCTTCTTCGTTCGGTACGCTTTTCTGGGCTCATTTGTTTCGCTGACTTTTCGTTAGAACCTCCGTAAAGGAAGTTAAACTTGCAATAAATGCTCAGATATAATGTATAAAATTATTTCTTTTACAGAATTCTACACCACAATGTACTAATGGTGTTGTTTTGGTCTGTGACTACTTTTTGTGCTGGGCATTAACTTGGATCCCCACTTTTACAATTTAAGGATTGCAAAAAAATCACAAAAACAAGAAGTGGTTACATATTTTTGCATATAAAAAAAATTACAATTTTTCAAATTTACAAGATCGCGGAGTACTTTTTTAAAAAATAAATGGTATTCCGTCAATTAAAGAAACATCGCCCTTGAGTTATTTCATTTTTAATGTTTATTTTTATTTGCGTCAATGGCAAAAATATCCAACAGAACCAGCAGTTACCGGTATTGTTCATGTTAAACTCAATATAATAACATAAGATTTATTATCAGGAATTTACTCATGTGTGGACTGTGAACTTTGTTTGTTCCTGAATAATGACATGTGAATAAAGTTCAATTGATACATTTTTGAATGATACGCCATCAAAAGTTGGATAATCTTCCAGAAGTCTTTCAATCGACTTGCTGGGAATTTTTTGGCAAATACATTGATTAGGCGAAGATATGTTAAATCACAAAAAAATTGTAAGCCTTTCGTGGATAAATCTTGTTTCTAATTTGAACTATCATAGTGTCTAAAATCTTCAAGAATATTTGTTTATAATGGATTTGGCAACCATGAAAAGAGAATGCGGTTCTTTTCTTCTTATGTTGCGACTCTACTTCCGTGTTTCGATAGACTGCCGACTGCTGACTGCTGAAAATTTTGTTTCCATTGCTTCAAAAATTTTTCAAATGCTAAAACTTGACCTTTTGAATATCTTATTGTATGTAGTTTTGCTCAGCGAGAGTTGGAATGTTAAGTCAGTATATTCAAGAATCAATTTCATATTTCATATCACGTTTATAAAAAGTTAAAAATGGTCGCCTATCAATTGGTTGAACGCATCTCAGAACGTATCATGATTGTTAGTGACTTAATTAATAAAATGAAAAGTGAATCCATTTTTTTTTCAAAATGTCCTTATTTTTGATACAACTTTGATCGTTTCTCACGAGTAGGCACGTTGCTTGGGGGCCCGTGCAGAATAATTCGAATAGATTCAGAATATTCCTAAAATGTATCTCAACGTTACAGAAAATTGAATCTTACGAGTATGTCAATAGGCTCACCAATTCGTCAAAAAAATAATAATCTTTATTTATTTGTCTTTTTGAAGTGATGAAAATACTGACAACTGATTAATTATGAATCGACTTCAAAATCCCTGAAACAATCGCACCATATTTTTGTAAAATTCCAATAACTTTTTAATAGTCCATCCAGTTTTTTAAAGTTTTTTATTACTGCAGTAATCATTCGTTTTTTTTGGTTTCAAAATTAATTTTCAGTGAATTTTATATATAATTACCTAAGTATGGAAAATAACCTTTTCAAAATATTACATTGTTTTACATACTTTTCCGCTAACAACTTTAATTTAAATTTAATACACTGAACCCAAACAAATATCAAAATTACATTTACCCAGCATTTTAAAGATAACTGAACAAAATATGTGCCACGTCCAATTGAAACGGACTAAACAAATTTTGGAAATTAATACATCCAAATTTCCGCTGGATACAAAATTGTTCTGTTGTGAGTAAAATACATATACAACAGAACAATTTATTTCTTATGGTCGATGCTAGTCCACAATTGGCTTTCTCCAATATTTTGTGATGAAAATGCTTAGATTTTGAACTACGATACAAAATAGTCCAAAAAATGTTGAAAAGTCTTAAAAAGCATTCGATTGTATCACTATCGTGTAATAAACCCTCTTCTTGGCGTAAACTAAAGAATAAAATTTTGTTGATTGCCATTTTTTCGGTATCTCTTTTAAACTCGAATTAAAAACTTGTTCTAAATCCACATTGTTACATAATACATTCATTATTGACAAACCACGAACTTGAGTCCTCCTATATTCTCAATTCTAGTTCCAGCTCACACGTAAGAACCCATCCAAGCTATAGTGGTAACACCTTCCAGCCAAACTGGACTATCGGCACACCATCTAATGATTTTAATGAAGGAGATCTATTAATTTAATAGCAGCGTTGCGTCAAGGTCGACCATTCACATCAGATCGCCACCAGATGTGTCCAAAACCAAAAATTCCGATTGTTCCAAAATCTTGGGAAACCTTAGGTCTGCGCGGTTTCCCAAGATTTTGGAACAATCGGCAAAAAGTATCTAGTTTGCGAGCAACAAAGATTTCTTGAGTATCTTCGGCTGCTTGAGTCGCGGATCAGCACCACTTTCGATTTTTTTCGGTAGTGAGCGCGTCATCTCCATAAAACGCCTTATCAATGCTAACAATGGCCAATCGATTTAGCGAAATAGCTCAGATTTTTTGAATAATAACCAATCTTTTTTTTGTAACGAAAATAAATTCCAATTGGCCCAGTGAAGAGCTGATGGCGGCCGAAATCGAAGAGCTGGCTATGATTCTATGACCTTTCAATTCGTACTCTTCGTTTTGATTGCACATCTCAACTCGTTTTGCATTTCGGGGAAACAAATGCATTGCAAATGTGTGCATTGTATATTGATAAGGATATAAAACGGAGGAATAGTTTGACGTCAAGCGAGGATTTGTCTGGTCGCTAGGAAAAACTTCGAAAAATTCTGTTTGTTTCGCTTGGCATTTTAAAAATGGTGAGAACATAAGCTTCTCAGAATTCGGTAAGATTGTTGATTGTGTCTGATTAATTAAAAGCTTAAAATTGGCCTCATTAGGCATGGGAAGATATCACTTTCAACGGTGATAACTCTGAAGAAATAGCCATGAAATGTTCATTGTATTTTATACTTGCCCAGCCGGTATTGAACATTACCCTTCATTTCTGCGGTGTGATTCGAAACAGGCTTTGGACTGAGCTTAAGATGTTCGAAGCTTTAAAAGGCGTTAAACGATCAGAAAAATATGATGAAATCTTTCGACATATAAATTTAATCAAGGATGTGATCGTGTAATACATTTGATATGATAAAGATTTTTTTCATCATATATCGAAATATGATTAGATTTTCGTGTAGTAATTGTAAGTGGGTTCATATTCAAAATTTGGGTTTTTTTTTTGTTGCGTTAATCAAAAAAATGCATTTTATGGTGAATTAGAATAGACATACTACTATTTTCTATGCTTAAACACAATATTCAAATAAAATATTAAAGAAAATCTCAAATGTAGCAGTCATGAACCATTTTCTCGCATCTTTGTTAATCAACTATGTCATAAAAATGTGGTATAGTGTAATGTACTACTTTCTTCTACTGATCAATATTTCATCGAAGATGTATGATCGTATCTTTGATAAAAGATTTCATCTGTTGAAGTATGCATAAGTTGTGAGAAATTAGTTAAACCTCCAGCAAATCCTAGTTGAGTTTTAGAAATTGAAGGACGCGTTCTATTGATCAGGATAATTAGAAGTGATATCTTCAGGAGCTGGTTTAGTGTTGAGAACAAGCTCACTACTGAAAACAGATTCAAAAGCATTTTCTGCAAACGAGCACACAAACTTCCTGATATGTTTATGATCTATCTATCTATCTCGAATTCTTTTAGTTGATACAATATTTTGGTTAGCATCTCAATCAAAAATCTACACAGTCAAAAGGCTCCTATGAAGATAGAGAACACCAACTGAAAGCTAACGTGTTTTTGAAGACTCAATAAACAGCTCCAACATTGAGTTTCACGTTCTCAATTAAATCGTATTATGTGACAATATTCAAATTCGATTCACAATAGTTACGAAATCTGTATTAGTGGAAATATCCAGGTTAGTTTTAAAAATACTAATTGACACAGCCGGTGAAAACATCAATGGAAATTTATAAAAACGAACCGCTAAAATTATTTGAAACCTTAAACAAACTAGCACTACACTGCTAATCACTGAAAAGATTCTAATCATGTCTGTTGTAGGTATACGTATTAATTTTAATTGGTTTTAATAGGAAGGAAAATTAAACATCTATAGGGAAGTGGAGTTTTTAAATGATAAAATATTATTTTTTTGTACCAATTTTCAAGAAAACGCAATCTGGCGTATAAATGGTTTTCTCGCCTAATTTATTCAAGTTTCAACTCTTCAGTTTGTTCAGTATTAATTGATTACAAATTGAACGAAATTATCAAATTTAATGTCCTTGCAGTGGTAAATGAAAAACCTAACACATGCACAGTCTGTTACATAAGAGCGTGGTCACTGTTAAATTATAACGGGAATAAAAACTTTAAAAAATCGCACATTTATTGTTCAAGTGGTCGTCAATACTCAATGCAAATACCTTGATAGCAAGTCCAAATTCCTCCAGCATCAATTATGGCAAGCTTTCACAGAGTTTTCGGCATATTCTTGTGGAAAAGACCTCCAAATTTTCCGAATGTGTCGAGAAAGTTGATCTAAATTACATGGTTTGCGTTTGCGAAGTTGTATTTTTCTTAGAGTTCACACATTTTCCATTGGATTTGCATCTGATGACTGAGATGGCCAATCTAAAGTGACAACCCCATTTTGCCCTTTCCATTCGCTACACGCTCGACTCCGATGTTTTGGGTCGTTGTCCTCTTGAAGGATCTAGCTCTCATTATTTCTGATGAACCATTGCTTTGCAGATGGTAACAAAGCCTTTATGTAAATTTTGTTCGTTTTTTCGGCATTCAAATTGTCAGTAAATATGAACAAAGCTCCGAAACCTTTTTTTGAGAAGCCCCCTCAAACATGGACCTTGACGCAGTGTTTAACTGTCCGTTGGAGCAGTCTACTAGTGGAGGTTGTCTAGACGTGTTTGATGTTCGGAAATGCCCAAAAGGAAGATTGATCAGAAAAGATCACGTTGTTCCAATCGCGGTCCAAGTTTTACTTCGCCGTTTTTCAACGTGTTTTACACTTAACATTGGCTTTTCCAAAGTACTCCGATATTTCACTTTATTTGCAAGCGGGTGCCTACAAATCGTTCCGTATGATATGTCGACACCTTTTGCTTTCAATTTTACAGCACCTTCACGTAGAGTCGAAGTTGGATCCTTCGAAAACACTGCGAGAATCTTTTTTTATCTCTTCTTTGTCACTTTGCTTGCACTCCCGCGATTAGGAAAATCATCGATATTACCGACCTTTTTATAGCGATTCACCCACTTGCTTACGAACTGCTTCGACTTCCCCATGTATTTCGCAGCAGCTGCTTGCGCTAATTTAAGTCCTTTTTCATGCGATATAAAAAAATTGACGTAAGCAGCACGCATTTCGAAAAATCATTCGAAGAACGACTGAATTCGACTGACAGCTAATTCCTTCCACAAAGCACGGAGGGCTCAGGTGCCCTCTATGTCATAGAAAAAGAGATAGAACGCTACGATTTTTTTTCTACATGTAACAGTGACCACGCTCTTACGTAACAGACTGTATCTTGTTATGCGACGTAATTATGAGCTCAGTTTTGCAATTTCCTCGCTTTTTAATGATGGTTTTCCGATGGTTCTGTTGATGGGTAGGTGTAAGCCCTTGTTAGTTTCAAGCAATATCTAAAGTAAAGCAAACCAAATCGTGTAAGTATTTTATTAGTTGCCAATTAACCACTCGTAAGTCACTCAACCTCGAAGGTCGAAGCTCGTCTCCATTATGCTCGACTTATAAATATCAAATGTAATTGTAACGTTGTTAGTTGGTCAGAGAGTTGTCCGACTGTCCCAGCACTTTCTGCACGCCGCTGAGCCTCATTTTGGTGTGAACTTGAGCGTTTAACCATTTTCTTGAGGCAACTCAAGGTTCCGCCATTTCACAAGAACAATAGGAAACGAAAATCACCAAAACAATTGCTCCGAAATGCGGGGCATGTTGGTTTTCGGATAGCGTAAAGGTCACTGCGTGGCAGTTGGCGCAATTTTATGGAATCAAGTGAAATACATTTACGGTAATATCGATCGCATGAATAACACCATAACGGCGTGGTGCGGCGTGGGAAGGCGTCAATCATGCTAACAAATTGGCCAATAGAAATGTCGTCATCAGCTTCGCGTTGTGACTAAGCGAGCGTGAATAATTTGCGCGATCTGCACAATAGACCAAGATCTCACTTCAAACCAAATCCAATCGTTTCGGTAGATTTTTTGACGATGTCCACTCGTTTTCAAAGTCAAGATACTCTGGTTTTTCTAATATTCAACAAGAAAAACATCCTGGATAGTCTCAGTCACATTTTGCACGGATCGTACAGTTGTGAGCTCTGCTCTTGGCATAATCACGCGAGCCTTTTCCTTCGCGATTAGCATATCGCATCTATTCTCGCGCGAAGATATACGACGCGCCGTAAAGATACATTCTAAATGGCCTAGATACATGCGCCGTAAATCAAGTGGGACTAAGACAGACGAACGTCTCCACGACGTAATGGCCGATAGTGGTCACTTTTAGAAGATTTACTGTTAATTAAAACGATTGCAAGTTATGGAAATTAAGGAAAACAATCTTCGCGAACTTGAAGAACGAGTCTGTTTGGATTAGTCGTGTTAGTCGCCATCTTCCAGCACAAGAGACCATAAGGGAGTGGTTGAGTAGGTTTCGAGGGGATGATAGTGGGAAAAACTAATGGTCTGGTTTTTCAATAATTTACAAAGTGTGTGTGGGTCGGTTTTGTGTCCGTCCATAAGCCCAGGGAGCGTTAAGGAACATATATTTCAAGTGATTTCGTTGGTAAATCTGAAAAGAGTCAACCCAACTGAATGGTTCCTGCGGAATTCAGGTCGTTCCCTATAACCATTTGAACAAACCATCTTCGGAAGTGGGGCCAGCCTGTGGCAACAAAGAATCTGAAAATTATCTCATTCTAGAAGATATTTTGCAAATGCCGAAAATGATCGAGAACCGGTCACTTTGCACAACTTGTATTTCTTCGCCGAAGGAGTTAGCCGACATTACTTGAACCAGGACTATATCTATAAGCTTCAACCTGTTTTACAGCTCTGAAAATATCGCAAAAAACGCTTTTTGAACAAGTTCTAGTAGATGTCTTCAGGAATGCAGTATTTTGATGATAAAATGAATGTCCTTTGGTGTCCGTTGGAACAAGTTAGTTATTTTAGGAGTTTTTGTTGAGATTCACTTTAAAACGAAAAAAAATGTTGATCGACGCAAGCAGATTGTTAGATGAGTCAATTGCTCCACCCACCCACCCCTCGGCGGAAACCATGTTTGATTATTTTATTTCTACGTTGGTATTATCGTCCCAGAACAAAATACTATTTATTTATTAGTGGCGGTTGGAATAACTTGCTGTCCATGGTGCTGCAGTGATGTCACATAGAATGACTATAACATAGAAACACAAAGATGGACAGAACCATTGGGTAAGGCAGCGATTTGTTTTTCAAGGCGTTTTTTTAAATGTTCTTCACAACGATTTTCAGTCCATTCCACTCATTCATAGCCTTATAAAGTTCTATCTCTCTTAATTCTACGGACGACCAGGTGGGGGAGGCTTCTTCCCCTATCAAAGCTTCGACACTCTCCTGCATAACAACACGGACGTATATATTTTATAGTAAACAGAATAAAGTGTGCTCCTCCAAAATACTGCCCTGAACTCACACTTTCAATTCATTACTGGCTTTTGTTAAGGAAGGAGGTCATATTTATTTTTATTTTTTTATTCTATTGTATAGTCTTTCAAGAGCTCCTCTTCAAAGTTGGAAGTTGATCCTAGTTAAATTGATGATGATATCGGCTGTACAATATAAGTATCTCTCATGAATGGGCACGCGAAGAGGATAACATTCGTATTAGCAGAGCTGATCCAAAAGTTGCAAAAGAGTGCAAAGAAGGTCGAGTCCTTCGAAGACAACAACAAAAAGATGCTCTAGACATCCTTGCTGATAGCCTTACTCTTTATGGACCTGGTATTGACGATTCTGTGAGAGTAGAGAAAAAAATTCACTTTTTTCCAAAAAAAATTTCAAACGTGTTTTCTGAGACTTTTAGTTTTAAGGTCAGTGAAACACGGAACTCAAAAAATAACGGGCCGATCCTTTTGCAGTTTTGAACACTTATTCTATAAACATTTTACAAGGTAACGCCATCAAGATATTTTATTTTTAGACTATGATTT
Organism: Oxycera nigricornis; assembly: GCA_963942545.1. Taxonomy (NCBI): domain Eukaryota; kingdom Metazoa; phylum Arthropoda; class Insecta; order Diptera; family Stratiomyidae; genus Oxycera; species Oxycera nigricornis. Next base: position 125,578,679 of record OZ012659.1, on the reverse strand, counting down.
TTTATAAATGGGAATTTTGCCGATTAAAAACCACAATTCCGAAATTAAATTTTTCATATTTGTCGTTATTTTTCGGCTTTAAAATTACACCAAAAATGAAATAAACAAAATAAATGAAAAAACCTGACAGCGTAACCTCAAGAAACTCATTAAATAACAGAATCTTTTTGGTATTTTGGTTTCAGATGCTCTAGTTATTAGTTATGTTGCTCACGGCAATTCACATTATTTTTGGGACGTCTTTTTGGATGGAGAGTCACTGGCTCATTTTTCAATATTTTCCAATAAAAAAATTACTCGATACTGTTTAATATATGTACATTAGTATATCCTTTCAGTTCATGAAGTAACCTTTCACCATATTGCTAAAAAAGATCTTGAAACTATGCTTAAAAAAACAAATCCAACGGTAATGGAAGTAAGATCAGCATTTGTATTTTTCTTCATCGATTTAATGTAGTCTTTCATGATTCCGTCGATAATACATACAAAATAATAATGCAATTGTTCCACTTTTCTCAATTTCGTAATTATTATTAGTTTTCCATTCAAACGGGTTTTTTTGCAAAATAAACTGAAATTACGAATGTTTTTTGCGTTTCCTGTCGTTAGTCGTTTGAAACTTCGGAAGCAATCGGTTTATGCCTCGGAAAAGTTGTTAGTGCAGCCTTTTGGGCCGTGTTCGCCGGCAAGAACCACTCAAAAGGCATAAACCGCTGTTTTGCAGCATTTCTTATTCAGAGGCACAAACCGATTGGTCGCAAAATTTGCTGGTCTGAGGATTGGGTGGATGGGAAATTTATAAATCGCTTTGCATTCCGAGACAATTTTCGCAGCTATTATAATCGGCGCGATTTTCCGAGGCGCCCACCATTCGATCCAGCAATTCGTTTTTCAGCAATTGTGTGCGTTCGGAAAACGCTGTTGTTGGTGCATGTCGTCTCCGAGAGACTGCACAGCTTGGACTGCTGTGCAGCTGACTGTCAAATATTCAGAAATATGACAATTTTGAACGTGACACTTCCAAATGTCAACTGTGGCGACGGCAGTCACATATCCAAAATTCACAACTAATTATTTTCGTACGCACAAAAGTAGTGAATTTAATTCTTTAAGCGCTTGCTACAGATTACGTTGTATGTATGTATGTAATTCCTAATTCAAAGTCTTAAACAGCAATCGAATGTCCCTTGCTTAGTGAGTTGCAGTTCGAACCAGAGTTGTATTCTGATAATAATGTTGTCTTCCACAGATTACGACGAGTTATCAAAATAGCAGATAATAGTGCACCTTACTTAAACTTTTATTTTCTATAAAACGCAACGAAATGAATACCGTAGTCCTAGTCACAGGTGGTGGCGGGCTTGTAGGGCAAGCAATCCAGAGTGTAATTGCCTCACAGAAGCCGGAAGGCGAGCGGTGGCACTTTGCAACCTCGAAGGAAGCAGATTTGAGGTAATTTATATTCTTCAACGTTCAAAGATGGAAATCTTCTAAAGATCCACAATTTATGTAGAAAAGATGCTTCCACCTATCTTTCTACCGACAACCCACCTCCGGTTCCTTCAAATCACTCCATGAATCTTCATAATTTGTCCATATTAAGGTTTCAGTCAACTTTTGCAAAACCACCGTAACACACGAGGCGTCCCAGTGATCCCGGCCGAAGTCTAACTCAATTGGTAGTAGCGACAGGCGCAGTGTACGAAGGGACGTATCAATTATAACTCGCACTACTGGGAATTTTAGGTTTCAGTTCAGCATCCCAAACATGAAAGTTATTCAGCGGTTTACCCGGACCTCTCGATCTAGGAAATACACGTTTATACTTTCATTGTTGCGCGTGTGCAGCACAGGACATCTAAGAGCATCACAGACCTGTTGCTGCTCAATCTCGTTATTGCTAGAGGCAATTTGTCCTTTTAAGAAGCTAGTGCCCGTATTGATGGGCATGGGACACACAAAAAGGTATCGCTAAACTTCTACAAACATATCAAAATAAAAGATACATAGCTGTAACCTAATAAATACCAGCTGTATAAAGTTTCAAACTTTTGCGTAAATAGCACATTCAAAAAATCGTCGCAAGCATACCAACGACCCATATTTCTTGTGCACATGATTGGCTGCCCGATGCAATCTTATAAGTTATAAGTTTGTGCTCCTTATCGAAGCTTGCGCAACGACAGAGACTTGTCTGAATGCGCTGTCTTCGTCCTAAAAAAATAACAAAAAATCAACTAGATCCAAATCGCACCTTTCAAATTTAGCTTTTGGGATATTTTGTAAACTGCGGTCGTGGGGATTAGCATAGGGAGATTGTAAATACATCTTAGTTACAAGTCTGGAGATGATCATGAGGTTACCTTTTGAAATTTGACTCCAATTTAAGATGCCGTAGGAAGTTTTGGGAAGAAGGTGCGCGTACATAATTTGGATTTCATTTCTCGTTGGAAACAAGTTGAAGCGACGTAAAAGACCAACGAAGACAGCCACCTTTTTCCTTAGATCATTTATGTGTGGTGTCCATGTAAGTTTCTCGTCTATTATTAGTTCTAAGTACTTTATTTGTTCAACTCTCTGAAGGGTTGTGTCATAGATTTTCATGTGTGGTTGTATGTTTTTCCGTATGTCCATGGTCTGCCCGGATCGCAGAAATATGTATGAAACGAAACAAAGTGTGAGGAGACACTATTCCACTGCACATGCTTCGATACCTCGAACCCATGCTCGATCTGCACGTGGCATTACCGGATTCCTTATGCCTTGGCTGGATTTGCGATAGAAACAAAGTTTTAATTTTTTGGTTCAGAGCCCTTACTGCCCAACAAAATGTCACTCTCAGCCTCTTTTCAACATCAGCTTTCGGTAATAATTCAGTGCTTTCTTTTAAAGGGATACCGCTCAAACTCGCCAACTCTTCAAGAAAGTCCAGCCGACTCATGTAATCCACTTGGCAGCAAAAGTTGGGGGACTGTACGACAACATGAACAACAACCTCGACTTTCTGGTAAGACATTTGAAATAATTTTACGAGATCGACCATTGCCCAAACACTTTATAAGCTTTTGTCAATAATATTTTCATTGTTTATATGGAAAATTTTCCGCATTCTGCACGCTGATGAGATTATTCCAACGAAGGAACTAATCGGTCTTCCTCCAAATTTGTCCCGAAAATTGTGCGATAAGAATTGAGGTCCCTGATGAACTAAATTACAAACAAAACACAAAGGTTATTTGATGTTCGCACAGGGGTTTTAATTCCTAGAGATAAAGTGTGATTCGTTGCGATGAAAGCGATTCTTTTGGTACTTACGATAACAAAACAGAGACAAGCTGCACATAACTCGTTGGCACTATCGCTTCCTTATTAGGAAGAAGCAGCTTCTTTAATTTCAATACTAATTTGTATAATACGTTACACAATAAACGAAAAATAAAGATAAAAACTCGTTGAAACACTTTTACTCATTAGGATCGTTAGCTTCGTTAGCTTCGTTTACGCCGCTTTGTTAGTAAATCGATTCAGCAAGGTTCATACGAATTTCCCACCATGCGCGCGTATAAAACTGAACTATAAGATTGGATGCCAACTCGATAACTATTTGTAAAGATCGATTTTTCCCTCTCGTAGCGGGAAAACATTCAAATCAACGACAACGTCCTGCAAATAGCATGCGAACGAAAGTGCCAAAAGGTTGTGTCCTGCCTCTCCACTTGCATTTTCCCGGACAAGACGACGTACCCAATTGACGAGACAATGCTACACGACGGTCCGCCGCATTGTTCCAACTACGGGTATTCATATGCGAAGCGCCTGGTCGACATACAGAACCATGCCTACAACCAGAAGCATGGATGCATCTTCACGTCAGTGATCCCGTGCAATATTTTCGGGCCGCACGACAACTATCAACCGGAGGTGAGCCATGTGATCCCTGGCATGATCTACAGGATGTATCAGCTGATCAAAGTACAGGAACAGGATGTTCCCGAAGCGGCGAAAGTGTTCACAGTGTTTGGCAGCGGGAAGCCGCTGCGGCAGTTTATTTATTCCTTGGATCTGGCGAAATTGATGATTTGGGTGCTGCGGGACTACAACAGTGTGGAGCCAATTATCCTGGCTGGTACGCAGCCAAATTTACTCAATTTATTGCAATACCACTAAATAAAAGTTATTTTGCAGTTGATGAGGAGGACGAGGTAACAATCGCAGATGTTGCGCGGGTTATTGCGAAAGCATTCAAGTTCAAGGTACGATCTTCTAAATCTTTTTTTCCCTATTGCTCTTCTAGATGATCGATGACTAACTCTTATACTTTTCCACAGGGCAAGCTGGACTTCGACACATCGAAGGCAGACGGTCAATTCAAGAAAACAGCTTCAAACAAGAAGTTGCGATCCCTCCATCACGATTTACAGTTTACAAACTTTGAAGAAGCGGTCCAGGCTAGCGTGCAGTGGTTTATTGAGAATTATTCCGTAGCTAGAAAGTGAAAGGGCGTACCATGCAGAGAAATAGTTTTATTCCCAAATAAATATTTATTTTTCGTTAAATGGCTGTAATTTTTATATTTTTCGCCGATAGTGTAAGCTTCTACATTTTCCAGGAGCGGTGATATGACCAATAAAATGCACTTTTCAATCCGCATAATGAATAAATTCTACAAGATAGCAGATTGTGCGACAGCGCTAAAATTTGCTTCTACTTTGACTGAGGGCCACTTTCAAATATTTATGACCAATGAAATGCATTTCCAGTTCAAATATCTTCACTTCTTGTAAAGTTCAAACAGTGGCGTACCCAAGGGGGGGGGGGTTTACGGGTTCAAACCCCCCCCCCCCTGAAGAAAAATTGAATGCTGCGTTGACTCTGTGGTACAGAGAGATAGGGCATCTTGAAATAGTAAACCGCCCAAAAGCGGTCATAGATGGGTTAAGCATGTGTAATTCGAACGTTTTGCCGAATATATCGAAATTGCTAGAAATATTGGCTGTTCTCCCAGTATCTACGTGTACAAACGAACGATCATTTTCAACATAACGACGACTAAAAACATACTTGCGAAATTCCACCAGCAATGAACGACTAAATGGATTGGCACTTCTAAATATCTCACTCCATCTACAGAAGATGTGTTAAACGAGCTAATGAAAAAAAAATCGTCGTTTAGATATTTCACTATAATTTTATCCGGCGAAGGGTTCTGTTTTATGCTTGGACATAAAATTTGAATCCCATTTTACACTGTTTCTCACCGTTAGTTTAGATGAGTTTTGAATACTAAGTTTGTATCATTATCGGGATTTTAAAACTTTGATCACCTCTCGTAAATTTAGAAAATTCGAAGACTTGAATGTTATGAATTATACATCTCAAGCATATTTACATAAGGCCTCGTCATTGCCTGGGAAGAGGTTGGTAAAAAAAATTATCGATGGCGCAACCGTCATGATTGGTTCTTCAGGCAATATTAGAGTTATTTCATTTATTTGACCAAGGATGTGAAGTGGTCAGGAACACGCTCACTCGTGATTATTACCCTGATTTGATTCAGGTTCTCATTCACAGCTGAGTGAAATGATAGTGCGGCATCAAATCTCATTCCGGAAACTATTTGTCGACTAGGAGCCTTGAACTAGCGTTAACCACTAAGTCACCCACTTAAACAATTATTCGCCGAGACACTCTGGAACGTGGGAGTTGAGTGAGATTCAGTATCTCAACGCAACTAGATCTTTCATCTATTTCACAGTAAAACCCATATTGGCCTGATTTACGGCCTATGGTGCTTTAAAGATCTCACCTAGGGGTGATACGGGCATAGTTTGCACAAATTGGATCCGTGTGTGCCGTTATCTTTTACTTATTGTATGAAGCCTAGCAATTTTATATATAGATAAAGAGTTGGTGGGAACATTAGACATTGTTTTTATTTTGCCATATGACTTGTAATCTGAGGATGAGGCCTATTGGGAACACCTCATTAAAAAAACACGTACAAAAAGTCTACTTCATGGGTTACGTGGAAATGACGACAAATTTGCTTGAGAGCGCAGAGTTGCTTCCCTGCATGGGCTGCAAACAAGCTTAGCCAGCCCTGATAACGATAATACTCTGTCTGTTCTTAGTGACAGTTTCCCTTTCCCACGGCATTTACTTCATAGTTGCTTTCTTTTCTGGCCTGTAAGTATTGAAGGCGTTTCAATATATGTACTTGCAAACATGCATATACACTTTACGGTTCCAAGGAAGTCTACAAATATAGTGTAGATTCTTTCACACGTCCAGCGCATAATTTTATAATTTGAATGAAAATATCACGAATGATTCGAATAAATGAAACCAGACATGCAATCGGGCTAAAATCTGCCAGAATTATTTTTGGAGGACTCCAACTTTGACCGGTGAAAAAGTATGATTACATAATTATATCTTCATATCTACACCGAAGAACTAGCAAACGTACCTAGTCAAGACTTCAAAAATATAACCCCCCCCTTATCAAAATCCTGGGTACGCTACTGAGTTCAAACATGTTAATGTATTTCCGCAAGGCACTGTCTTCGTCAAAAAATCGAATGTTAGGAGTATCTTTGCCAACTCTAAGAAAGAAAGCTTCGTCCATCGAAAAGCTTTCAAGATGGAAAAGCAACGAATATAACAGCTCATATTAGTTTTTTTTACATATGACGAAACATAATGAATTCGAAATTATCTTTCAATTAATTGAGAAAAATCGTTTAGATTAACGGGAAGTTTTTCCTGACGTAATTGCTTAAGGGGTCTTTTAGGTTATTTTTTTTAAAAAAAATCAGAACAGCTCGCAGGGTTGTGAGGAGAGCAGAGGTATGTAGCGTTTTTTTATAAAAAGCGTTTTTTTATAAAAAAAATCGTTAAAAAAGTAAACGCGATTTTATCGAATTCATGAATTTTAAGAATCAGGGCGTAGTTAGTTGTGCACATATTTAAAAAAAATTGAATACAAGACTAGCAAAATTCGGGTAGGCAACGACGAACGCCCGCATACTGCATAGGCGATATATCAATTATACTCGAAGAGATCTTGGAGGCCATCCATATATTACGTAACGCAATTTTTAGAGACTTTTAACTCTCCCTCATGTAACACTTAGTAACATTTTCTCAGACTTTTAAATATTTTAATCACAAAATATTAACAATGCAAATACTTTTAACCAAAAATACTTTTTTTATTTTCCATTTATTATAATAAATGTTCACTTAATTTATTTTGACTCACAATTTTTTAAAATTTTATTATGACGCGTTTCAATCTTTAGATCATCTTCAGGTTTAATACAATTTACAAATATTTCCTGGTTTTATTATTAAATAATTAATGGTTGAAGGAGGGGTGAATGGAAGAGAAGGGTAATTTCATTCAGCAGGTTTTCCTTTTTCTTTGTGGCCCGCCTAATCAGGGATCATCTTGATCGTGCTGAGAGTGGTTAGTACTTTCTTTGGTAGCCTGGTTCTTATGGTAACCACTGTAGATTATTCCTATTCAATTCTTCGCGAAAGGCATGGCAGGAAGTGGCTACGTGGAGAAGTAAAATCATTGTTAAACAGTTTCCCAGAGTCGTTTTTTTGGATGAAATTTCGGCCACATTTTGGTAGATTTCTATAGATTCCGAGTTTATCTAAGAGCGACGGAACATCCATGTGTATATCTCGTTACCATTGTTTTGATCGTTATTAAAATCGCAATGACAAATGTCACAAGAATTTTCACTATCGTCCACGATTTCCTAGACACGATAGATTTCCTGTAAGATTCTAGGAAACACTTCGATTTTAATTCAGCAATCTTACCGTCATTATCACTCTCTAGACGTTTTTCGTGGAAAATGTGATTGACACTGCAGATATTAAAATCACATTATGAACAATCGAAGTGGTCTTTTGATTCTCCCGCAACGCATCATTATCGTCGTCACACCAAGTATCTGTGAGATATTCGTAACTTTGCAACTGTATTCACATCACGATTTGCGGTTGAGTGGATCTTAAATATGTAAAGTTGCGTTGCTATCAAACGGCGATAAAGAGTTTGAGTGTAATCGGAAAAGGTGAATAATATGTTCATGCAATATTTTTGAGTTTTTTATGCGATAGAATGTTTCCTTGTGATTTTATACCATCAATTTTATTCTGCAATTGTTTTTGCTTATGCATTTTCTAAACACATTTTCACTGTAGAAATATTTATCATTTATTTTATTCATAAATGTTTGATAGTTTTTTAAACAGTACGTGTTTTATTCATCTTGATAATTGTTTTTATTTGCTAAGGCAGATAAATACTGAGGTCTATTCCGAATTCCCGAACATCTCCAAGCAGAATTTTTAGACCATATTTAAACTAAGCTCATAAGTTTAAACATTCCAACCAACTGTTGGCAGTTGTTCATCTATTGTTTAGGATGGTGTTACTTGAAGAGTAGTAAGACATACACTTTCAGTCATTTTTGCACGCCGTTCGATAGAGACAGGCTGCACTTCACACATGATCAAAGTGTGTTAGTTGCGAGAGCTAGAGAAGCCTAAAGTATATCAGTGCATTTTGTATGGAGATTTGGTTTTGACTATGGCCGGCCGGTTGTTTGCGAGTGTGCGAGAGTGTGTACTATGTAATGGATCGTGGGCTGGGTTTTTGAGAGCGCTAATTCGGATGTGTTTGGGTGGCAGTTGATCTCAGAGGATAATGAATTGCTTCTCTAAGTTTAGCATTTTTTTTCTTTCACCAGCTTAATAATGCTAAGTATATGAATATGCTCTGAGTTTATTCTTAAATTTAAGTTTACAAATAGAAATTTTCCAATTGTTTGGTCGAAGTTGATCATATTGTTAGTTTGTAGCTCACACGTGTCTTAAACCTCCGGCATCTGAAACTCTCGTATCAGTCTAGGAAGCACCATTGTCATCTGAATGTAAAAACGTCGGAAGAATCTGTATCTCTCGAGAAATAGCTAATCAATTATTCTTTCATCCAGACAATGCTTCGTAGCTACGTCGAGCACTTCAAATCGAGGACTGCGCGCCTTTCGGGCCCACTTTATAGTACCGACTTGATAAATCGATATCACTTGTCCCATTACCTCCCAATCATGTCGGCTGTTTCTCTCTGATCAATTAATTCTGATTATCATGCATAGTCCAACAATGACAGTTTATTAGATACTTGAACTACTACCACGTATTTGTGCATTGTGCGAGACAACTGCCGAGAAAAAAGTTGGGGGCTCCGATTCTTTTCGGACCTGGCATCTTGAAAAAAAATTCAATGGTCATATCCGACCCGGATTTAGACAAAAAGGAAAAAGAAATTCGTAAGCCATCAAAAGATTTCAGGTAATCACTCACTCAGCATGAAATTCACCAAGCCCTCGAATGCTTGACATATGAATATCACAATGTTACAAAGCCGCGATCTATTGAATTGTGCTTGCGTGCGTGAACGCGAAGTATCTACCATCGAGGAAAGCGCGGTGCTCTGAGGACCCTCTGGCTGTTGCTGGCTTTTTTTGGTAGCACACATTGCCAACTTGTTCGAATACCAGACTCATTACTCGTTCGGTTTGGGAAGTGTCGAAAATAACGACGAAACTCTCAAATATTTCGGAATCGAAATACGTCCGGAATGATCAATCCCGTTTCCAGCTGGGAAAAAAGTATCTTGCATCCAAGGCTCCGTGCGTGTACAGATTAAGCTGCTGCACTGGAAGTCTCATATTTTTGATCGAAACGATGAAGAAATGTTTTTATAATGATCTTGTGCTCTAATATGGTTCCAGGCAGCAATCTATTGTCTCCAGCACTTTACCGTTGAATCGATCATTGGCCCCGCATGGGGATTTGCATGGCGTCTTGCGGGGATCTGGATTGTCCAAGTATCTCAGAATATCAAAATATTTAATGGCAAATACCAAAGTAACTGGGAGATGGCGAATTCCTTCAAATGTGTCGCTTGTTAGCAATTGGTCAGGTTACTGGTGTCAGTCTTTTGATTTTCTCGTTCATTGCTTGCGACTAGTTAAACAGTTAGTAGTTTTCAATTATACTTTGAAGACACAGCGATGTTCAAGTGGTTTCGCTTTTATCAGATGTATCGAATAAATGGAAAATCGACCATCGATGGATCTCCTGGCTCTGTTGCAGGGCATCTTTCTCAGTTTCGTATATTTCATGATTTAGCCAGGGTTCGCACTCAATGCGAATATATGCATCGAGAAAGGCCTATTTCACAGTGATCTTATCCAAGACATGTCAAGGACCGATCGAACTCACTGATTCAGATTGCGTACCATTCTCTTCTTTCCGAGACAAGCAAAAATCGATATTGGTCGACGGCCAGAAAACCGTGAAGCACCACCAAAAACACTAAACAATTCACTTAAAGACGTCATTAAAAAGACCACTTTGTCACAAGGTGCATGAATAAACAGACAAGCGACAGGGATACGAAAAACGCCTGGACGCATCACGGGTTTGACGAGCGCAGACAAACGGTGGTGAGCGGCGTTTCCCCGACCATTGACACACATATCCACATATTGGCAGCCGCCACTCATACGCGTACTCGTATGCGAGTTGAGTTGCGAAAAAATTTGGCAAAACCATCTTTTGCAAGAACATGACCAAAGCGAAGATGTTAAGGTTGTCCGGCAAGTTTGACTATGGGAAAAAGTGCATCGGTCAGGTGCTGAGCAAAAACTGCGAATAATTAGCATTCGAGTGTAAATTTGATGGTGTTCTAGTTAGTTTAGCATGAGACTATTTCAAACGGAAAATACTGTAGTAGTATGATTGTTTGATTTCTGATGTTTACTAGAATCTATTTCGATTTCATAATAAAGGTTGCTAAGTGGTTAGAATGCGTTGAACTTTTGACCAAATATATTTGCTGAAAAATTGCGGTATGCATTGATTTTCAATTCACTGGAAAAAAATGCTTCCGAAATTGTCACCTTCTAGGATCTTCTCTTCGGTCCTCAGTTTATCTCAAAAACAGTGATTTTCATATTTTCCACCTGTAATGTGTATGAGAGAAGAAGGAATGGTAATGGTTAAAGGGTAAAAGTGGGATCAAAAGAGGGGGTTCTTTTTATACTATTGCATAAAAAGTTCGCGGCGGTCACGGCCCCATGAAGAATTATGGGGGTTACCCACTTAAAAAATGATTATTTGGCCTATTTTCAGAGATCATATGAAACCGTAAAATTGATCTAGGACCCTTAGACTTGTGTAGAAGTCGGAAAACTTTAAAAAAATTAAAAATTGATGAATGCCATTTTTACCATAAATGTATTATAAATAAGAGTAACACTTTGGACACACGTTTTGCACCCCTCCCGCTGCCATCCGGTCCCCTCATCCTCCTGCGTGGGTGGATCAGGAGACAAATATCAGGAAAAGTACAGAAAGTTGTAAGGAAGTTTTTGGCGTGCTTTATTTTGCTTGCATAAAGTCATTCTGAAGACAAAAATGTGTTTAAGTACATTTTAATTTGGTGAGCAATAAAACGATTCAGATTCAAAAGTATCTTCTGAAAGGATTGTTCAGAAACCAGACCGGCATGCAGCTAATCATGATTGTTCAACCTCAAAATCATAAATTACCTAAATCCAATAGTAGACACGGCCCGCGGGAAGATGCGATTACAATTCGATTCCAAGTTCCAGCTCGGGTGATTCCTCCGCAACTTGTCTGTCCATTAGTGAGTGCCCACCACCACCGCCAAGCCACAATAATCCTTGGACGACACACAAAAATGCGAGACAGACGACAATCCAATCCGGCATTTGTGTCTTCTGCGCTTATCAGTCTCACGATGGACTGTGATGGACGCCGCTCATTGCGCGGATATGGGAACGCTAGCGTGGTCCCGTATCGGTCACAGAACGGGAAATTACAGCGGGTCGAGTATATTACCGTGCATTAAGTAGTGTAGCCACTGATAAGACGAATCATGTTAAGTGGATTTCGTTCCATATATTCGCGATGGCTCTGTAGCAATCCCACATGCGAGCGAGCATGTGTGCTTGGCACTGTTGTCTGCAGAGGACAAAAATCAACGTTTTCTTGGGTCAAGCAGAGGCAATTTTTTGTTTATTCGATAGGGTGGATCATAGGTGCCTAAGCCTTTGCACGACAACATCTACGAGGAAACTCAATTGTCTTTTCGCAAGAAAATCTATGAATTCGGGTTACTCGCGTCAGTCTTTTGTTTCATCGTGCAGTAAACACTTGCAAAGCTGCCTCATTCTCAGCATATTGCGTGCTAAAAATATTTCCGGGGATACCAGGATCTTTCAGGAGGAGCTCACCTTAAACTTGTTACTGTCCTTATACATCACCCTGTGTGAACGATGTAAACGAAGATTCGTGAATGTCTTCAAAGTTGACTATACGAAAACACAATATAATTCTGGTGCACTATGGACATGCGAGGAGCGCCCAAAGCAAACATTCATTCCCCAACTGCCGAAAGAATTTTCCTTTATTGTAGCTCGATTGATTTCCTCTTCATGCACCACCTTCTTTCCCAGCGCGCTCCTCTGAATACTCTGTCTCTCGGCGCGTGCAAAATAAAATTGTCAACTCTTATCGCGGCATTATTAATAATTTGCTTGAGGACTTATAGCCATCGAGATGAAATATTTTACGATAATTAGTCAATTAATACTTTGCGAATCTCACGCGGCCTCCATTGCACACAAGCCGTGGATGCGGGGTGGTGTGGCGCAGGACGTTCGCGACGATGCGAATCGCGGCCAAGCGGAAAAGTCAACGGAAACACAAACTACTTGTTAATTATTTAATGATCGGATTTATTGATAAGCATCGATTGGCACGACACGATGCAAGGGGGCACACCTTGGCGTCTCACTCTACAGGTGCTGCGGGAGGTGAGCGCGCGCGGTCCATGTGCAAATGTGAATAATTCCGCATGAGAGTCCTGCGAATCGTGGACATTTATTATGAAAATGAGGACTGCGATTGCATAATTGCCTACGGATAAATCAACGACACAGTAGACATTAAGCTGTAAAAGGAGCTCGCGGATTACTGCGCGAGGTGCACTGATGGAGATGCAAGATAGGCGCTTGATAATAGCACGGAAATTTGTTCTTGGAGTCAACTGTTATTGGTTCTTGATGGTGTTACATGAAGTATGCAATAGAATGGATTGGAGGAGATTTGTCCAAGATGATAGGACATGTTATTGGGAATCTTGTTCGCAGGAAATGTAAGAATCAATACGCGCTTATGATCAACGGAGTGTTCAATAGAGATACATTCGTACCAGGTGAAAGTATTGTTTGCTAAGTGGTAAGCGATGGTTTGGAAAGGTCAAGATCATCTTGCGGCATATGCCAAATATGGATGTATGGTAGCATCAGATGAAAAATAATCGATTCATCATTCTCATTGTCTAGGAAATGTTGATTTAAGGAATTTAAAAAAACTATATTGTTCTTTACACTGCAAAATTTTATGATTGTATCGCATACAATTGTTTCGAAGACTACATACGTGCCTTCTTCTTCAGTGCGAATCCAAGTTTGTTTATTATACCTAATCGACAACTATTTATGTACTCCTAAGTTTTTATGTCTACTTTCTATATCCTAATTGTATTCTACTCGACCACTAACCGCTCTCAACAGGCTCGATGCACAGTCGCCTTCATCGTGATTCATCTTGTTGTCCATATCCTCCTTCAATATCCAAATTCTTTCGGCTGCATCCAATAGATGGGCTTTACGCACTCACTTAACGACTTCTACGTTGTTGAATGTTATTATATGTCCTTTGTTAATCATATATCTCGCCACTATTTATGTGACGGACATCATCATTCCTCCGTTTTTCATATTCACTTTCATTGCTTCTCGAACCTCGTTGTTACAGCTCCTTTTGTTAACCCAATTTATGTCTTGGGGCATTCTGAGCAGCTTACTTTATAAATGCCACTCAACTCGTCCTTTTTGAAACTAGCTTTTGGCGATCCGAACAACGTCCGCAGTTGATGGTTCGCACTTCTGGATACTGCATCTATGTCGTGTGCTGCTAATCCTTCACGGATGATGTTCGTACAGTTCAAATACGCAATGCTGGCCTTTCTTTGTTGGTGTTAGACACCTATTAACTAAGAAGAGTTGTTTGTTGCTCATTTCTCATCGAGTGCTGTTTTTTCCTCATCATTTGATCGATTAATTCTCGTCTTCCTCCGTTTTCACTGCTGTGTCCTTGATGTATTCTAGTTCGTAAGTTAAACGCTTTTCCGTTACTGGAATTTTTAACAGCTTATGTATCATGCTATGATACGCTGCCATTTTGTGTGCATATGTGTGATGTGTGATTTCGGCATAATTCCCCGTTCTTCCATTTCAGTTCCGAAGCTCCCCATGAAAATTTCACTGATTAACGGGGACAGCGGATTCTTCATTGCAGTTCCTGATGTGGTTTTGTAGAGCTTATCTCTAAATTTGAAATAGTTCTTATTCATGTAGAGAGCCGCTTGTTTAGAGTAGGCTTTCGCTTAGCTTTTTTCCTCTGGTTTACCACTTGCTCTTGTTATGCACTCTTCCAGCTTTCAGATGGCCTCCTTAACTGGGATACTCGGATATAGGGCTTTAACGTCAACAGATACAAGGCAATCTCTCTCATCTATATCTTGCAGCTCGCTCAGTTTATTTATTAAGTCATTGGTGTTCTTCACAGAGGACTTGCTATGAAAATTTCCGAATGTTGAAAATGTTGATTTATCTACTCAAGCATCGTCTTTGTGATGAGTTTATTTTTAGATCGAATTGACATCAAAAATCAGTATGAAGCTCTTAAATTAATCAAGCACAGATAAACTTTACCAACATTCGATGCCCAAAAAGGATAATTCACTACCTTCCAAGTGAAACAAACCAGAAGTAAACGTCTTTTCAAAATTATGAATGAAAGCATAGATTTTTAATTATTAAATAAAATATCAAGTGGCAGACTTGTGAATGCAAAACGATGTCATTTGTTTTATTATTTATCTGTTGGGATCTCAGGAAATGTTCTCTGTATTGAGGAAGTGCACACGATAAAATGTTACTGAAAAAATTAAATAGATAAGTCGTTACATCTATTTGACTGAACAAGATACCAACATCTATTTGGACGGGTTGAAGAGATGGCAGCAACGCTAAGAAAAAAGTAGAGGTTTAGTTGAAAAATAAAACTTAATTTGACAAAAAATTGTTTCTGTGTTGTTGACAACTTTTCAACCTAGCCTCGTACGTAATTCACAATTGAATCATCAATGTTTATAGTGGAAGTATATCATCTCGCGGTTAACCATGGTCTGGTTTCAAACTGCTGGATTCAAGGATGTATTTAAATATTGATGAGTTCAATCATCCCTTCTACAATACATAGCATGTGATACTATCGTCAAAAAATCATTTATCACTAATAAATTACCTAGTGGATTTAGATCCTAATCGAAGACATAAGAGATTCCAGTTAAAATTCAACGAATCTTTTGAAAATTATGCGTAGTAATGAGAGTACCATACAAGTAAATATTCAAGTCATCCTTAAAAAGATACCTTGAATGACTTTCTGCAAAAGAGCTGAAAAACCATTACTGAACTGAAATAATGGTTCCTAACATTAAATGTTAAAATCGGTTACTTCCTACTCAATGTCGGACACATTTTCAAGCCAGAACTATTTCCAGGTTTCGTTCAAAGAAGAAAACCCAACTGTTGAGCCCAATGAACAATACCCACTTCAATTTGAGTTCCAACCATACTCGTACGTGTTCACACATCGTTTCAATACATTTCCATCGCGTCCTCTGCAAATAGAGCGTTAGTCAAATGACATGTTCCTTATCGCATTGTCTTATCGTGCACGCCATAATTCATTTTTCCAGCCTAGTCCGCTCACGCATGTCACGTCCGACTACAAGTAAAGTTCATTTAAAAGCTGAACCGTCCGTCCAATGGTCCGGACTTTATTTTTCGTCTTCAAGAAACGTTAGAACACAGTTTTTCGTCATGTGGAGGTCCACGAAAAAGGCAAGAAAAACTCATTGATTGTGAGCCGGGCATAAATCATATTGTTCCCGTTCGAATAAAATATGCTAATGATATTCTAGATGAGTGGATTTTCAGTTGTGGCTTTTTTCCGTGGGCTAAGCATTTTTGGGGGCTCCCGATTGGAAATAGATGGATTCCTGTTTAATTTCAATGAGTATTACCCGTTGGAGGTTTTTTTTATAATTTTACAACTTTCACTGTGGTTTAATATTTCCCGAAGTACTGCGCCATGATTAAAAGCAAGGATGTCCGATATCTCAAAAAAAAAAAAAAATCAAATACATAGTGAAAAAAAGATGTTCTTCGTCACTTGATTTCTTAACATATTCTCAAATATTCCAGCAGTCATCTTTTCTAAATGGGATTCCATTTGAAGCTGATCACTGATCCATGAGAAGCGAGAGTGTGCGAGCATTTCAGGTGATGCTGATGCTAATGCTGACGAAGGTGATTTATCTGCACACAGAACCAAGAGCGATGCTCTGCGATCGCGCTGTCTTGAAGCACATGTCTCAAGGTGTTAACTCATTACTTAGCAATTCTCACAATGTCTAGATCTTATTAGTGATCTATTCAGCAAGTGAATAGCTGGCGACTAATAGATTAATCCAGATTATGAATGTGACTCCGTCCATTGTTGTTGGCTTAATTTATTATGGCTATAAGCTATTGTGTGTGAGATTCTACTTTCGTTTCGATGCGGAATTTAAAATGGATTTTCAATCATGAAAATCAGCTTCATTTATATAAAGGATAATATGAATCTTTCAGTTAAACAACTGCATTTCGCAAATAAGACGGTAGCGAGAACAGAGGTACTTTTTTTCGAAAATATCCTCAACTACACGTCTTGGATCGCTTCAAAGACTCTGTGGCAAACAGAACTATTCTGCTGATATCTAACTTTGCCTATTTTTATTTATAATTCTTTAACTGAAAACTATTACACTATCTATCTACTTATCATCTCCATTTATTTTATCAGTAACCTAAAAGCGATCCATGTATTTATTTTCTTGGAAAAAATTGGGTGTCTCCGTTAATATATACTTAATCGTTATTCGACTCCAATGTACCATTAATGCCGCAACGATATATGGTTTGTGCTAATGCAAACACATTACTGACGATTTAGAAGGAAAGTTACATTAGACTAATGCTGATTAATAGCTTTTTTGTTCGGATGACACGCACTAGAAATATATATATTAATAATATGGAAACGAAAACGAGAAAACTATGGTGAAAACATTGAACTCAAATCATACTAGGCGAATTGAGAACAGAATGGGATTTAGTCAAAATTGTTGAAAATGTCGTGAGAACTGATGTCACATACATATTTTAGAATATGTATACATGCGCAAATGTTTGGGGTTTTGCTTGTTAGTTGGTGCCTTGCTAACAAAAGGATCAAATTGTAAGATTCGAATCTTTAATATGCACTTAATAGTTAAGGTTCTTTGATTTGTTTAGAAGATTTAGCAAAATGCTTATTGAAAACTAAGTTGATATAAGTTTGATTGTCACGTTTGTTTTCGTTAAAAGATCAATGATATCTTTTATTGCCTTGCCTATCAAGTTACCGATAACAATTATTATTTACATTCGTTGCACTATTTTCAGGGAATCTGAGTACTTGTAGACAGTGTAATGGCTTTAATTAATAGAAAATTGAAGGGAAGGCTTCTTGATTTTCTTTAATGTTAATATTTATTTTGAACTGAAAACTTATTCAATCGTAATCAGTCCAAAAACAATTCTTGTTGTTTGCTTTGAGAGACTTCTATAGCCCTGGTGACTTTCAAATCTTGCTTCCTTATGTAGCTAGATTGGAGCTTCTGAATTTGTCGACTCTTAAAGCCAGAAGAAGAGTGTTGTTGTCTTGTTCCGCCTTCGACGTGATTAGGGGCCACATTAATTCTTCAAGCTTCAAGCGCCTGCAAGGAGTACACGTAACACACGTTTACTTACAGAATACCAGCATCTTACTTAGTATGCAAATAATGAACCTATTAATAGGTGCTGTAAGATCTGTAACACTTTGAGCAACCACTACTCCCCTACCATCTTCAAGTTCAATTTGAAATCCTGCGTATATGAAGCCCTCTGATTCTAGACTTCATTTACCATCCTTAAATGGTAACGTGCTTACAACAATGCGAATTAATGTTGAGTG
Source organism: Oxycera nigricornis (assembly GCA_963942545.1). NCBI lineage: Eukaryota > Metazoa > Arthropoda > Insecta > Diptera > Stratiomyidae > Oxycera > Oxycera nigricornis. The sequence continues at coordinate 125,560,382 of OZ012659.1, read as the reverse complement.
TAGCATGTATTTTAGGGTTAAGTATTTGTTGTATTTTATATTTGAACATGTGATTGCCTTGCATTGGCGAATATAAATAAATAATTTAGATGTATTTTTGAGAAGCAACTCCTACTTTTTTCAGTATGTTTTGGAAGCTTACGTCTAGGCGGCAATTTATTTTTGAGGACTTAAGGGGGAGGTATAGTTAATTTATTTTATTTTTTTATTCTATTATATAATCCTTCAAGAGCTTTCCATCAAAATTTGAAGTTGATCCGAGTAAAATTGATGAAGTTATGGGCTGTACAATAGAGGTATCTGGAATTCGAATTTTCGCGCAAATCGTATGTAGAGCGTTATATCGTTTCTGTGCGAGCACTGCCTTAATAGCCGCATGCAGCTGTTAGATACTCATATTGTGGAGACTTGCGACACCTGATTGTGCTGTATATGTGTGGGAGATTTCATTCAGAATAACAATGAAAGTTTAAATCAACTTATTTTGGAAAATGACTCCAAAATCCTGAGTGGAACCTCAATCATTGTTGAAATTGCAGCTAATGTGGAACATGCTGTTTCGATTAAGGCAATTTCGCTTTATTGACATTCATGGAAAATATGAGCATGAGCTTAGGGACAAGCTCTCATGAGTGGGCACTCAAAGAGGATAACATTCGTATTAGCAGAGCTGATCCAAAAGCTGCAAAAGAGTGCAAAGAAGGTCGAGTTCTTTGAAGACAACAACAAAAAGATGCTCTAGACATCCTTGCTCATAGCCTTCTTACACTTTATAGACCCTGTATTGACGATTCTGTGTGAGTAGAGAATAAATTCAATCTTCTTCCAATAAAAATTTTCAAACGCGTTTTCCAAAACTTTTTATTTTTAAAGTCGGTGAGACACGGAGCTCAAAAAAAGATAGGCCGATCCTTTTTAAGTTTTGAACACTTATTCTGTAAACATTTTACAAGGCAACGCTGTCGAGATATTTTATTTTTAGACTATATTTTTTTAAATAGGAATTTTTCCGTAATTTTTCTTTTTTTCGTTTTTTTCGGCTTCAAAACTACACCACAAATGTAATAAACAACATAAATGAAAAACCTTGACAGCGTTACCTCAAGAACCCCATTAACTTACAGAATATTTTTTTTAGTTTCAGATGATCCAGCTGTTATGTTTCCCACGACAATTTCTCTTTTTTTGGACGTCTGTTCGGATGTAGAGTCCCTGGCTCATTTTTCAATATTTTTCAATAAAATAATTACTGGATACTGTTTAATATATGTACATTATATTCTTTCAGTAAATGAACTAATATTTACTATATTGCAAAAACAATTCTTAAAACTATGCTTAAAAAATCAAGAATTAGCCATGTTTGCTCATATTTTAGGCGAGAAAATTATTATTATCTGAAAAAATCTGAAGTAGAAATACGGAGAATACTATCTCTGATCACTTTGGAATATTATAATAGCAGCAATAATATTTTTTTTTGAAAATCACAAGAACTGATCCACATTCCTTAAGATTAATTTTTGAATTTCACTACTCTTCGTCTCGGGTTAGAGTAAACATTCATTTTATTTAAAATCACTGCCACCACATTCACAAAATTCTGCCATCCTGCAAAAGAAAAAGGCCAACTGTCTCTGCACCACAATATTAGATAGATAAATCCCAAATGATTTACGATTGTCCAATTGAGTAAATAGAACTTTGAAACGCCAACAGAACGACACGTCAAGGTGATTTGAATATTTCACCCTCCCATAGTCAATTCGAAATCAATTAATAATATTAATGGATTTTTGTCTGATTCGAAGCAGCTATCTTTGAAATGAATATTCAATCTTTAGTCTTTGAACAGAATCAGTTGCCGTCTGTGATGCTGACATTGAAGCAAAAAAAAAATACTAACAAAAATAATGTGCTGAACAAATCGCTGTGTACCTCGCAATGTGGGTGGTATGGCGAAGAAGTGCATGAAATTGTGGAAAGAATTGTGAGTGATTTCCCTTTGAAAATATGAAGGAAATGTAGCTGTGACTTGATTCACAGTGTCTCTTAGGAGCGGTTGCAAAGTGAAGAAAGGTGCGAAGTAAGTTTGCAATTCCCCTTTTTCTTTTTTGTTTAAAAAAATTGATTTGGCAGCGAAGATGAATCTTATCACGAGAAAGGACTTCACTAAACGAACATAGTCCAGCCAGTTCACCATGGTTGATGGAGGCGGCCAAAAACATTCAAATTATGGGACCATCACCAGTTCATGAGCCATGAGAACATTGGATTGAAATCCGTAAAGGTAACAAGCCTCGAGTGTGGCAAACTAGATACGGAGTCCGCCCAGTTCGGCCCCGCGCAGCAAACTTTTAACAAAAAGTATCTATTTTGGTTGTAGTATCTATTTGTGAGACGGCGGCCGTGCGTGCAACAGTACGAGCGCAAACAGATGAACGACGACGTATCATTAATCACTCAATTAAGCCACAAAAATGTTGCGTTGTCTATTAGGAAACATGGGACGTCCTGTCGTGCTCTACAACGTGGCAACAACAAGTTTCCTGAACTTCAGCACCTCCCGCTCATTTGGATTCTGCGTCGTGGTAAGACTGATCAAGAATGCAAGCACACGAAGACCTTGAACGCAAGCTTCATGAACAAAGTGGATTAATGGTGCTGGGAAGCGAGTTCGAAGTGGTGCAGATTTTTTTAAAGGATCTAAAAAATGGTTTGTCACATCAAAGCCTACGACTTGATATAATCAGTTAGGTTTACTGCAGGATTTCACCATAAACATAATTTACAAATCAAACTTCCCCTTATTCGCCCTTCAAACTTAAAAAAAACCTGAAAGAAGTTTTCTTTAATTGGAAAAATTGAGGAGTCAAATGCATGACGTCACCAAGCAGGCATTACTTTCCATTCTGAAGAGGTCAAAAACTGAGTTTAGGAAATATTTTCCTCCAAAAGACATCAAGGAAACCATAATTTTCCCTCGGATGTTTTTGATGGTCTGATCACGGATGCTACCACAGTTGGAAATTTATTTTGAGAGTTTGTAATTTTCCTTGTGCAAGATTCTCGTACAAATAAATGCTATCAGGAAAATGTGAAACCGTGAGAAAATGCAATTCAATTTGGCTGCAGCATTATTAACTGACTCAACTGTTTTCACAAGGATGGATGGTCAATTGAAATTGACTTTGATAAAAGGGAGTAAAATTGGAGAAGAAGTGGATATTATAAGCAAATTTAAAACTTTAGAAGAACACGAAAGAAACAACATTTCGACAATGCGAAATGAATGATGAGATCCTAGATGTATCTTCAGAAGAATATTTTATAATCAAATTCGCATATTTTCTGCACTTAAGGGGTTACATAAGTTTTGAAGGGAAAACAACTTTTTCAAAAAATTGTATTTGAAAAACCAAAAATCTGTTTTATTTAAAATTTACACACATAAAAGTTTAGCATTTCGAAAAGTTGTTAAAAAATTTTTCAGCTAAAAATATTGAAAATTGTCAATTTCCCTGCAGTTTTCCACGTCGAACCTTTTTTTGCGGCAGGCAGAATATTTCGGCGCAGGATCATCTCAAATCAAAAATTCAGACATTTTCTTATAGTTTATACCTTTGACTCGTGATTGAATAAAGGAATTGAAAAAAAATTAAATTTAAAGTTTTGAAATGAGTTTGAATGAATTTTCGTCTCACATTTTTTTTTAGCATTTTTCCGATTCTCATCGTTTTTAAAATATTTTTTTTTCGTATAAAACAAGAACGAGTCCACCGAATGAAAATACAATACTATAAAGAGAAACACTGCAAAGTTACAGCAAAATCGGTCGATTCGTTCTCTAGAAATCGTGCCAACCACACGGAAAAGTTGCGAGAAAAACGCGTTTATTGCTTTTTTACCGCGATTTAATGAATTGAAGTTATTTTTCAGCGACTTACACCGAGTTGTCGATTCCAGGTCCATATATTAATTCGTTCGCCTCATTCGCGATGTCCAAAGCATCCTTTTGATGTTGTGATGTTTGATAAAAAAGAAAGGAGATGGTTTTAGACGGTAGAACCGCGCCGCATGCGTATGATACGCTAAGTAAAGCAGAGCGCACGTACCGACCCCGCGGTATTCAAATCTCTATAACTCCGATAATATTGCTTGAATTTACTTCGAATTTTGTGTGGATACTCTCAAAGTACTATACTTTTATATGGAGTTAAAAAATTACGATCGATTTTTTGAAAATACTATATAACCAGCGAATTAAATGGCTAAAGTATACGCCAAATTTGAAATAATTTTTGAGAATTATTGCTTTCAAACCAGTGCTTTTGTGGATTTTCTATTCATTTGCAAATTTCTTTTGGTGGCGTTTCGTAAGCGCTTTTACTTTTGATATTTTCTCCAACCAAATTAATTTATAATTCATAGGTTTTACAGGACTTTGTAAAGTGTTCATTAGCTAGAGTTTCGTATGGTTTCTTTTTAATATACGCATTGTAAAGTTTATTTCTGCGATTACGAAGATTTCTAAGACTGTTGTCGAGGCAAGGTTCTGATTTTCAGTTTTAGGAATTTTTATCGGAATCCTTCGAAGAAGCATCGTTGATTTCACTGTCAATATTTTGTATTATTTGATCAAATACCCTGAACTCGCTTTCGGGCCGCATTCCGTCTGATTGCTCAAGGTGCAAGATGGAATCTAGCCAACAACCTTAGGAAGAAAGGTGAAAGGTAACGATGAGTGGACACATTCGCAATGAGACAATCCCGGTTTTGCGATCCGAATCTACCTCATGCCTGGCGGCATGGATCCTATCTTGCATCTGTAACAAGCCCAGGTTAATCGCCGCTAAGCGAGAGGTCACTTCCGTGCTCACCTGTAAAGAATCAATCTTTCAGTACGGCAAAACACTTGACGCGATCAGCGATCATCGCCATCAATCGGTTTGGCTGGTGATAAACATCGCAAAAACGTTTCGAGTCTTCAGGGGCTGCAAAATTACATCCGATCGATCCGATCCGGCTAGCGATCGGTTGCGAATTCCATATATGTATATATGATCCGTGTGTTCTGTCCGGGCATGCATGCCGGCACACAAGGATCTCGTCGAGGATCAGATGATTGCGGCGGATGGTATGCGAAACGCTAGTGGCTGGCGGCGGTTACCGCGCAAGACTTTATTATATTCCGCTTCTTAGATTATTATTATATGTAGAAAAATTTCTGCACCGCATATGTAATTTCTTCGTGGCCCGACGCAAGGTGTAAGGCGGCAAGAACGCGAAAATGGAAATTTCAAACGATGATCGCTCGGAGTACTTGCAGAGGGAAAGCAGAGGATCCGGTACGCACACAAGCTTAATTTATTGCAATAATTATTCTACTTAAAAATTATGCGCAGACCGTGCTCCTAGTGCCAGGTTTTTGGGCTCGGCGACTATACGCGAGGATAATAATGTGTGGTGTCTCATTCCGCCCAGGGTCATCGAAGGAGCCCGCACCTTACCAATGGACCAACTGGACCGGCATCCCTTGCCTGGACTTGCGCCAATTTTCTTGTCGCGTATCGGGAAATTTATTTATCGTGCATACATCATCTTGTACACTTTATGATGGAATCAATACGTGACATGTGAAGAACTCGGCGTTTCTGAATGAATTGTGCTTTGGCACAGTCAAATTTATTTGGCCGAATTCCGTCGCGATAGCAATCATCACGCAATTTAATAAATTAAAAACGGTTGGGACGGTGCCCTTTGACTTTGGAGCTTCTCTTCGGCAGTAATGAACAGAATTTTCTTTTCGAAACATACATGCTTACATAGACACCACTCTGAAAGAGAGAAACATGGAAAAAAATTGCATTTCCCGGAAAATATCTTCCAGTCCAGAGTATTCAATGCGATTCAATCACCAAACCTGCCCTTGAAGAAATATTTTGAAAACGAGACGATAATAGCGTACTCTGATTTTCTTAAGTAAATTTCAATAGTTCTTTTGTAAAATTTGTAAAGATGGTAAAGATATCGCAATAGTATACATGAAATATTACCATGTAAATGTTTTAAGTAACTCAAAATATATGTGTTCGGACTACATTGGGCCCAACATAGTCCCGTAATGTTCAAAAAGGGGAAATGAATTTTCAGCTGCTGAATTTTTCTCCTAATAAATGTTGCGATGCTTTCCTTCAAGAATCTTTATTTTTCATTTCCTTTAGCAATTCTCTGCATTGAATTTCCACGTGAACATGAGCAAAAACTGTTTATTAAAAGTGTTATGGCAAACATTTGGGGAAAATTCGAGGAACATTATGTTTGTGAACACATTTTCTTGCGAATTGTTCCAAATTGTGCAAAATCTATCCATGAAACTATAGCAGAAATGATTTTTTACTTCAGAAAAAACTTAGTGCGTATTAATTTCTGCCCATTATTATAGTTATTTTTATGCTTTGCGCTTTGTATTGTTTCATTGAATAGTCAATAATAAATTCTTCTTAAATGGTGCACGGATTGTAGCTATTGAGTGTACATTTTTGCTTCCGCGGTTTCCCGATAGATGGCTGTATCGGTTAGCTGCAGTCGATACATACATAGATTAAAATTGTCAAAAGTAATTTTGGACATCTGCTAACGTATCGACATTGCCGTATTGATGAAAGTTGTTTACATTTTTGAATGACTTCTTGATTCAAAATGTCTGTTTTTGTGTTAAGTTCTTGTCATTTGCAGGAAGTTTTGATCTTCTGCTTTCATTTGAAAAAATTGCAGCTGAGGCTCATCGAATGCTTTCGAATACGTACGGCGAGGCTGCTTTGAGTAAAAAACCGTGTCAGGAGTGGTTTCGAGAGTAGTAATTTCAATGACGAGGACAAGCATGTTGGTGGGAGAGGAAAAATGTTCAAAGACGAAAGATTGGAAGAACTGCACGATGAGGATTTATGCCTAACACAAGAAAAATTTGCTCAATCTCTGAGAGTGACTCAGCAAGCCATCTTCAAACGCCTCAAGGCCATGGGTAGGATTCAGAAACAAGAAAATTTGGTTCCGTACGAGTTGAAGCCGAGAGATATTTAACGTCGCTTTTTTTGTATGTGAACAACTGCAGGAAAGACATAATCGGAAGGGATTTTTACATAGCATAGTAACTGGCGACGAAAATTGGGTCCTTTACGATAGTTCTAAGCGCAAAAATGTGCATTGATGGAGAAACGGCCACAGTACCGACAAAGACACGAAAAAGACATTCTCCAACATGACAATGCTCGGTCACACGTCGCAAAAGTGGTCAAGCCATACTTGGAAACTCTGAAGTGGGAGGTCTTGCCCTACCCGCCAGACTCCCAGACGTTATTCCTTCCGACTACTATCTGTTTCGTTCGATGACGCACGGCCCGGCTGATCAGCATTTTTGTTCGTACGAGGAAGTACGAAAATGGATACAATCTTTGATCGCGTCAAACGATGCCTCCTTTTTCCGAGATAGGATCCGAAAACTGCAGGAGAGATGGGTGAAAGTTGTTGCAAGTGTTGGACAATACTTTGAATAATATATCTGTTAGTACTTTTTGACAATAAAGCTTTAATTCCGAGAAAAAACGGCGGAAGCAGAGTTGTACACCCATTTTACTCAAAGCGCAAAGCAAAATATTATTTAGACTTTTGCAGTCGATCATAAAACAACATGCAAAAGAATTGAATCTTATTATGAGTAAGAAAATAAATAAAATCATGCGAAAGAAAGAGATAAACTATGCAAAATCTCGCGAACCACGTCATTTCAAAAAAGTATAATGAAAATATTTCAAAATTTATTTTCAGACATGAATAATTTTTTTATACAAGTGATTATTTTGTTTATTCTTAAATTTAGCCCACCTTTTACGTTCTACGAAAGATTATGTGCATTTCGATCACAAAAATTTAACTTAAAAGTTGAGTGTTGTTTTTTAGAAATTTCAATGAAAAAATCACTGGAGAAATCTCGTTATCTTTTAGAATGTTGGGAAAGAAGTTCTCAAACAATTTTGTTATGTTGCATATATTTTTTATCAAATATTTCTCGGAATTTTTCAGGAAGAAACTATTTCATCAAAATATATTAGAAACCAAACATATTTTCAAAATGTTCTCGCATATGCCATCATACACCATTATTAAGATTATGTTGACGGCCTGTGTTTTGGCGAAACGATCTTCAAATTGCAGAGGAAGCTTTTCGATTTCGGTGAGAATATTAAGAAATGAAGAGCTATATTGTAGCCGAGCTAGTACTTTGTATGCATGTTTTCAGTTGACAACGAAGAATTTTACGATGTATTTAAGCTCAATTCAAAATCATATAAATATTGCAATCTGGCAGCTCTACAACCAAATTGTGTTCAATACGTATAAGTCAACTTCCTATCAAACTGCATATAGCATTCAATTCGAAGACTTTACCATCATTTTAATGATCGTTCCGACACATAATCCTCACCGGGCATATCAAAGTGTTTATGGACCAAAACTGTGGGCATTAAATTCAACCTCGTGTATGTTTTGCATGATTTGCTGTTCGGCAGGACCTTGAGGGCAGAGGGCATAAAACCAGAAGAATTGTCACATGAATGAGTTTTATAGACTCCTTTTCGCAATACGCTGGACACTTTAACGATCCTATTTAACCCAAGAAGAATCATTGGCAGCGGTCATACAGAGTATTTTTTTTGTTGGTTGCCTATGATGTTGTAGCTTTAATGGATTTTCAATGAATCATTATTATAGTGTTATATGTGAATTGAGTGAGTAAAATGGATAGATTGCTCACAGAAATGTTTGAAATGAAATTCAAACCAATCGGGAATTCACGCTGTGAATGTGAGATATTAATTTCTTGTTGGAATCCAGTGTTTAGTGTTTACAAAATTCCTTTTGAAAAATTCTTAAATATTCATTCGTCTCTTACAACTATACGTTTAGTTTTGTTATCCATTTACATAAATCGATGATATTATCTGAAATATTTTCCTTTGGGAAACCATCGTCATTGAGTGTGAATTCGAGAGTTAACAACTATCTCAATGATGTACTGAAACCTGCAGATAATAGTTGATAGTTGCTTACACATTTAAAAAAATAGTTGCTTACGCATATCAAAAACACACACATTTCTTTACGATCATTTGATTTCATTGCCATGATAAACTATCATGAGGTACAGCAGTAGCTGCTTTTTTTGAAAGAGAGCTAAGCATATTAGCTTCACTCAATTTCATTTCATGGCGAATCGGAATGTGGTTCAATGCTATTTTGAATATTTTATCTGTTATCAACAATTCCTACAAAATCTCTTCACCACTGACCTTTCCAATACCAAAATTAATGATGGCAAGCGATCGAGCCGAGCATTAGAGGGATTCTCTAGAGCCTTCGCTATCAAACGCATCACAAAATAGTTCAGGCTTAGCCAAAGTCGATCGAAACCACCACCGAAATTCCAAGCATAGCTCAGACATCTCAAAGCCCTAGAGAACTGTTTCATGCACCGACAACCCACGGTTCTTCAGCGACGCGTTGACCATTCTTCAAGATCGAATTGAACGAATAAAGAACAAAACCACAAAAAAGATTCTTCGTCAACTATGCGTCATTAGTCAGTTAACATTTTTGACTTTGGAATTATTTTATGATGGCAACGATGACGGATAGAGCGATTCAGACGGGGTGACCGAGGTGCGAGGGCTTCGGGAGCCCAAAAAGGGATTGCATTGAAGAGGCATTCTGCCATGTTTGTCTGCAGACGTAGTGGTGTTTTTGTCATGCCCAGGATGTTTCCACGTAATCTAGTATCGCTTCATGGGAAGACGCGAAACCAAGAAGTGATCAATAATTAATATTTTGTGGTGGTTAGCATTTTTATGAGCATTTCGAAATGTGGGTCTCTGTTGGTTTGATTAGCGACAACATAGCAACTTCCAATATTTACTTGGCCTTGCGATCAGACTTGATAATGTTTTTTATGATCGACAGTAATAAATTGCCAAGTCTTTAATAATTATTGCTAAATCTGTCGCGATATAATACACAAATCCGTCCACAACGATTTGAAAACAAGATTGGACTGCAGATTGTCACACAAATGCTTTTCAATTAGCTACTTACTCCTTTTTTGGTTTCTGATTGGTTGCGAAACGCTAACCACTCACCGAGTATTGCATCTTATTTGAGATGTGGTACGCCAAGTCATTCTAATGAATGAAATTCAATTTCAATGGAAAATCTATGAATTGATCGTTGTGAAAATTGGTAATCGATCGAGTGAAAGTGTCACCAATATGTTTTTCGTTACCTTGACTTGTCTTGTATCCGATTAATTCAATACAACTTATTTCGAAACTTACGTGGTTGACTCAACTGGAATGCTATTTGTTCGGCACTAGAGGGCACTAGAGCACATTGAATAGAATTCATTTTGGAGGTCATTTTATGTCCCAATAAGAGCATTTTGAAACTTAAAACCGAAGCAGTCTGAGTATTAACTTCACATGAAAATAAACTATACTTGAACTGCGATTTGCGAACTTATTTAAATTATTCTAGAAATGATTTTATTAAAACATATCAAAGCATTCATGCATTTTTTGAAAACATTAAGATTGCGGTATTTTAATTTTTTGAGAATGATTTTATTGTTTTCACTTCAATTTGTTGGGAATCCAGAAAATATTTTCCGGAATTTTTAATAATCAAGGTTTGTTTTAAGCGATGCCATGTCAAGTGGGACAACTTTGGAACGTGACTCCTTTCGATTTGCCTGAAAACTTACCCACTTCTTTTGAATGTAAAGCCATTAAGATTCCCCAAGTTTCAGCTCAAAGTATGGAAAACTGCGCCCGGCGTGAATTTTTTAAGTTTTTACTGTTTTTTTTTTTGATTTTCAAAGTATCTTCTGCATTTTTTATGAAAAGGTCTAATATGCACAAAAAATATTCAAAATATGCTTTTCGACAAAAAATGATTTGCTGAACACGATCCCGTTATATAGGTAAATTTTTTGATAAATTCATAGTAAAATAATTTAACATCCATCAAAAGTTGCAGAATGCACTTGACCTCAAGATGACATAATTTGTTGTTGGTTATTTTAACATCCGCAACCTCTACAGCGCAAAAAGTATGAAAAATCGTGTAAAAAAGTCGATTTTACGGAACAATTACTATTTTTCCGACTCTATATCCATAGAAAAATTAATTCTGAGCACGGGTTCGGATTTCTCGCTCAATTTTCATCCCGATGTTTATGCATATATATACATAATGCAATAATTTTACCTATATAACGGTTTTTCCGGCTTTCCACTATTTTTCTTGGAATTTTTCTGACCACGGAATCGTGTTTAGCAAATCCTTTTATGTCGGAAAGAAGATTTCAAATATTTTTTTGAGCAAATTAGACCTTTTCGTAAAAAAATGCAAAAGATACTTTGAAAATCGAAAAAAACAGTCAAAACTTCAAAAATTCACCCTGGAAACTTGGGAAATCTTCATGGCATTACATACGAAACAAGTGGGTAAATTTTCAGGCAAATCGAAAGGGGTCAAGTTCCGAAGTTGTCACACTTGACATGGAATTGCTCTTTTATGAGTTTTTAAATTTAGTTTATAATTTAAAAATCATCTCATTGAAGTCATAAATTATTGAAAATATTCTATGGAAGATATAAAAGAATGCGAATATGATATATATTCAACTCGAAACCCAATTTCAGATTAATACTTGTTATTTTGAGAACGCAATAGTTCGGCGAAAAGAACTGGAGACGATATTTCCTGAAGTTGATTGCTGAATTTTCATTGGTGATGATGAAAATCATTATCTTATTGTTGATGATTAGAAAATTCACATATATGATGACATATTCCATAGCATTGACAAGAAAAAATATAATTCACCATAATTCTGGTTGAAAACTAAGCTGATAGTATTTTAAAGGCAACAATGTGCAACCAATCCCAAACATGATTTCTGAGAGCAAAAAATCGGGGACCCGATTTTTCTTGCAACTTTTCAATTGATTTTGACGTAATTCTAACGGAAAAATATCGCTAAAATTTGTCTTGGAAAGATAATTCAAAATATAAATTAATCACTTCAAAAATATATCAACCTCAAGCTTTAAAAAATCATTTAACATTCACTTTAGTCACACAAATTACACAAACAGTCCACAAACTTTTATTGCATTTAGCATTCAACAAAAAATGTTGAACTACGCTCAAAATACGATGACTTATTTCGAGCTAAAAAGTATCAATAACAACTTCGGTCAAACATAATGCAAACATTGTGGTCAAGTTTAATTAAAATTGATTCTCTTCCTTCGAAAAGTAGTGGGTTATAACCATATTCAACTTCTTATTCTTGTAACCGCAATCAGATGAAAGATCAATTCAATTTAAAAATTAATCATTTGTGGTGAAATCGAATGATCCAGACAAAATGCGATTGCGGTTGGTTACAGCTGAAGACAGTTTGGTTGATGGTAGGTAAATGGAGTGTGGAGTCACACTTCATGTCTCACAGGCAATTTATTCTGGAAGAGTAAAATGATCTGAAGTGTGATCGTTTTGATTGTTATATACAAAGATGGTCAAGCTTTTATTTGTAAAAAAATTATTGATGTTGATAAGGTCTTTAAAATCTTTTTTAATAGAGTTTTTGTTAGTTAAGCCAAAAAAATAAATGCCGGAAAATTTCGGCGAAATTCACTGACCTGGAAAATCTAAAATAAGTCTTTATATTAATACACTTGTAAACATTATTGTTGTTGCAAAAAAAAATCGGATCAAAACCACAAGCAATATTTCTCACCACTTTAAGCTGCAAGCCATTCTTAACACCAATACCGTCTCAGATACTGTCCTGCAAAATAATGCCAGTAAAAACATCGACAAACCACGCAAAAGATGATTGTGAAGGATTACAGTACTTTTAAATGCTGAGGACGGGGTGCACTTGAGAACCGCGACATTTATATTTGCGCAAGCACTGATTGAGCCGCAGCAAGTCCAAATTGAGAAGTGCTCAAATGTATTTACACGAACTGTTAATTGCAATGTGGCTTCTGTGTTGAGCAAACAATTCGTTTGTGGTTTTAACATTTAACACTTTGCATCATAAAGTGCGGAGTATTTTATTGCATGTTTTATATTCAGAAGTTAAATTGAAAACAACAGCAGATATTCCAATAATCTTTAATAGCGCGGTTGAAACTAATTTTGGAAATTGACACTCCATTGTTTCAAAATTTTTTGCTTTCGTATGTCTAAATTAAAAGCTTACCCTTTAAACGAATATGATGCATGGCGCAATTTGTTTGGGAAGTAATTAATCTTCCAAAAAATTTCACTTTTGCTTTTATACTATTTTGTTAGAGTAAAATTTTTAATTATTTATTTAAAATATTACTTTACATCGCCCCTACGAAATTAAATGCACCAAAATAAAATACTGCTCATTATTTTCAATAAACAATATTAGTAAGAAAGGCAAATAATTCTTTCAGCGACTAAGAAAACACATTCATATTAAAAACAGGTTACTCGCTTCAGTCTTTTGATTTGCTTACTAAACATTTCTCAACGTGCTGAGCATAAATTTTTGGTGACTTCTAAACTTAGCGCTACTAGGATAGGATATAGATTTGTCTTTGTACTTACAGTTACCAATCCTGAGAAAAGGCTTAGCTAAATTCGTGAGCCTGCAACCCCAAAAACCCAATATCCATCCACCTTTCTGGCTGTTATCACAAAAACAGTCACTTCTAGTACTAGCGCCATTCTATTGTCCCTTCCCGAAAAGATATTTATCAATGGTAATTTGCAGCAGCTAATTTGTTTGTATGGAATCGCGACTAAATTGAGACAAAGTGAAAATCCTTCTTGTAGTGGCCATGACCATTGGCGTCACCGCAACTCGGCCAACAGTCAGTCCATTCTTTTCGTGGTGCATATGAGAACGACTGCTTGCAAGATACATTGCGGGCACATTTCTCTTGGTCTGCGGACACATTTCGATAAATCTTCACATTTTGTTTGGCTGCAAATAAATTTATTGGCGTTGCACGCATTCAATGTTGCCATGGTCATGTTTGCTGGCTTGTGAACGTGCGGAAGAAAGACGAGTAAACCAGTTGGCCCACAAGAGGTTAGGTGTTGTTTGAATGTAAACAGAAACAGATTGGCTTTTGCATGCGTAATGGAAGTGAAAATGCAGTTTGTTTGATTTTGTGATTGTTTAGCTATTTATTTTGTACAAATTTGGATAATTAGCTTTGGAGTCTTAGTGAAAATATTTTATTTAACAAAAGGAATTGAAAAAATTCCCTAGCATTATGTTGATTTGATGATAAAATATTTTGCATTACATAAAAATACTGCGGAGTCTCTATATGTAGCTTTTATAACCATGGGATGCCAACCAAAGTGGTGAGATGGTCACTGTTGCAGCCGGGCCAACTGATAAAGATGTGAGTGTGGCTGGGAGTGCGGCTTGTCGGAAGCGGTCTTTCGAAAGTTGGCGCTCATTCTATTTTCAGCGAAGATCAATTTTTGGTATGTCGAGAAGTAGTTACTTGTATTTATGGCTGAAAAAACCTTAAATGGACAAATTGGGGTAGCGTGATCTTGGCATGGGCTATACAACATAATGTATTCCTGCCATTTTGTCTTCTGTGGTACACTGACCTCTTCCTGCCGCCAGTCTTTATTGGTCTTCATTCTTTCTTTATAACAATGAGAATGTATGTTGTGAAATCTCATTGCTTTTTGTGTGCCGATGTTTTAAACAATCTTCAGAATTATTCGATTTCAGAAAGAGCGCTTTGGTCTCCAAATGGATCAAGCAGTAGCAAAACTGAACTACTCCGTAAGAGTCCCAGAAATTACAGTAAACTTTTCTCGAGATGTTTCTCATAGCAGGAAAAGTACACCGAGGATACTACCTTCCCGTGTTTTCATTACCCAGCAAGAAACGGTTGGGAGGTACAAACACCATATATCTAAGGGCGTTTGCCTCTTTTCAGTCTCAATGAATATTTCTAATGAACTGAATAAATTGCGACCCATAGTAAAAAGTTGAAATTATTAATATCAACCGTTCTCATCGATAATTAAAACGGACCTTTCCACTTCATTCCCAGGACTATTTGCAAGAAACATATTGCATTAGCCGATTTTAATTCAAAAGGGCCAACAACAAGAACTATCTACCCTGCTGTCCTGACACTCACACTGACATCTTCCGCGGCAATAATCGTAAATTCAATAGTCTTAATTTCCGACACTTGTCTACAAAGTTTACTGCATGTTTTCGTCGAGCAAATTGGCTTGTTTGCACACGTTAACTTGGCGACTTTAACATAACTGAATTTCAAATAGTTGGACTCTATTACGGCGATGGCGTGTTGTGCCGCGCCATCATACCACACAGATTATCCACATTCTAGACTGCTTGCATTTCTTCTCTAGCGTCCAAGAAAGCAACAGAAGAAGACTATCTACCATCGAGTTGCTGGCTTGTCGGCGATGGCCAGGACAGAACATGGAACCGATGGAATGAAGAAATAAAACTTGAATGAATGGCACAACAAGTCGAGTGCTTTCGGTCGTGTTGTTGTGAAGGGTGAAAATATCCGTTACGGAAAATTATATCGTGTAAACTGATAAAGTAGGTAGTAATATGGCTTATTTTGTGGAGCGATAATGGCCGAAACATATTCGGTAAAAATACCCTAGTCCAAAATATTCGTCCGGTAGACTCCGGCGGGCCCTTTTTTTCTAGAATCGGCCAAATCGAGTTCTTTGAAACAAGAGAGTTCCCCTGATTTTCCTCGGCACGGTGAAGGATAGTTTAGCCATGCACTTGGTGCCTCTGCTTTTCTCATGCACTCACGGCCACGCTGACATGATTCGCCACTGTGTCGATGTGGTTTCCGTAGAGTATCTTTTGTACTGGTCAAAAACTTGATGGCGATCAAGATCCGGTTATGATTGACCAGAAGTTCAGTGTGGCAGCCGATCCGATCTAACGACTTCTTTAACACTAAGTTATTGTTAAACGACAATGCGATCCGAGCTCATGCTGCCCGGTGGGAAATGATTCCGTTCTTGCGGCAGCGAATGATCCATGGTGATATTGGCCATCATAGGTGTTTATCTTGAAGATTACAACGAAAGAGCCATAACACATCCCTATCGTCATGTTAGGCTCGCGATAGAAGTACAATATCCTCGAGACCATTTGGGCACAACTATCTTCGCGTGGGGTGAAAACTCTTCCGCTTTCCAAATGGCTTGCCGTCTATAGAGGCTCCGCAGCCACGTACCATCACTGTGCAAGGGAACTTGAGGCACGGCTGAAGAGTGACTCCGTGTAACTTATGCGCTGCCGAAAAAAGTTTGATCCGAAGCACAGCAAGTTGTCAGGACGCGACACTTAACCGGTTAATTTACGTTAACCTGTCCATTTTCAGGCTATTACCGAAATGAAAGCATTCCGATTTGTCGACGCTGTTGTGACCGTGGCCATCGCCACCATCCGATCGTTCGCAGATTGAGATTTGTCCGACAGAAAATTGAATTGATCAGAAGTATAACAAATAAATGTCGGACATAAGATGAAATTATAGACTGATTTTATGGTCGGGTATTTTCCGTATTTAACACTTTCAATGTGATAAATCGGGGAACCGGTTGAGGAGCTTCCATCGCGCGCCTAGATGACCAATTCGTCGGCTGGAACGGGATGATGAACTTTCTTAATATTGCTTGGACATTTAAAGGAAATCTAGTTTTTATTGGCATAACATTTTTATCGCGCTCTTCGGGGCAACGCTCAACACTGTAAAAGTGTGAACAAGGTTGCCAAGGCCATCATTTAGTGTTGGACGCACCATTCGATACCACACAGCTTCAATGGGCTCAGACACAATGAAAAATGCGGTCGTAAAATGTCTCCACCTCTAGTTGAGGTGGCTTAGATGTTGGAGGGCTCGGAAAAGAGCATACAACATTCCTAGCTGGTGATAAAGTTCTAATATTGCCTTAGATACATTGGAACGATCCCTGGTTTTGCTGAAATTCAAATTCGATCATAAAGTTGTGTTGCGTAACCACGAAATATGACCGAGTGGAGTGGATCAGACCCGTGTAATTTCATGCAAATTGAATATCTCATATCCGGGAAAGTTTTTATGGGATGAACGGTTGAGGAAATCATTTATTTAGATCTGCTCGATCCGACATAGGAATCGTTCTGCTTATGAACAGTTGATCTGGATGAGAATTTTATTTATTTTCGCAACAGTTGTTTTAATTATCCATGGATTACCATCACGCACTCACCAAAAGCACATATTGGACGGCCTGGGATGTATAATTTAAGATTAGATTAAAAAATTACTGATGAGTCAGTTGGTTAAAATTTGAACGTTTCACAAAGAAGCAAATTTGAAACACAGTCAGATAAAATTCTCCAAACTTCATGTGGAAAGAGGAATAAAATACACGTTTGCCAAAAAACAGTGCTGAGTTTTCGGTTGACTCCCCTCAGAAATTCCATTCGGGTTAAAGTTTTTACTCTTATTTCTAGGAAAAAGAAGCTCGAAAAAGATGTTCACATACCCGGACACCGTGTTGAACCATTCAAAGATACACCCGGCAAACAAACATTCCGACATCGATACAAAACAAGAGCAACACCATTCTGGAAAATGTACTTTCCCAGGAAAAATGGATTTTCTGAATGACGACAGCCACAGCGAGTCAGTCGATGCCAATACTAACGGGGATGACGACAATGTTGAAGAATGGTCTCAGCAAACCATGCTGGTCTTTCACAAGTTCCGACAGTTGCACATCACCGTCTTGATATGATGTTACGTTACAGGAACAACGTGTTAATGATTTCAATGACAAGCCATGTTGGCTTTTCACCATCCATTTAGCATTTTTTCCACCGGAGTATGTCTTGGTCTGGCGCGACTTTGGTCGGAGTGGTGTTTCGAATAGCTATTATGATCCTTTCTATGAATTTGCCAAGTTTGTTGAAAAGAATGTTTTTGCGGTGCGACCTGTCATAAAGAAAATGCCGCACTTTGAGTGGAGTTTACATCGGCGTAACGCTTGGACATGCCAACCGCATGCATGTTGGCTTCTTTGGTGCAGACCCCAAAGAACATGGGGAGCACACTCGTATATATGAGCTACGCGAGAATATTATAATCCCTCGTCCAAGGTGTGAGCGAAACTGTTCATGTTGCTACATGGTTAACATTCTGGAATATTGTAAAAATTCAATTTGCGGAGTGTTTTAATAGCAAAATGCCGGCATTCGCCCTGTATCCGTCCATACTAGCACTCGGGTCCAAGAAATTGAACAACCGCCACCACTTATCGCCGTCGAAGATCTGCAAGCCGTGGTGACGGACAACTTGCGGCCTATTGTTGTCTGCCTCATTAGCACAACACTCGCATTTCTTAAATAGCTTCATAGACCCATTTCGAGGAAGTGGCTACGCGAACTGCAATCTACATTGCCGAGCGCTAGCCATCCACAACCAACCAAGCACCACGACCTTGTCGGCGATAATTACAGAATATTGATGTGACGAAGACAATTTTCCGTATCGGGAAAAAATGCAAGAGCTGCAAATTATTTGGAGAATTTTATGAGAAACATAATTGACTCGGAATATCCAGGGAATGCTGTTTGCGACTTGTCCGAGCGATTGCTTGCTGTGCAAGATTCGTGTCTAGCGTCGATAAGATCTACATAGATTGGTTGTGCGGACTAAAATGCTTGAAATCGGGTCGTATCCTTCTCAGCAGCTTGTTGAAATTCATTTCACACAAGACTGACGGAATGATGTCCAATGCAATTATAAACACAAGAACAAATATGTCCACCAATGTTTCTGGTGATCCTGTTGGAGGCTCTAAGGCATATAAATCAAATCATTCCCTTTACGATTAAACAAGTAGCATCAAATATTTTTGCGATTTGATTAATAAATAAAATTTTTGTTAGGCATGAAATACAAACGAACGTCTAGTCATCAAATAAAAGGATCCATCTAAAAAGTTCCATCTACATTTTGACAACTTATCAAGGGGTGCAAGAAAGAACATCTTCCAAACTAGCCTGGATGTGACTTTTTACACTGACTGTCTACTTCGTGTCTTGAGGTAGCCCTTAATCTTTTGCAGAACAAATGAGCTGCGGAAGGAATGTAGAAAAAATCCAATGACTGGGCTTCTTATAAATTAAAACTAAATGAGTTCAAATACTCTATCAGAAAGACCAAACGCACCTCTTGGAGAAGTTTCTGTGCATAAATAGAAAACTCCAAGGATGTCAGTCGTCTGCGTAAAGTCATGACGAGCTTCCTTTCATTTTTTGGGTCTGTCAAAAAAGCAAATGGCGTCTGGACGAAAGTCAGCTCTGAAATGTTGTCCGTTCTCGTGCATACGCACTTTCCGGGTAGTGAGGGTGTGACTGACAAAGCGGATCCACACACGCTCCCGGGCTGATGCCAACCACTGTACCTGTAAATGACAGGCCCTTACGCTGCGTAATCAGCTCATTCCAACCCTTTAAATCCCCCGGCATGGGCAACATCTCACCTGTTGAGATCCAGCAGGGTATCAATATAGCACTGACATGGCTGAACGACATTTTCAAAGCATGTATACGGTTGACTTACATTCCACAGTGGCGGAAAGAAGCTAAAAACGTTTCATACCTAAAACGGGTAAGATATCCCTTCTTCATCTAAGGATTACAGACCAATCAGCCTGACCTCTTTTCTGCTGAAAACTCTGGAACGACTGATAGAGGTACATCTGAGAGCTGAGAAAGATGAAAGCTGAGAGAGAAGGTGGAAAAAATATTAAATATTGTCGAAGCATTTCGTCCAAACATGGACTTAATTTTTTTCACTGTCGATATGATAAATATTGCGTCCAGTTTTGCTTATAGTGATTTGTCCAGTTTTAATTGTGGGTGAAATGTGAAGAAAAAAATCCATGAAAGCAATGTTGTATCCTTTAAGAGCTCAATATATCTTCGGGTGACATCATTCACATGTACTGCAAACGAGGATATTTGCACAAGTAATGTTTGCTCAACGACAATGGTGCGAAAGCGATTTTCGTTACTCAACTTCAATTGTTACTTCGTTCAAAACTATGGGTGACTTTGGGATATTTCAATTCAATTCCAATATCAATTGCTCATTTACAGATTCACATGAAAGTTTATCGAAAACATCGAAAAATCTTTTAGTCGTGGCTTGTCGATCGATCGTGAAGAAATTTGCAGAGTTATCGATAAAACTTCTTGCTCTTAAATCTTTCAAAAAATTCAACCAAACCTACGAAAATTTGGACGATATTCAAAACAATGTCCTCTGACGGTATTCCTTTATGAAAACTATTTTTGTTGTTGATATTAACATCTCATCACACATTCAGGGCAATGTTACTCTGATCAACTTTTCAATAGTAACCAAATCGAAGATTTAGAAAAGAATATTACGGTGCTAACATCAAACTTAGCGTTTGTTGTAGATTGCCTGAAAAGAATCAGGCAGTAGAAAAACAAACAGTGAAAGTGTAGCAGCTCTTAGAGTATGCAGCAAATAGATTTTTGTCAGACAAATTTTATTTTTAATATGATACGATACAACAGGCATAATTCACAGCCTTGAAATTATCCCTATTGTACGTACATACCAAATTAAAAATAAAATTGGTCAGACAAAAATAAGGCCTACGTATGTACGGTCAAAAAAGTTAATTTGCTGGTTTGTTTTTTTCGTTACATATTATAATATTTTGTGCATTCGATTCATAAGTGTGCATTATTATTTCTAAATGATTTCTGCTCTGCACAATTTAAATTGATTAATATGAAAACATATTGTGGTACTATACCAGAAACTAATGTTCTCATCAGAGTACAATCCACGACAAACACAACCTACTTTCCAATCATCTTACAGATGTGAATTGAATCCCTCGAGGCGATTCCAATCAGTGTCGATGTTAACAAAGTGTTTACAGACTAAACGATTACCTCGCAATGCAACACATAGGTATCCGTGCTTGATGCGATTCTAGAAACATCTTTACATCTAGAGAAATCTAGAACTGAATGGGAACCAGCGCGGAGTATCTGCGTTTGCAGGGGGAAACAGTCACCGTTGTTGTTTTTTCTCATATGGGAAAATGCTTCCAGCCAATTCACTTATTGAATCGCTGATCCGTGGCCGGAGAAAACTAGCACAGAAGCAAGTTAGGACCTTGATATAATGGTCAGATAGACCTATTAGGACCCAGTTAGTAGTGGCACCAATATGTGGGCAAAGTATGATCTATGAGTCATGGCGAAGATACATTGAACTATGCCGATTTTGGACCAGCCGAAATTCAGAGGAGTGAGTTTGAACAGCTTGCATCCCCATATCCTACTATTTGTTGTGCCAGGATATCCAATGCCAGAACTTGATTATTGCCAGAAGAAAAGTAACACACTCAACCAGATGCCAGCGTTTCCAGCTGGAGTCTGCAGCTAACAATAGCATCTCCATTCCATCTGTTGTTGAAGCGCGACCAGAGGATAGAGCCAACTGGATATCGGCATCAACACTGGTATTGATGATGGTGCTGAGGACGATGCTGATGGTCGTCTCGCGGTGACACCTTTAACCTCTTTACCTGCGCTGTACAAGATTGATCGATTAAACTCTGCCACCGACATTTATAACATTTGCAGACGGGCCTCCGATGGGCTACCTTAATTGGATTGATGCTGGCCATGCTGCAATGTGGCTGGAAAATGTTGTGAATGTAGAATGTAAGTTGTACCGCCGTAACCGCTGCAGCATTTAACCAACATCCATTGTTCGAGCGCATAAGGAGCCCGGGACTATGATGAAATGTTGTTTGCATGAACTCGTGGCTTTTGTTTAATTATTTTTAAAAGACTTACCGAGAAAATTATGGACTCGCGGCAGATAGCCTCCGACACAATTGATATGCAAACTTTCGCTACAGAATTCAATCAGGTTTGGTGGGAATGGATAGACACAATATTATCTATTTTCCCATCGAATAGACGCCAAGTAGGAGTTCCGTCGGAAAATATGACTTAAATATAGTCTCGAAAATATGAGGTTAGTCGCTGCAGTCTTTCGTTTCAAAATATGTGTTGAAAATTTGTCATCATCATCTACTTGTAAAGAATAGAATAAATCCTTTCTCTTCTGTGTGCCTTTAGTTCTGTCATACTTCCTTATTTTCTGCATACATTGCGCTACCAAAGAAACTTCTTTCCATCATTTGTGGGTGTAATTTTCCTAACCAAAGACCACCATCCGTTGTGGTTTTATGATCATTCACTCTACCTATATCTTCAGGACACATTAACGCCAGGCAAATAGGATTTTGCCGATGACATTGATTTATGGTGGATTTTTCTAGTAAATACCATCGTTCATTTTAATTTTCGCAATCCGATTCGTTCTTGTCACACCATAAATCCGCTTTTCCATTTATCCTGAACGCAGTTCGGCAGCCATGCATTCCGAAATGCGGTAAATATATTCTTTTGTGGTGCATGTGCTGCACCAATGTTATTGTTGCTGACTTGTTGAGTGTTAGATGGAGGGTAATGCTAGGTAACTGTCGATTGCGTCTCTTTGCTGTGGACGCAATGGAATGGATATATTTCAAATAACATGAAATAACTATGATTCCAGGTATTGTGTACGAAGTATTTGGTTTTTGTAGTTGAGCCTACGCAATTCTTTGAGTAAAAGCTGTTTTGTGGTGGTTGCTTGTTTATGATTGGCAATAAAGATGATCTTTGGTGCATAGTTTAAACTGTTATTTGAAAATGAATAAATAGCTGAAACATGAGTGCAATATTTACAAATATGTTAAGTTTTTACGGATGAGGATAGTTTCAACACAAACAAGCTTTGATAAAATGAAGTTCTCCTATAGAATTATGCTGATTCCGATTCGAAAAAGAATTTTCTCGAATAGGAGCTGAAAACTGCTCAAATTATTCAAACTGAATATAAATCTGAAGATTCAAATGAGAACAAAACTTTATACTGTAAAAATTTTGCAAAGTCCGCAAAATTTTCAGTTCAGCTATAAATCTATCACAAAAATGATTCATTTCTTTGCTTATGGAAAACTTTTTGAATACAGATTTTTGGGAACAGGAAAATCACATAGTCTTCCATATAGTTGTATCGAATTTCTCTAACTTGTGCGAAATTCCATCGAAATTGAATCTGTATGTTGTTTTTTGAATCCATTGAAACAAAGCTTTCCGGAAAATGTCTCTATTGCGTTCCTCTCTTCAACTTATTTAGTTTTCTACAATTTTTCTAGAAAAGTTTGTGTCGTAAGTTTCGACGAAACAAATCCGTAATATTATTTTTGTAAATCTCTTTTGAAAATAAATATCTTCATCTACCTGTTTCTTTTTATATTTTCAATGAAACTTTTATCGGAGATATCATATAACTTCATTTTTAGTATCTTTCTCTAACTTGCTTCTTGACTTCTAGCTCACCGATTCTTGAGCTGCATTTGGATCTAGCGCTTTCGAAATTTCACCAATGATTTGGTCGCTTAGCCAGTGAGCAAACTTCAATCTAGAAAGCAAGCAATCCGTTGATTTCATTAATTATTTAATTAATTGGTTAGTGCTTTAATATGTGACCATAAACATAGTTTATTTTCTTTTTTGACACTTCGCCTAGTTTGTGCAAAAGTATAGAGACCACAGTTTATCATACTTAGAGTTTATCAATTGATATCTTTCTACCTTACAGATTTAGTTGCTTTGATTGCTCACTGAATGGCTGTTAAATACAAATATTTCACAAAAATCCGCTCGATTCCAGTATTCAAAAGCATCTCATTAGAGAATGCTATACAACTCTGAGATGATGCTTTCATTTCAAATGACAAAATTATTTCCATAAAATTTCTGTGATGAAACCTCAAGCGAATATATTAAATTATTCCGGCCGGCCAACCCAGTATCGGGCCTTACTTCTAAGTTCCAAATAACAACGCTTCGCCGGTGATTGACTCGCCTGAAATTCCGTCCGCTTAAATAGGCAGAATGTTTACATGATATGGTGATATGTTGTACTTACTGTGCTGTTTGTATGTTTATGAGGAGACTGTAGTGACGGCAACGATCGCATGCAGTTATGGACCTTCTGAATATATTTATGATTAAATTAATGCATACACTATAGATTATCCATGCGATTTTTCATATTATAGTACATTTTTGTATTTCTTGTCAATTGACTCTATTGGCATTATTTTTTAATTTATAAACTAAACTCAATACTCTTCGGTGATCCTTCTAAACCGTCAGTCGTTCTTTCGACATGAATTTTCTCTAAGGCCATGCTATGGTTAAGAGAGTCGCATATGTACATCCTCGGTTCGAAGCTGGCTACTATGTTTATACGAAGCTGATTATATCGCATCATGTGTTTCCCAAACCGTTATATATCGGAAATATTTTCATTATTAGCTGAGAGCGTTTTTGGTTGAGCTAAAAATACCAGCCAAAAAATATACATAACTCCTATCTTCCAGAAGATAATTTTCATCTTTTAAAAAACTACATTTGTGTAAAAATTCATGTTCTCATCTGCAACTAAACTTTTTTCTTTCTTGATTCTTATTTATAATTTGTTTTTTAAAATAATTCAGAGAAATGAGTTAAAGTAACTATTGTTCATAGTAATTAAACTTTATCAAATTTATTGCAGCTTACACGTTTCTATCAGAACTTCTGATTCTGTAAAATTTTGTTAAATGCTGTATTCTTCTCGTATAGATCATATTCCAACAATTCGAAGTCATTTTTTCAAAATGCCCCACAAAGTTGATATGTCCTCGCAGAAAACCGATTGCTATACAAATAATTTGAATCCAAATTTGATGCATGGATGAGATTCTTTGTTTAATTTAGTTCTGGTATCATCATTACCATTCATGTGATTATTGTTGCGCAAAGAAAGAAGCTGGTTGTGTTCTGTTGCAGAGATAATGTGCGACCATTGCTGCACTAATAAGAAAACTCTTCAGACCATCTCACCTGTGTTTCAGATTGAATTTTATGGCTTGTTGTTATTGTATCCGATGGCATGGCATTTTGTAACAGTGAGTGATCAAAGAATGTTTAAACAAAGAGTTAATTGCTATAAACTTTTGATACAAAGTGACAAATATTCTGAGCTACGGTATTCATTATGTTGAGTAAAAATTGAATTGTTAACATCATTTGCAGACTAAACTGAGCTCGATATGTGATTTTTGGTTGTATGGTTTGATAATTGATCTTTTTTGAAGTACACTTATGGCGATTTTAGTTAGTTTTCCACAAATTCATCCTCAAAAATGGTTCACCAAGCAAGCGTTACATCCATTGATTCCAAGCCCACACTGTGGTCGTCAATTCCTCCGGAGACAGAGAATTTGTCGAAGACAAACACGCAACGAAACGAAAGCACAACAACGCCGAAATATGTCGAATGATGCATTTTGCTTCTTCTGATCGATTTAATTAATCGCTCGTATCGCATATTGATAAGTCTGAAGCGTCCACTGCGGTTTTTTTGGCAAGACGTGGCCAAGTCATTTAGGCCGTTCGCCATGGTTTTTTTTTCAACATTTCCAACTGCCGATCTTGCTCTTGCTTCAACGTTCTGCTCACAACTATGGGCAGCCAGTTAGTCCGAAGATTCTGTGCTGCACTCTCTGCTGCACTTTAAAGCATGCACCGAATCCAAAGCAATTGCTGAAAAAAGCCAGCAAAAATTTGGCTCTTCCAAAAAGACTCTGGATGATCCTTTCGAACCACTTATTTCCGTTAAGGGATAGCTTTCTGCCTTCCTGTTTTTCTGAATGCCCGGCCCATAAAACCTGCAAAACCCTGAGCTTGAGTCTGCACGGCATGCCCAACTTTCTCCCAAAGGATCTTTAATGACGGTCATGGAGCCAGCCAACTGCGCATACACCATCGCGTTATCATTCCTCAGGCGCTTCACTTCATATCGGGCATGTGGCTCAGTTGATGGGTGCCGGAGGTGCTGCACCCCGGACCGCCATGATGTTGCGCATCGGGCCGCCATCTTTGATTCCAGCTCACAGACCTCGCCGCGGAGATGTTAATTACTCTCTAAATGGTCAAAATTCTTGAGGAACATTGACAAGTGCATTGCCAACTCATAAATACCGAAAATTTGTTCACGTTGCGGTTATTGTGTAAATTCGGGCCGGCGGAATTTCGGCTCATTTCATTTCCCATACGAACGGAATTGCACCGGGACAAGTGCAAGAGCCAACGGTTGCGCAAACCGCTCAACACCGAATGCTAGACATTCTTTTGGTGCAGTTTGGAGTCTACAAAAGGAATTCGCTTGTAGATCAAATTGCAACAATTCCCATTTGAATCGATTAAATTCACTGCAGATATTTCAAAGGAATGGCTGGCATATTTAGTGGTCTTCCAGGATCATTGTTTCAATTCAACTTACTTCGATTGCCTGCAAATGCACTGGATAAGTTACAAAATAAAACAAATCGGCAGTAACGCATCAAAATTCAGGAAGGATCAACTAATTAATGGTGGCCTACCATGATAACAGTGCGAAACATCGAGTTGGGCGTAAACAGACAAGCGATCAGAAGTCTCTTATATGTATGGATCAAAGCAAAGTTCACAAAAGCTAGATATTTAGTTCGTTTTTCCATTCAGCGGACTCTGATCCAGACTTTTCAAAATTCTCCACTCTTAATCCACCATCATTGCCAACTGGATTCCATTCCACACATGATAAATGCATACAGGAAGCAGTCGTTCGTATGAGGAATTTCTGACAACTTTTCAATCGAAAACAATAAATCAACTGTAGATGAGGAGGCCCCTGGGAGCGCTCAATTTCAAATTGGAGCCTAGGCAAATAGCGCAACATCCATCACGCACTCACTTGCTGGCATATGAGAATGGTCAATATTAATTTGCGCAAGGAGCGCGGCAAATGGTTGCGGTTGTGAGTGTACGAGATAATAGAATTTATGAAAAGGGACCTGAACTGCCAGAAAAGATGGCCATATGTATGTATATTAAGCACAGAAATACAATAAATATTTAGCCGCAGAATATTGCAAACATATTGAAATGTTTTCCAAAAATACTTATTGAAATTTGATAGTTCCAACATTTTTCAGCAATTTTTTTAATTTGTTCCAATTTTTTAAAAAAATGTAAGAAGAAAATTTTCAAAATACATTTCGACAAAAAAATACGTAATACAATGCACAAAACTTTTTAAAAAATCGTCAATTACCCAAAAAACAGAGGGAGCGGAGATTTGAATCGTCTACCCCGAGAGCAAGAGTCAGGCGCTCTGCTAACTGAACCAGCCGCTCTACTCTCACATTTGCAAATCATTGCTATGTTTTATGCTCACTTTAAATTTTAAGACAAGCTTCCGTTCGCTTTTTCGTTCGGTAGGCTTTTTCTGGGCTCACTCCTCTCGCTCTTTCAAAAAATTGCATTGAAAATTTCAATTTCTTTTTTAAATTTTCTTAAATAATTTCGAAAGAGTTTTTTTGGGAAATGCGCAATTTTGTTTTTTTGAATTAATAAAGTTAGAAGTGTAGGCCCAATGTTTCTTCATGTTGAAAAGATAAAAATCATTGTAGATACTTCTGACATAATTATTTTTGATAAGAATTAAATAATAAACGGGAAAATATAAAACGAATCTTTTACTTATTATTAGTGCTGATAAATAATTCAATAAATAAATATGATTATTATTTTTAAAACGCACATAATATCACAGAAATAACTATGATAATATTCTATTCTTTCAACTTGATGTTTTATAATAAAATAAGACATTCCCGCGAATATAGTCAGAATGAATGTTGAACAAATATGGCGCCAAGCACTTTTCAAGTAAATCTACTTCAAAATGGTTTTGGATAAACAAAGATATCAAACCAAAATATGAAGTCTGCAGAAAATATTCTGCTTCCTAAAAATTTCTAAGAAAATAAAGATTTTCCAGTGAAGGAAACGTCTTTCATGAAGCTTGAGCTGATATTTATATGATGTTCGACTTTTATAACTATCCATGTACCTTGTAAGAAAGTGACCGATTTTCATCATCGTTCTACCTAAAAGGTATATCGTTTTCCAAATAAGGTAATGCCAATCGACCTTTTGATATTTTTTGATCCTTTGGTGATGGTGACCACTGAAAGTATCTTCTTCAAATGCTCTAGCACAAGAGCTTGTCATTTTTCCTTCCCCATTTCACGCACCTATCACATCCGTCTCTATTCACTTGGTCAGAATAATTTGTATTCACTCCACGCAACTAAAGTCTTCTCTTGTGTTGATTACCAGCGTGTATTTAATAGCTGCAGAAGATAAATTCCAGGAGAAGTAAGCCTGGTAGTATTCCAGCGTTGACAAATATTTATAGTCCGGGCAGGACGCATCCTCGCTGTATCCGCTTGGCACTCGACAATTCAATATCCGCCCGACATTGCAGAGGAGCTGTTAGCGGATCTTGGCCAGGAGAAGTGGATTTGAGAGCCATCAGGACCTCCAACGTGAATTAAGAAACCTTTGGGATGGAGTTCAATGAATCAAATACCTTGGACGCTGCTTGAAATGATAAATTGTAGCATATTATCTGAGGTAGAGGAGATCGAAGCAACGGTGTTTCATAATTAAGTACCAAACCGGGAATACGCTCCACCTTCGCGTGATTACATCGCAGTAACCTTTCCCGGCTATTTTGGAAATGGTTCTCATGACCTTAACGGAAAGTGTGGATACGAGGCGGCTTGGGCTAAGTATCCTAAACCGCTCGCGCAACACCATTTTTTCTGTCCCGCCACCATTCAAAGCTCCGCTCGCACGAACCCACTCCACTCACCTTCGTGTAATCCGCGCGCATTGGCGCTGCAAAAATAATGTGGATACTATTATGTTCCCATCATGATCGTGCAAAAAACAGCTCCACAATATCACCATGGCGCGGTGTAAAAAACGCGAAACGGAATAGGACGCGATCGTCTTTGAAATGTATGTAAGCAAGTCCGCGGATTGTGAGTGCTCAGTTGTCTAAGATCATGTTTTCTTGTGGTCCGCCACGGCGCAACAAAGGAAATACCCAAACTACATCTTGTTGAGCATAACCACGATTTCCTCACATAACGACGTGAAAAAGGTGGAACCACTTAATTAATGGATGGACACGGCGGCGGCCGTGCAGAAGACAAAAAAAATCTTTCGCCGACGATTGAAATTGCGTGGTCCATGGCGGGCGACAGCACTGAAAGATGGAATTAGAACGTTCACGTTTTTTTCCACGGTGCAAATTGAATGGTGGACGACGCGGATTTGTGATATTGATTGTAAATGATACCCAAGAGGTATTACGAGAGTGATTAGTCCAAGCAGTTGTTATTTCTACCAGGCAAATTGACTTTGGATGGGAGCTCTTTGGAGGAAGATTCAAGCAGTGGACAGATAAAGTCGGCGCAGTGGTTTCTAGTTCACATAAAATAGTGGACGTATGGAGGAATCCCCAATAAATGTTTACATGATCGACCAATCACTTAAAATATATCATATCAAAACTCCGCTTTCCTTATGAGAACTGTCCCAAGCCAGTATAAAGGAGGAGGAATTTTAAGCGATCCTCAGAACAACATCCTTACAACAGGATGTACCTCAGCATGGTGTAACGAAAAATAGGGTAGCACATATATAAATGGTGATAGGCCCTAAAATACGGCGATCAATCCGGAGCTTTGCTATGGGGCTCAATTGAAGAGGTTGTATCTATGCTTTCTCGAAACCTCACCAGGAATATACTGGTACCAAGGAATCCTTGGCCCCAGGGACTTGTCTCTGCCGATGTTGGTGAGAAACCTGTGGGCGTTGGAAATGGAGGGCTGTGGTTGGTACCCAAAAGCGGGTACTTTCATTTTTAACTTCCCAGTATATGGGAAGTTCTTGTAATCGCCTCGAAAATCGAAATTGAAATTTTCAACTGTTCTTTACGTTTTGAGGTCTATAGAGTATATATAAAGTGTTTTTAGAAAGAAGTATGTATGTGTGTGTGTGTGTATGTACGTATATGCGTTCGCGGGCAGTTTTTCTACGAGCATAACTCACGTAAACAAAGTCGTATTCGTTAAGGTGTCAATCGAAGCGCCTTTGCAATCTTAAGAGCTGATTAGTTTTTGGAAAACTTCGGCCGGGGGGGGGGGTTGCTGTTTTCACCCCTTGAAGGTCAACCATGTTATGCGCTATATCTCACGAACCAAGCATGCCATTTTTATCAATCGACGCGTATTACCATTTACGTGATTCTGTCAAATTTTTGAAAAAATCGTTGAAGCGGGTTTTTAATTTTTTGAAAAAAAGTGCAAAAATTGTTTTTTTTCAAAAACATCAAATTTTTAACTTGATTTTCAACACGCAGTAATAAATGTTTATATAGTTTATATACTCCAAACAGTTCTTGTGGAAAAACCACCAAATTTTTTTTCATCATTACAAAAAAAATTAAATAAAAAATAAAAAATCATTAAAAGTCATCATGTCCTCCATGGTCATTTATGTCAATCATTATATCTCGAGAACCAAATATAATCTTTGCATCATTAAGAAGTCAATCAACGCGTATTAACATTATAATGATTTTTTTTAAATTTGAAAAAATCTTTGTAGCCATTTTTTAAATTTAATAAAAAAATATTGAAAATTAGTGGTTTTTTCATAAAAAAATTAATTAATAATTTATAAAATTAACATCGCAATAATAAATGTCTATCAAATTTATAAACTTTTATCAATTTCTGTAGAGACTAGCAAAATATTTTCTCATGATTTCAAAACAAATTGAATTAAAAATAGAAAAAATCATTCAAAGTCACCATGTAAAAAGACTAAAGTCTAAATACATTGTTGTAAAGTCAATCAAAGTTTATTACTATTTGCATAGTTTGCGGAGATTTTTAATAGTCTTCACAGCACCGTGTTTTGACTTTAATAAAAAAAATGCTTAAATTTTGAAAACCAATACAAATCAAATTTGCAATTGTGGTAATCCACGTTTTGAATGGTAAAATGTTTTGTAGTCAACACTTTTTGAGATCATATGCTTTGAAAAACTTTCATCAAATAAAAAATTGTAGTTTTTAGGAGTTTTGTTCTTTAATATTCGTAAAATTTCAGTTACTTCCGTTATCATTTGTAATACATATATTTTACTTTTTACAAGCAATGGAACCTATTTTTGACTGCATAATCAATGTTTCTCAAAATCAACAGAAAATAAGAAATAATTATTAGTTTCATTGATGTAAAATCGTGATAAAATACAAATTCAGTGATTATGCCGAAGTGCTAGCAGTTTTGACCGCAACTATTCAAAATGGCCATCACGCGACAAAATCTCTTCAGTTGTCGTAATAACAAAAACTGCATTCATGTTTGCCAGCGCTGTTTTGACCTTCAAGCATCGATATGAAAATTACAAATAACGTACAAAAGGCTTTGTAACCTGTCCCCGCTCCGATTGATCCACGTGAATATTAAATCAAACCAATCCACGAAAATCTTTACGTAATCAATTGACGCTCGCGTAGATGTTACGATTAATATTAAGTCATTCCAATAACTTTTATGAGAGGTACATTTTTATTATTAAAAGTAGTATTATTTCCATAATTATAATTGTGTTTAATATTTTTCATATTTATGTAAATATTACTGGGAAGTTGTACGTTTGGACCTAAATGGTCGCACCTCACGGCTTGTTAATACAGTTTTGGACCGGATTTATTCGGCAGCCCTTCTGCATCGTGGTGCATTGGCGTGCTGTTGTGTTTACGACAGAGGTGCCATTACCCGAAAAGCGGCAAGGATGCTGATAGGTCCAAATCATCACCAAGGATTATGAAGGAGTTCAGGCAAGCTTTGGATGAGATCTGGAACCCATGTTCGGAAAAGGAGTACTCATACTTAGTTATGGGCTGCTGATTAGCACGTTTATGGGGGTTTTGGTGCGAGCTTCTTTCGTAACCCTGGCTTAAGAGGCCCATGTTTTAATGATTAATTTCGGGGAAAGCACGTTAAATTCAGGAACTTAATATCATATCAAAAAGGTACTTTCCGAAAATATAATGGAAATGAGAGCGTGTGTTTTTACATTGAAGTTTACATCCAAATGGGATCATAATCTGAAACTCAGTGAAAAGTTAAGCATTATCAATATATCTACTCACGAGACTTAAACAACTATTTCTTTTGACTATTATCTAGTTGCATGCTCGATCCTTTAATTCACCAAACCTCTTCTTACGAAAGTTTCCATTCCAAGTATTACCATCAATTGTAACGTCTGTTAATTTGTGCATCTGCAAAGTTACCGTAAGCAATGGAAAAATTATGTATATTCTATATGCATATTTGTATTGCTATGCTCTTTTGAACGTACATCCCTGAATGAAAATATTTGGGAAATACCAATTGATCGCCATTTGCCAGACTACCTCCCGGTCTATTTTTGGTACTGCAAGTTTTCTTAGAATTGAGAAGTGAGAAAATCCCCGAAAGTATTTTATTTTCGTTTCACGCAGTCTTTTTTATGTATTAATACAAATTTTCAATGGGTTAAAAAAATCGTATTGAATGTTTGCCGCTAGTTTCGAACCGCAATAATGGTTTGCAATTGTTCTGACAATGCAATCGCTTTCATTTTACATTTCAAAGCTGGGAAATTGATGTAATAATATTTGTTTTTTGATTTTTTTCCGAAATCGAAATGTTTGTTATTGCATTTATTCACAAAAAGTAACTTAAAGTAAAAAAAACAAAGGGAGTGGAGATTTGAACCCTCTACCTCGAGAGCAACAGTCGGGCGCTCTGCTCACTGAACCAGCCCGTCTAGTATTCTATTTGCCCATCGTTGCTATGTATTGTGCTCACTTTGAATTATAGGACAAACTTCCATTCACTTTTTCGTTCGGTACGCTTTTTCTGGGTTCACTCCTCTCGCTCACTTTTCGTTAGAACCTTCGTAAAGGGAACTAAACTTTCAATAAATGCTAAGCTATATTGTATAAAATTATTTCTTTTACAGAATTCTACACCACAATGTGCTAATGGTGTTGTATTGGTGAGTGACTATTTTTTGTGCTGGGCACTAACTCTTATATTTGCACATCATTGCTATGGATTGTGCTCACTTTGAGTTTTAAGACAAATTTCCGTTCGCTTTTTCGTTCGGTTCCGCTTCTGGACTCACTCCTCTCGTTCACTTTTCGGTAGGACCTCGGTAAAGGAAGCTAAACTCTAACTTTTATACTCAAAACAATATCAGAATAATTTTGAAATTTTCCTAAAAGACTATCCACTATCAGTGAAAAACAAGATGGTTTTGATCAACAAACGTAGGAAAAGAAATCAAAGGAAATTTAATAAATGGATTTTATTAGAAGTAAAATGGAAGTTGTGATGTACTAGAAATAAAACTGTCGGCAACAAAACACTAATTGTCATTATATTGGTGTAATTGTGCAAATACCTTACCCTAAAATGCATCAAATTTTCATGCTATAGGAGTCACGGATTTAAAAAATTGAAAATGATAAATAAAAGCAAATTAATAAATTTTCAAAATTGGAAATCATTAAAATTAAAACTCGAATCAATCCTAAGCAATTAAAGGAGTCATAAAGATTCGTGGCAACAATAGCAAGCAATTTCTTCGGCGAAAGTATGCGCCAACATTCCATCCATGAAACATTTTACCCACGAAAAAATGGTGAATGTGCTGTTCTTGATGAATGGATGAAATCTGTGAGTGCACAGTAGCATCTTTCATGCCATGAGACTCATCTCACGGCAATCCATCGCAAAAATAATTTATCATTTCCATTGAGAATTTATGCTGGACAAAATTCACTTCCTGGCCATTCTGCATCTCTACCCTCACATTTACCACGGTCATGCATTACACCCTCCGCCAACGCAACCATTTGTCCCAGCACCTATCATGTTTCGTCTGCGTCCGCGTCTCCCGTGCATGAACAGGACCCAGGATGTGCGAGTCCTCATAAATTTTTAACTACTTGCCTTAAATTATAAACACTCAATTATAAGTGCTGCGGGGCGGCAATTAACGTAAATCTTGTGCGAAACGATCAAATGTTTATTTGAATAGTGAATGCGCCTGCCCATCGCACAATTATTCACGACGATTTAGTGGCGTCTCGAGTGGACCTCGGGAGGATCCTTGCGGCCGTTACTTCTAGTAATAATTTCTCGGCTAATACCGCATAAATTTCGGTTTGATGTCCCCGGCCGATGAGCATTACTCTTGCCTTTGGCTGGGTGAGTCCTTAATTCGCCGTTTATTTTTTCAATTGCTCGGATAGATAGATGGAAAGATAGATTGGTTGGTTGCCCACCGCTTTCCCGTTACATGATTAGATTGGCTATCAGTCTGCATCTTCGATTGCACCTCTGCGGCGTGAACGAGCTCAGAAAACATTGGCCGGGACTTATTGTCCCCGGCGAGGCGCGGACAGATACAACGTAAGACACACTTGGCAGTATCTCTTAATTGATATCTTAGCCCGATATCCTCTTTTCATAGGGGCATTTGTTTTCGCAGGCCGCCGGATAGAACGACTTATCCGCGAAACGCACATGCGTGAGTGGGTGGGTGCTGGGATTGGGTCCATTTCATTTGCATACTACACAAGCCATTTGCTCGACCCGCGCTGCACTCCAGTTGAGATGTCTAGTCGCCCGACGTTCAGATACATGCCGCAGATACACATGCGAGTAGATCACGTTACCGTGGCGGGTGTATTGTTCGCGTAATTAAGACATCAATGCAGCCATCACGTCAATCTGTAATCTGCCTGCCATTCTACTCCACATCTTGATCCGCGAAAAATGGACAGGCCCCGACCTTCTTGCTCCGGGGACGACTGTGCAGGCTCGACTTTATCTGGGCAGGGATCGCGATTCGCGGCTAAGAATTTGATTACTATTAGTCATAAGTGCGAGCTATGCCAGTCGCTCAAAAGATAGATACAACATGGCCGCTAACAAGCATTAAAACAAATCTCGTTGCTCTGCGCGGCTAATTAATGACCATCTCCGAATAATTAATGACTTGGAAAGACGAGCATAGCGCAGCGAGCAATTCGAATTAAATAAGATATTGAGGCAAAGGTGAAATGTTGCGCTGAGAAAAGAAGTGCTGCAAAGTATCTGTTTGGATGAGCGCGAGCTTTGAAAAAAGATACTTTGAAGTGATAGAGTAATATGGTCGCGAAATGGAGATGTTTCCTATATTTTCCATGAACGCTAGTTATGTGTCATGATCATCGAGACATTTATTGAATTCTATAAATTTGCATTGCAAACATGTTTTGGAAATCTTTGAATGAATATCACCTAAACGAAGGAGAATGAATTAGCTTAGTTTCGATTCAATTTCTTTTTGCTGTTTTCAACTGGAACACAATATTTGGCAAATAGTCACCACTCCTGTACAGAGCGGACAACATCGCGTGTAGGCGGTATGAAATCAAAGAGAAATTTTGATGTTTTTAGTTTTGTAGGTTTTCTGCGTGGCCGGGAAAAGATACTGCACCTAATGGAAGTATCTGTTGCTCGTAAAAGCTGAAGTACAAGTTCAAATTGATGGTGTAGTCCACATGCTCCGCATTGATGAAGCTGAACACTATGACATCGCAGAATGGATCTGAACGTAGGCTTTTTCCAAAATGAAGTGCGAAACGTTGGAGGAACTAAGTTTAATCCACATTTTCTGAACTTTGTGTCAGCATTATTGTATTGTTTATTTCACCAGAATTGGTTCTAAAAAAATTCGTTTGTTTCATGCAATCTTTTCAAAGGGATTTTCATCAGTTTCGTGACATAAATCTTTGATAAAGTGCTGGAAGCCGAAAATGTCAGTTATATCAAGCGGGAAGCTTCATTCATCAGCTTTTAAAGAAAATGCAAAGTTTAAAAGTGTGCTCCTTGATTTTTGGATTCAAAGTTCATAAGAAGCTTGTTACTTGTTGTGTTTGCATTTTTGTATATTTCAAGTTTAAATATTTGCGCGCTTCCTTTCCGTTGCCAATCAAAGACACTTTAGAGAACGCTGCTGACAGTGAGTGATAGTTGTCACTTTTGATATTATTGTCGACCGAGTAATTTTCGACGCATGTTCCGTAACTCTAAAATGTAGTTCTTTTGGATAAATAAAAACCAAGACACAAAATTACTAAAATAAAACTATTTATTACCAAAATTGCTAAAAATTTCGCCAGCAGCTAGAGAACACAGTCAAAAACCTTTATGGAACTTTTCGAATAAAAACGAGGGATAAACTGAAAACAGCAAATTGCGTGTCTACCTAATAAATACAATGCGAGCCGATCGAAACGTATGTAAATGATATTTCGGTGGTCAAAGGCGTCAAAATGCTTATAATTCACCAGGTCGCAACATTCTTGCTACGTTTGTACGTGCGAACCAGTGAACATATGTATGTGGAAAACTGGAAATTCTGGCACCGAATTCGAATACGAATAAATTTCCGTTCGATTCTCGATAGCCCAAGAGATTTTTGATTGCGATTGTGATGTGATAATGCTGAGCTTACTACGAGCATACATGGATGGTTTCAATTTCCACCTGAGCCTCCGCGGAGGACGCAGTCACAATTGTGGTCGCGGGTGCAGACGCAGCGGTTCGTCAACCTTTTTTCCCTCCCAACAGTTAGACGATTTCATAACTAGCATATTTTTTTCAGATTGATTTCTTTTCAGTGTTGCACGACGATGATCATTTGGTTCTTGTTCTTGTGACTGTTCTATGCTGATGACGATGGTGATGGTGATGTCTTTCCCGCATAGAACATTTTGGGATGTTTGTTTGTGGTGAGCAATTAGACGCGACGTTACTCGTATCAATTTATTACCAATAATTTAGAAGTTACGACCTCTGGTGAGGCAAATGATTTGCAAAGAGTTAATTAAATGTGATTGATTGAGGATCCATGTGTGCAGCGATCATATCCAGGTCAATGATGGACAAATAGTTTTGGGTGATATATCAAAGATAGTGAAGCGGCAAATGATTTCAATGGTGTATTAATATGTTGGACATGAATAGAAAATATTTGGCAATAACTTGAGTTTTGAAAGATTAATTTAGTAATGTGGTTTTTTGGAAAGTCTTGTTATATACAAGTACGCTAAAAAAAATTAATAAATGTTAATGATGAAATCTTATATTTATTCAATAAGTTCCATTTGCAAACAACTGGTCAACAAGTATACTTGCGAATGGCTAATAAATAATATGATTTCCTGATTTAAAATGCTAGTCAATTTAACGAGGGATAACATCAATCAATCAAAAAGACCTGCATGGAAAGCCTAAACATATTCCTTTTCACTATTAAACCAGCCAAACTTCCCAAAAACAGAATGGTTCTTTAAAATATTATATAGATTTTAAAATGGACACTCAGTTTCCATTGGATTAAAACCAACAAAACTTGTCCAGCTAATCGAAAATTTTGTCTGTCCAATAGCCAAAATTCAGATTAAAATATTAAGGCTGATTTATTTATCTCTTAACTTTAGTTTGAACGTACTGTTTGAAGGCTATTTTATCGTTTTGTTTTACATCATGAAATCGTTAAACCAATTTATGGCAACAAAGGCGCCTGATTTGTTCCAGATTCTATTCCTATTTCTCCTAAATAATCAATTCTTTCGCAGCATAACGCACATTCTCGATGTCTAATTGAAATTGCAAAAGAAGTCCCAGGGTCCGTTGCAAATGATCCTGGTTAATCAGTCAAATGTGTTCCATGAAACCTATTTCACTATTCAGACCTGAAACAAGGTCACCAAATGTACAAAACGCTGACCAGATATCAATCCCACTCTCCACGAAATTTCTCACGCCCAACAAGCAAACACTAAAGTTTTTATTAAAGTTTATTCAAGTCAGACGCTGCGGGTGTGATACCAATGCTTCAAAAGTGTTTGGACGTCGTCAGTGTTTGCCGATTGTTGTCCCGATGATTTGCGGTCCACCGGCTCCGTCCCATCTCGTCCCGTGTCCATTCATTTCTCATCGCCTTTTGAATCCTTTTTGCCTGTCGCGACCATTTAAAAAACATTTTTACAAAAGGCTCCATAACTCATTTTCTGTTCGATGAAATTTAATACTTACGTTCTTGCACTTTTCAATAATGCCAGTGCTCGGCTTCGTGGCCCAAAAACCAGCAGAGCTCCAAAAAAACGGTGAAACGCGTCGAAGAACAACAGATATTTGGCTGCGAACCACAAGGATCGTGGTGTTGGCTTCGCCTGTTGCCGCTGGTAAAAAAGAGTCCTCCAGCCGTTTTTTTTATTTCCACGTCCGTGACTGCGGCCATCCGATCCATGCAAAGCATATTTGTCAGGAGCTCCTTTCACTGGAAATTCCGGATCGTGGTGCAACAAAAGGGCGTGGCCAGCTCGGAAAGAATCAACTGAAGTCTTTTGTGAAATTCAAGCGGATGCTCAAACATACTTATTGGTGGTTTTATTTCTTCGGTCTTCATGGAAATCAAAAAACCAGGCTCATAACACTTTGTATGCATAGAAAAATTCAAAAGAAGTTATCATAATAACTACTGGAGCGATTTGAGAGTGAGAAATGTGGTTCAAAAATTAATATCCATAATGTATTTCTCGTATGATTCATTTCTGTTTACAATCAAAGCCTAGAAATGGTTTAATACCACTTTCTAATGTTCCCACAATTTAATCAGTTCTATTGACACCAATTTTATTCAGAGTCTTCTTCACACGCACACACGTTTAACGATGAGTATTTCCAACAAACTCAACGAGTTACTCGCCTGAGTCTTTCGTATTAATTGACTCAAGCTATCGAGTCAAATCTTTTGTTTCCACCTTAATCCACCACTCCGAAGCCATTTGGGACAATTTTTATAATCACTTTTATTGCCGCGTGATAGCCGTGACTAATTTAGTCGGGACGGATTTTCGCTTCGTACGACACTCACGATGTGTGTTTGGTGTTATGTAAATTGCTGCCCACACCGCGCGGTGTCGTTTAAGAGCAGAAAGTGTTATACATCGATTAGTATCTCTGCTAGTTGTTGTCATCATTCAAATCTGAATTAAGTCTGGAGTGGATCGTCGAACCGCGCGATTCATCACACCCTTGATGGAGCGGCCACCCTGAGAAAGCTCGATTTTCGGAGTAGAACAGGAGTTTGAGGAAGCCCAGTAGTTTTTCCGGCTGCGATTCACCTATGCAGATTTCAGGGTTCCCCAATGTTTGGAAGATCAAATCATTCCATTGGTTATTGAGAATCAGATGGCGTAGATGATATACAACGGTTCAAAAGTCGGCTAGTCGGCTGGAAGCAATTCTTCTGATACATCCCCAAACTTGGGTGTAAGTTACCACGACAGATCTCCATCTCATACTTGAAATCTTGTCCCCACCAATGTGAGGCTCTTTATCTCGCCGGCAACACCCTCCACGCAATATTCCTGCTTGCCCGGGACAACACTTAACCAATTTAATGGTGAGTCATAAATTTCGATTGGATTTTTGTGAGCTTTCAATCGACCCGACGCGACGCTAGGCAGCAACAATCCAGCTCCTCTGCAGACAACCGTGGTTTGATGCCACGACATTTTGGCATATCAGATGTGGACCTTCTAAGCCGGACGCACAATGACTTAATCTGTGAATTAATGTTTGCTTTGGAACATTAAACCCAAAACGTTCTTTTTTGTCCATATCCGCGGAGTGGCTAATATGTAGAATCAGTTGGCCTAATCGATCAGCAGGTGGGAGCAATGGTTGGATTCGATTTATCTGGAATGCCATTTCGAGGCCTTCTTCGTAGCTTGCCAATGCGAAAAAGTAGTTATTTATAATTCAATTTTGAATTTGTTGGATAGATGAAAATAGTTGGTAGGCATCTCTACTGCGTGTTTTGCAGGGAATGAAATTGATCAGAAAAAAGGAGTTGCTACTGTAGTTGAATTATGTTGCAAATTTGAGAAACTTTCAATTGTTTAAACATCCTTTTTGAACCACAGCTTGTAAATTTTACTTCTGGATACTTGTTTCATTGGAAATTGGAAACATTCAACATTGTCTATGATTGGTTTCTAACCCTGAAGATAGTAGTCCTTTGCGTAGGTCCTCCGTACCACATAGTCAACAAGAAGTTCTGAAATGAATAAAATCATTCGTTAGTAAATTCATGGTCTATTGAACTGTTTTCCATTCTTCGTTTACTTGACGATGAAAAAAAAATCAAGATCACTTTTTAGTAATTAATTTAATAAAAAACATTATTATAATATTATTATTGTGTCCAATTTGCAAACTCACTTCCTTTGGATAACGTTTTAACATTCAAACATCAACAAATTTGGTTGTTTACTTTTTCACTTTCCGCTTCATCATAACATCGCATCTCAGATTGGTCCATCATTTACTTCTGATTTCCAATCTTGATTGCAAATATCTACCACGATTTCGATGCTTTGAAATTCTTGGATTCGAAGTAATTTCTCATTCCATTGGTTTTATTATAGTCTTCTATTTCACAATTGTTTGAAATACAAACAATAATCGTTTAAGGGGAGAAATCACATTAAGAGGTCTATTTTTACGCTATTTTCGTGATTGTTTTTAAAGGAGATGAAATGATTAGAACTAATTGAAATCAAAAAGGTTATTTTATTCATATTTTGAACCATATTTCGTAAATTTTTCATGTGACTATCATCAAAATTTGCAAAGTTAGAAGCTGTTCCTCATGGACGAACTTTGAGATTATATTAATTTTAAAAATATTCTTCTTAATGCAAAAAGGGTGCAAAAACATAACATTGTGTTCAAACATGTCAAAAACATGCAATTTTCTACTTTTTTCATCACAATTAGGTTCATGTTCTTAGGAAATATGTTGTGAACGAAAAATAGAATTTGTAATGATTACAGATAAAAATGGTG
Organism: Oxycera nigricornis; assembly: GCA_963942545.1. NCBI lineage: Eukaryota > Metazoa > Arthropoda > Insecta > Diptera > Stratiomyidae > Oxycera > Oxycera nigricornis. The sequence continues at coordinate 125,519,152 of OZ012659.1, read as the reverse complement.
ACTCCAGGAATGCCCACCAGCAAAAAACTTGGATGGCGATCGTTCATGGACATCACTTTTCAACTCCACTATTTCCGGCGGAAATGATTTGAAAAAATTACAAATTACTTTAAAACATGAATAAAATATCCTTCAAGTTTAAACAAATTTTGATTATTCCTCCTCTGTTAAAAAAACTCACGAAAAACACCAAAACTTCGGCCTCCTAAACTTCCGTAAGAGTCCCGTCTAAAGTTTCTTGTTTTGCGCGGCAAAAACAAACTAAATAACATGTTGCACCAGTTGCCTTAGATTGTATTTAAAAATACCTAATTAATTTGAAAAGAGATATGAAAGAAAAATGAATGAAAATTGCCGAAAGATTGAATATTTTCAGATTCTCCCGTTAGATATCATTGTCTGCAATTTCATCCGATCGTTGTACTTATTTTAATGCTCATTTTCTCGACTAAACGTAAGTCATGTGAACATTTTATTTGATGAAAATAACAATAGGTTTTTAAATTTACAGTATTTAGAAATTCATAATATGAGAAGCAAAATTTCTGCTTAAATAACGTTGATAAATAAAAGTTAATGTTGACCGTTGTCTTACACTCGTGAAGACTATCAACACTTTCTAGTGGTTTACACAAAATCAATAAAATTAAAAACATTATTAATTTAATAGATTATCCAGTACTGAATTCCAGCTTTTCTCTTGCACTACAAATTAAGTAAAATGGCAGCATTAGAAAGTTAACTTCTGAATTTTAAGGAGTGGAATGTTCGTTTATTATTTATAGATCTTTTTTGATAAATTAATGTTAAACTTGGACTTATGAAACAGTTTTTCCAAGCTTTGGATGAGAACGGTAAACGTTTCAAATATTTTTGTCAAGCATTTTCAGCCCTTTAAGCCTGGGTCTATTTTTTCAAATAAAACCAAAATTCTCATAACATGATTTTTAGGTACTACATATATGCAGAATTAGTGTAAAAACTTTTATTTTGGTCGGCGAAGCTAAGAAATATATCTATATAGCGATCCAATAGAGCGTGTGTGAGGGCGCTTAGCAGGTGCTTAAACTTTAAACGCGTTTTTCTCGAAACAACGTTGTTACCGATTGGGATGAAATTTTTTACTGAATATTCAGCACATGTGTAGTTTCAACTCCTACCAGATTCAGAATTTTTGATAAAATTTGAACGATTATATTGAACAATTTAATTGCAAAAAACGGGTCAAACAATTGAAAAACTCGCCATTTTGTTTTTGTTTTCGCCCAAAATGCTTAGTTCTGCTACGGGCAATCGCCAATCAATTACATTTTAACATGCCATTCGGATTTTTTGTTTCAGATGCTCCGGTGAGGAGATGTTATGTCAACCAAATTTTTGCGTGCCTCCGCGAAAGCTGCCATTTTGTAAATAAAAGAGCAGAAAAAATTTCTGAAAGTTCAATAGTTGCTTGTCGATGTACAAAAGTTTTATACCATTGAAATAAATATTTATATTAAACAAAAATATTGAAATTTGGTTTAAAAGACCCAGACTGCCCTCTTAATGGGCCACAAATCCATTCTCTTAAAATCGACAATAACCTCACAAATCAGTTGGCTCGCATTGAATGGGTAGCATGAATAAGCTCCGTATCAGCCACCAAATATTATTTTTGAGAGACCACAAATTCTTTACAGATTTGAGAAATTATTGAAATTTCTACTTTTCTATTTCCTTCTATTTAAATTGATTTAAAAATTGTCATTTCAATAAAATTCTGGATTTGTTCTTATCATTTGAGCGCCCAAAATCATGCTCAAAACGACTTTTTGGTGTTATTCTGTTATCGAGTTTGTATTTGCAAGGTAGTTTACCATTTAACGAGATGATAACATTCATTGAATGATGTTTTTAATGCCTTTTCTCGTTAATAGAAATCATTTTATTGGAAAATGTTAGACCGAGACAATGCGTTGTTTGAATATCAAATTTGGGTATGAATAAATACATCCACATTAAATTGGAATTTTTTGATGGTTGATGGATCTCATCAGAAAATTATAAGAAAACAAAACGTGAATCTGGTTCAGAATAGTAGGTCAAAATGCATGAATATCAGAATAAACTTAGGCTGTAATATATTTCAATGAACAAAATAACATGCAAACATTTCCTAGCAAAGTTTAAAGTTTACAATTAATTATATTAATTATTTCTTCTATTTTATTCGAAAGAAAAGAAAGAAAAATGCAGGACAATTTTCGATTTGGCTGTCATTCAAACATCTCACTTTTAACATTCTTAAAAAAGCGATAGTAAATTCTGTTGATACCACAAACTATTTCACACATATAAAAGTTGTAGAAGCTTACATCTTTTACGAGACATTTAATTTGTTTTGGAAGCCCCTTTTTTCATTGTTTTACGAGCCAATAAATATTGTCCAGATCTATTTTGTGTAGTTTCGACTATCGCGAAATTTCTGTTAATCGTAAATTATCTTATTTCGAACCACTTCCTTGCAATTCCAGATGTAGTCCAAAGCATTTGAAAGCTGACAGGGCATTTTTGTATGATACTAAAACCTTATGGTAGTGTAAATATTTTTTTTGAATGTTTATAACATGAACAGGACAAGTCTATTTTCATTCCCGTAAAAAAATGTTGAAAGTATCTTCGAAAAAAGATCCTGCATCCAACATGGCGACTCGCCTAAAACAAGATGGTGGCACTTTCAGCTTCACTACACCGCGAAATTGCGTTCCAGGTGACACCTCACACTGCGATCGAATTTCATTCTAAATTCCTGTCCACAGGCAAATTTACAAGGTGTTAAAAATGTAATGCCCTCCTGCCGATCAATTTACGAGGAAAAAATTGCAACAAGCATAGTTGAAATCCGAGGACAACTCGCTGCGAGTGGCGAGGTCCCCGTGCAGACCATGCCAGGCCAGGCAGGCCTCCAGGTCTTCGGGGCCAGGCTCGAGGTAAAAGAACAACAGCACTTTGTCACCGCGATCCACGGTCCGATCCGCGGCATTTGTGGCGCTTTGCTGGATCTCGCTTTGCAGGAGGAGTCTGCCGGGGTCTGAACGCGTCCGAGCGTTAAGACCCCGTTCGCGCGGCGTGGAGTGCGGGGTGGAGTGGCAGGGCTCGGGGCCGGGCTGGATCAGGGCCGGGGCTATCGCCAAGAGCGCTACCGCGCGTCACGTTGTTGTGTTAAATGTCGTCTTGTTTGGTAAAATGGTTGTCACAACAGTGCCGAACACGATTTTGCATATAATACGGACGAGAGGCCGAGCGTCGCCGCCGCGTGCAAACGGGAGGAGTAAGCCGTGGCGCGGAGCCTTTCTTTGTCATCCGCCAACGTCGGGGGCCAAAAAAGAGTACCATGGTCGCTTGGGCAGGGTTGCCGATCAGCACTGGGTCTTTTCGAGCCGATCTCCTCGCGCAAGGAGAATGGATCCGAGGCGGCACACCCTGCAAAAACGTTTTTTCATATTTCTATGACACGCAGCACACAATATCGTCAGGATCAGAAAGGGAAAATCGAAAATTAATTCTGGCATGGTATTGTGTTTTAATAGATGAAAATTTTCAAGGCTACTATTCATCACATTCTGGTCCAAAATAATTTCCTTGAAACTTTCTCGGAAGTTTTTGGTGGAAATGATCTCTACAGAAATTATTTTGGAAGGAGAATATCGACGAAAATTATAGAATCACTTTTTACTGTAATTTCTTTATTCATGAATTATTTTGAATTTAAGGGGTCTTTTAGGTTACAATTTTGGAAAAAATCTGAATTTTTTTTTAAAGATTTCCTGAATTATGAAAGTATAAGCAAGGTCCACCTCTTGATCAAGAAGCTCAAGAAATTTTGAAGCCAATATACGAAGATTTAACTTCGAATGATTTATTAGAAAGATACTTCGTAATTCGTAAAAAAAGTAAATGCGATTTTCTAGAATTCATGTTTTTTCTAAGCTGACGGACCCGATTTTAGATAAACTACTCAGCCGATCCCTCTGATTTTTTAATATGTTGTTGTACACATATATGACTATAGCCGGTAGCGGAATCATTATAATCGGTAGCAAATTTTCTGATTTTCACTCAATTTTCCACCCTGAAAATTAAGTTTTTTTAAAAAAATGTCCGCCATTTTGTTATTTTTCAATGAAAATAAATCATTCATTCATACCTGACATAGAAACTTAAACAACGATTAATTTGGCGATGATCCAGTCACCTGAAATCACGCCCGCCGTAATATTTTGACGTTTTTTAAAAAAAAATTATGTTTAAAAAACAATAAAAAACTCCAAAAAAAACTTTTTTACGCCCATGGTACCAATTAATACACATATGTACAAAATTGCAAAATGATATCTCTTTTCTTTCTATTGAAAAAAAGGTAAACTTTCTTATTTTGAAAATCGTAACCTAAGATGGCATACTTTAAAATGGAGAAAAACTGCAGTGTGTTTCTTGTGGAACTATTGAAAATCAATTCATCATGAAATAAGTTGTGGCGGTGTTAGGTTGGTCAATTAAAAATTGAGAATTTTCTCGACATCTAGGGTTTCAATGAGGTTCTGAAAATCAAAGCTTATTTTAGATATTTGATGAATGCTTTCAAATCCTTCAGATTATTTTTTTGGAAGAACATCCATTCGAGTTCATGGGACGACCAATCTTGCCTTAATTACATTTTCACGGACATTGCCGCGTTTGGTGATGGTGGCTCTAAACTTTACTACGAATAAAACTGGCCATTGGCACGGGAGTCTGTTTTGTGCAGAAATCTGCAAACTACTTTTTGGTACTACTTCTTATCGTCTGGAAAGTATTATGTACTGAAGTATAAATACGGAGAATTACTGAAAATTGATGGAGAGAGTGATTGAAGGAAACGGATGTGGTTATAGTCGGTAGGAATCCGGCATGCTGAGAGGCGGGAGCTGATCGGTATCTTTGGAAGATTTCCACCTTCCAAGGTATAAAAAATTTTGTTATTTCTACGAACAAATGACTTCAAGGGATCTCCTTTTGTCGACACATTCAAAAAAGTTTAACCTGAACAAAAATCGTTTAATACGCAACAAAAATTAGCCTAATCAATGACACTACAGCTCAAATGGTGCCACAACTACACTCTCTTCAATTATTGCGCCCATTTGCCAACATTTTCCAGTAGTCAGTAGTAATACTCCGCGTAAAACAAGGATAACAGCTCAATTATCTTAGCACAGTGTGAATTATCGCTAACATCGTTATTCATGAATGCTTCCAAAGGCACTGATCAGTTCATTCTAACCGACATCGTGACCTTGGAAAGAAGCTACATAGTTACTTGAATCTTTCAAAGTTCCCACATGAATATCTGGGATGTCTCCGCCTCATTCTCAGTCTGCACTCCTACCGGCAGCTCTAGTATCGCCAAAACCCACAAAATGAGACAAAAGTGCGATGCCACCGCCATCCGCAACGCAAAACAGCAATCGAATCGGGTGGATCTGAAGAAGTGAAGCACCGCGGAGCCAGCGATGTGAAAAAGTGAAGAAGTGAAGAAGCGAACAAGCGGTTTTTGAGTGCGAAGGCAGGCGGCGGCCACGTATGCCATACGAGCGAGTGGTGGTTTAGCGGCTTTGCTACTCCAGCTCGACGACGATTGGAAACCGCCCGAGCTATCGGCCAACCCAGCACCAAGGCCAGACCTGGCCAGGCCAGGTAACTTCATGGATCGCGCGCATCATGATCATGAAGAGGAAGGAATCAACTCCAGTAGTTGATTACAAGTGTACGATTATGTTGCGTACACATGTAGGACAAGCTGCGATTCGAATGAATAGCCCCAGCGAGAACCGAAGAAGAAGGCTTGCGGAGGAACACTGACCACGGCCTACGAAGAAGCCAAGATTGTTGCGAGGTGATACTGCAAGGCGGCATTGGAGCGGTAGTCAAAGCGTCCAAGATCATGGCAGTGGCCGCGAGTTCTGCTGTTTGAGCGGTACCACATAATTACCGCTGGCTCCCGCATTTGCCAACGCCCCATTTCTGGCCTTCAATGGCCTTCCGCCTCTATTTCTCGACGCCTTTGCGAAGTCACACTGCAGTGCATCTTCGCTATTTTCGTGAGGACGCGCCAGCAGAGCGAGCATGCAGAAGCACTTGCGGTTGATTCCGCGGCGATAGATTATCTGCAGCGACCGCAAGTATGCAAGAGGTTACCAGGTGGAGTTATCTGCTCAACGGGTTGTCCCAGGAGTGAAGGGATTTTTTTCCATCCCGAACATAGGGCGATCATGAAAGTGCTTCAGGAAATGGACGAATTTTCGAAGATGTTTGAGAACCACGGAAAGAAGTGAAGCACCAATGTTGCTCATCCGAAGAGCTCATGCAAGAACTGCTCAACCTGGCAACGTTCGCTAATCCGGAGGATAAACTAACTGGTCTGGCTCGCCAAATGCACAGATGTTCGTGCAACTCACTTCGTCCAAAAATCGTACATCCGACTGTGACTTCCATTTGCTGCGACAAGAAAGCAACGGGTTTCGCTTCTTGGACGTTTTTCAGGTTGCGCCCGGGCAATCTGGCCAGGGATCTATCTTGTGGGCTGCGACTGCTGCACGGGGTCTCTCTCCCAGCTCCGGAGATCCAGCAAGACTCCGTTCCCGCCGAACCCCACCGCCACACGACAAATCGCCTTCACTTCCTTCCTCGTGCTCGTTTTTGCCGGGCCACCACTACTTTTTGCCCAGCCTTGATTTTATGATCGATGTCTTTTAGGAGGTGTTCCGTGTGATCCGAGGATGTGTCTCCAAAGTCGCACGGGAAGCAGCTAGCCTGCTGGCATGTCCGTCTGTCTGTCTGACATTCGATGTGCTAGTTCATCCAGTTGCAACTGTTTAGCCAGCGAGCTTTCTTTGGTGGTTGCTCAAGAACCCCGCATTGGGCGCCGAGGTCTTGGCTGTCGTCTTCCCGGGCCGCTTGACTTCTGGTCAATCTGCTTGCACACTTTTGACTTCTTTGGTTGGTCTTTAGCAGTTCTTGCTACTGTTGCTGATCCATTTGATTTGATGGCCGATGGCGTGCTCGCGTCCTCAAGCCAAACGATATTTCCGTGTCATTTGCGATGCCACGACATGCCATGCCATGCCAATCGATGAGGAATCAATTTTTTGGGATGGAACTTTCGCCGGTAGCTCTCGGCCAGACCTCTTGCGCCGGCGAAGCTTTTTTCCTGGGTGGGGCACACTCAGCATGTTGACAGTTTTTGTATGTTTGCATAGCCATTGGCCAGGTGAATGGTGATTACGGATCGGTTTTGAGGCGAATTCTTATTTTAGATACGCATAAATTGTGGGATTGTGGCGAGTATCCAATCAGAGATAGAAGACTGTTTTTGCGGTGCTATTGTTTTTTTGGTGACTATTTGACTCTCGAGTTTTCGATGTGAAAGAAATGTAAGCCATTATGAAATAACTGTTTCTTTACTTCTTTGTTAGTTTGAGAAATATTTGCAGCCATAAGAGGAGGATTACCTACTTTTCTCATGCCTTTCTCTATGCACAGTTCATGTTTTTTTTGTTATCGGCAAAAGTGATTTAGTAGCGAATTAAATATTTTCCTTTCAGCAAAAGTTCATTTATGATTCACTTGAAAACGTTAGAGGTGATTTAACAATATTCAACATAAAAGATCATGGCGAAACAATTTGTATTTCTGCAGTGAAATATTAAGTCTCTTCTACTTCATTAAATAAATTTTCCTTGGAAGCTTACAAATGCGGTGAAGAAAACGTTTTTCAAAGTCAATTAGTTACATAGTTCAGAAAAACACATTTTTTGAAATAATTTGCTTGTAAATATTCGGGTAAAGTTTGAATTGTAAAGAAAAGAAGTTATTAAGCAATGAAAGGACCACAACTGTACTTATGCTCTGCCACATGAACGCACAAGTTTTGCAGAAACTACCCTGGTGTATGAGCAGACCCTAAACTAGTCGCAAGTAATTTTTAAACTTGTTTGGAAGTCGGAAACATTTAAAAAACTAAAAGAATTTTTTGAACAATATAATAAAAAAAAAATAAAAATTTTTTTTTAAAATTTTTAAAAAAATTAATGAATATCATTTGTACCGTAAATGTAATCTAAATCGGGGTTACGCTTTGGAGACACGTTTTGCATATAATTTTCAAGTTTCATATAATCCCTAAAAATAGGCAAAATAACCTTTTTAAGTGGAGGAACCCCCATAATTTCTCATGGGACCATGACCGCCGCGAATTTTTTGCCATAGTAATAGGGGAACCCCCTCTGTCGATTCCCTTTACTCTCAGCATCTTTCGGGAGGCCATAATCTTAACCCTTACCAACATTTCAAATGCCTTGTTGTATGAACTCATCAAGGTATCTGAAAGCAGATTTTCTCACAACCGTCGTAAATCAATCTCAGCATACAACAGTTGGATGAAAACTAAAGCTTCCTCAAAAACTTTCGCATTTCACGCCAAAATTCAGGCTGATATTATATTAAAGGGCAAACTGCATCCTTTTCACAAAATTTTCGGAAGTATTCACAAACAATATCCAATGCAATCTGAACGAACAGAACTTACTATTAAAACCAATGTTTATTGATGTTGCATCACTACCATCAACAAGGCGGAGCGATAAAGTCTTTCTTGGCTGGAACCATGCACCATGTCCACGTCATCTTCGTCGTTACCATGATTAAGATGGTTCAGCATAGTCTAAGTATCTATTTGCTTTTCTTGTACAGTTGTTTTGTCTAACGTTATCATTCCTAGCCACCTCTGAGCCTCATCCGTGTGTGTCTCCTTGCTGAGCCACCGCCGTGCTGCTCCCGATGGAGGAGCTAGGCAACAGTCTGCAGTCCGGCAAGGAACATATGCTCTACAATGGTGCCACGACTATCGCGATCGCATCGTATCTTGCCAAATGATAGGTTGATTTGTTTGCTCCAGGCATACTTTACATACCGATCGTGTGTGCATTTATGGCGCATATCTATCTGTTAGTTCATTACTAGTATCGTCCTAGTGCATGAGAGGATACAGTGCTGGACGAATGGATTGGTATATCAGAGTGTCTTGAATTTGGGCCGGAAGACTATTTGTTAGTAACACCAACAGCAACAGGAACAGGTCTACTTAAGGTTCAAATGAACCGGAAAGGGCAAATCCCTGAACTTTCATCAAATTATCTTTCAAGCAACAGAAATTATTACTAATTTTGTAGCTCTTATACAAAACCATCCATAGAGCACTATCATCTCTTTGAAAACCGTACATACGCCCCAGCATCCTAGACTTACATTCTTGGCGCACCTATTCCGCTGATCCTGTTTAAGATCCGGATACGCCTCGGCTGTAAACAACGACTTGCATCGATCGTTTCGAGGCTAACGTATTTGACGGGTACCAGTACGTAATAGCAGGCAAGCGCATTTTTACGCATTTCTCGAAGAATGTATATGATTGACGATGATCGTTAGTGTGCTTCGATTGGCCTGTCTTCCATCAATTTATATTTGCGACAAGATCATGGCAGCCTCCAGGACAGCATTTAGTGAATCGATAGCGGAGAGCCGCCTGGCCGGGCTAAGGCTTCAGCTCCACAACGGGAAACGACCATTTAACACCAGGCTGCACCGAAGCAGTTGTTGCAGCAGCAGCACTCTCAGGTAATTACCGCCGATCAGTATGGAAGCCTGCCTATTTCGTAATTATTCAGATCCCACGATTGGACGTGATAAATGAACATGTTAAGAAGCCATTTTCAAGCGGAATATCCGCTGGCTCGCGTTATCGATCGGACGAATGAAATTCTGAGCCTGCTATCTTCCAGGGATCATAAGTGATTGCACTGAGTTACCAGGCATACCAATGCGGCCCTCGGTGCTCCAACTTTGCGCAAGATCTTGCCTACATACCACGATGACTCCTTTCGTCATCTTCATTACTCGCCTGATGATTATAATTATTAATAATATTATTTCCATCCGTTGGGCGAAATTATACGTATGTGGTTGGTATTTTAACAGTCGCTGCGATCTTGAGCTGCACTAGGAAATTTCCATGTTGCAGTGCTGAAGGCGATTGATCAAGTTGAAAACACGCTGAGTATTTATTTCGTCTTGTGATCAACGGTTCAACCTGTCGATCTTCGTCGTGGAGCAGAATGTGCTGCTGCTGGATGGCATGGAATAGGGTGGAATACCCAATTACGGGACGAGTTATTTGAGGCTTCCTGTCTGTCTAACGACTGTTCAAACATGCTCTAGTTTAGCTTGCTTGTTGAAAAATAGTTTAGCACATGTTCCATGGATATTGCTTGGTATCTCAGCAAAATCTACCTTTAAGTATGTTTAATTCTTTCATCTTCAAACTGAAATAAAACCAGCAGTTTCCAGTCACGCTCCCTTGCCGTAGTTACATGTGAAACTTTCTCTAAAGCTTCTTGCAAATCACCTTCGAGTATCATCCAGCCTCTAAGTGGCATGGCTTCCTCAACATCACCAAACAAAATACAATGTTTACGCTAAATGTTCCCGTCATTTCGGTTGACAAGGGACGAGGAACAGATTCCGATCGCATATGGGTCATTACCTCCATTCTCTGAAGCTCTTTATGGACGACGACGATCCCAGAAGATTATGACTACCATGTAATTTCCCTACGACAACGGATATTTTCCTTAAATTCTGATAAGCATTTAATAAGCATGCGGCATTCAGACTGATCTGAAGGATACACAGAATTATCTGGAAGGGCTGGATGAGATAAAGATTTACTTGAACTTTCAAAAGTCAATGGCATCTTTGTGTCCTGGGGAGAATTGTGTACATGCGTGTTCATTTCAATGATGATATCCATCACATACGCAATGCGAATTGACGAGGTCTTATCGAAGAGTCTGGGCTAAAGCAGGATGTTGAGTGATGAAAGTATGAGATGATCTTGATGTATGTAGGTGAGCTTTTGAAAAAGGTGACTGACCCACAAATGAAGTATTATCAGGACTGAATGTAATTAAATATCTCACAAACAATCCTATCAAATTTATCCCCATTATTCTGTGAAATACGAAATACTTAACACCAACATAAAGGTGTCTCAGCTATGTATATTTCAAACAAATCGGTACGTATCTAAAAAAATATTCACGGTTACTAGATTCAGGTTCAGATGAGCTGCGTAGCAAATTGTTATTGAAGTCATTGCGAAATCTTGCACTGCTTTATAGTCCTCTTCACAATAGTTTGGAGAAGCACGCTCACCAAGTTCGTGTTGGGCTGGATTCCCCGACGGTTGAATCTCGAAACTTGATCCCAGTTCGAAGTTGTGCCAGTAAAATAAAAAGTGTAAAATCGGTAATTTGAATTATTGAATACTTATGCCTTAAATAAATATCACATAAATTCTTATGTGCTCAGTCCATTTTTGTTTTATGTCTTTGTCTGTTGTTATTTTTCTGAACAGATAATCCAGGATCATTGATATTTTTTTAAGTTCTGAAAAAGCTAGTACTTTTCAAGCTCATATGTTTTCGCAAGAACAACCACCGTAGGCATTTATCTCGCGGATAAGAAACATACAAACTCAACTAAAAACTATGTGAATGCATTCATGATTTCCTCTTTCTATATTTTCTATTTATGAGCATGAAACCTACACATGTTTACTCCACGATCGAAAAATAACCCCATGTGAATATATTCCACAAACCCATTTCCTTATTCTGGTCAGTACAGCCGTTGAATGGTCGTAACTTACCCACCAGTAAGTGGTCGGTCCATGATCCCTGCCTGGAAATGCATGAACTATATAAGACTTTTGTTCACTTCGGACTGATCCTCTGGATAGAATTCGCAATGGCGCGCAACACTAGCAGAGGCAGAAAAGTATGGGAAGGGAACAACCAGCCGTGGTTTGATCGTTTCTCTAATTTAGCGAGGTATTATGTTACTGTCACCATCTCAAGTGGATTGTGTATGGTTCTTATAGTGTTCAATGTCACCGACACTCATGTTAAAGAACGTCGTTCTTGCTGATCCCAAGTTGGACTAGTTTCTGGATTAAAGCTAGGAAGGGTTTAACCGTTTAGTGGCGACTGTCTAGTTGATTTAGCATTATCAATTATCTTGAACAATGTGTGAAAGATTGAACGCAGATTCATTTTTAAATCAATACAACTCGAAATTCGGAAGAATCCTGAAATCATGATTCCATGGTATAGCCATGAGAACTGTTTATTATAAAACAACTAACCGTTAATGCCAATGAAACAGAACTCTGCTGCAGGCAAAATTAATGATGTTGTCGCTGGCTGCACCAAACACGATAGTCTGCTGATAAAGACGTTTCGGTTTCCGATTTAAACAGGATCTGCCCAAGTATGAATGGTGTTGTTCATCTTCTCCAGAATCACTGGTTTCAATTTCACTAGTGACTTGTTACCCTCAATCACAAATCACAATGCCGCTCCATGTTCTCTTACGCGAGACCTCGTCGTCCCATTGAGCGCAATCCGCGAAGCATTTATTTATCTAAATCCATGCCGGATACCACTGCCGACACATCCATGCACCAACAACCTTTCAAGTGGTGAAGTCATCATTTTCATCGCTTCCAATCGCCCCCGATCCCAAGGATTAATAATTAGTTTGTTATTTGTTTGAAGTGAACTTGAGCCGCACAAAAGTATCTAACGAGCCCAGGATGGAATCGGGAATAGTATTAAGTCGGAGCGTTCGTTAGTGCTAATTAAATGGTTATTTTGGTGTCGATGGAGTGTGCTCTTGTGCTGATGTTGGTGCTGGTTAAGATACAAAATCCGGTGCTTGAGGATCGAAAGGGAGTTGAATGCTTTCAGATTCGATTCTCATGAATGACTCCTCCGCATAACATCAGCGCGACGACATAAGACGACCTGATGAGCTAGAAAAGATGGATTTGAATTGAAATTGTGAAGCTGCCTGAAAATTATCATCTTGCTTCGAATTTCAATTCAACTGCAGGGTAAAGTTGTGTATCGATTGTCCTGCTTTGAAATAATTAATCAGCACTATAATAAAGTCGCCGAAATACTCAGTAAAAAACTAAACTAATTTTTTAGACTAATGTATTTCGGGCAAACATGTGTACCTGTGTCACTTGGAAGAAAGATAATATGTACAATAACTATCTCTTTGATGAATGTTTCTTCGCCTATAACAAAAAGTCGGTTTATTTAATAATGGCAATTTTTGCTCGCATATAATGCTTGCTTATCTCTTGTACAGTGCAAGCCAAAATACTTTTGCACCCAAAAACTATCACTGGGTCTACCAACTAGTCCTAAGCTTCCAGGAAACATCTTGAAGAATGTTGATAAGAGAGCTAAACCCGACAGCAAATATTCGTGCTTTCATCAGCCTGTGAACAAATCACAAACAAACTTTCATCGACTAAGCGTTGTCCGGAAAAATCCTTGCAGGTGTCACAGCTTGAGATGCCACAATGTAATACAGGATTAAGTGAACTAGTTATGAAAACACCATCTATGGAAGATTTAATCCTTAAGTCAAGAGTGTAAATTTGCATTTTCACAACATTCTGGATTCGCGAAACGGTATCCACCGTGCAGAACCGATCCCGGACTAAACGCAAGCAAAATAGAGACCATGGCCAGGGAACAGTGCGTGGCGAATGGAAATTCTTGGAAATTGGCTGTTGTTGGTCTGTTTATTTGTTTGTCTATTTGTTTAATAGATTTATGCGCCTGACAGTGGACGTGGAGGTCCAAAACATTTCGCAATGTATTTCATTGGCTGTACTAGTGAGTCAATCCCAATAATTTGCACTTTCAGATGTTGACCGAACATCGCAATCATGAATTTCTAAGATGTGTGAAGGTGTTTGTAGCATGTTTATATTTGTGGTTCTGATTGGAATTTTTGCACCTGACGAGCCTACAGTGGGTCTTTTTGTTCAGCTAACTGCGTGCTAGTTCAAAATGGTAACAGAGTTGAAGCTGATCATGATCCTTTACATTGAAATTCCCCGATCGTTTTCTTTTGGCCAAGATCTTAGTTTACGCGGTCGGCAGTTGAATATCCTATAAATAAAATTTATAAACCATCTTTTGTGGATGTTGAGTACTGCTGGAAACATTCAGGGAGCCATGATTCATTTTAGTTGATTTTGCCCAGGTCGTCAAGTTTGACGTCATTGAAGTGCCGATTTCTTCATAAAAAATAAATTCATCGTTTATATTCATGAATTTTTTATGACAAACTTATACATCAAATGCATGAGTAATTTTTGTTGAATTAAAGTATAGACTCTATCGTTGTATAATAAAATAGATGATCTCGTCGCAATTGCCCGCAACTCCTTCAGCGTGAGTATTAAGACCCAGAACAAAAAGTGGCATAAATCAGGATTTCCTTATCGTGTCTGACTAAAGTCATAAGGGGCACTTGCTTTATTTCCTTTAAAAGGGATTATAGGTCACCAGATAGATTTTTGGTGCACTTTTACATAATTATTGAACCATTCTGATTTATATTTCGCGCATTTTTTAGCCACTGCATATTTATTAAAGACTTTTTCATTGTTTTCCTTCGCCGAATGATTAACTCGGATTTTTTACTTACGAAATGAAGATTGTTTAAAATATTGAAAAATACATACATATTTGATACAAGTACCGGTTAAATAGTATATAGAATAATTTTTGTCACAGCAGTTGAATGCCATTTATATTTTCAATTTGATTTTAACAGTTGAAAATTCTATTTGATTTGTTGCTGAATGGTCGATAAAATGTCCACCCTAAATTGAACGCTATTAAAAAACTTTAAGTGCTGCAAGAATAGGTTAATGCACAACCAGCAAAACGAGCTAACTTAACAGCCTAGGCAATATGATTCTTTAACATCAATTTGATCGAATCCAAGCATAATTTTCACCACTGTAAAATCCATCAGAAGCATAGTCTCTATAATGGAGTCACTGTGTCGCAGATCCAGGAAATAGGAAAAATAAAACGGACAAATTTAATAGGGTTTAACAACTGTATATTAGCACAAACTATACTGCACCCACAAATAACATTTCCTAATAACAACTGCCTACAAAATATCATCACAGACTGTTCTTCTTTCCACCCAAAAAAATTGATGGTCAGATAGCCATACCCACCCGGAGATCCATCCACAAGATGTGTCGTTAAAAAGTCGTAAAATTGTTGTTATGGAATATTAAATAAATTGCAGATAAAATTCTGAATGTTTTACACCTGAATGTTGGATACCAAAGACATGGGCGTGTTTGGCGACAACTTGGTCTTGTCGATGATCCACCATAGATTCATCTACATACTGTCTTTGAATGCTTGCCCATCCCTGACTGTTTCATGTTGTCTCTCAGTCACCCTGTCCAATGTTGCTAACTTAGCTAGTTAATATTTGCAGCGGTTTTCAACTTTATGACTGTTTCAATGCAAAAAGACTGGAAAACAAGATTTTAATGGATGAACTAGAAGTAAAAAATTTTCATCTTAGATTGGTTACTTTGCATTGTTTATTTTTTTCATTATTTTATTTATTTATATGTGATGACTCTGGTGTCAGGTGAGAATTTCCTACGAAACAGTTTTTTGTTGGATTGAATTGATCTGAACTATTTTGTGTTCTATTCTCGATGAGTTATGATTTTTCATCTGGTCTTTATAGGAATTAAGTTATAACAAAAGCCAGTGCTAGATTACGAAGAAAGCGTCTAAATGGCACAGTTAAATCATTATTTTCTTTAAGATCAAATTATATTTCTTCAGGTTTTCCGTGACGATGATAACTAACTTAAAAAATTTCAACTTTGGTGTGTGAATATGACTCCGCACTTTTTCGTTAAAATAAACACATTTGCTTGTTTAGAAAATTAAAGTGAAGTTTATTACAAGTATGCTCCATCGGTAGATACAACCTTCGCCCATCTTTCAGTTAATTTTCGTATTCCTTATCAGAAGAAATCCTGGTCTTTTGTGCTGATCCAATTATTATCAATCCGAATTTTGATACTTTCGTATGAAGTGAACCGTTTTCCAGTAATATCGGACTGCATTGTTCGGAATATGTGATAATCCGAAATGGCTACGTCTAGCTGTGATGCGCCAAATTCACTCACCCTTTATGACGTTTAGGATTCTCATGATGTCTTTGAAGTAGCAATTCACAAATAGTTTTTCGACGTTCGATGTCTCTTTCTTTCAATTCATAGGGAACCTAGTTGTCATCTTTTTGGATCATTGCTGTTGCTTTTAAACGCTTTGCAACAGATGATTGTTCAACATTTAATACTGCAGCCGATTCGGATTGAGTTTCGCAAGAATGCTCTGCCAATACTGCTTCTTATTAGGCATTTTCAATTTTTTGGGTGGTTTTCTATGTTCTTTGTCCTGAGAGCCACAACCATGATTTTGAAATCGTGGAAACAAATCCTTACAAAATGCATTAGATGGAACATGCTCACCGTAAATCTCCACAAGCAAACGATATGTTTCCGCTGCACTTTTCTTTGCAATAAAATAGCGTAAAAAAAGTTCCCGCAAATGATGTTTACTTGGAATGAAAACCGACATTTTCGAGGACGTGTTACTTACACTTTAACCAAATTTCACGTAGTGGATTTGACAGCTGACATAAAGTTCTATCAGATACAAGTGTTGCCATTTTTTAGTCCACGCAAACAATACTCAAAACGGCATCTGTTGGGAAAGGGCAGAGTCATATTCACACACCCAATAGTAAACTACGAATAAATTCATGATTTTTTTTATTGATTATCGTGGCTAAATCTGTTCACCACAATGCCTTTCGTTGCAAGAATTGAGGAAAGCTTGCAATTAATCAAAAGTTATAGAAAATATAATGTGAGAAGCAATCAAAAATTTGAGACAATGTGCATGATCGAATCGGAATTGAAAAATACTCACAAAATACAAGAAACAAATCGTGAAAGTTATTTTTGTGGTCATTTGGCTATTTATTCGTTATTAAAAATTGTTTAGTTGGCTTATTTACCTTCATATGTTTGTAACACAATACAATTATATATATGAAAATTAAAACAAAGTTGTATAAAGCTATCAAAATGTTTTGGACTCCTTTATTGCAACTTAGGTTTCCATAAAACCTGCAAAGAGTTTGAAGTTGAAATTTGTTGCCATAAAGTATTTTATTTTCAATATACTTATTATGAATTTTTTTGCTCTGCCAAAATCGACAACAGCCGTCCGAGGTTCAAAGAAGAAATGATGTCGAGATTATAGCCCGGTAACTGTCTAAGGTAATACCCGGTGGGATGATGGGCTAGCAAGGACCTCACCTATTGCTAATAAAATTAAGAGCTCACTCTAAACAAATTCTTGTCTGTCTGGTGAAATTTCGGCCAATTTTCAAATGGTTTTGACCGAACCCGTTTATGATCCACACTTGAAAAAAATCGATTAATTAATCCATAGGACGATTTATCTTGTTTCCCATAGGTCAAAACAATGTTCATTTGAACGTTTTTGGAGAAAATTCTCCAAATTTAAAAGAAAGCCTTGATTTCATCCATGGTAAGTTCACCTAAACTCTGTATCTGCAACCGTTTGTAATTGCCGTGCTCTTTTCTTTTGCAATTAAAAGCTGAAATGATCATCGCTTACATTTTAAATACTTTTGAAATTACCAGTAATGCCATCGAGGCCACGGAAAACAAATTCGGAAAGGTATTTGTTGTGCCAAGACTCGACAGCCTGGTCTGACCTGGCCTCGTCTGCACTACTGCTGTAACTAATTGCCCTCTCAGGAATTTCAATTTACCACTCGCCAACACACCTACCGATCATCATTAAAGGATTGGATGCGAAAAAGGGTAATCCCACTTCTGAACATAATTTCACGCCAATTTAACTTTCGCCATCCTGTATTTGTATTGAAATGTGCAGCTGGGCACAGGGTCATCTGCGGTCGCAAGAATTTTGCGTCTACTGCGTCAAGGATTTACGGCAGAGCTCTTGTGTTTTATTGATTTGCAATGAAAATTAGTGTCATCCATACAATAATTATGGCCGCGGTCATTCCCGGAAAATGCTTGGCCTGCTCTACAATTTCCATTGCTTTTTCCAGCTCGGCGCTGCCTGAAGAATGGCTGCTGACGATTGACGAACAACATTCATAGCGGACGTGCCGCCAACATAAATGACGACCATTGCCATTACTGTCCTCAGCCTTGCTCAGATAATTTACCTTTGGTTTATGAGTTCAGTGATAAATTTCATTGTCCACTGCAACTATTAGTTAAACACGGCTCTAACCAAGGTGCCAGGCTCTGCTCAAGATGGATCTGAGGAATAGTGCACCGGGAAGAATCCCAAGTGGAAAACTAACCATGTGGTTGGGTGGCGTGCATTCCCCGAAATCATCTCAGCATCGTTGAAATTGGTCGTACTAACCATCAAAGAATTTTAATTGAAAAGAAGACATACCTACTGGGAGAAAAGCGATAGATATTTTTGGGACATGTTTAGTCACCACCGGAAGGCAAAAAAGCAGTATTTTTATCAGTGGTGGAAATTATTTTCACAGTTCCACTTCAACACATATCCATCCGATTCCTCGAGGGAGCATCTAGGCACCACTTGGCCCAGCATCCTGCAGTCTACCCTGATTCCCCCACTAAGTACATAATGGTGGCTTTCGTGAAATTACACGACGACCCATTACAACGGCTGCGGGGCACAAGAAATCGATTGCAGCAATTAAAAGTAATTTGTGATTATTAGTGAAGTTGTCGATAATTCGCGGACAATCGACGCAGATTATTTCCGAAGTCATCATCCATCGGAAAGAACTAATAAATTACCGGCGATAATTGGCCCAGTTTTTTCCGCTGCTTTGGATTTATTGGATAGCAAGTCGTTGGCGGCAACTAGACGTGGTTTGATTTAGTGATGGAGGTTGTCTTTTAACGAAGAGATGTGGTATTCGCCTGATGGATTTGTTAGAGATGCTAGTAATCGTTGGGTTACGGAGTGCATTGGTTGCTTTCGAACAGCAACAGCTCAGAAGATACAGATTTATGGAGAGGTCATCAATTAAAATAAGAGCATTGACATCAAACACTATTATTTAAGGGAATGAAGCTCAGAGAAAAGCATTTTAACTATAAGAAATAACTCGGTTCCACAGTCGATTGTATTCTTATGCTTGAATTATGGATGGAAGGAATATTTTTTATGACTAAGTCATCCCATTTTAAATTTAAAAATTAAATAACGATGATTTTCTAACATTTTCAACTTAAACAGGAAAAAAAATCATTTTAGAGTAAATGAAAAAACTATGCTTGCTTATAAAAAATCCATAGTTAATCAGAAAAATTCGGTCCACGACAAAGGTCTCGATTTGTCCTTGTTTCCATGTTTCATGTTACACCATTGTTTCCTCCATCATCACAAGGTTGGATTCTCAATGGACGTACGACTTCACTATGGAATAAATAAAAAAAAAATCATAGTCTGATTTTTTCACCATTTCAAGCCAACTAGTTCCAAATCTAATACCCAATTTAACTAGGAAATTGAACTGTACATACCGAATTTTATTTGCTAAAGTAACTAATTCCAAATGCATTCCCAAAAAGATTTTGCTTCGATTTCCAGGGTTTATCATCCCTGTGGGTTTTCATCAAGGAAAAATTATTCCATCCTATTAAAGTTCTAATTATTGTGAAACATATTTTAAAATTATTCTGTTGATTTCCCTACCAGTTTGCTTTACAAGGAGAGGCTACGGTCTCGTCGTCTCAGATTTGGATGAAATTTGGCACATAAGTAGAAGACGTCGAAGATATTCGACCTTTAAAATATTACACCGCAACAACCTCCCCCCGTTTTTTGAGAAAAACGTCTATAAAGTTTTCAGCGTCATTTATCGATTAGTAAGTTTTTTTCATTTGGCAGAAGCAGTGGATTGTAGGAACCAGCGTGACTAGCTCGCGATCAAGAGGTCGTGTGTTCGATCCCCGGTCGGTATTGTTTTTTTTTAATAATTGTCGTCGTCGTGTGCTCAGTTCCCAAAAACGGGGGTGGGGGTGTTGCGGTCTATTATTTTAAGCATCAAATATCCTTGGCGCCTTCTACTTATGTGCCAAATTTCATTCAAATCTGATAAGACGAGACCGTGGCCACTCCTTGTTAGTTGATTTATTTCAGATTTGGTTGTGCGTGATTTTGACGAAACATCTTTTTGAGTATTACAGGAAAATATCTAGTACAAAATAATATTGCAACTTGAATTTTTTCGAGAATATTTAAATATAATATTTAAAAAAATCTTTGGATCAAACATCTTCCTGTAAAATTCATGCGACAAAATTCATTTAAGAATATTTCCAAGAGAAAGTCGATTGGAAATTGCTTTGAATGGATATTGAGAAAAAATATCTAATAGTACGATTTCAACAAAAAGTTGGCGGAACATTTTTCCATAAAATTGAGTTGTAAAAATTGTTGAAGAATTTTTTTCCAAAGAACCAAATTACAATCTACTTCCTCTAAATATATATACTTCTTTCTTTGAAGTATAAAAATATAAAAAGTTTCTTTTTTAACTACATTGAGCATTGCAGATCGGAAGAAGAGGAAGAGACAGTCCAACACTTTCTGTGCGAATGCCCGGCACTGTCCAGGAAACGCATGAAAACCTTAGGCTCACCATTCCTGGACAGCCTCACGGAAGTAGCTGATTTGAATATCAGCTGCATAGCCGGCTTCATACGAGAATCGAAATGGTTCTCGTCATCTCACAGGTTCTAGTGCCGCCCTCGTCTTTTTGTGGTATCACAATGGGCCTATCTTGGCCTAAGTGAGCCATCTTTTTGACAAAGAGAGTGGCACAACCAACCAACCAACTTCATTGATGATTTCTCCAAGTGTATAATAAATAAGGCAATAATCAAACGATCGCGCGGTATCGAACCTAGTGTCCTTGGCACGTTTTTTTAGAATAGTTTACTTTTGCATCGTAAGTTTTTTAAGTGTAATAAATGTTTTTGTAGCTAGAACGCTTTCTTGTACAAGAACAAGGGCTCATATTGTAAAAAAATATAATTGTATTATTAATTTGAATCGACTTAGCGTGACTATTGCCGTTCCAAAGGATCTTGAAGATGAAAATAACTCGTGCCCTAAAATGAAACTACTAAATTTTATTTCAGAAATTATTTTAGAATGACTTCGAGCAACTGATATCAAACTTTTTTTGATGATTATCAGTGACTCTTGATTTACATGCTTCACCGTGAAAACCAGAACTGTAACTTTTATTAATATCATATGCACAAAATCCTATTTTTAAATGATAAATACTCATGAAAATTAATATTCAACCCATCCAAATCGCAACAAAACAATTCTGATTGGATCAAACAATTGTACTCTCCTCGCTTGCAAGTAAGTTCTCCCTTAAAGCACAGGAAATTATTGACCTTGTGTCTACATGTGTTATGCATCATGTTGGACATTTGTAACAGCCACAAACAAAGTCTTAGCAACCTCAACAAGGATGCACTCGGAAGCGTTCGATTTTGCATTCCACACCAGGAATCGCTCGCACAGATCTCGGATACCAAAAACCGAAATCGAATAAAACAACCATCAAATATATGAAGATCATTTAGCGCCATTTGTTTGCCGACCGCCTTGGTACTTTCCTTTTTTGTGAATCGCAGCACGAATCGAAGTGGTCCAAGCAGGGACTATTAACCACTTAGTCGGAGCTTATGGTCTCAGCTTTAAATTTAGCCGTTGATCCTTTTACAGGTTGAAACGAAGACATTTCCCAAAGATTGGAGCCAGGAATTTCAATTGTGAACATTTCTGAATTCTGAATGCTGGCTAAAAAAATGGCACCATAAGGGTTAATAACATTCAGTTCGCTTATGTGAAATGCGTCTTTTGCATTTTGTTGGGATTATCTTCGCCTGAAGCGGCGCGCGCAGTGGTAAAGAGTGGCGAAGATCTCATCCAATTCGGTAAACACAGTTTGGTGTCCGAGTTAATGTACAAGAAGAATCAGGTAAGGACCGCATCGGTAGATCTTGCGCGGATTCATCCCGGGGCCCAGCTTGGAAGGCATCAACTTGGAAAGATGCCAACCAAGACACACCTCGTTGCAAATGATATTGTTGATTCAAGTGGAATCAAAATCGTATCGACTTACGTTTTTGTGTTATTCAGCTTCTGAGTTGTTGGCGTTGCGTCTGTTTCACGGTTGTCCTTTTTGCAAACGCCAAAGTTGGTTTCAAATTTGGATTATTTCACACATTTGTGAAAGACTTGTTCAAAAATAGTAAATGTTTTAAACAGATTATATGCAGATTGAGCACCTTGAAAAGTTTGGCAGAATACAACAAGACAAAAATTTCAGTTTGGAGCAACATATGTAGTTGGGAGCTTCGTGCTAAATCCCTTCTTATCAAAGCTGAATAGGTACATCTCAACTATATTAAAGATACACGTGGTGTCGTCGAATAACATACAACAATACTATATCCCGAAAAGAACGAGCTTCTTCAAAGTGAAAATGAATTACACATGTAAAGGGTGTTTTCTAGAGTTATAGAACTTGAAGTTGGCAACATATTTCAATGCTACGTATAGTGTGACAGCTATCATGCGTTTTATGGTCAGTTTGGTTTGCCATTTTGTCATGAATAGGTTGACGCCTGAGCAACCTCTCCAAATTGTGCAGATTTATTTCGAAAAAAAAAACGGTTCTGTGGACAATGGTGACCACTATAAAACCATAATCAATGACTTTCTCGTTTCGAAATTGACTTGCCGTAATGCAAAGAACCTATGCTTTCAACAGAATTACGTGACATGCCATATATTGAAGAGTATTCTCTAAAAGTTTGGTCTAAAAATATTAATTATTGAGCACTGACCGCAAATTTTCGTAAACACCTCAAAAAAGTAATTTTGCGGTGCACCGCATAACTCGTCACTCGATCATCTGATGGTAAAAAACCAAAAATATATCGTTAGTTTATAACTTTGCCGAGGTAATCGCGGCAAGATATACTTTTTTAACGATTTTTAAATTTTTAGTATCAATTCTAAGCAAACAATACGAATTTTCCAATTTTTTATTAAAACTTGATAAACAGCCGATTTACAGTTTAAAGCGCGTCGACGAGCAGAGTTTCAAAATGTAGCTCCATCAGTTTTGCTTCAATCGACCTAAAATTTTAACTGAAAATAATAATAAACAATACAAAAATAAACTACCATACTCCCCCATATTACACTGCAAAGGTTCATGATGAAATTTTGTCACTTTTTCGTTGATATTTCACTGTAAATGCCATCTATACTTCGGTTTTGATATGCATTTAACGTATACGCCAATCCAGTGCTTCTATTATATTTTCTCTGAATTGCAGCCGAAATAAATATGGAAACATCCTGAAAATATGAAAAAAAAAACAGTGAGGCACTCAGGGAGTGTCCGGTGAAAAGTTTAGCTACGTTTTGCAAATGCTTATGTAAAGGTTAAAAATTTGTATATAGATAAACGCAGAAAAAATTCAGGATTTAATGTGACAAATTTAAAAATCTAGGATGCATATAATATGACAAGATATGAAATTTCACACAAATTAACTTAAAGTAAAAAAACAGAGGAAGCAGGGATTCAAACTCTCTACCTCGAGAGCAAGAGTCGGGCGCTCTGCTCACTGAACCAGCCGCTCTATTCTTATATTTGCACATCATTGCTATGAATTTTAAGACAAATTTCCGTTCGCTTTTTTGTTGGTTACGCTTTTCTGGGCTCACTCCTCTCGCTCATTTTTGGTTAGAACCTCCGTAAAGGAAGCTTAACTTCCAAAAAAGTTCCCCTATTTGATGTTTGTGTTCCATGTTTATTATGCTGCATGAAAACAATACAACAGCTGGTATTTGTTTCAAGCCTGCTCTACATTTATTTCTATTCAACCTGATTGCATAGTTTTTTTGATAGATTTTTGAAGAAGAAAACCAGTGCCTATTCATATCACCCGAAAGGGTAACCGGAATACATCAAACACATGTACTGGTTTTCACGCATCAAGAAATTCGTATTCAATATTTCATTTTCAATTTGTTTTCAATTCCATGTTGACCTGGACAACATCAGGTAGCACTGCCAAAACAGCATTCACCACACCACTTTCCATCATCAACCGAAATGAAAAAGAAAACCTCCACTGCCCGACCAAAGAGCTGTTGTTCCTGGTTCGCTTTTCGTGGAGCTATTACTGCTGCTGCTGTGCTCGGCTGGTCTGTTCTTCTGACATTGACATGGCACAGTTAGCATCGTTCAAATGCGATCCGTTTGACCTGTCAGGATCGATTACTGCATCAACCAATCCAACTGATAAATTCCACCCGACACATTTAGTTCTCATGAAATTGAATTTTTCAGCCTGCGCCACTGACCGTTCGCGTGATGGTCTCTTTTTCATGCTTCATCCACTACATAGCAGTGCATTTTGGTGGTGTTGTTGTGACCTCGATAGTTGGCTTC
This sequence comes from Oxycera nigricornis, assembly GCA_963942545.1. Taxonomy (NCBI): domain Eukaryota; kingdom Metazoa; phylum Arthropoda; class Insecta; order Diptera; family Stratiomyidae; genus Oxycera; species Oxycera nigricornis. The sequence continues at coordinate 125,494,540 of OZ012659.1, read as the reverse complement.
TTCCTTGGAAATGGGGTTGGGTTTCAGAAGGGTTTCTTCGTATCAAAAGAGATTTCCTATTGGGTCCATTTCAAAAAGAAAGCCACTTTTCTCCACCAAAACAATGCTGATACACAAGACACTCTCCAGTCAAACTCTATATTGCTGTGCGGCAAATGTGCAAATAGAAAACGTTGCGAACTCGTATAAAATTAAAAAACTGCAAAAGAACTTTGCCTTTGTTAAAGCATTCCCAAGTCCATGTCGGATCCCATTCAAATTCTCACGACCCGACTGTTACGCATTGTAGCCGTTTTTAAAGTTTGCAATGCTTCCATTTCAGGCAAACTAAATTCTTAGCGCTGCACTCGTTTGCGCAATCAATAGCACAATATTGATTGCTATTACCTGCATGCTGGAGAAGAGCCAACAGCACACGTTCAATAGTAAAGGCAGCTGCTTACTTAATCTTCAAACGACAGTCTTTCATTGGTAAAAAGTGTAGTTCTACTCTCTTTAAATCAAGCAAATCCATAAGACCCGTGCGTGATTCCAACAATATCACCATCCATATAATAAAACCCTATTATTACCTCTACACAACACCTATTTTTACAGCATCCACGTCTGCTGTCCCGTAACTCCACAATGGCGAGTGTAAAGCTGTTTCTAGCGCATTTGCATTATCCATTTGAACTGAAATTACTTCTTTGCCAGCACTGAAGTCGTAAAACCCATTGTGACAATATATCACTCAAAGTGTTGTCCAGATTCGGACGCGCCAAGAAGTGATGATGAGGTCCAGGCCGAGGGGCTGGGTGTGACTGCTGGCCGACCCCGGTCAAACGCCGCGTTGGAAGCACTTTTAGTAGTTGACACGAATTCCATCTAATGGTATTTGCCGGCAATGAAATGGCGACTGGGCTGATGGCCTGCGTCTCGTAGTCACTTGGAAGTTTTGTCTTTCAGCCTTCCTCTGGTATCTTATTGTTATGGGTTCGGAACTGTTCTTGGCTCGAGTGGACATTAGGAAGCCACAAGGGGTAAGTTGATAGTTGGAGGTATGTTTTCGAGTTACTCGCCTAAGTCTTTCATTTTCAAATTCATGTGAATGTTGTTTGATATCCTGGAGAAGAGAAGCAGCTCAAATTTGATGTGGAGCTTATCAAAAACCAAGCCAGAGAAATGAGATAGAGTGATCAAGTTGCAGCAAATCATTCTTGACTGGAACAGAAGGATGATGAGAACAGTAGCGCCTGAAAATCTTTGCAGAATGAAATGAATTATTCAGAGGTTGATACAAGACTAGTAACCTTATGTTTCTATCCTTGAAAGAGATATACCTAGCGACCAAAAAATCTATGAATTAGACATTTTCCAAGTTATCATCAAAATGACTGAATTTGCCTATCCAGGGGCAAACGAAATTTTCCAGGTAGTAAGTAATTAATGATCCTATATAAACTAAAGAATGCAAAATTTCCGCATCAGTCTGATTTTACAAGCTAGTAGGAAAACAATTATCTCGGATATGCTAAAATACATCACTTTGAGTATTGGACGAAAGGTCGAGATTTGGGCTTTTTTCCAATCGGGTAAGTCAAAATCGGAAGTTGCTCGACAAGTAGGGTGCAGAGAAGGGACAGTTCGTAATTCAACTTTAAAAAAAAAGCAAGATACAGGCAGTCTTGAACGAAAAAAGGGCAGCGAACGAAACGAGGTACCACGCAAAAGGATGAAGACCATTTGAAGTGCCTGACCCTGGCAAATCGATTCGAATCAGCATCAAAACTGCGAGCAGAGTTGTCAAACTGTATGAATTAGCCTTGCAGTACCAGAACCATCCAAAGAAGGTTGAACACGATGGGTTTGTGTTCTTGTCGCCCAGCAAAAAAGCCGCTGTTGAACAAACGAATGTGGTAAGCTCGTCTTGCATGGTGCAAAGAACGAAAAAATTGAACCTTAGAGGATTGGAAACGAACCATTTTCTCAGATGAATCGAAATTAAATCTTATTGGACCAGATGAAACATTTCGAGTAAGACGCAGAACCGGTGAACGATATTCGGACGAATTTATCCAAGCAACGGTAAAGCATTCCCCCTATGTGATGGTTTGGGAATGTATCCTACAAATTCGCGTAGGGCCTCTTATTACTCTCAAAGGATCTGTGAATGCTGCCAAATATAAAGAAATTGTTGAAGAAAGCTCTCCAGCAATCGAGGACCTAACGGCAGATGTGTCAAATCCTCTATTTCAGGACGATTCGACTCCTGCACATCGAGCTCACTCTGTAAGTTATTTTGACATTGGCAAAAAAAATAACTTTTACTAAAGAACTTTTTAATGGTTTGTCCTTTCTATGTGACACAATTAAAGGAGCAGCTAGGGATAGAGTCATTACAGTGGCCAGAAAACAGTCCCGACTTAATTTCCATAGAAAACCTTTGGCAGGTAATGGGCTCAAAAATTAGAGAAACCGAGCTGCCAATTTTCGTAAATTTGAAAAGTGTAATAACAAAAGTGTGGGAAGAACAAATCAATGAAGATTTTTTAAAAAAATTGTATGGCAGCACGGTAAGACGAGTAAAGGCAGTCATCCAAGCAAAAAGCGGACCGATCAATTACTAATAATTTTGAAACACATAGAAACTAATCAAATATCTGTATGTATATTATTTTTTCCTTAGTTAGTACAATATGTTTGCTCTTTTGTAATTATATGATAGAAAAATAAAACAAAGGACTATTTTTTTTGTTATAAAAAAATTGCGAAATTTTTTTGATAAAGATTACCATTTTCTATTATTTTATGAATCAAGCTCCTGGAAAAGTGTTCCAATATTGTCACGCTTATTTCAGAGACAAACTGCAATAAAAAAGGTGTTTTGTATCTACTAAGTGAACATTTATAGAAGCAAAATAAAATATGTAGCGATTTCCATGAAATCAACATCTTGTAGATTTTTTGTCACCCAGTGGATTAGTTTACACTTCCTCTGTTTAATTGATTCTACAGTTTAAGTTATTACAAGCTCTATCTCTGAAGTGGTAACGGTTTGTCTGGATGGAGCATACTATTTTCTGCAAAGAATTTTGAATTATTGGAAGGAGTTTTAATGAAGCATATGAATATAAACCAGCAAAACTTGATTTTTAAACTAAAAAAATACTCATAAAATGTATTGAAAATACTCAGAAAAACTGTTTCTACTTTCTAAAGTTTACCTTAAAAGGTGTATGTTGTACCTTGTGTAGCTTTAAAAAGTCTTATATGGTATTCAAACATTAAGCTTCATATGTTCACAAATTTATCAATAGTGTTTTGGAATTCACAATATTACATTGCCAACGTTCCACAAAAGGACTCTATCACTCCTTTTGTTTGAAAACTTGAAAAATTTAGCCAACAACCAAACTCGAAAACAAAACCAAACTAACATCCCCGTGACACCAAATGAATCTTTCGCTCTCGATATTGACTTAAGCAACTCAATTAGGGTGCAATTAACACAGCCAGCGACCACTTGACCACCATCGGCATTTAATCGACTACCAATTCCACCATGCACATGAATCTACTGCCGAGGACTTGAGCATTTTGTTTCGTCAAGTAGCCGCAATCCAAGCCCAGTTACGATTACCACTGCGGACCCAACAACAACATTTAATCTGGATTGCTGGAAGCTAGCCAGCGAACCAACTCTAGCACAACTAGTGCATTCAAGTCGTGCATATCTAGCAGTGTTCGAGTAATTAATAAAATGTGTCTGATGCTCGGGACATTTATCATAACGAATGGTATCATGTCCGCTCCAAGGAAAATATTTGCTCTTTTAGAGGTTATTGCAATTGGAAATCGGGTGGTAAAGGATTTATGATCATTTGCTTGTGGTGCAAGGATAGACATTTCCAAAGTGCATCGTAGGGATAATAATAATATTCAATTATCTGGGATGGAGCTGCACTGAGCTGAATATCATCAATCATATGAAACAAAAGACTGAGGCAAGTAACCTGAAGTGGAGTATATATAATTTTGTGTTCTCTATTTTCATAAGCTCGTGATTGTAGTTGATGACGATATAATAACTGGATTGGCACTTGAAATTCAAAACTAATTAAATGAATGCATTAGTGATACTTGTGCCATTCTACTCATATTTCAATGGTATGCAATGTCGATTGGTGTTTTTTGGTTATTTTTCTTATTTAAATAATTGTAGCGTCATATGAATCAAGGCATAATGCAGTAAACATATACAAATTTTAGAGAATTTTCAGTAATTGTGAACATTATTGCTCTCAGTTTCTATTAAAGGAGTCACAAATATTCCCTTTTAATCTCTTTTATGAATGAAGATATTCTTTTCGTCAAGCTAGAATTCAAAGTCAACCGACATTCTGAATCCTTAAATGACTTTAAAAATACAACAAATCTTTAAAGTGATATTGCTGGCGCTCAAAAGTATTCAGCACTGCAAAACAACCATCGAATTCCCGCTACAACACCGTAAATATGTTAAAAAACTATCATTCGAACAACTCCTAACGAACGGCGCTACATTAAATACATTTTCAATTTTTCTCAATCACGGTGATTGATCATTGCATATTTATCTAAATAAAATTTTCATGTATCTATCAAAGATTGCTGAAAATTGTGCGCAGCTTCACAGCATTTCATTTATCCAGGCCCGAATCCCGTAAAGACTTCAATCGTATATCCCGGCCTAATCCAGCTCAGCCCAGCGCTAAAGTCCCAATGCAAAGAACAAGATTGGGGCAATCGCAACACTATCGACACCACGGTCATCACCATCGCCATCCGCAGCGCGGCCTCTTCGATATTGCGTTTTTCGTCTTCGTCGTCCTTAGTCGGGGGCCATAAATTTTCAAGAACTGATCGAAATTTCCTTAACACGATACTAAATTCGTAAAGTCATTGAGCTAACAGTGACCCGATGATCAATCAAAGCCACTTAATTACCGCAATTCATCAAACATGTTCCTCTTCTTGTAGATTCTTGTTGGGCTGCGCGAATGCGGCATATGATGTTGATGATGACCCAAGCCGAGTTAACACATTTGCATACGTGCCCCGGCGGGGCGGATGGGGGGATGGGGAGCTTAAGCGATAGCGTGGTCTTGAGTGGTCGAACCAAGAATGAAAGATTTTTTTTGAGGATTCTTTCAGGGGCGATCGCTTTCGAAATATTTCGCGGTTTTGTTTTCACTTTTCGAGGAAATGTTGTGGTGCGGAATGACGCGCGTGCGAATATTTTTGTTGGGGTCTGCCGGTTGGCAAAAAATCACATGTGTATATTCTCTACGCATTGATGAAGAATTGCGGTTTCAAAGGTGCCCACTTGGAAGTCGAGATCGTGCAAGGTATATTGGCATTCAGTTAGTTTATTAGAATTTTTAAAATCAATTAGGAATTCGGCAGGAGTGCCATGTAGTTGGAACGGAAATGGAGAGATAGGAATGTGATAAAGATGATTTCCACTGTTATCGCGTGATCATTTTCTCATTTCCTTGGTCCTAACACTGCTTCAACTTCATTAATCTTGTGGAAAATGGAATATGCATCGAACAGCCGGACATCTCATCTCGTAAAATTGTAATAAAGACTCATATTTCCACAGAATCTGTTGATAAATATCTGCATCCACTTTATTGTTTTTCATCGATTCCTCCACCATAGCTGGTATGTTTTTTCTATAGACCTCTATTTTCTTTCCTAAAACCATCCCTAGATTTCTTTTTTGTCAACGATATGTGTTTTATTGGCTATGGGATCTTCATAAAAAAATAGTTTTTCAAGTAGACCGTAACGTTATATTGTAGTATTGAATATTTTGCGATCTGAATTGTCTTTTAAATACATTTTATTTTAGTTTCACAGACTTAACCCAGCTAGCTGTTAAATAAATAAAACATGGTAAATCCACTCTTTCGATAATATTGAAACATAGACTGAATGAATTTATGGTCTTATTTTCGAGCAATGAAGAAGTAATTAAATTTTTCTAGCCGATTTGGCTTTTTTAGAAGAAGAAAGTTTTTTAATGTATTTTGGCAGCTGCCCTGAGTATTCAAATATGTTCCATTTTAAAAGCTAGGGATATGTAAATCAGACAGTTTTGGATTATGTACATCCTGATCAAAAAGGACCCGAAATTTCTCATTTAACTTGCCCGCGTTAAGTAATTTCAAGTATTTCAAGTTTCTATATGTTGGTAGGACTGTCCTTAATTGCAATGCCATAAATGAGCGCGATCTGTCAACTCGTTTGTTGACAGCAGCTGGTTGAATCAGTCCACATACTGGATCGGGCAAATTCGATAAATACCATCAACCAGCCGCCTTATTCACCTGATTTGGCTCTGTGTGACTTTTTCCTGTTTCCCAAACTCAAATTATTGCTTTGAGGAACCCGCTACAAAAACGCTGAAGGAGCTGAAAGCTATACCAGAAAGTGACTATAAAAAATGTTTTGATGATTGGAAAAAGCGTTTGCATTTTTATATTGCTTCAAATGGAGCATATTTTGAAGATGGTGCAATAATGATAAAGATTAAGAATTTTGCGTTTTATTTCAAATTTCCGGTTACTTTTTTGTCACAATATAGTTTTAAATCAAAGGTGAAGCATGGACAGAAGCATAAGCGCTACGGTTGATTTTGACCTTTGATAAGCGGCAAACTGTGTCTAAAAGAAAAGTCACCGGAGAGACGACATTGAACTAGCACTTACAACCAAGCTTCTACATATCAATTACTGTACAACGACTTACTTAGATTTAGATTTCAAGCTCTTTTTTACATGTGAAACCAAAACCAATTGAAGAAAAGCTTGCATCACTTTCCACTTTATTACATAAGAAACATTTGATTTCGATGCCTATCGAACTTTACCAATGGTTTTTGATTCAACATGCAATTGGAAAGCAAGGCACGCCGAACTTCAGCAAAATAAATACTCAACCAGCGAACAATTACGATAAAGAGCGTTACTTCGCCGAAACCACGATATCCGAGCATTTAAATAATCGTTAAGCCCTCCACCGTGGACTCAACATTCCTAATTGACTGACCATCGTAGATATTTAAACAGTTTAATTCAAGAGCACGACCAAAAACAACAATCACGTCTTCAGCAACTTTCACTCTTCATCCGAGATCGCCTTCTGCTCGCAACCCATTGGCGAGTATCTTTTGTGATCACTCTGCTGCACACACGGCGTCCGACAAATCCACCTCGAGATGACGATAACTACTTTAATGCCTTTTGACAGACTTCAATTAGATTTTGTCGTCCGTTTAATTGCATTACTTATGGTCTTTTGGACATCGTTAACGCACTATCGGACTCCTCAGCTCCAGTTCGATTACCACTCGCCCTCGCGTCTTTTTTCGCGCTTTACATTTCAAGATACGATTGACCCAATTCCTGGGGTTTTGCCGGAACGGATCTAATGCAGATAAAGATATATCGGTGAGGTCTTGGCGAAGTTGGACTCGGCTGCAGCGCGACTCTTGCGCGCTTTCTTCTCCGTCTACCATTTCTTCGGATGACTACAACCGCTGGACAGGCCGTGTCCACGGTGCTGGGAGCGTTTCGCAATGCGAATTTGCGACAGATTTGATATTTTTCGACTGCCGCAGGACCTAAAAAGCTGGTCAACACAGCGGTAAGGCATCGTGCAGCTGTTCATTGTGGAGTTGGTTTGGCGTTGCGTAAGGGTTTGAGTGTTGTTAACGAGTCAGGGATAAGAAATAGATATTTTGCGCCCAGTGAAGGGTGAGCTATTGCTTTGCGATAAGTAGTTGAAGGGGTTTGTTCAGATATTGTTAGAGGTCCTTGTCACTTCACTTTTATGTTGTTGGATTGGCGAAAAGCTTTCTGTGAGTGGTGGTGAATGGGAGCTGGTTGGCTTTTTAGACTGTCACCATATGCCGAAAGGTTAAATTGATGATTCTGTACGTACTGTTTTGTTTTGTGGTTGAATCATAAAAATTATACTCGTTTCGAATGGCACACAGCGGTCTCAAATTCAAAGATGGTGGCGAACATTTGAAAGGGGTTTTCAAATGCTGTAAAAAGTTCAAATTTAACATCAGATTGTAAATAACAAATGCCAACTTCAAAATTTCGGCTCGATTCGCTGAAAACTATTGAATTTACAAACTAAACTGAAACTAACAATCACATATGAAAACCCGTATGTTTTTTAAGTTCACCAGAATTCACATTTGCAGATTTTTGTCGCCTCCATCCACAAAGGAAAATAAAATTCATCAATGTATCCCACATTTTCAACTTGTACCCCTCAAAGTTCTTTCCCTTTTCACCACGGAGAAAAGTGCAACATTTTTGGCAGCAGTGGTAAAAATATTTGTTTGTATTTGTAACTAAAAAAATTGCCACAAAATTATATTCTGGGCAGCCATGTATTGATGTCCCACAGAACGAGCACAAAAACCATTCAAACCTATTTTCCAATATTGTAAAATTTTACAACACCGTAAAGCGTTGGTTGTTAAAATAAAATGTTCATCTGACCCTTGCAGTTCGCACATAACATTCACATAGTGAAAGTTCCAGTTGAATGGCCAGAAAAAAATCTAAGCTTTGAGTGGATTCTCTATTTCTAATTCCATGGCAAATAAGTAGGGAAAGAAAATGTTGTTGTTGTTGCCGAATTTTAATAAAAAAAGAACCATATGCATCTCATAGGATTACAGCTATCTCCTTCATAAACATAAAATCAACGAAACATTAGATTTAACTGTTAGTTGCAACTTGGCTCGATGCTACACAAAATCAAGTTACTGTCTTATGTCTTTCGTTGTTCCACAATTCATACTCATGACAATTCAAGGATTTTTGTTCAATCTTCCAGAGAAAATGTCTGCTGATTTCTCTATTTTTTCGGAAGCATATTGAGAACAATATTTGCAGAAGATCGGTGAGCTCTTTTATCTACAGATGTTTAGAAAGGTACAATATCTGCAAATTTTAGATCTTCTGTCGTTGGCTCTGAAAACATCGAAGTGAATGTTTCACTAAATTAATTTTATAGTTCTTAACGAATATATTTTCCTCCATTTATTTCAGTCAATTTCGTAGCTTTTAACGCAGCAAATAATCCAAAAGATAAATAAATCCGAAAAAAAGATTCACAGTCCAGACAAAGTGGTCAATACTTGGACGTGTTAAGATGCTTTTATTGCTTCATTTCACTCATGCACGATGCGCTGTCGTCTCATCGCAGGTCCAGCAACATGTCAAAGAACCTCTTTAGAAATTTCGCACAATGAGGTGTGAAATAACGGATGGGCTTTGTATTCCAACGGAAGTCTACGTGGAGCGCATTGTATCTTAATCTGACGATTGCAAGAAGGCGCTGCCCGGCTCAACATCGCGTTGTTATTTGTTTTAGTGTCGTCTTGGTTTTGTTTTTACCGTATTGTTAACACATGGGTCACATACTCCAACTGGGAGTTTTAGAGAGAAGCTTTGTAGATGCGTTCTGTAGTTACCCAGGCTTGCGATGACCAGAGGTTGTATAGCGACGACGAAGTAGTTCGCAGAGTACGATTCACCACACCTAAAGTCGTCCGCTTGCTTAGCCCCTCTCCAAACCAAATGGTACGATGTTCTAGGTGCTGGTACAGCTGGGTCTATCCAAAGCAGGAATGCAGCCTCGACTTTCACGGTCCGCCAGTCTTCGGCGGCAACGACAATGTTGCATCTTGTTACCAGTCAGCCAATGACGTTTTCACTTCAATTACTCTATCGCATGCTGTTTTGAGATTAGCCGCGCTCATGTAAGAAAATTAGCACGAACCCAACAACTGACTGTCGGCTGCTAAACATGACAGTGACCGTAACAGTGACCGGAGCCAGTCTTTCGTCGCTGCTACGCCATTTTCGCGGGGCTCCACTGGAAAGCTGTTGATTTGATATTTTTGCAGCAGCGTGTCTGATTTACGACCCACTTCACTAAGCACTTTATTATTAGCCAAACATTCTGTAGATACAACTTGTAAGTTGTGCTTCGAACGAGCGTGCACGCGGTGAAGGAAAGAAGACTCACGGACCAAGGACAGGCGATAGGAACAGCACCGAAGCAAAGTATCCACGTTTGAGTGCGTGCTGGTCGAAGGAGACACCACGCATTCCGGAGCGTTGTCACTATCATGATCCTTTTGCAGTCCTGCCTGCTTCTTGGCCTAGCCACGCAAGACTGTGCAGACAGAGTGCATAGTGTCCTAAGCAGCCATCAACGCTTGGCCATATTTTACAAGCTTTGATTCGAACAGTTCCAGGCTTTTATTAATTTCCATTAACGCACCTCGTGCCTGATTTATTGGCCCACGTTAAATGCATTGCAAACACCAGCCTTTGTATTGCTTAGTGATGATTTATCGACTCGCATTTATTGTTCGACATATCGAAAAATGTATGAAATAATTCAAAAAATAAATTCACTTTGCAATGGGAACCCGAGCAGGAATGGTAATTCTAGGTTTCGAGCAGGTTGGGTGATATTTCGGATATAGATTGAAGTTTCAGGATTTACTGAATTATTTCAGTTCAGCGGTATTCGGATGAACGTTTGCGGCGGAAAACTTGTGCACAAAATTTACTTTTCCCTGAGTAAAAAATAAATTTTACAGAAAAAGGAAGATATCTTTCAAAAAGCGTTGAAAGCCTGTGAGAATTTACATACGAGTATTAACAGTCTTTCAACTAAAAATGCGGTTGAAACCAAAGGTTGATTATCAGCAATAGAATTACAGCTAAACTAGCCAGTCATCAAATGGCTTCTAAAAGAACGGAGGATCGTCTATAGAAGAGATCTTTGTACAGTATAAAGTGAAAGAGTATAGAATAAAAGCAGGGTTGCAGTTCAATTTGCTACTTATAGCAAGCACGGTTTGATAGAAGAATAGCTGCAGATCAAATTGGTGCACTAGCAAAGGGACTCTATGTTATATGTAAAACAGATATTTTCATATTTGTGATGGTCAAAAACTGCGGACATGATTGCGTGAAATTAAAATATGACTATGCTTTCTCACAACAAACTACCAAATCACAATCCCCGAAACCTCGAAACCTACTCAAACTGAAACATATCAATCGCTGCGTAACGCCTCTTCAGCGCAGCCCAAGTTTTTTCCCCGAGAAAAAAAATCCCCGATCAAGACGCCATTGTTCCGCTTCGAGTGCAAAGAAAATTAGATCAATCCGCGGTAATCTGTTGGGACTTATCGCCAAAACACAATTGCCGAGGCGGCCCAGCCAACCATTACAATGGGGAGACCCTGCACAAATTTCCAATGCTACCAATTTTCCCTCGTTGGACCAACAACGCGGTGATTGGCTGCTATTCTTCGCCCAACAACAACACGCAACACACCAAGCACTGTTTTGCGGCTTTTCTTAGCCGCGCACCGAGTATCTGTTTCGAGTGCAGATACAAGATTCGGATGGCTTTTGATTACACCCCACACCACAATAGCTCCGGGCGGAAAGTTTACCTTGGATGGAGCGCAGTCGTCATCATCATCGTCGCCGCCGCCGTATTCAATCGAAGAATTGGTGAATCGAAGAACTGGTGAATCTCGGACAGTTGTACCAGCCAGCAATGAATGGTCAATTTTCGGGTTCAATTTTTCGGAGACCACTTCATTGATTATGGATATTGTGAGCTCGATGACCACATGGAAATCTTGGCGGATTACTTTCCGTTAGATGAATAGAAAATGTTGATTAGATGGTGATTCGAATGTTGATGATTGTTGATGGTCGGTTTTCCGCCCGTTGATTTTTCTCTGCTATTGTGTGCATTCACTGTTTTTATTACTCATTTGATATGATTTTGGATCGTATGAACAATCGGACGATTGCTATCAATGAGAGAATCAATCGTGTAGAACCTATTGAAAATCAATTTAAGTGAGCAAAACAAGCAAAAATTTCTTAAGGACGGTATCGAAACAATTGACCTTTATAATTATGTCTCTAAAATTGATGTTAATTGCTGCTTCGAAATATTTTTTTTTCTTTTATTATTATATTATATTAACTAACATTTACATAAAAATTCAATGAATTTCCATTTCAAAGAAAAAAACTCGGACCTTTCCGTTGACGCTACGCATTTGGTTCCGTACAACGGTGTCACCGACCACCTTATATCCATTTCTTCATTTATTTTGAAAATCCTTTGCGGATTTAGCAATTTTGTTTGTTTTCTTTAACATAGTCTTCATTTCAGCCCAATATCTTTCGATTGGTCGAAGCTCTGGACAGTTTTGAGGATTAGCTGCTTCCGGTACCACGGAGATGTTGTTGTCCTCATACCACTTCATTGTTGATCGAGCAAAGTGACTTGTTGCCAAATCTGGCCAAAATGCTACAGATGCGTCGTGTTTCTCGATAAATGGTTTTAGACGCTTTTCTAAACACTCACTCTTATGAGTTTATGGTACCATTCGCTACAAGTTCCTCTGATCTGAGACCACATCGACATATTGCCTGCACACAATTGAACTACGCACTTTTTCTTGATTTGATGACATCTTTTCAAGAGTGATCTTACAATACGAATCGTTAAGACGTTCTTTTTTGTCGCATTTTAAAGCTAATTTTGCATACTTGATGAAGATTTAAACTTTTCCCCTACAAGAGCTATGCAAGAAAAACTAAAGTTCATTTTTTTCCGATACAGTAAGTTTGAACCGTTTAATCGAATAGAGTTGAAAATGTGAAAAGTTTTATAACAACAACAACTCTTAAAATAAGACGAACGACGAAGTATTCTAATGGAAGCCATCACCAGTTCAGGAAAACCTTAAATTCATGCAGTTGAAAAAGATGCAGAACTGCCATTGTAAATCAAAATAATATTTCCATTGTTTCTGTTTTTAATTTGATTCCATTTTTATTTTAAAAGCAAGATTTGTGTTAGGATAGGAAAATTTTCAATTTGTAGCACTGCTTACGAATTCTTTATTGCTATTTACTTACCTCTTTTGCAGAATGATTCTTGTGGTCTTGTTCGAGGGACTCTTGTGTATATTTTGTATTAAGCAATTCTTTCGACCAATATCCAAAAATGTTCACAAATAATAAAACAGAAGCTTCTTTGTTTCAAACTTTGTAGTATTTATTATCATTTATCCCATAGGAAAAAAATTAATTGCTTCCAAATTAATTTTCATCGTAATGGAATAAGATTGAGCTTTTCCCGCTGAAATTTTTTGAAGAAGGACTCTGATGAATTTCTCGATGTTATCCACTATGCAGTGTGATATTCTTTCAAACCGCTCAATTAATAAGAATCTTCTTGAACATACCAACATAGGCAAGAAAGCTCTTTTGACAAAATCAATGTCCTTCCCGAAGACTTAAAACTACAGTGGTTAATCGAACTCAGGCAGGCTGTGTTGTTTTCCAAATAGTTTTGGAGGCTATTGATATCTGATGCAAAGTCAACTTTTACTCTTCTTTTATTTACATCTGACGGGCAAAACTACGTCCGGACAGAGCTCAATTCAAAACATTTAAGGGCCACTGTGAAACACGGAGGTGGACATGTTATAGTATGGACATGTACGTCGTCAGCAGAGGTCGAAAATCTGGCTTCCATCGATGGTATCATGAACAAACATCAGTATCTGAATATTTTGAAAGAGAACTTACTGCAAAGTGCAGAAAAATTCAATAAAAGGGATACTATTCGATTTTATCAGGACAATGATCCGAAGCATTCCTTCCTATTCGTTCAAACATGGCTCATTTGGAATTGCCCACATGTTATTCAAACGCCTCCACAGTCTCCGGAGACAAATGTTGTCGAGAATTTGTGGTCAAAGTTGGAGAAAGGCACACATAATTAACAACAAACAGGATCTTAAAAGAACTTCGCAGGAAAAGTGGCACCAAATTCAGCCAGAGTTCACAAAGTCTTTAGTGGAATCGATGCCTCGGAGATTAGACTATGTTCTCAAGCAGAAAGGCTATCCCACAAAATACTAGAAGTATTATTTGACAGTTTTGTAAGATATTAAGAAGTTGATACAATTTTTTTCTAGGAAAAAACCATTTGAAATCATTTTGGCTCTGAGGTCAAAATGATTTTCTGGGTTTTTATTAATTTTTATCGTAACGAATTATTTTCTTTTGTTTTGTTTTCACTTATATGATAAATAAACATTATATCTGTAATTCCTCATTACTGTTTTTCTTTATTTAATTCAGAAACTGGCAGATATTGATCATTTTTCGTAAGTTACCTGGCCACATCATTTTGGCTGTGAGCCACTGTACATAAATGCCCCAAAATATCCTTCCTCTTGAAATTAGGCTCAATTGATACCATATACTAATTGCATGATTTCTCTGATACCACAGTCTTCTGGTTTGAAGATTGTGAATCGACTTTTGGGCCAAAACTAAAATTTGAGGCTCTCATTGTAGCAATCTCTTCGTGGCCCTTTCGGGTCACTTTACTAAGATACCCTCGCTAATGTTGTGTTTCCTCAGAGATCATAATGGTCTGCAATGTGGGCCGTTTCCTCACTGTCGTTTTATTTTTCAGCAGATGCTTACTCGGGTTTTATGTATTTTCATTTTTTTCCTATTCAATTTTCTTCATGTTAATGGACAATGGTACAAATTCTAAGCAAATAAATAAACTGTTTGAAAAATTGCTTTCAACTGCAAATTAAAATGTACGAAATATTGGTAAAGATAAAGATTATGGCCCCATCCCCGAAGGGGCCATAATCTTAACCTTTACCGAAATCTTTTTCCAAAATAGAAATATACATAATGCTTTTAAATCAAACAATGCGTTCCAGGGCTTGATCACAACCGCAAAGACCACCTTACACTTCTAATATTCTCAACAAGATGATGTGATTTACCTTTGATTTACAACCGCCTGAAAGTGCTCTTTACAGGACGCGTGACGATTAGTAGAGCACGGCTGCAGCAAGTGCGCAGCCAACGAGGAAAACCTCATGCCGCGCGATAATGGACAAAGATAAAGTTGAGAGTTTTCTAAGAAAACCGCAGCCTCGGAGGAATGCAGAGCCTGCGCTCGAGACAAAGCCCATACAGGCATGTCTGATAATGTGTCTTTAATTTCCAGAGCTCCAAAGAAGGTTCTAAGTACGTATCGGGTCGTCGCCGTCGAGTGAAAGTGAAGAAAAAGATATCTAGGTGTCACGGAAAAGTGACTTGAAAGGCATTCGCATGGTGTTTGGTTAGTCATAAAACAAATGCCTTGATAACATTTTAGGGTCTTGGAGAGGGTATAAGAGGTCGTTCTTTGCCGGATAGGTTTGGTGTATACTTACAACCATTCTCGAATCAGCCAACTTGTTATAGGAAGAAGGAAGGGTCAAACGAACACCACCAGCCCCATCACGTTCAGTTTTTTCACTGTTCCTCGGACCATCGTCTGCCACGTACTATTAATTTGCACTAATACATGCCATTTATCAAATTGATATTGATCTTGGTCCATCCGTTTTTTCTTTTGCGCCTTCTCGATTTTGATAAAGCAGTCAATTACGTGCCACACCAAACAATGTACGGATTTTGGTCAAAGGCAAAATCTACACTGCCCCCCGCCATGCAGAGCAATCTACCACTAATCATTTCAAATCCAATGGGAAACTTATTCAGCCCATCGCCAAATTCTTCGAGACTTTCGAGCGCGAAAAGAAATTTGTATCTTTGCTTTGCATACGACGACGAAGACTTAGACGTTTGAAAAATGTACGGAAAAAATCATCGTCTTGAGGCTGTTTGTGCTGCTTTTTGTAGTTGTTGGTTCTTAACAAGCCTTGTAAAGCTTTCTTAGTTGCGAGACATTCACACGATTAGAGGTCAGTGAGGTTATTATTCATCTTAGCGCGATGCTAGTGCAGGTATTGTGTGTGCGTAGAGAATTGGGACCTGCGATGGACAACATTCGGTTTTATTCTTGCAGAGTACGTTGTTATCGCGTAACAACAGCCATTCAAACTGAATTCGGTGTGGATGCTCTTCTGTACACTTTTCATAAGCAGAAGAACTGAAACGTTTCCAGCGGTACTGAAAAATTTGTCATCGATTCAGGGTCCTCTACCAGAAATATATTTTGCCGCAAATCATATCTCACAGCATCAATTGGTGAAATAATCTACCATTCTAATATTTTTCTCTTGAATGGAAAAGTTCACACGTTGGTCATGTTTCCCTATTGAAATTGCAACATCCAATGTTGGTCTGTTCGTCGTCGGTTCAGGGGGCAAAGAAAATAAATTTACGGCAATATTTTAGAACGAATTTGTTTGCTTCTCTGCCAATTAGTCCGATTACTCAAAATGACGATTGCTAATAAAGCGGGAATGCCGAAATACAATGCGAACATGCCTGAAGCTGTGAGCCACGACGATAGTTATTTGCCACGAAACTGAAGACAATCTATTCGAGATGGTGATGACAATGATGATGGAGGAAGAGAATGGTCAGGGATGCAAAGTCAGGTAGGTAACGACAAAAACATCCATTTTATTGATATGTTATATATCATTCAAGTCATGAATTTAAAAGTTGGAAAGATAATTGTATTCGGTGTTTTGATAGGGAATATGGCATGTGCAATAAAGTTGAACTTTTGTGCTCATGATGGAGCCCAGAGGATTAGGGCTGCGACCCCAGAAACTTGAATTTAAGTTCACAGTAAGACATACTACACATTGCACCAAAAATCTGCCTGCCTACCAAAATGGTCCGTGAGTTTCGCAATGGGGGGTTTGCCATCGCAAGCCAATTTTTTGGCCTAAGAACGCGTTTTTCACTCGACTTTCTCCCCTTTGGGATGGAATAACTCCCGTTAATGTGCAGTGGTTGGAACAATTAATACCGCAAACGATTTGTGAAAAAATTGTCTTAGAAAAGTACCCAAACGTGTTTCGCGTTAAACGTGAAAATAAAACAGGTTTTCGCGCTCGAAAAACAATCTCCCCTTTGTGGGTGTCGTTTTTGACTTGTAACTTTTTTTTTATTGACACCACCATTGACACTACGAATTTGATTCTACGCAAGTTTGCCATACACGACTTTCTTGTCGGGAGTCATGGTCTCTGAGATATAACTTTCTTTTGTTTTTTTAGATGGAGCCCAGAGGATTGAAGCTGCGACCCCAGAAACTTGAACTTAAGCTAACTATAGAATTTACAACACCACACGGAACAATGGTCTTCCTTAACTCTTCAGATCTCGTCAGATCCGTTCAAACTTGTAATGTTTCTCGTGGAACGTTCCGCGAAGCTACCTTTTAGTTTACTCAATCATTTTTCCAAGACAAATGCAAGAATTTAATGAAATGCTTCTTTGTCGTATTCAACGGAACTTATTTTAATTTCACTTTATCACCTTAAAAAATATGAGAACGATTTCAGCTGGAAAAGTTTTGTTTTGTAAAAACATTACTTTTTTATTACTATCCGGAAGTTATTAAGAAAACAGATTCTTCATTCCTGGGTGACATTCAAGGGGTCCTTTAAAATACGATTTTCAAAAAAACACTAACCAATTTTTTCAAAAGATAGAAGGAAGATATCACTTTAAAATTTTGTTCATATGTTGACTGGTACTTTGGGTGTCCAAAAAAAATTTTTTTTGATTTTTTTTAATGTTTTTTTACCCATTTTTCTTAAAACAACATCAAAAATTGGCGGCAGACGCTACTTCAGGTGACTGAATCATCTTGGGGAAAACACAAAATCAATCCTTGTTTAAGTGTTGTATATAATGTACCGGAATGATTTTTTTCATTAAAGAATAACAAAATTGCGCCCATTTTTAAAAATAAAACATATTTTTTAAAATTTGATACCTATCATAATGATTCTGCTACCCGTTATAGTCATATATGCAAACATCAACATATTTGAAAATCAGAGTGATCGGTTGGTTTTTTTTCTGTAATCATGTCCGCCAGCTTAAAAAAACATGAATTCGAATCGCGTTCACTTTTTTTTACGGTTTTTTTAAACGTTAATACTTTTACTCTGCTATACCTGGGCCGTACAAAATTCCTTCGTCTTTTTCATACAGTTCCTGACTAGCTAATTGTGCATCTCTGCGAACTGTTCTGATTTTTTGAAAAATTGTAACCTAAATGATAAAAGCAGTCATTGATGGAGAAAATTCAAACTTTCCGAAATACATTGGCAACAAGTATTGAAAATTTTGAAAAACTTTCAGACTTTTGGATATAAGTTGAACAACATAAATGAACTTACCTCTCCTTGTACCTACATATACATCTCTTACAAATTCTGTTGATTTTAAACAAAGACAGTTTTTAAACCACTTGATCATTGGCAGGATCTCCAACAATATTTGCCGAGGAATGATTTTCACATAAACTTACATGTTTCTGAAAAGAATGCTTGAATCATTTAGACTCAATTACTTACCTGTCCCAAAACTAATCTACAACGTAGCAAGGAATCATTTTCAGCATTAATTCAATCATTTTCAATACATAAGAACCAATTTTCATCAGTAAGTGCCTGCCATCAAAACCATAACTAAAACTTCCCCATGATTTATGTTCCCGCCAAGAAGCCATCAAACCTAAAGACCATACCATTAAATCCATTTGAAAAATAATCTGATGTGTCCTTTTTCCATTCAGTGTCTGTCTCCATGACTCACACACGAAATTCATTAGTGGCGACAATGACGATAACGATGACGCGCGGACATGAACCTGAGCCTGGGACCTTAACCTGGACCATGGACCTGGGACGGTTGGAGCTGGACGACAACAATGACGTTTTCAGCGACGAGCACTAAACACGCCAGCAGCCTGGTGGCGGGCAGGAGCCTCCTCATTTGACGGCCAGATCATAAGCAAACTGGTTCCACACTATCCTATCTTTGTATCTATCTCGCCGAAAAGATTTTATTTGGTCATCTTTTTGATTTTCGGTCTGAGTCTGGGTAGGCTTCAGAGAGATCTTTGTCGTTTGCACCTTGGTTCGAACGCATAGTTCGCGCGTCCTCGTCCCTTTGCCAAGCGTTTGCACCTTCTTGGCCCGAACCACTCTGTTCTGTTCATTGAAAGAAAAGAAAAATTCCTCGATGAGCGATTCAAGTTCTTGTAGAGACGTTGTAGCACTGATTTTGGATGAGTGCTTCTTTCGAACTTACACGGTCCATACATTAGGTTGACTATGCAGTAGTTTTCAAGATGGTTCACGTGGAACTAGTTACATTTCAGGATATCTACTTCATATTGTTCAATTTTAATTTGAGTTCAAGACCAAGCGAACTCCTTGATTGATCTTGTTGCGAAACCGTCACTGTTGCAGAACCAGCAATTTACTGCTTCACTTCCATCGTTGCAGCTATTCGTTTGTGTCCCGCATTATTGGAAGCACATTGCGTTGCGCTTGCTTCCCTTCCGAGATGACCACTCGTAACTTGGAGGAAGCTGGCTGTTATCGTTTTTCAGCCAAGATCACTATTATTGCTGGTGTTGGTGGCCAAGAATGGTGTTGCTGCTTCTGCTCCGCCAGCCGAAGTGAACCGTTTCCATAAAGACCCTCGGTGCTTTCCATTTCAAGGTTCATGCCATTCTTCGCTGGGCTTTCAATTTTCGTTTTGTTACTGCACCTCCAGTGGTAGTCTCTGTGCTGGCTGCTTGTTGTTGTTGTTGCTGCTGCTGCTCGTGCTTTTCTTTTCGGTTTTCTTTATTACGCCCGTTTGTTCCATTGAGATATTGAGTCGACATTGGCGACCGTGGCGACGACGGTGTGTGGTGTTTCGCCGTCGGCATATATTCAAAAGTGGATCTCGACCGAAATACTTCGATCCTGGAAACGTTTCGGCCCGAGGCCATACCAGTTAGAAGGCCACGGCGATGGTAATGCTGGTGCTATCCGTACGGATCCATGCGTTAAGTTCTTGCGTTCGCGCCATGGTCCGACCCCCTGGACCCTTAGCTCCATACCACCGGCCGAAACTGCTTCTCGCTCGAGATCTAGGAATTGGTGTGCGAGGCCAACACTGAAACGAAAGAGATCTTTGACACTGTTCCGGAGTCTTCAAGACGCCATCCACCGGCAAAAATCTTTCTGAATGATCGTTAATTTCGGGAAGACGGGAGGGGTATGTGTGCTTGAGTCAAAGAAATATGCATGGATTAGAAAAAAATTTGATTTCAAGTGTCAGACACTTGTACTTATCCACAACTGAATTGAAACTGATCTTTGTGAGATACACGCTTGAGCTGGTTAATGGTGTTAGGATTGTTCGAGTGGACTCATATGTAGATTTTTGTTGGTGAGAAGAGCCGCGATGGGGGCTTGAAAGTGGGTCAAATACGAACGAATCCATGCTATTTCTACGCAATTGTGTAAAATAGCGCTAATTCACCAGTAAACTGTTCTTCAGCTGTATTCACAAACTCAGTTGTGGCAAAGTGTTTTTCCCATAATGCTGCACAGGAATGGTTGTGAGGACTGAGTTCACTCTAGTCGTGGATGATGATGCACTGTGGCTTGGAACAAACATGATTTGCAGGTGTTCGTTATAAAAAAAAACAGAGTTGCCAGTGAAAGCAGGATTACTCCTTAAATTATCGTATGGATTCTACAAAGGCTTGCTTTGATTGAGTTTTGAAGCGGACAATGATGATGGATTTGCCGTCACAATAATGCTTTGTTAAAGCAATTGTCGGATCAAAAGGAAGCAGGGAAATTTTTAGTAATATTCCTCAATTTTCCAGCAGACGTTGACTACCATTCAAACATTTTTCCATCAGTGAAATTAGTTTTTACTAACTCAAGCTTATGCGATTATGGGCTTTAAAAAAATGTGCCAACATTTTAAGGGGTTACATAGGTCTTGAAAGAAAAAAAATATGTTTTTCAACAAATTGTATTTGAAAACCCAAATATCTGTTTTATTTAAAATTTACACACATAAAAGTTTAGCATTACAAAAAGTTGTTAAAAAATTTTTCAGCTAAAAATATTGAAAATTTTCAATTTCCTTGCAGTTTTCCACGTCCAACCTTTTTTTGCGGTAGGTAGAATATTTCGGTGCAGGTTCATCTCAAATGAAAAATTCAAACATTTGCTTCTATTCAGTTTTTTATCATGGGTTAGAACCTCTTAGTCTAGTCAACAATTTCGTCTTCTAGTGTGCTTATGGCTTAGCTACTTGCTAACACTCTTATTGCACATTAATGGAGGTTCTTGTTTCCAGGCTTTTGGCCGGTACCATTATTAAATGGGAAGTGTGGTTTCGGGATGACGAATGGCGTCCTCTTCAGGTGCTGTCATTTACCATCCGCCACCAGACAGCACGACCACGGTTAGGCTTGTTGATAGGTTAAGCTCGTTATATTTCAGCTATTGTTAATATTTGTATCTGCGAAGTATAACGACTGTCAATTGGTTCGTATATATGCCTACGTCGCTATTCTATATTCAGTTTTTTATTTTTAGAACCTCCTAGTCTAGTCAGCAACTTCGTCTTCTAGTGTGCTTTCGGTTTAGCTACCTGCTTACACTCTTATTACACATTATGAAGGAATTCAAAACAATTGAAATTTAAAGTTTTGAAAGGAGTTTGAATGAATTTTCATCTCATATTTTTTGCATTTTTCCAATTCTCATCGTTTTTAAAATATTTTTTTCGTATTTATACTAAAACAAGTCGACCAAATAAAAATCCCTTTGACCAGGAGAAAATACTATAAAGAGAAACTGTGCAAAGTTTCAGCAAAATCGGTCGATTCGTTGTCGAGAAATCGTGCCTACCGCACGGAAAAGTTTCGAGAAAAACGCGTTTAAAGTTTTTTACCGTGATTTCATGGATTAAAGTTATTTTTTAGCGACTTACATCGAGTTGTCGATTCCAGGTCTATACAGTAGTTCGTTCGCCTCATTCGCGATGTCCAGAGCATCCTTTTTATGCTGTGAGGTTTAATGAAAAAGAGGGGAGCTGATTTTACGCGGTAGAACTGCGCCGCATGCGTATGATACGCTGAGGAAGGCACACGTACCGACCGCGCGGTATTCTAATCGCTATAACTTCGGTAATAATGCTTGAAATGCCTTCAAATTTGGTGTGAATACTCTTGAAGTACTATGTATACTTCGTATGAAATAAAAAAAAATCGATCGTTCTTTTGGAAATACAAGTCCTATGTAACCCCTTAATATGAAGCGTTCAATTTTCTTGCTTATTCCAAGCGATCGATTGATTTTTTCTTAAGAATTGTGGTTTCTTGTCGCCGAATATCTTTGACTAAAAAAAGTCAAGATATCAATGCTCTTTGATCGGAAGCTTACCACTTTAAGATCAATTAATCGATTTTTGGATACATTGTAATAAAGTAGCTGCAAACTGTCTTTCATTTAGAGTTCAGTGGAGATGTTTAATCAGCCTATAATTCCAAGCGATATACATGCTGTATCTCTTTACCTCCGTTTGCATCCAAATCATACTAGCTTGGCCTATTTTCAGCCCGAAAAAAATCCAAAAATTACCATCAGCCATCAACCATCAACGGATGTATCTAGAACGAATCACACTTCCACATTTACACATTCTCATGCAATCAATGCCACGCAAAAGACCCATAACATCAAGTGTTTCTCAAATCTTCTTGGTTTTCTCGGCTAGGGCAAATTTACGACAGTCAATTCAGCTTGAAAAGCATAGCGTGGCGTGGCATGGCATGATGGCTTCGAGTTCCTCAGAAAACATCCAAGATACAAATTTAACGGATGGTCAATGCCTGAAGAATTGTTACGTCGCGGCGTGGCGGTTTCTACTCGTTTGCCTACACAAAGTTGACCGGTCAACGGTCAGTTGGTCAGCCCATCTTACAGCTTTTTTGCGGTTACAACACCTGGTGACGACTCAGATTGAATGAAAAGGCATATTTGATCGGTGATTATGGTTTTTAGGGCACGTTCCCTATTCGATTTAACCCTAGCTGCAGTGGATGTTGAAATGGTTCATAGTTCTAGATTGCATACTTGGAAAAGAGTCTATTCAATTGTATTTAACACTAGCGCTCGATTCGTTGCTTTGGAAATGCCAGTATTTGCCTAATAACTGCTAGAAAACGAAAGACGTAAGCCAGTAACCTAAATATATTAAGACACTATTTTGAACTTGAAAG
The DNA here is from genome assembly GCA_963942545.1 of Oxycera nigricornis. Taxonomy (NCBI): domain Eukaryota; kingdom Metazoa; phylum Arthropoda; class Insecta; order Diptera; family Stratiomyidae; genus Oxycera; species Oxycera nigricornis. The sequence continues at coordinate 125,471,332 of OZ012659.1, read as the reverse complement.
GATTTGCCTACAATTTCCTGCTAAATTCTTCATTGCCAAGTTGTTATTAGATACAAAGCATTTAATTAGATGAATTTCGTCAAAACATATATGTTGTCGTGAAGCTTAAAATAGGATGTAATGCTGTAGCAGTAAAGCGATCCACGCTTTAGTAAAACCTATAGTCACTTTCAATCGGAACAGAACAACATATGGTTAAACACCCATCCCAGAACTCCTGAAACTCCGAATCACATACGAAATTTCGAGTATTGATCATTAAACATGGCATCCAACAAATATTACTTGCACATATCAAATCAACGGTTCCCCAGTCATCTCGCGCGCGCATATATTCAAAACCAGCCCGGGTCCAAATGCTATGTACACATGCACATTAGAACAGAGTGTGGTGTCTTCAGCTCCTACGGATGGATCATCTACAATACAGCTAGCAATGTGCCTGCCCAAAACATCATCCTCACCAACTTCTACTATACCTCAGCTTCTTTTCGGTCGTCATCTTTTGAAACATTGTAGAAAAGAAAATCGGACGTCGAATCTTTTTCGTTGTTGTTGTTCTTGTTTATTTGTTTTTTTTTCAACTTTTTGTACATTTTCTTGCTGTTCTTCTTCTTCTTTTTCATGGTTTTCAGTTTTCGAAGCCTCAATCAATTTATTGCTCACTACAGTTATTTTTTGGGGTCTCTGATATTCATATTCAAAGTCTGGACAGGTTAGAGAGGCGACCCTCTTCTTATTGAGGTCCATCGGAATCACCCAGGTCCAATTCGTCGTTGCTGAAGATGCCCTCGCCGTATGCGCTTTGTGCCGCTTGCTGTACTGTTGGGTCTGTCGTTGGGTCCTGGTGTCGGTCGTCGGATGACCATCTAATATTCAGAGTTGTAAGTGATCAAGTCATAGGAATGTAGAAATGAAGTGAAGTGCAACAAAAAAAATAAAGATGAAAAGATGGAGACGAACAAAAAAAACAGACAGAAATGACAAAACGAACGATTTGAAGCTGCTGGCAAAGAGGGTATACATGCCCTCGATGGAAGGATGGATGGATGGACCTGTGTGGATCGGGACGTCAAGCCGGAACAACCCGTTGAGCATGATCGTCAACATTGTACCGCCAGCAATGGTTGATGGGCATATACAGCTAGATTAGCTAGCTGTGGCGTAATTATCTGTGCATCTATAGATGATGGCACCAGACACACCTGTTCAGTATTAGGCTAAATGCTCCCATTAGTGACGTTTTTCTGGATTATGGGATTAAGGAACCAATGCGAAGGGACGTGCTGCTGGAGCCTGTTGTGTGTGTGTGTATCTCCACCCTATCTATAATGGCAGCATGAACTTTGCCAAATAATATAGGAGTTGTGTTAAAAAATAGCGAAAATGTTTTGTAATCAATTGCATGAACCAGGATTTTGAAAATTCAAGAGATTTTACTTTATTACCTATTGTTGAGTATTTGAAACTCAAATCGAAATTTTCATCTCTTTAAGCCATATTTGAGATGTGGAACCTTTCAATGTTGAACTGTCTGTAAGGATTCAGCATAGTTGACATGACTTTTAAGATCAACCATTCATTATTATCAAAAAAAACCTATTTGATCTCTGATCCGGATCAAGACAACGCACGAGTTGATGTTTCCAGCATCAAAATTACCAACCTTAGTAAATATCTGAAAATACATCTTGACAAAGAAGTGAACTACCAAAACTATACAGCAAATAACCTACAAAACATGAATACGTCCTGTAAATATAATGAAAAAGAATACTATGGCAATGTTTCGATAAGGAGACGCAATCCGATAGGAAACTCAGACATTTTCAGACAGACATAAAACGCGACCAAAGACCAAAGCTCGATTTGTCTTATTAAGTCTATAAAACGACTCAATTGATGATGATAAATCCTAATACTGTTTGCAGTATACTGAAATGTGATTCGATTTCAAGAACATTCGAAGAATATGGTCTGAAGATTCCATGGAGTAGGAGACTTGCCAGTACATGGTAGCTTATCCAAAACCTAACGGTTATGACAACCACCATTTGAGCATTTTATCATCGATCTTATTTTGATACACCTCATTTTTTTAGGTCATAAAAAATACTAACAAAAAGATAACATTTTTAGGATAGTTAACTTTCATGTGCTTCTAATTTACTGCCAAGATTTAGATCCTCTCCTCCTCCTCTAAGTGGGACATTTTATTGACCAGAAGAATTCAAAGGGATACAGGGTCTGTCCGGAAAGTAATGTCACTGACTTGATTGTAAAGCGGCTTTACACCGTAACGTGATAAAACCAGAGCGGAAAAACAGCTTTCCAACAAGCGGTCGCTCAGTATTTTCCGACCAACCGGAGAGTAAAGACACGATTTTACGTGGAACTCGTGTATACCGTGCGAGTGAAAAATTGCGCCGAATTGAAACGTGCCAGGAACTTGTGGATTTGTGTGACAACGACTCCCACTTTTTGGAGAATGTCATGAGCAAGTCGAAGGTCTAGATGCTGCTCATTGTATTCTTTGATATTAATTGAATCGTTCACCATGAGTTTGCACCACATGGTACACCTGTTAATTCCAAATTCTACGTGGAAGTGCTCAAAAGACATAAACGACGGGTTCATCGCGTCCACCCTGACATTGCAACCAATTGGAAACTCCAACATGACAACGCGCCAGCTCACACCATTTTCCTCGTGACTAGCTTGTTGGGCGATTCAAAGGTACGAACGATTCACCAACCACCCTACAGTCCTGACCTGGCACCCCCGAACTTTTTTCAAATCCTTCGTTTAAAAACTCTTCCAAAAACGAATATTATAAAAGAATAATAGCTTGAAAGGACAATGATTTGTGAGAGAATTTCTATGAACGATTTGAAATTGAGCAGGGAAAAGTTGAAGAAAAAATTGTTATGCATTCACCAATTTTTTTTTGACCAAGTAAATGAGATGACTCTAACATTGCATTACAATTCATCTGCCGCAGTAGTTTACTTAACCAAAGCAAAAGTTGTTTGGTTACTATATTTTTTCAAAGACAAACATACACAGAATTAATTATACATTGTGTCCCAAAAAAATAGACAACTGGAAACGATATCAATGACTGGAATGGATTCTTCAGGAACGTCTAACCTAGCACCCAAAAAGAGCAGAGTATACAATACAAAGCGAGGTCTAAGAAGGATGTACGAGATTAACGCTTTGTAGCTCCAATAAGGTTTAAAGGGTTTTTTGATCCACTATATTGATAAATATTATTTACTTTAGTTACAGAATTCTTTCTTTTGAGGTTTGAGGTATTTGATCCAAGTATGTTAGAGTGGCAACCGAAAAAACAGCGTTCAAGTAGTATGAAAAAAGGAGATTGTCTTGGCAAACACAATAAACGAAGGAGACCTGTATTTTCAAACGAAAATCAAGAAATAATTTAGTTTCACGAGTTTAAATTATTAGTTAGTGTAGCCATCTGATTCAAAATAAATAATGGTCTAGTTATGAAGATCGAAATATCCACTGGATGAAAGAAACTAGTAGGTCAATATCTGGCAAAACTTGATTAGAGGTTCAAATTTTGGACCTTGATGAAAATTTTTGCGATAATACCAAGTTCAAGTGAGAAATTTCAATATCGTTTTAAGGTAGGCTCAAAGTGTTTTGACGAAGTTCGATTGAATTTTAAACAACCTGTGTATTGTGGTTTCACCAAAATTCTTCCATTTCATGAGAGTTTTCCATCCAATCAATGTGGAGAGCTTTTCATAACATTCCATTCCATTCGATACGGAATAACCTTTTGGAAAATCCAAATTTAAATCTTAACTCTCTTTTGCAGATTTTATGCAAATTTAAGATATTTTCTTTCGTTATTTTTAATGTGATACTTATTTTGATATTTGCCAGACATGGGCGTAGTTAAGCTTCATTACATGATTTCAAATTTGCAAAAAAATCGTAGGGATTAAACCAACTTCGACCCACACATTGCACGACTTCATTATACAATAAGTAGGTATCTTATCATTCCTTTCAATAACAATTCAACAGTAACACAAGGATTAACACCTTCCATTTGTTCGGCCATTACTCACACCTATTCAAAATCAATTCTGCAAACAACAATGTTGCCTATCTTCTCGAAATTGTTAAATTAAAAAAGTTGATTTTAAACGAGGATGACGTCACCGTAACATCTTCTTTTCACTAGACTAGGCAACATTGATGGTTGGCTGGTTGTCTAGTTATCCTCCACCTATTATTATACCATGTTTACCGTCTGCATATATATGAAGATGATTGTGCTAATGGTGATATCGTTGTCTCGAAATACCAGAAAAAATCCATACTTTGTTGTGTGTCCATTTAATTTATGCTAATCTTTAACACCTGAAAATACTGAAAGTATCATTTTGCTTGCAGAAATGCGTGTGAAACGATTCGTTCAGATAATTCATGCTTTTTTCGATGATGGATCCAAACGACTGAGCTCTTAGCCAGCAATTCTAAAATGGTTGAGTTAGAAATTTGTTTTCAGATTATTATTTGAATAGTTTAACAATTTTTTAAGATGCATTCTGAATTTTTATGGACTCGTTTTAGCAAACGACGGACATTGATACAAGTTGTTAAAAATGCAGAATTTAAAGTGCAGAGAAGGGCGAGAGCGATTTAACTTTGCTTTAATAGTAATGTTCGGTAGACATTTAATAGTAAATTCAAAAAATCATTTATTCAAAGGTTTTTTTTTCAAAAAAAACATAAAACTATAATAACTATCTAATATTTACAATTTCTTTTAAAATTATTTCTGAGTACTCTCAGAAAATGAGAAAAAACTGCCTTTGCCTTCACAAATGTTGCTTCAGTTCGTCTGAGATCCTGGCAATTGTGACTCATATTTTTGCCACAAATATACAGTGCTTTGAATAATTATTGACTCAAATTGTGGAATCAACGACTCGATGTAAGTCGCTAAAAAATACCTTTAAACACCCTTTTCTCGAAACTTTGCTTTTCCATATGGTAGGCACGATTTCTCGGGAAGGAATCGACCGATTTCGCTGAATCTTTGCACAGTTTCTCTTTACAGTATTGACTCATCCTTGAACAAAGGAATTTTGAAAACGATGAGACGAAAATTCATTGAAACCCATTTCAAAACTTTGAATTTCATTTTTTGTTCAATTCCTTCGTTCAATCACGAGCCGAGGGCATACACTATAAAAAAATTGAATTTTTGATTTGAGATGAACCTGCATCAAACCTACCGCAAAAACAAGGCTGGACGAGAAAAACTGCAGGAAAATTGACAATTTTCAATGTTTTTGCTGAAAGTTTTTTTACAACTTTTTGAAATGCTAATCTTTCATGTGTGTACATTTTTAATATAATAGATTTTTGATTTTTAAAATATAATTTTTTGAAAAAGCTGTTTTTTTTTCTCCTTCAAGACACATGTAACCCCTTAAACGGTTGAATTGCATCAGTAGCGTACCCAGGATTTTGATAAGGGGGGGGTCATATTTTTGAAGTTTTGACTAGGTACGTTTGCTAGTGCTTCGGTGCAGATATAATTATGTAATCACACTTAATCGTACTTTTTCAACGGTCCAAGTTGGAGTCCTCCAAAAATAATTCTGGCAGACTTTAGCCCGATTGCATGCTGGTTTCATTTACTTGAATCATTGATGATATTTTCATTCAAATTATAAAATTATGCGCTTGATGTGTGAAAGAATCTACACTGTATCTGTATACTTCCTTGGAACCGTAAAGTGTATATGCATGTTTGCAAGTACATATATTGAAACGCCTTCAATACCTACAGGCCAGGAAAGAAAGCAACTAATGAAGTAAATGCCGTGGAAAAGTGAAACTGTCACTAAGCACTACTAAGCTTGTTTGCAGCCCATACAGAGAAGCAACTCTGCGTCATTTCCACGTAGCCCATGAGGTAGACTTTTTGTACGCGTTTTTTTTAATGAGGTGTCCCCAATAGGCCTAATTCTCAGATTACAAATCATTTGACAAAATAAAACAATTCATTTTTTGAGGATTCTGATCAAAGATAGAAAGAAACATTCAAAAAATAACTGTTGCTACTAACATATGGGTGCGAATTAAATAAATTACACTTTTCTGGAATTTTACTTCGAAAACTTTCAATCAGGTGACCATATTCTAATGTTCCTACCAACTCTTTATCTATATATAAAATTGCTAGGCTTCATACAATAAGTAAAAGATAACGGCACACACATATCCAATTTGTGCAAATTATGCCCGTATCACCCCTAGGTGAGATCTCAAAAGCACCATAGGCCGTAAATCAGGCCCATATGGGTTTTACTGTGAAATAGATGAAAGATCTAATTGCGTAGAGATACTGAATCTCACTCAACTCCCACGTTCCAGAGTGTCTCGGCGAATAATTGTTAAAGTGGGTGGCTTAGTGGTTAACGCTAGTTCAAGGCTTCTTGTCGAGTAATAGTTTTCGGAAATGAGATTTGGTGCCGCACTATCATTTCACTCAGCTGTGAATGAGAACCTGAATCAAATGAGGGTAATAATCACGGGTGAGCGTGTTCCTGACTACTTCACATCCTAATGTTCCATTGGTCAAGTAAATGAAATAACTCTAATATTGCCTGAAGGCCCAATTTTGGCGGTTGCGCCATCGATTATTGTTTTTACCAACCTCTTCCCAGGCAATGACGAAGCCTTATGGACTCCACATATAAATGATCTAAGGAAAAAACTGGCTGTCTTCATTGGTCTTCTACGTCGCTTCTACTTCTTTCCAAAGAAAAAAAAATCCAAATTATGTATGCGCATCTCCTTTCCAAAATTTCTTACGGCATCTTGAATTGGAGCCAAACTTCTAAAGGTAACCTCATGATAATCTTCAGATTTGTAACCAAGGCGTATAAGATCATTTACAATATCTCTATGCTAACTCCAACGAGCGAAGTTTACAAAACAGCCCAAGAATTGAATTTGCAAGGCATGATTTCCATGAAAAGAGCTAAATTCATACATAAGAATTTACACCGTAATGAGTATACCACTGTGAAATTAGATAGAATTGAGGGGGAAAACACTAACAGAATGAGAAACATGAATAATATAGCTATAGCATTTGCCAGAACTGATCGGCTAAAAGAAGACCCCTTCAACAAAGCAGCCAGCATTTTCAATGCACTACCAGACAAAATTAAAAACATAGCGAACCCAACTTCCTTTAAAACGACACTAAAAAAAATCTCCTTCAGGACCAACTTTCGCAGTAAGTCACAAGTACAATCAGCTCCACTAAACTGAAAACCAAACATGTAACCAACAGGAAATAATTCATAAACATATAATGTGAACTATTAATCTAACTAAAAGGACACTAAAATTTACAGATTTGGTACTATCCCCTATACCGATTCTTATCATCTGGGAAGTACTATGTCCTAAAATTTTAAATACGGAGAATTACTAAATTTTGATGGAGAGAATGATTGAAGGAAACGGAAGTGGTTTTAGTCGGTAGAAATCCGGCATGCCGAAAAGCAGGAGCTGATCGGTATCTTTTGAAGATTTCCACCTCCCAACATTGAAAAAAAATATGCTTGAGATATATAATCCATAACATTCAAATCTTAGAATTTTTTAAATTTACGCGAGGTGATCAAAGTTTTAAAATGCCGATACTGATACAAACTTAGTATTCAAAACTCATCTGCTTGTACAGTAACGGTGAGAAACAGTGTAAAATGGGATTTAAATTTTATGTCCAAGCATAAAACAGAACGCTTCGCCGGATAAAATTATAGTGAAATATCTAAACGATGATTTTTTTCATTAGCTCATTTAACACATCTTCTGTAGACGGAGTGAGATCTCTATGAATATTTAGAAGTGCCAATCCATTTAGCCGTTCATTGCTGGTGGAATTTCGCAAGTATGTTTTTAGTCGTTGTAATGTTGAAAATGATCGTTCGTTTGTACATGCAGATACTGGGAGAACAGCCAATACTTCTAGCAATTTCAATATATTCGGCAAAATGTTTGAATTACACATGCTTAACCCATCTATGGCCGTTTTTGGGCGGTTTACTTTTTAAAGATGCCCTATCTTTCTGTACCACAGAGTCAACTCAGCATTCAATTCTTCTTCAAGGGGGGGGGGTTTGAACCCGTAAACCCCCCCCCTTGGGTACGCCACTGAATTGCATACATCGAATTTCCGGTGTTGAAAGGATTTTTCTGACTAAGTCTGTTTGAATTGTTCTGACTAAGTATCTTTTGGTTGATTTTCAGTAACCTCAATAATGATTACTCTTGTTAAGAAGTACAAAATTAATTCTTGCTTCTGGGATAATTGATACTTCATATTTCCTGCAGCTTTGTGAAGATTCAGACATCCATTTTTGCTCCAAAGGTACATAGACGCTCTTAGCAAAGCAATTACAAGCTTCAATCATCCCAAAATACATACTCAAAAGTGTAAATTAACTACTTTTCCAAAATTTCATTAGTTGAAGTCATAGATTTCCTTTATCAAATCCTATATTTCCGACGGGTACGTACTCAATTTGGCGTGTTTATTGAATTATTTATTTAGGCTGAGAAATATTTTTTTCAATAAATCTTTGTAGCTTATAAATAGAACCTTTTGATGTAGCTTTCCAAGACAGCCACGATCAGGCAGCAAGCTTTTATAGAATACAAAATGTACCTCAAAAATCGGTAGCTATCTAAGTTATGATGGTGAAAGCAGTAAAAATAGTTTTGATCACTAAGCCCATGCCAGTTTTTAATAAACATTTTTGTAGATTCGTTCGCCGCTATGTTCTTATTAGATAAAGTGCTGGAAAATATGAACCAAAGTAGATTTTCAAGGAAGAGGCACTCCTGATGTATCTTATTGTATCTTTAGATGCTAGACAATTTTTTAAAAATATGAACTGAGCTCGTTGCAAACAGGAAACAGATGACTTTAAACGTAATCAAATATAGTTGATTATGACCATTGCTGATCCCTTCAGAGGGAAACGACCAAGAAGCACAATAAATGGAAAAGATTAGGCAGGAAACCTAATAATAGATAATTTACAGAAAAGAGAGCAAGGTACAGCCAGAAAAAAGAAGAATAAGAATCTTTTAGTACCTTTTAATAAATAAGAATAATATTTAAATGGGTAGTTACGTGGACTACCACATTTCGATAAATTGACGGAATTTTGTCGATACATGGATACAATTCTGTAAAACAAGTGAAATTAAATGAAGCCATTTTGAATCGGACATATTGCAAAAATGATTTTACCAGACAGACTTTAAACGTAAAGCGGAAAAACTAACGTTTGAATCCTTGCAAATTTAAAAGGGATTGAAACAAATCTAGTCCAGATTAAATAACGACCAAAAATGTAAAGTCACTTGTCTTGGCCGTCCTACTGGATCCGTTTTTTTGGAATTTTGCAAATCAAACTTTTTTGAGGTTAGGAAAAAAGCGTGACGTGCAAGCCCAATTCTGATAACAAATCAGGAGTACGAAAAATATATATTGCATAAAAACCATATGCCACTTCTTTTCTTGTGGAGCTGTGTTATTAGACCATAAAAACAGGACAGTGGATTCATTGACCCAAGTCAGTGACAGAATCAACTCGAAGTTGTAGATTTGTAATGGTGTTTGGCTCATGTGAAAAAAATATTAAAGTCTACTCAGCTAACCGATCCAAAACTAACTTTAGGATCATTCTTAAAGCATAAAATTCACACAAAATATATTTATAATGTTATAACTAGAAAACTGACAACTTATTCCACATCAAATTCCATCTTAAACATGCAGTCTTCTTCAATCTTCATCAAACTTTTAACCATTATCACTTCATTATCCTTATTTACTTTTGAAGACTAAAATAAGAAGCGTTTATGATATTCTTTCGAAAGTCTCTCTTATTATTCTCATATATTATATCACATTGATTTACATACATAATGTTTATATACAAATTACAATCGAATAATTCTTAAATTATTAAATTTAAAGCAACATTTGATTATAATCGTTATTTTTTTATATTTTAACTTTAAATACTTTTCGTCATTTCAATTGTGACCCGTTTCCAACATTAACTGCTGCAAAAAAAACAGGCGAGTTGTAGGCTATTGTGAAAATGTCCTCAATATTGTTATTGTTACTATTCAATGTCTGTATATACATGATTACTGAGTTGTTTTTGTTGTTTCTCTTGACACTCAAAATATTACAACAATTATTTCTACTTCAAATCAACAGATTAGAACAATTAGTAAATTTATTCACATGCAACAGAATGTTGGATTTAATTATATTTTGTTTCGTAGTTAATTTTTTTTGGCAGATGTACAATCAGCAAACAACTACCAATTTGTAACGCTTTTATAAATTCAGTAGTTCTCTTCAAGATAAATTTAATTCAAATCATTATCGGTTCAAAATTCATAATTCAAACGAGATTCTTCATTAATACGATTTATTTCATTCTGCTAAATTTTCGGCTTCTTTTCGCGAACAGATGCAATCGAAAATAATATTCGAATTGATTTGATTGTTTCAATTGAATTTGAAGATAACATTTTAGTGTTATTGAATTAAATTAAAATTCAAACGACAGATATATGATGGTTCAATTAATTTCTTTTCAAAACAAGATAATAACTACGAAAAAAACATATCCTGATTATTTTTGAATTTACGGTCGTATTATTTTAACATTTATCGCTCTCACTTTTGTGCGTTTCTTTATGTATTTAATATATAATATGTCTTCTTGAAATTCATAAATATCTTTTTGAGTGTTTTTTTGAAATTCGAAAAATAAAAGCATAAAATTGAAGTGATCAAATTTCACGATTATCTTTCGATGGAATCAAAATGTAATATGCTTAGAAATTTCCTGAATAATTGTTGCAGATGGAATTGGATATTTGTCTTTGTAATTCATGTACAGGGTAAACCAGTTGAATTGTGTATCATGTTTCGGAATTTAGAAGCAGGTTGAAAGGATTTCGAAGACATGGTAGTGCGGAGAAGTCGAGTTGAACAACATCAAGGACGTGATTTTGAAACAGTCTGGCCTTGAGAAAAGCATTTTGTTGCTCAAGAGAATTATCAATGTTTGAAGTTTCCTGCGATTGAAATTTTCAACTCACAAAAATATGTTGCTATTTTGGAAACACGTTTTCAATAAACCCCGGTAAACAAGAGTGGTCAAAGAGGAAGATTTACATGAAGCGCCGTCGAGCAAATGATGATGTTTCTGATTCAGAACGATAACACATCTCCAGGCCACATTTTTTGATATATTTTTTTGAATTACAAGCCAAGCAAAAACCCACAATTGTTGTTGTTAAATGTAGCGAATTGCCGCAAAATGGGAAGAATTCGGGCGCTAAAATTTGAGTCGGGGACAGAAAAGAGATTTTCCTTTTTCTGACTACCTTTTCTGATCCTTGATGGCCTTAAAGTTTTCCGTTTAGTCGGAAGCCGGCACAGATCTTTTGAATCATAGTGCGTGGATGAGTAGATGAGGAAGAAACAATCCAACACTTTCTGTGCGATTACCTAGCACTGTCCAGGAAGCGCATTCAAAACTTGGGCTCGCCTTTCCTAGACAACTTCACGGATGTAGCTCATTTAGATATTAGCTGCATAGCCGGCTTCATACGAGGATTTGTATGGTTCTCGTCATCCCGCAGGTTCTAGTGCCGCCCCAATCTTATGTGGTACGACAATGGGCCTAACGTGACCTAAGTGGACCATCTTTGGATAAAGGGGCTGCCACTATTACCAACCAACCAACCAACAAGCCTTGATTTCAGGCAAACATGATAATAAAACTTTCGAAGAAAACAGACTGTTTCCAAAAAATATTGTGGCAAAAAACCAAAATCAGAAAGGTTTTTGAAAAGACGTTAATCAAACATTTTTGATGGAAATTATAATATGCTTAAAATTGTTATATATCTTGGAAAATTGTCTTCATAAAGCGCCAGAAATTTTACATTATTTGACAATTAGTTTTAGTCTCTTAAAATTTTGCGACGTGTTTGAGAACCAGCAAATTGGAAGCAAAGAAAAAAGGTACTGGACTTATTGTGACGAAAATATGGAAAATATACCTCAATCATCTATGGACCTGTGCACACATCTCAAGGACATTACCTGCCACTTTGATAGCTTATATTTTGGGTCACCTTTTTGCGAAACTTTTCATCTTGAGTATCAATGCTGTATCTCCATATTTGAATTTCGCACGAAAAATTGAACACAGTGCGGCAAAGATACAAGTGGCAACATTTATTTTCAAGTGGAAATTTTCTAAACTTGAGGAGCCGGGGATATGCCAGCGACCGGACACAAAACTTTCCTTGATTATCAAGAAATGAAATAATGATATTTACTATTATTATCATTTTATTGATAGTTATTTTGCTACTAGTTCTACCACCAACCGAAACCGCAAACCACTTAAAATCTAACAAGGAATCAAATGGGGTCCTGAAGCGTTTTGGAAAGCTTTCACGAGGGAAGAATAGAAGCTGATGATAATATTTTTCATTCATAGCATTCCCCAATGGATTTTAACCTTTTTGCAAATGATGTGCACTTTTCCCCAAAGCACTATTTTGATCTGTGAAAATTTAACTGAATCATCAAAATTCTTAGCCCACAAGAGATGAAGCGTAAGCTTGAATCTTTTGGAAAAACTCTAAATCAACTGGAAAGTCCTCTATTTGCTGTTTTGTGGACTGTAATGAGGCACTGGTGATTTATTCTCAACACTAATTTTTCATATTATGTGTAAAACAGCGAGCTTATGTAAAATAAAGTGCCGACCGTGACGATTTAAAAAATTAAACCCAGGATGATAATCAAGACAAGAAAAGCTCAAGTTGTATATTGCAATAAAACACCCTTTTCACCTACTTTTATGGATTAAATTGCAGGAGCAACCTTTTAGCAGCTAGTGTACTAACATGGAACAAATCCTTCAAAACTTAACTACATTTTTAATGAGGTTTCAATTGGTATTAACTATACAAAAAAGATAAATATTCAACCAGATAACTTGCAACATAAATTGAGAAAATTTGTAACCAACCGGAACTTGTTCATAGGAATTTTGCTTTTCCTGTACAGAAATCGATTTATTATCTTTTAAACTATCGCGAGACGATTGTCTACAAGAAATTAATATTTTTATAGGGTAAGGACTACTCATTTTTTGATATATGTACCTGGACACAAAATTTTCCGTGCAGTTTAACGATTTTTGTCAATGGATTTATTGCGATTTCCATGTGGCACCAGTTTTCTCTAGAATACTTAAACTCCTGTATAATCATATTTCTGCAATTATAAGCTAGCTCGGCACTTAGTTTAGTGGAACGACAAACGAGGCGTATCGTATTTTATAACTGAATTTTTAATAAATTAAGTTGAGGAAGCAAACTAATAAAGAACAATGTGCTATAAAATACATCAAATTCTTAGATTTACATACACTTTTGAAGAAATATGAAATTGGAAATTTAAAGAAGTTCAAAAACGTTTCTAATGCCTAACGCAATTATCGTCTTCATATCAAGAATGTTAAGTTGCGAAAACCAAGCAAATGGAAAGTGTATGTGTGAAATAAGTCAAACTTTCTAATTTCAAATTCATTTTTTCTTTCGATGCTGCCAAATCAAAAATCATTGCTTTTATTAATTACCAAATATTTTCTGAATTCGCATCTTAGCAAAAAACAGCATGAAGATTTTCTTGGATGGAGTGTAAGTTTTTTCGTGCCAGGAAGATTTTTAGCTGTACAAAATAAGAAATTTCAACGACTTTTAATTTCTAAAACATTATTTTAGGAACGTTTTCATGACTCGTTTTACAGCAAAAAAACTGGGGAAGTCAAGCATCTGAAGGCTCCATTATATACCAACGTATGATTAAAATATGTGCTAGAAAACCTTACAGATATTTTAGGAAGCTAATTCGAAGATAGTTTCATCAAATACGTATTTCGTTCCAAGTGATATAGTTATCAAACTTCCAAGATATTTATGGATAGCTCTTTATGTCGAGCTTTTAAAACTGTTGAAGAAATGAATCAAACAACCATTTTTATGGACTTTTGTAGGTATGATGCACGCATGCATGCTCTGCGCCCATCTTTGAGCACCACCATGCGATTTTTCATACGCCCCAATGAAGAAAACAATCATTTTAAGGACTCTTGTAGCTATGATTGTTAATATGCTATTTATTCAATGATGGCTAAGTAGAAGAGATCCTGAGAGAGTAATCACAACGAATGCTTTTGTCCGAAAGTAAAATAGAGATATGTCGAAATCTTCCAGTTGATTTTTTCATTCCACTACTGATCAGATTATTAGGTAATTTGAAATTCTCTATCATTTTGGTTTACTATCTGTTTACAAGTGTCTCATATCGAATTTTTAAAGATACTCCTCGAATGTCTGCAAAATTTATAAGTCCAGATTTCAATTCGGATGAGGGTCGGCTTTCTCCCATTTCATTTGAAGATCAGATTGTGTTAGACCTAATTCAAATTTGGCATATTTTTAAATGATGATAAGCCCTCAAAGACGACGATCAATCCGGAGCTTTGCTATGGGGCTCAATTGAAGAGATTGTGCTTGTACTTCTTCGAAATCTCACCAGGGTACCAAGAGATCCGGAACCCCAGGAACTTGTTGAAACTTGTGGGTTGTGATTCACACCCAAAAGCGGGTACTATCATTTCTAATACAGTTTGGGACCGGATTTATTCGGCAACCCTTCTGAATCGTGGTGCATTGGCGTGCTGTTGCATTTACGACAGTGGCGTTGCTTCCCAAATAGCGACAAGGATGCTGATAGGTCCAAATCCAAACCAAGGATTATGAAGGAGTCCAGGCAAGCTCTGAATAAGATCTGGTACCCATACTCTGCAAAGCAGTACTACTGACTAGTACGTTTATGGGAGCTTTTTTGCGATCTAATCGTAACCTGTGTCTTGAGACGCCCATGTTTTAAAGAATTAGTTTTCGGGGAAAGCACGTTAAACTCAGGAACTATTTGTTGAACGAACAATTTCTGAGAGATGTTGGTGAACCTGCTTCAAATCTGTACTAAACCTCTATATGGTAGATCGTGTATTCCATAGCAACAATCTCGCAACATTTTCAATCCACTTGGTTAGTCTGTAAATTCGTTTTGTATGCTGAATCTTCAACAAAAAATCGATGACGTTAGTTTATAGATCAATTCCACCAAAGGATATATACAAATATGCAATGTTTATGCTTCCTTTTTCTAAAACACTCAAAACAATGGCTACATGTTAAACCTATAGTTTTTATACATACTTAAAAAAGCTCATACCTACTGGCTGAAACGCGTAACTATTTACATAAGATGCTCATGCCATATTTCGTGTCCTTTCGTTCGATTCTCACCACTCGAAGGAGTTCACGCGTCCCAAACATCATCGTCTGCCCACGATTTTCGGACACGCTTGCACTGAACAGTATAGTGAGGTTGTATAGGCTCCCTATCAATAGACTTAAACGCCGATCTACTATATACAGGATAACTTAACAGGATCACACTGCATAGCACTACTATCTATCTGCAAAGAGATCGCGACACTTTTGCACTTGACCTAGAACACGATCGATGCGATCGATCAGAATCTTTATCGATTTATCGGGCAGCGAGGGCAGGACATCCCTTACTTGTGGTGTTGTCGATCGCTCGAAAAGTCGTTGCAATTGATGCTCAACGCCACCACTAAGATTGTAACCATCACCGCCGCCCCCATTGTCGTCGCGAAGCCATCGCAACGCGTCGATCGTGGGACGTCTGAAGACGCAAAGATTGTCCAGCAGCAGGCCGTGGTATGCCTCGTACTTCTTCAGCAATCGGTAGCCGTGCAAGAGTCCTGATTCGTTGTCGAGGAACACCAGGAGTTGCGAGTTGACTTGCCGCGCCAAGTTGTGCGCTGGCGCCGCCATGATATCCGCATTCCACTGATAGTTGTATAGGTTGTTTACCACCCGATCCAGATTCGCTATCAGATAGTCGAACACTATCAGGTCGGACCATTGAGCCAGTTCGACCAGCCGGTTCAACGAGGTCGAGTTCAGCGACGGCGGAACTAGATTGTGACTAGCGTTTTGACTAGGTTGGCCTTCCCAAGCCTGGACTCTAGATTCCGCTCGGTCTGCAGGCTCTGAGGCGGTGGCCGTGGCCGTAGCAGCGGCTGCCCCCAGACGATCGAGCAGGCCTTTCTGCAGGACTGCGGCTTCGCCTGCTCTCAGCCGCGCTGCCGTTATGTTCCACACGTCGTATTTGTTTAGATGTCGCTCCAGCGGCTGGAACTGAGTGGGAATGCCCGCGGGCTCTAGGTCGGGCAGCCACTTTGTCAGCACTACAGGCCGCGACGACTTCCACTGGGCGCTCGAGATGTCTTGCGCCGCGGCGGACCACATATCTGTCTCAAGGTCGATAACCGAGGCTGCGCTGGGCGCCAAATTTGTCAGGTTCAGCAGTTGCCCGAGGTAAAAGCTGAACAGTTCGCCCTGTATCTGATCCGTGTTCTGTCTGTATCGCGCGCATGCTCTGCGCCCATCTTGGAACACCACCATGCGATTTTGCATACGCCCACATCCAGTCTCCAGGCGACGCACGGCGCTCGTCGTCAGATACCGCTTCCATTCGTCGGCATCGTGGGCTCCGAACCCTTTCGGCAGGTTCCTTTCGACCAGAGCGCCCCAATAAATATCGTGCTCGATCACACCCCGCGGATGCTGTTGCTTCGCCTCGGCAGGGGTGATCGGGACAAACTCGACGGATATGTGGTCTCGGCCATCTTCACTGCTCCTGGCCAGCACTTGCTCGGCTATCGACGGTTTCGACAGGCGTACCTCGGGACCCTTCCGGAAGTAGCCATCAGGTGTGCGCTGAATTTTGAACTCCTTTATGCTTCCGTCGCTGGGCTCGAGCTTCTTAACAATCATCAGATCGTCAGAGTTCTTGTCCTGCTCGAGGTGGAACGCGTTGCGGAAGACCTCTTCGGTGGGTAGCTTCCGCTCCTTGACGAACGACACGGAAAACGCTTCCGCCGCCCCGGCAGAGCTCTTTTCCGCCTCGATCGTTCGATTGACGCGATCAACGACCAAGTCTGAGGTGATGGCTGCAGACATGCCGACCATGGGCACAAACACACCCAGCGCCAATCCCAGCGAAAACGCGGCCATCACGCTCAGCAGGCAGGCCTGTCGCTGGAATATCCTTCGTCGGCGCAGCGACATGCTGTTCACCGAGTTGCTGAGGTCCGTCACAGAGGAGGACGCGGACACCGAGCTGCCGCTGCAGTACGTAGTTACGATTTCTTGATCCTTTTCGCCAGCCTCGATCGATTTGATATCGTACATGGTTCGATGACTGTTTTCCGTGACACCGACGCGATCCTTTCATAAGCCCGCCAAGACTCTCGATGCTCCCGAGGTGCGATCCTCAGTCGTCCAAAGATGCTTCTATCGACCAGATAACCATGACGACGGACAGACAGACATTCGAACCGTGATATGCGCCCTGGTGCTCTGTGCCGAGTTCCTCGAACGACGATCCTGAAACGATTTCGACAACTTCCTCAATGGCAACTGTGTGATCGATCTGCTCTGGAGCTGGTGCAGAATTTATGAATTTTATCGGCGCAACAACTGGAAGATCTTCCAGAACCAAACGGATTTCTGGTGATACAGTCAGTACAGTACCGAGACCGGGCAGACAACGAGCATGAAGAATGGTACAGAACAGTCTAAGAACGGTCGTGATCGTACTTTTAAACTTTTGAACTCGAAATGATCTGCAACTTTCCGCACAGCTCTTTTATTTTCTGCGCTTTCCGTTTTTTCTGGCCGATATGACTTCCTCTCGTGCTTGTTATGAGCCAATGTAGGTCTCGGGCTCTATTCTTAGACGCTGTTCTTTATTGTTGCCGGTTCACTTTTTTGCCCGTATCGTCTTTTAATCTGGAAGACGCGCGATATTTGTTTCGCGATCACGGCAGATTAGTCGCCGTTCACTTGGGCTTTTGCGATGCTGGACGGCAAGTGCTTGCCAGCAATTCGATCGGAAAATGAATCACGACAATTCGCTCGAAGGAAGGACTCAGGGGCTACAATGATCGCTTGGCAGGGGGTCACTGTCTATTGTATTCCTACCAGATATGCGACGAACGCGAAAACTGTTAATTCTTTCACGAGAACACTCGACTGATATGCACACTTCTTTTGCTATATGCTTCATGCACATGCGCTTCAGACTTCTTAACCAATTGTACGGCGGTAAAAGACATTTCTATCACCAATCGCACAACACTGGAATCATTTCATTCTCTTTCATGGATATCTAATTTCTCAGACTGTGAACACCCGACGGATAGTGCAATGCGTCCTCTTCAATTCGCGAAGGGAGCTTCAAAGCCTTTATTCAGGAACACCACGTCCAACTTGAGCACGGAACACTCGCAGTTTAAACCAATTTTCAGTTTTAAAGAACTATTGTAGCAGAAAACCCTCGGAAATACTATCGCCTCGAATATGAAATTTCCAGGAGAATCGCGAAAGACTTTAAAAATCGGACCGATCCGAACAAACTACGATTTTCAACTAAACCATCTTGCAAGTTCACCTGAGATCTTAGGTAACAGCTCTCGATGGTGCCACTCAACTGTTCTCAGCTCAACACGCACACATCTGCATTAAGTGGTTTGCGGCTGAAGAAGTGAAGAGATACAGAGCGTGGCTCATGCTGGGGCCGAACAGATTGTGACCTCCTAATAAAATGTTTACCTGCACGTTAACCAACGGAAAATATTCAATTACTTCATTGATAAACGGGAAGAGCTGGCCGGGCTTGATGCGAGACGGTACAATGCTACCAAAAGGTGAGACCGCAAGTTCTTGGGAAGGGGACTCCATCTAGATTTGGTGCTGCCGGCGTTGGGTGGAAGTTGAATTGCAGCTAACAATGAAATCATCTTACAACCAAGTCGTTTAAGTGAAATGTCATCTTGACGAGTATTTTTATGCATTTCTTTGAAAAGAATAGAATGTTTGAATTTTCAATTGGAAGCAGTTGTTCAGCAACTTTTAACCATAAAATGCTTCATACGAAATAAGCACTGGAGTGGCTCCCGATGGTCACTTTTATTGCGAATGAAAAGGATCACAGGTATTCCTCGATTGGGGAAAGGTTACGATTATGGCCCTAAACTTCGAAGGGGGTGGGAGTAAGGGAGATGGAAAGAGGAGGGTTTCCCTACTTCTATGGCATAAAAAGTTCGCGGCAGTCACGGCCCTATGAGAAATTATGGGGGTTTCCCGTCTAAAAAGATGGTTATTAGGCCCATTTCTAGGGATCAACGATAAAAATGATCTGAAAAGTGATTTTTAGACTTGTTTCGAAGTTGAAAAAATAAAAATAATAAATAATAAATTTAAAAAAAAATATAAAAAATTGATGAATGGCATTTTTACTGTAAATGTAATACAAATAGAGGTCAACACGTTTTTCACCTCCTCCCTCACACCCCATTCCCTCACTCACCAGCGTGGGAGGGTGAGGGGACCGGGACTTCCAAACAAGTCTAAAAATCACTTCTTAAATCATTTATACGGTTTCATATGATCTCTAAAAATAGGCAAAATAACCATTTTTTTGTCGGGGAACCCCCAAAACTTCTCATGGTGCCGTTACCACCGCGAACTTTTTATACCATGGTAATAGGGGAATCCCCCTCTTTCGACCCCTCCTACTTCTTCCCCCTTCGGGGGTGAGGGCCATAATTATCACCTTTACCCTCGATTTTTGTTGCATAAATACTTTGCCGGTGGAGTGAAAAAGATCATTCCAAGTCGCTAAGAGATATCTCGCCACATCTTTTATCGTCAAACGTATCCTTTTTGAGTAAATTTTTTGAGTTTTTAACTTTTTCGACCCATATTCGTGTTTCCAAATCTTTTGGCTTACATATTTTATACAATCTTCAACATGGATTTCAGTACAACACATTTGAACCGTATCATTCGTGTAAACACTCATGTTGGCACGATCAATGCACGCAATCTCACGCTCTTTCACATTTCCCAAAGTGCTCCAGCACAGATACATTAATTCCTTCATATTTGTTTAGCGCCTGCAAGGGGAACCAGACCGCGAAAGAGTGGTCTCAGAGAGGTCTCAGCCACTCACATCCTCTGGAATGCAGACAGGTTTTCCATAGTGCCCGTGCATAAAAGAACAGTGTATCGAAACGATCCGCTCGCTACAGATATAAACTATTGAAAATCAACCTGGCAAGCAATAATCCGCTCTGGAAATTCTTTTACATGTTAATACGGTGGTAGACGGATCCATCAGGCCGCCACGAAAGAGCATGCCAGAGAGGAATACCATGGCTTCCGCTGCATTGGTGTTGGTTCCTTCTTGCTTGCGCTACCACGACTCGCTCTGGCCTCCTGCAGACACTAGACGTAGCGTTTTGTATCTTTTTTCGCCGCACCGCAAAGACATCTTTTTCTCAGGTGAAACAACATATTTGTTCTGTGTACGGACGCAGCAAAAAGTGTCTTCGAGTTGTTTTACGGAGAGTAATGAAATTTTTACGGTGTTGGTTTTTCTTGGATGTCACCGCGTCCCGTTCCTCCACTTCTTTCGATCCGGCTATGATCGCGGCGTTTGTATGGAGAAGTTTTGCACGAGCGGAGAATTTATGTTGTCCCCAAGAAGAAATTTGTCTGCAATGCTTGGCGAGTGTGGTGCGGCTGATTTCTGCCACGAAAATATTTCGGTGGCAGACGAAGGTTGCTTTGAATGGTGCTGCTCCATGTGACGGCAACACAAGCAGACAACCTAAACATTTATAGACGCTCCATTATGAAGAGAGTTGCAACTTCTTGCGCGGCGTACCGTTCCGTTCTGTTCACATCCAGCCAACGTCTGTGGGTTTTCTTTTTGCGAACAAAACTATCTTCGGAGCTCTTGCATTTTTTGCGCCGGCAGATCGCCGTGGAACCTCAAGAGCGTTCGCGATCACACTCACCGGTCCAATGTTCAAGTCCAATGTTGAACATGTTGCGTGAATTATGTGGCCCGTGAATGATCAAGTGTGTTACCAAATGGATCAGCTTAAATTAATTAATTGATGGGAAGGCATATTTATTGATTCATTAGACTTTTTTCTAGCATAATTTCTCGGTAATGCCAATTTCATTTCAGAGGCTATTTGGTTGTTGGCTGCACGGAAGCACGTGGAGCAAGAAATCGAAATGCTAATCACATCAAATATGTTCGAGATGCCGTTCGGCCAGATTTTGATGGCTGGGTGAATAGTCAGTTTCGGAGGTAGGTGTTGTTGAACTGGAATCGATTTATGGTCGGAATGATGGTATGGAATTTTTCAAATATGAATACGTTTCACTGACATTTTTGCAGACGATGATTTCGGTGGCCCGAACGGAGAAATGTGTAACTTTGAATCAGGTTACTGGCTTAAGTCTTTCGTTATTTGAGGCGAGTCGTTTACATGTCCGGTGGAATTAAAACTCTCACTTACCTCATTCTGTGCAAAAATGAATTAGAATATCAAATTTCAATCTGTTGTATATTTTTTCTGAACTCAAGATGTCAAAAACAATACTCAGATGCTGAAATGGACTTCCAGATTTGCTTTAAGTGTAAAAGAAAAACTGGTGTATATTTTTCATAATTTGAACATACATATTCTACCGAGGATTACTCCAATCAAGTTTCAAAGCAGCAGAATAATGAGAACAGAAATCAATTGATCCCAAAACATACTCTTGTCAAACTGGCTGATTTCGAACTACGACCGTAGTGATGATATATGATGCAAGCAACCGCGACCTGGTCTCCAGTCTGAAAATTGAAACCAGCAAAGCCTATCGTGAACTAGTGAACTGTGTCGTAACGTTAACACGATAAAGCTTAAAATTGTAGGTCTGCCTTTTTGGCCCTAGTTTTCTTACAACAAGGGAGTTGCCCAGAGACCCGACCACGGTTGCACAACTGGCCCAGTACTGGCCGAGCACCTTATAGCACTGCCGACACTCATTCGCCCGTGCTGGCCCAGTAACATAAAAGCCCTGAATGATAACAACAGGTAGACGTTGTACATATGCCAGTACCGGGCCAAGACCCAAAAACAGCACTGGCCCAGTACTGGTATACAACGAATTTGTTACTCAGCCAGCAGTAAGATGCCAAAATGAAATTGGCGGCTACAAGAGCCATGGAAATTTAAATGAAACTGGCGATCGGCACTCGTTGAGTGTTGGGTGAGTGCTGTAAAATGGCACTGGCCAAGCACTGGGGGAGTGCTGTGAAATGGCACTGGCGATCGGCACTCGTTGAGTGCTGGCTGACTGTTGTAAATTGATCCTGGCAATCGGCACTGAACAATAGCTACTACTATTGTAAAGCAAAACTCTGCGTTGCAAATAGTCATTTATGTCGCTTGATTATGTCATGATTTGATATATTAGATATTCTAGATACGGAGTGTGCCAGTCGTCTTTATAGTGGTAGATCTGAACGCAATTTATAAAAGAAGACTTTTTATCAACATCTCGAAAAACGTGACTCGTACAAAGATGTTCTGTCCAGCAAACATGATCAAAATGCAGTTTTATAATATTCTGGATCATAACGCCAATACTTTTGGACTATTTACTGAGAAGTTACGACCGAAACTAATATAAAAAACAGTTTGTGTCTGAAAGATATTGTAAAATTTGTAGAATATTGTACATTGTAACATTTTATTTGAGTTGAACGTGTAATAGTCTGGTTTTGACTTTTGACTTCATCGCCATTGTATTAGAAAACCTACCTGGTATTCTTTCTAAGAATAAAGAATTGTTATATTTCAGTAATGGCTCCAAGCATTGGGCCACTGCCAATCGCCAGTGCTGGCCCAGTGCCAATTTAAAGCACTGGGCCACCACTTAAATGCAAACTGTTTTCTGCTGATTGTATTTGCACTGTTTTAACCATGATTTTTTCGCAATGAGCTGAGAAGGTATGCGATAGTTGCGGCAAACTAAATTTTCGCCATATTTGCCATACATAACATCTTCGTGCGGAACATACTTTTCGAGATATTGAAACATTGAATGCGCGAGTTCTTTTCAAAATTGCGGTCATATCCACCACTATTAGGTGGATTTGCACGTTATTTTCGTATCTCGAATATCTCTTGTATTAAAGCATATCACAATAAAGCGGCATAATTGACTTTTTTATTTGCAGCGCAGACTGAGTTTTATTTTGCAGTAATTACTCCAAGCACTGGGCCAGTGCTGGAGATTGGAACTAGGCCAGCACTCAAATGCAGTACTGGGCCAGTACTCGGCCAGCACTCAGCCAACACTCACCACTGGGCCAGCACTGACAGCCGACCGTTGGCCGTTTGTTGTACGCCGAGGCTTGACCAATGCTTGGCGTTGTTTTCACTGCTGGCAAATCCTGTTCAGGGCACGATTCTCAAAATCGTAAGCTGTGTTCATTAGTTACGAAAATTGTTGCAGAAGCCTATTTACTGCTTTTCCGTTGGAGCGCTTTGACATTATCCTCTACAGTGCGTACCGACAATCTTTGAAATCAATAAAGGGCCAATTTAGATAAATTAAGACAATTCGTAGGAGTTTCCTTGAAGATGTACTGATTTTTTTCAACTATGCGTCGTTTCTATCTTAGCCCGTACTTTTTTTTTAGCGAGAAACAAGACTTAAATTCTTGATAAATGTATACTGCTGAGACTCATATGTTGCGTACACCAAGAGAAACAGTTACACTAGGACCAGCACTATTTTCCATGCCTATTCAATAGATAAAAAACAAAACAGTGGTGTTTCCTTGCACGGTATTAGTTATTTGAAATTTGTAAATACGTATTTCGAGCACCAGTTGTGTCGTTTTTGAGTACATTTGACCACTTCAAGTGGTATACTATAATGAATCCCATCTAAGGAAACACAACAATTTTGTTTTTTATCTATAGAACCAGAAATTTTTAAAGCTTATTTAAAAGTATGCTTCGTTTATACTAGATGCTTTTTATTCAAGTAATGGGCCATAGAACATCATTTGAAACAATTCAAAGATGATGCCCACTACAAAAGTATGTTTTCCTAAAACTGTACACACTTTCATCAGATCTTTAGTCATCGCAACCATTTCCACATCCAAAAAATTCCAACGCTGTATCCACCAAGAGGATCCCGCAGAATTGTGGATCCAATGCGACCAATAATTTTGACCAGGAAACTAGTCTCATTCGTTGTGTTCGAAGCAGACATAAAATACGCTAATGCAATGCAGTTTTCACGCCATGCCTCCTCCAGGAAGCCAACCCATCCTGTCCCATCTCGCTTCACCGTCCAACACACCACGCTGCGACCATATTTGCATACCATTCTGTCCACAAAATTTATCAAATCAATTGGCTCGCAGAATATTTTGTAACATGATATTGCGAAATGCTTTATTGTATCGCACCTTGGAGCTTGGACCTCGTTTTCCTTGCCCAGTTGTGGCCTAGGCAATCCAGCCCGTCGTCGGCCAGCGAGGTGTCCATCCAAGATCGAAGCCAGGCACCTATGCTTTCCCGTTCCAAAGACACCATCACAAGCCGTTTGGGTCGCTCCTTGTGCCCTTTTTGTCTTGCTGCCTCGTCACTTGATGCCTTCATTTTGCCATCTTCTCATAGTGTGTTAGCTATGCAAATAACAACACGATGACGGTATGCCGGGCCAGATCCAGCGCAAGTCGGGCTAGGCTGCAGCCCGGCTACCATTGGCAACAAGGAGGCGCATACCATTCGCGCGACTTGAGTAAAACAAACAGCGATCAATTGAAGTTTTCCAGGTATCATTTGTCCCGGCACCCAGGCAACCCAGCCGATTTTCATCTACGATTAAGACATTAGTATTACTTGGAAAGTGACAGGAATCTTATTTGCATCTCGGATACGACGCAAAGATACACACTTAAGAAAACAATCAGTTGATGATGCGCTGATTGCAAAGAGTGGTAGTTGCTTGCTTTGCGCGAGGAAGCGATTCGAGTGGAAGTGTTGCTAAAACAAAATGCATAATGTATCTATCTGTCTGCGGACGGGCAACAAGATATATAGCCATGTTGTATCCGAGACGGCAGAGCGAGAATGGAACAGTATCAGCACAGTTCCTTGTTGACGCCACTTTGCGTTTGCGGAACGGATTGACAGAGTCACTAGTACGAGAGGATGAACATGCCTAATACCATATTGCATTCGCCTCTAAACTCTACCCAGTAATCCGTTCTCATCCATGAAAGCATTCCAAAGTCTAAATAATGTGTCTAGGGTGAACGCTAGCCTCCGAAATTCTATCAGGTTACTGGCTTGAGTCTTTTGTTTGCTCTCAAACACATGGAACATAGGCGACGCTAAGTTATTTTCATCGTTCAATTATTTTATCGAAACCTACAAAATATGTGATACCCTTCCAGCTAAGTGATAACCTGTTTCCTCCTTGGCCGGGGCTGTAATCCATGCCACAACGACGACTCTCCGATCTCCGGCAGCTGGTTCTACCAAACGGACGATTATGTAACAATTGTCATTGTGATGACTATCAACAAAATAGTTCGATGGGCCGTTTTCGGGGCTCTCATTAAAACATTTCTTCGTCTTCAGCCGATTGACAATAGAAAATACTTCCTAATCAAGGCCAATGATCAATAACACTCACAGGAGGCCGCACAATCACCATACGAACAATGCAAGGGAGTCTAGGCGACCGAGAACGGCATCGGAAAAAGGGATGTTTCTGTTGAAATTCTTCGGGTAGGTGAAGATGAATTGAATTTGTTGGAAGCAGCATTGATTGTTTGTAAACGAGTGTGTGTTGATAATGGGAGGTATAGTCCAGAGATTATGCCATGCTGTGAATTAGACGGTTTTAATGGGGACAACTCTTTTGAGCTTGAAATCAGAAGCTGATGTTAAAATGACTCAAAGCCTGTAATCTAGTTTCCTTTTAAAGTCCGGTATTTGGAATTAAAACTATAAAGCCACAAATTTATTTGAATTTCATGAGCAAACAAGACAATTCAACGACAAGTTCATTCATCCGTTTTCAACATTGCAAAATCCTTCACGTCAAACGCAAAACTCATCACATTTCACATTACTCGCCAGTTTTAATTGTCCTCGTGCTCACCAAGCGAGTTCTTTTACCTCCTAGAGAAAAATACCTTCTTCAAAATATATTTCTTAAAATTCTTTCCCCCCTGCCGCCGCTCAGATTCTTTGCGTCTTCAGCAAAATCTTCCCTTCGTATTTTTTGCGCCCGGTGTTCGCGTTCAACCTTTTTTATTATTGCTATTGTCGTTTTATATCCTTTTGCCATCTTGGGAATTCATTCGTTTCCAAAGGAATCTCTTCAATGGAATTTTTTTTCGCTGGTGTCGATCCCAAGATCTTTCTGTCTACAACGGCATTGCCACGCAAGGTAGCAGCACCAGGCTCTTTGCTTTTCGGTTGTAAAGAGATGTTAGGAGTTGCACACGTTGGCGACGCGACATACAAGTGGTCAGTGTGCACTCAAGTCCACCGTTCGAACAGAAGACTTTACAACAGTTGATAAGGAGTAGTTTGAATGGTTTCGACTTGAAGGAATCCTCTATTCATTGCTTTTTTGATTTTCTCACTTGCATGGTGAAATGCGAGGTTGGTAGGACAGTTGATGTGAAAAGTGAAGGGATACGAGAGAGGATGTTGATTTATTTTTCTGATTTTTTGGTTTAGATGTCCCAGGAAGAAATTCAATTTAAGTGTGGTTTTTCATTATATGGTTACTACGCAGAAAGCTTAATCAATATCAATGAAAAGAATATTACTGCATGTAATACAATGTCATCCTATTTTAGATCCCATTTAATTCGATTCATTTCCATGAGTTTATTGTCGAATGGTTTCTTTTGATGGCCATCGCTCGTTTTAGGATGTCGTTTATTCCCTAGTCAAATTGACTAGTCTTACCACTTTCTTATCCAAAGTAATTCAAACTCTAGCTCCAGCTCAGTATGCTGAAATCTATCTTGAAAATTGACGACGAGGCTTTTTTTTGGTTAATAGAAGATCAAAACCCTACAAAGGGGGTGAGAGTAGAAAAAATCGAAAGAGGGTTACGGTTTCATATGATCTCTAGAAATAGGCAAAATAATCATTTTTCTAGTGAGGGAACCCCCATAACTTCTCAAGGGACCGTGACCGCCGCGAACTTTTTATGCCATAGTAGTAGGAGAACCCCCTCTTTCGATCCTTTTTTCTCTCACCCTCTTCGGGAGTGGGGGCCATAATTTTAACTTTTACCAACGTAATAGTGTCAAGTAAGCCTGCCAAAAATATTTTTCGAATCTAACATTATTTTAACGTTACATCCTCTAACTCATTTTCCTTAACAAATTGAAACCTTGCTTCCTATTTTTGAATATCCATCCACCTTCTTCTGTCCACAATCTAACACATTCTCATCAAATGCCGGATTCGAAAAAAAATTTCAACAGCCCAACGATGTGTGGTATCGTTTCTCAGAATGAAAATTCACACGCAACTACAATCGTCCATGTGGATAATATGTGAACAATACCATAAAATGTTGTTGCTGCTGCTGCTGGTGGTGGTGGTTCTTTTACTGCGGCAACGTCGTCCACGATACACGTATAGTTCTACAATGCCTTCAGGCACCTTCCTCGGTTACGTACTGGTCAGCAAGACGGACTTCACATTTGCAGGAGTTGCGGTCGTATTCGTCTTCATCGTCATTTCCAATTTGCACGGTCAACAATTTGTTTCGGGAGTCGTCTGTCTGGATTGTGCAAGAAATCTCATATTACATAAGCTAAAACAAAGTAATCGATGCGCATTAGAGGTCTTGTTTTAACACTTCGTGCTAATAGGATGCGATGCCGAACAAGAAACCTTCACCGATCGCTTTGGCCTGGTGTGAAGCTACAAGAGCGTGAAGAGATGTTTCAAAGAAAGTTTGGAAAAGGTACGTGATACGAGGCAACCATTTTTTAGTTTTGCTTCTCATGGACATCCTCCTTTCGTCGTGCTTTGACTCTATTTCCATTTTCACATAGGATAATCCTTTTGAGCTACTGCTCCCCGTTCACCTTTATTCCTGACCACTAACTGTTGCTTCCAACCAGCTCTTCCTCTAGTTCGATGCCATTTGAAATCAATTACAAACTTCCCATGGCTAAGCGATCCCCCACATTAATGGCTCATAAATCAAATACAAATCCATGCAGCCTGACCACAATGCAACCAAAAAATGTATCGATCAAATATAACCTCCAGCTTAAAAATGTGATTCTGATTAATTTCAAAACCAACCGATTGACATTCTTAGACGTTCACATGTGTGCTCCAAATGTACGCCAGCACATACCGTATCGGCGTTGTAGTCCGCATCCGCTGAGATACTCGGCCACAAAACGCTACCGGATCGAACAACCGATCAGGGATTTTCTATCCATAATTAATGATCGTCCTATTTGACAACATTTGTATCATCCATAAATAACAAATCGTTTGCATAAATCATTATTTCCTATGGAGTGTCGTGCCAGCAATATGCCGTACAACACCAGCGGACCAGTGAGTACCTGCGCTGGGCGGCCAGCAACTACCTCAACTACACCAGAGCACCCCACAAAGACCCACCAGCCGGAGCAAGCGTGTATTGGCTCGCAAGATGACACAGAAAATCGGATCGCTGATCCTCAGCCTCTTTAATAGATACTCCCATGCATGCATACCAGATCGATCAGCAGCAGAGTCGCAGGCTCGCCCTGGCTATCGTTGTTGTCGCTATTCTTATTCTTAGTACTTTGGTCGGATCAGGAATAGCTGAGAGCCACCAACTGAAAAAATGTAGCTATGTACATCAAGAGCCTTTCTGGCTCCCCCACAAAGCGGCCTTTATTATTCTACTTCTTAATT
The DNA here is from genome assembly GCA_963942545.1 of Oxycera nigricornis. Classification (NCBI taxonomy): domain Eukaryota; kingdom Metazoa; phylum Arthropoda; class Insecta; order Diptera; family Stratiomyidae; genus Oxycera; species Oxycera nigricornis. Next base: position 125,442,194 of record OZ012659.1, on the reverse strand, counting down.
TCACGGCAGTTGATATTGATGAGCCTGGATAGGCTCACATGATCAATGGCCTTGTCTACGGTGGCGTCTTTTCCTCGTCTGTAAGGATTACCAACAAACGATTCTGTACTCATTTGGTTGACATCTTTCTTTTTCGTATCGGAAAGAAGTTAAATGCGCTGTAGAAACGCACTGTTCTAGCCATTCTTTAGACTGTTTAAATATATGTATAATAGTCATAATAATGAAGTCCTTTGCCAAATTTGGAAGCTAACATGAGATCTGTTTATTTTCTCAATAAATATACTGTCATTCTTGGAACATCTACTAATTACATAAAGATCATTTCCGAAATTACCCACCCATTTTTTAAATGAATGACTCCTAAAAATGGCTGCGAAAAAATTTCTAAAATAAGTTTGTAACTGAATTTTCATCTTTTTTACTTGTTCAGCAAATTTATTTCAAACATTTTGCACTCATAGTCTTCTTGTTTGCACGGCATATTTCTTTTTTTTCGCCTTACTGCCATGTTGTGGTAAAACGAATTGTTTTTCTGCATTTAATTTTTGAGTTTCTGACTATTCGACTAGTACTTGTTTTGGAATTCTTTATCATTTTTACGAAAGATTTAATGAATTTCAATTCAGTGGAAAAAAGACGGCGTGCAGAAACTCAGATGTAGCCGCTGTAAAGTTATCGCATCGCCATCTTTCTCATAAGTTGAGACAGGACGAACAAGGACATGCCTCACTCCTTTGTCAACCGCGCGTCGTGTAAGATCCATTCGCTTCGATCACCGGATTATTATCTTGTGCGTATTAATAAATAGTTTATCGTTAAAGAATTATTAGTTTCATTGTAGTAAACACCTATAAATTGGTGACCCCGCTACACACAAAAGATGGCGCAGGCTGATGCCAGCCATCGGTATGTAAACACTTTTGATATTTGTCAAATCGATTGATTCGATGAAACATGTTTTTGAAACGGCAATTCAGTACAATATGAACCATGAATCGATTCACATTGAAACAACGTGCCGAAATAATGACGACGTATATCGAGAATAGTCGTTCAGTTGTTTTAACTCAACGTCGTAGTGCCGTTCATCAACGACCAATACGTGCCTGGTTGAAGCGTTCAGAGTGAGCGTTTCCCAGAACCGAAAAGTGTCGTATCGTCGCCGCGCTCAGCATTTTGGCGTCAGTGCAAAAAATATGCGGCGAATTTTGACGGATGATTTGCATTTGCAATTCCTCAGAAAGTGCAATTAACACAAAGAATGTTGCCGACAGACCGTCCAGGTCGCTTTTAATACGGTCAAACAGTTGCTCGAATGGTGGATACTGATTTTTGGAAGAAAATTCTGATGACCGACGAGGCCAACTTCACACTATCTGGCGGCGTTAATAAGCAGAATTGCCAAATTTGAGGAACGTAGAATCAACACGAAATCCATGAAACGCCATTACATGACCACAAAGTGACTGTTTGGACTGCATTGGGCCCTATTTATTTAGAGAAAACAATACTGTTGATGGAAACAGATATCGGTGGATGTTGGCCCATTATGTCTGCCCGCGAATGCGTGAAAAAGGACTTGACGGTTACTGGTTTCAACAAAACGGTTCGCCATGCCACACTGCAAATCAAACAATTCGGTTTTTGCAACGAAAATTTCCTGGAAGCCAGATGTCAAAAAGAGGCGACACCCAGATCTTCAGATTTGACCCCTTCGGACTTCTTTTTGTGGGGCTATTTGAAAAGCAAAGTGTACGCCAGCAAGTCGCAGAGCATGACCGAGCTCAAGGCAAACATTCGAGCGGAAATCATCGCTATAACGCCCGATATGCTTGAGAAGATAAAGGAAAATGCAGAAAAAAAGGGAAAATTTTGTTTTGGCCAATTAGGGCGGCCACTTAATTGTAAATGTATTCAAAAAGTAGTGAAAATAAATTCTAATGAACCAAATTGAATAAAAAACCTCATATATAGAAATTATTATTTTTTTTTCAAAGTTAGTAAGAGTTTACATATCAACACGAAAGATGACCCACCCTGTATAAACCATGTCGAGATACAAGGGTTGTGAAGTTCAAATGGCGGTTTAAAACTTCCTTTGAAACGTTTTTTTACAATATTTGCTACATCAGCTTAAACGGGTTTGTGAGTTTTTCATTACAAATTGATTCGTATTACAGCCACATTGGGGTCCGTAGTTTACATTTTATTTAATTGCCACGTTTAATATTCGTTATATTTAGGTAATCATGTAACAGCAGATATTTATAAGAAAGTCATAAACGCAATGTATACGCGAGGCTTTAACATTTTTAGGCTTATTCCTTGACGATTTATTCCTGGGAAAGGATGAACAAAATTGCTTTAAACCATATAACAAAATGAAATCTCTCTAACATCGAAATCTCGAAGATTCACAGCACGTCGGTACCACGTTCATGCGGTGGCCCGCATCGTACTTTTCGTAAGTCAAGCCCATTTTAAAGCTTTCTCCGGTAACATATTTTTGCTTATTTTGTTGGCCTAGTCAATTACATTGGCAGGAAAAGTTCTAGAAAATCGAAACTATTTATTTAAGTCCGATCTCATGCAGTGCAGATCAAATTACAATTGAAACCGAACCCTTGAGAAGTATCTTTGGCAAAAAATTAATCAAAACAATGAAAGTTAAAGCAATAAAACCCTACTTTCTCTGAGAACTCCACCGAGTACTTATTCGTTTTCCATAATCACCTCTTCCAAGCAAAAAAAACAGGTGTTGCTCGAGCCCTCCCGCTCATCTTCCAACAACGATACTAGCACTCATAACTTTCTAAATTGTTTCGTTTGAAGCTGATCAAACAATCAAGCTATCTTTTATGAAGCTGCCTCTAAGTACTGAAGTGCAGAACAACAACAAATGCGCCGTAATTATGAATCATTATTGAACTTTCGACCCTCACAGTTGGTCTTCGAGCACGTGACTTCGTCTTGGAAGTGGTGTTAGCCCAACGCACTGTGAGGTCAAATGCAGACATCATCGTCTCGAAGCCAAAGTGTATGGAAACATAGCAAAAAAAGTACTTTAGTAACATTTGCACTTTCTTTTTGTCCAAATTGACGGCCGGCAAACAATTGTGCGATAGGTCTTCGCGCAATTACGCGCAAACTCAAGTCAAGGTAGTTTTTTTTGGGGTGGAATGTCTCAAGTGACTGCTGAGAGAAAAACAACACTAACTTTCCCATCAGTTTTGGTGTGAACTTTGAAGCTTTCTTTCGAATAGGGTGGGTGGCGTTTATTAAAGCAGAGCAGAGGAAGGCGGCAATTCATCTTAATTGCAGCCACATTATTTCTGGACTCACTTCTTAAAGATATTTGCATCTTCAATGGTGATCACCACATTTTTCAAGCAGTTCTTAATAACGAACATAGTTTGCTGCTCGACCCATCGCCCCGCAAATGAGTCCACTCTCCATCAACTACTCGCGCTAGCCCCAATGAAAAATGGCACACAAAGATAAGTAGTCAGTGTCATTCAATTGAACACACCTCTTCCTTAATTTGACACTATCTAAATCTCCACTTTTTTCGCTATCTGCGAATGAATGCAAATGAATCTTGAAGTTTGCATCAGTCATCTGTTTTTGGGCCCACTTTCTTCCGGGCCCAGCTCGTTCATATTTATGTATTTCTCTTATCGTTTTTTCTCTCGGGTCCATTCACAAAGCCAAATAATATATTCGTGAATGTTGGATACGTAGGATGAAAGAATCAACCGGGTAACAAAGTGTCTCATGCCCAAATCGCAAACTTTTGCGGCCAAGTCCCATTTCTTAATCGGATGCCAGCGCCATTATGTTTGCCAGTGATACGTGGAGTAGCAGCAACAGCAACAAAACAGTACCAAAGCATGCAGAAATTGGTAGGAGACAAGAATAAAACAACTATCATACGGAGAATGCGAAACGTCACGCGATCAAGATCACTTACAAATTGATATTTGTTGTCAGAGCTTGCAAAAGATACATACAACAAGGATGCGCTGCGATGCGAATGAAGTGGTGCAGTTGTGGAGGAATAGAAAGGAGAACTTGAGAAATTCAGATTGAAAATTTAAGAATATCGATTGGGAATCCTCATAACTGATGAGTGATCTTGAGGATCATCATTGGATGATTGCCTCAAAATAGCGCTCAGAATAACAGCGAAAACATTCCCGCTTTCACTCCCAGGAAAAAGGTGTTGTCCGAGATGCCACCACTACCCAAGCGTTTGTTCATTAAATAAAAACTCTTCTTCACCCATTTCGGTATGTTGATGAAGATCATGAACATAGTTATCACGATCGTCATCATCATCATCAGCATCGCCGTGATCGCTATCACAAAAGAATGATCAGTGTCGGTCATATATCGAATGCGCCATGGCAGTGGAAATCTGGGGTCCGAATAAATGGCACAATCAAAAATTTTTGATGTATTCATCGATCATAGGCAACATTATAATGCATAGAATAAATTCCTCGGCGGAACGATGGCCAATCTTCTTCGGTTGAGACCAGCTTCCACAGATACTCCTCATGCATGGACCACGGACGGCATTCAGTCGGCAATGAGGCGCGCGCACCACACCACACACCAAACAGAATGGGAACAATCAAACAAACAAACAAATCCAGGAGCCCCCGTGGATTGTGCGTCCTCGAGTCCGTGTGCAGAGTTCTTCTAGTTGATGATGATCGTGTATGCGAGGCGATCAAAACAAATTGAAAGGAAGGACGCAAGGTAAGGTAAGGTAAGGATAGGCAGGGCAGAGATGTGCCCAGCAATGGATGCAAATCGCTTCTAATTGGTTCATTGACTGCCAGCACGATTGACATGCATGTCGCAAATAAAAAATCGATCACGCCAATATGTATTGCAAATTTAATTAGTGCTCATGATCTTGATTTCTTTGCTCTAGATGCGAAAGTGCGATTGGTGCACGTAAAAAATATAGAATCGGATAGAAATTTGTTCGCCTCTCTTCCTCAGGAAGAAATGTCGTCACTATCGCCTGGATCCACTTCCACCTTTAAATTTGCTGTGCTATTTTTTTTTTGATATTATAATTCTTCCGCTTGCACCAAAATGTTTCGCAAACGTAATATCTCATTCATCACAAAAGAGTGTCAAACCAGTTGAGGTATTACTTCCGTCTTTCGTTTTATAAACCCATTCTCGAATTCGTCTAGTACAAATGGATCCAAGAAAATGAAGCCCTCAAGGTTAAGATACATTTTCTTAAGCACACAAAAATTCTTCTTTGATAAGTAGAAATGTTTTCCAAAAAAAAATTACCAGCAGCGTATAAAAAATATTCATACTGCACTGGCCACAAAAGTCTAACTAAAATGGCATAAACTCACCCCATGACTTGGGGTAAAATTGTGGAACAAACAAGCATCTTCATGGCCACTATCGGAGGTCGAAAAAATCATAAGATTACTAAAAGTAAAGCCAATGAACGTCGCCATCTGATCCAATCACTTTCTTTGTTATATCAAAGTCTAAAACAAACCCTTAAATTGTGCCACAAAGTTACCCCAGTTTACGGTTTATTCAATAACAGTTTTACCATAAATAGAAATATTTGATTTGATAGGACCAATATAGAAATAAGCTAATAGTAGTACGACCGATAAACTGGATGTGATTGAGTTTCCCGAAAAAAATTCTCCCAAATCACTTCTTGAAAATATTTAGAAGAGCAACCTTCAATGCAGGTTTTTCTATGAAATTTCCAATGAATAATTTGAAAACATAGAAGTAAACACGGCATGTCATTAAGATAAATATTCGCTCGTTATGCATTTCGCCTGGTTTTAATGCACACTGGGGTTGATACTGATCCCCAATCGATCCCCTCTGGTCAACTAGCCACCGGTGAACTTATTGGGCAGTGCGCAAATATATTTCCTGAGCCAGCAAAGTTGCAAAACATTTCATCAATTTCATGGTATTTATAATCGGCGCTTCTGAAAATTTTCGTTGGTTCTTGAGAAATTTTGAGTGGGAAGGATTAAAGTAAATAGACAAGCAAGAATCTTGTGGTAATAAGTTTTTAGAAATTCATTCAGGCAAAATATTCATACTAATTTTTTTTTGGAAAATAGTCGAAAATCCTTAGTATTCACCCATAAACGTAAAGTTATTTTAACTTTATGAAAATAAATATTTAGTCCTTCAAAAGTTATTTTCAAAAGATAAATTTTTATTGAAATTTTAGTGAAGAATTTGATGGAAAGAAAATTAATAGATTAATATAAGTTGGAGAAATAGAACACTCCAAGGATGTCAGCCGCCTGCGAAAAGTTATGACGAGCTCCCCCTCATTTTTAGGGTCCGTTAAGGACGCAAATGGAGTCTGGACGAAATCCAGCTCAGGGACTCTGTCCGTTCTCGTAGATACGCACTTCCCGGGCAGTGAGGGTGTGGCTGACAAAGCGGATCCACACACGCTCCCGGAGTGCATGCCAACTACTGTGACTGTAAATGACAGGCTACTACGCTGGGCAATCAGCTCATTTCAACCCTTCAAATCCCCTGGCATGGATAACATCTCACCTATCGAGATCCAGCAGGGTATCAATATAGCACTGCCATGGTTGAACGCCATTTTCAAAGCATGTGTACGGATGGCTTACATTCCACAGCAGTGGAGAGAAGCAAAAATAGTTTTCATACCTAAAGCGGGTAAAACATCCCACTCCTCACCTAAGGATTACAGACCTATCAGTCTCACCTCTTTTCTGCTAAAAACGCTGGAGCGACTGATAGAGATCCATCTGAGAGCTATTCTGAAACCACTCTCTAATGCGCAGCACGCATACACAAAAGGGAGATCGGTTGAAACAGATCTTCACTCGCTCACCAGCTACATCGAAAAATCGCTAAGCGTCAAAGAATACACGCAAGCAGTTTTTATAGACATCGAAGGGGCTTTCAACAATATCAGCCATAAGGCTATTGGTAAAGCACTCGGGGGAAGCAATGCCGACGACAACCTGATAGGGTTCATCGGTCAATTGCTTAGCAGCAGGAACATCAACTCCACGCTAGGAAACAGTACCTTACGAAGGAGGGTTTGCAGAGGCACACCACAAGGTGGGGTGCTATCACCCCTTCTATGGAACCTAGTGGTGGATGAACTCCTGTCAAAAATAGAAGCGACTGGCTGCAAAGTCGTAGCTTATGCCGACGATGTTGCAATAGCAATATCGGGAAAATTTGTTAACACCCTATCGGAAAGACTAAACTTTGCCCTAGGTATTCTTACCAAATGGAGCAAAGAGTGTGGTCTAAAGATAAATCCGCAAAAGACGGAATTTATGCTCTTCACAAGAAGATACTAAATTCCACGATTTGCTCCACCTAAACTTGGTGAGACAAGTCTCAATCCGTCTCATCAGGTCAAATATTTAGGTCTGATCTTAGACTCCAAACTCGCATGGAAAGCAAACATAGCGGAAGGAGCGCGTAAAGCGGCATGCGCAATCTACTTCTGCAAAAGAGCTATTGGGAAAAGATGGGGACTGAAACCCAAAACTGTATCATGGCTCTATACAGCGATAGTGGAACCAATCCTTCTGTATGGCGTGGTTATTTGGTGGCCAGCAATGACAAAAACATCAAACGCGAACCTGGTTAACAGGGTCAGGAGGACTGCAGCTATTGCAATCACCGGGGCTATACGCACTACCCCGACAAAAGCATTGTTCATGCTATTAAATTGGCTCCCGACGGAGCTCCTAACGAGACAGCAGGCCAAGTGCTCTGCTATTCGATTGAAAGCTCTAAATCTCTGGCGTGATGGGAATATCGGCCACTCCACCATATTAAGGAGGGATGGACCAACGCCAGGGAAAGTAGACCTCACTCCTCCGATTCCCTGCTTCCACCACAGTTTCAAGTCCGTCATCCCTAGCAGAGATGACTGGATCATGGAAGGAAATAGGACACAGGAATCGGTCGACATCTACACTGATGGATCAAAAATGGATGGAAAAGTTGGCTGTGGTGTTTATTCTGAACAGCTAGGTCTGAGACTATCCTTCCGGCTACCAGATCACTGCAGTGTCTTTCAGGCAGAGGTCATCGCAATACATAAGGCAGTGGACTGGCTGAGAAATCAGAAAATTTCTATAAGAAATCTCAACATTTTCTCCGACAGTCAAGCTGCTATCCAATCATTATCCAACGTGTATACCTCATCCAAAATTGTAATGGAATGTCGCACACTACTGAACGCGATGTCGCTTCACTGTGAAGTGACTATCTGCTGGGTGCCGGGTCACAGTGATATACCTGGGAACTGCGAAGCTGATGCCCTAGCTAGAGCTGGCACTGAGCTCCAGGATTATACACTAACACCCCAAGTCGGCCATCCGTTGGCCTCCGTCAAGCTAAGTTTCAAGCAGTATTATATAGAGGCTGCGAACAGGGCCTGGCTGCTGGAAGAAACCTGCAGGACAACCAGGCAAACTTGGCACGCATTGAGCTCAAAGCGCACCAAGCAGCTCCTCAACACGAGCCGTGAAACATTAAGTTTCATCGTATCCGTACTGACGGGACATTGTCTCATTGGCAGACACGCAGAAAGACTGGGTGTCCCTTTCCACGATTTCTGCCGCAGCTGCAGATCGGAGGAGGAGGAGGAAACGATCCAGCATTTTCTGTGTGAATGCCCAGCACTGTCCAGGAAACGCATGAAAACCTTAGGCTCACCCTTCCTGGACAGCCTCACGGAAGTAGCTGATTTGAACATTAGCTGCGTCGCCGGATTCATACGAGAATCGAAATGGTTCTCGTCACCCAACAGGTTTTAGTGCCGCTCCCTATTAAAATGTGGTATCACAATGGGCCTATCTTGGCCTAAGTGAGCCGCCTTTTGACAAAGGGGGCTGCCACTACAACCAACCAACCAACCAACCAATATAAGTTGGGCCTAATTTTTTGAGAGAACATCGTAAATGAATTACAACCAAATAAAAGTCAGAGAAAAACATTTTTATAATTGTCACGGGCACAATTTTTCATTTTTCTTCACCACGTGACAAATTTACCTTTCCCGAACAATTTGTACATTTCCGATTTAGCTCTTCTTAGCAAACTTTGTTACATAGCATCCATTCCACATTAAATATTGTACATTTAAATTGGCTATGGGCTTCACAATACATCGCCAAGCACTTAGCACCCCAATCCAAATTTATTGGGCGCTGCTTGACCACACTCCGGACCTCGCAATAGCATCTCGTCTCACCGTTTCAGTCAATTTGAGGATTGCAGATTTATCTACCTTTAAATCCGCTAATTTATGTTGAGCAAATGTGATTTTTTTCGCGGGCACCAAGCAACTTCCATTAAGTAAGTAAGTAAGTTAGTAAGTATCCACCTTTGTTTTACAGCAAATCATCAATTTATGAATATTGTTGTTGCTGGTAGTGGTCCCGATTGTGTGAGTGATATTTAAAAGATAGAGGATTGATTTCAATCATAAATTTTGAGTAAATTAAGAAGCAATTGGTAGTGGCCAATTTTGGTTCGATGTGAGGCTTGGAGTTACGAGGGCCAAAAAATGTACGCGGAAGTTAAGCACTACATATGCCTTTTTCATGCTGGAGAGACCCATGGATAACTCCTATCTGCGATCGTATTTTCTGGCTTTTTATTGAGTCGTCGAAGCTTTTTTGCAGGAAATGCCTCCCCACTGAGTCGCAACACACTCACAGCTTCATAGCTAAGCAGATTACACCATAAGAGCCCATTTTTAGGAATGAAGCTCCAGGTACCAAGAAGTGGAGCCATCCATCATGCCGAAGCTAGTCAAAAGTGGAACTGTTGCCCATGGAAGTCTCCCGAAGCCCCAGCCAGACGCTGCACCATCCATTCATGAGCGCTGATGTCCCTGGCCCGCGACAGCCACGCCAAATTCAAATTTCTTGGGAAGCACGGTATTTCGTAATCGGCATTTTGATTCCATGCAAACCGGTGGTGGCGGTGGTGGCTTGGCTAGTGGAGCGACGACTTGACCTATCTAAGAGGAATTCCTTCGAAATGACCAGTCAGCCACCGCGGCCTCCTCTTCCTTCTGCCGCGTCTTGGACGGATCAAGAATTCTCAAGAAAGTGGACAAGTCGATTCGGGCCAGATGCGAGCGAGGGCCATTTGTCTGCTCCTCAGCGCGGGCCTTATCGCCGCCCGGTAATGGACTCAATGAATTTTTCATGATATTTTTCGGAATTTGTTTTTGGAGGCTATCGATTTTTTCACATTTATTTTAATGGAAAGATAAAATGTCAATTGTTAATTGTGTCCTGCGAGGCCACGAGGAATGCTGGTAAGTGGCGGTTGTAATGGATCACTTTGTTCGAGGGACGTAGGAATCGTCAGTGCGAAGAATCAGACCCGATTAATGGATTCGGGGACATTTGTGGAAGTTAGGACAACATGTTTTGCTATTTTAATGAGCGAATGCAAGTAGCTTTCGAAAGGAAGTCATCCTCAGTCCGAGTTCTGCATGTCTAGAACTGATCACCGAAAAGTTCGCGAACCAAGATAGCAAAACTTCGCGACGGATGCACCATACCACATTCTGCATATATGGAAGCATCTCACCGACCAAGACACCATCAGGTTCCATTCTCGCTGGCCTGCACCCTTTTATCCGCGGCTTGATTTATGCTTATAAGTGTTTATCTGATTAATTTATATGCCAGATGACTGCGTGAATGTGCTCGGTAAGCTGATGCTTCGAAAAAATTAAGAAATATCGCTGTCGCTTGAGAACTTTGCAAATCCATTTTCTGAATCTGTGTCTGTATCTGCACGCTGACTCCATGCCATTCAATTCAAATTGGACTTGCGGACGACTATGTGGTACGTACGTTCGCACAAGATTCTTTGATGGTTCAAGTTCCAGTTCAAGAGGTAGAGGTAGGTATCCATTGCCCGTTGCCAAAGATAATCCGTAACAGAAACAAACCGCCTACGCAGATTTGAAGAATTCTCTCGTTGGCTTTTATGTGTTTTGACGACGTTGTCCACTAAATAACAATTTGAAGTTATTTTGACTTAGGCAAAAGAGCTGGACAGTTTGGGTGTGATGAGGTCTCTTTGTATAGAGTTCCATGAAATATATTTGTTTCCATTCTGGTGATAATTTTGATTTAGGAACTAAAGTGCAAAGTGTATTTTTGTGCAAGGTTTTCAAGGTATTTCCAGATTATCTTAAAGATGTATGAAAGTTGAAAATGAAATTACAGTCAACGAGAATATACCTTGAATGATGAGTAAAATAAAAATTCCGAAGGTAAAAAATATATTGTTAGATACTGGAACTACATAACAAGGGTTTTCATAACAATGTATTGCAAGTGGTTAACATGTTTCTCAATGCGCTGCCCCGAAAAGAGTTTGCCAGCAGTAGAAACAAGACTAAGCGTCAGCCAAGCCTCGGCATACAGCGAACGGCCAACAATCAGCTGCCAGTGCTGGCCCAGTGGTGAGTGAGTGCTGGCTGAGTACTGGCCCAATACTGGGCCAGTTGTGCAACCGTGTTTGGGGCTAACTACTGAAATTTCGCAAGCATGCTAACTACTTCCAAGATTGCTTTTTATGGGTTTGACTAGTCTACATTCGTTACTTTTAGAGTTCAGCCTTTATACGAGTATATTCCCGCAACTTTAAGACACAAGGGGCTAACTGTGAGGAAACTGCGAACATAAATGTTACCACTCTAGGAAATTAGCCAACGAAATATCATTTCCTACAAAACTGCCTTTGAATTTAGTGTTGCGTTGACCGTATCCTCATCTTGCTGAAACCAGCCAAGATAAAATCTTCAATGGTGATGATCCAATGCTAAAACTTGTGCAACTGTCTTTTTCGGAAAAGTAAGGACCGATGATCTCCAATCCATGTACGTGGTCTTGGATGAACCTCTCTTTGTTTTACAGCCCTTTTATAGTGCATGTCCTGCTTGGTAACACAACCCGCAATGTGAAAATGTGCTGCATTACTAAAAGCAACTGCGTCACCGTAACAAAGATTTCCAAAGAACTGTTGACATGTCCCTACTCGATTTTCCAGGTTCTGAACGTTCATTGATTTTCATTTTCGTGGTGTTTGCTCTTAACGATTACTGGCAGACTCCTAACAGTATCACGATTTTATGGTTACCTTCCAATGGATATCAGATCTCTCTCTTCTCAAAGTTTTCTTCTGAATTCTTAGAACATGATCAAATGTGCCTCCCTTTGTCAATTGTTTTATTTTTGTTTTTGTTCTTTAAATTGTTTAATAATTTGTGTCAAATAAAGATAGTTCAAAAATAGCTTAGCTTTGGGGTTAATAAATCACCAAAAGCCTCGACGATAGTTTATGTTTTTCTGATTTTATTTTGGGAATTTTCATAGCTCGCGATTCGATTTATTGTTATACCAATTTTTCGACCGCCAATTCAACCCCCTTTACCCCTTTACTTGGCATCCATAACAGGCGGGTCTTTTGGCCATTTTTGAAAAGTTCACCATAAAATATTTTATTGCATTGCGGTCACGAAGAATTTATTTACCCTATCCTTCCACTTCTTAGATGACACAACGATGCCGGTGCATTGATAGGGTTCTTGTGGCGATAAGGACTAGAACCGTGCCGATCCAACTTAGTTATTTGATGAAAAACACAGTACAGATCATGTGAAGGTACTGAGCCTGAAAAAAACTGCTCTCACTCCATCAGGAATCAAACAATCGTTCCAATAAAAAATACATACATACATACACAAACACGTAAGGAAAGATGGAGCGTGCAAAAGAGTTTAAAATTTTCTTTAAACAAAAAAAAAGCAGTGAGGCACTCTCTCTTGCAAATGATTTATGTTAAGGTTAAAAAGTCGGATATAGATAAATGCAGCAAAAATTCAGGAATTAATGTGACAAATTCAAAAATCTAGAATGCATATAATATGGTAAACAAAATATGAATTTTTTTTATTCACACAAAGTTGCTTAAAACAGCGGGAGCTGGGATTTGAACCCTCTACCTCGAGAGCAAGAGTCGGGCGCTCTGTTCACTGAACCAGCTGCTATACTCTTATATTTGCACATCATGGCTTTGTATTTAGCCCATTCTGCGTTATAAGACAAACTTCCGATCGCTTTTTCGTTCGGTACGCTTTTTCTGGGCTCACTCCTCTCGCTCGCTTTTCGTTAAAATCTTCGTTAAGGAAGCTAAACTTCCAAAAAAGGAATCGAAAGAACCAAACGTTACGTTGTAAGCTGATCGGCTAAGATGCTGTCCTGCAAAACATTGCGAAAATGTTCTACACACTTTACATTTTCTTTAACTATTATGAAAATTGAAATAGTCACTAATATTAGTGTTCAAGAGACGACACTCTTCTTAGGCAAGCAAATTTAATAAACTGATTAGCAATATATTCTAAACCGTCGTTAGTTTTAAGCCTCGGACGAATAAGCTACACATAAACATCCTTTTTAGTATTATAACCACGATACGATCGAGACGTATGCAGTCTAGCGTTACACCTTAATAAACTAGGCTTGATCATCTTTTCATATTTTGAAGTCTGACATGAAGATGACTAGATATTAGGAAATTTGGAACCAGCTTTTATGGATAAATATTAATCCCAAAAGGAGTGCAAAAAGAAGTTACAGTTTTTTTTTTAAAAAGTACCACCGTAAGCTGTTATCAAACACCAATCCATAAAATCTACAAAGCCTTCTACTCTTCATGCGCAACCGAAGATAGCGTTCAATCGCTAAATAATAATCTAACCTGAAGATTCCATAAACATCTCATAAATATTAATTGAAACAAATCGAGCTCCAGATAGGGAAGCCCACCAAAATCTATCTAAATATCTAAAAGGTCTAGGCATGTACCTAGCATCTGTGGTGTTCGTGCAGAACAATCCTTTTCACCCAATGGCCGCAATCCACCATTTAGTTAGTGTAGTCGGTACGAACGTCGTCTCTCAAGTGTTATCATTATCTCTTCGTTTACTTATGATAATGAAAGTGATTTTCATATTTCCTAATAGACGTATTTTTTTTTCATTTTCTGGTCAGTCATTGTTGCGTCATCGTTATTCATTTCATGGGATGGCTCTGGAGAGAATGACCACCATTGTGCATACCTGAAAGATTTAAGTAAATGATGAAAGAAAAATAGACGAAACTGAAAAAAATGTATGATGGAATATAAATGGATGCAGCTTGGTCTTCTGTTTACAAAGTGACTATTCGAAGAGGAGCGAGAGCAGCGAGTTACAAATGGACGTAAGTTTTTGTAAATACATATATCGTTTTTTAAAAGTGTAGCTTGTGTTAATCTGACCAAAGTGGGCATAGTAGGAGAAAAGAGCATTATAGGTTCCAGATTTCGATTATGATGAAATGTTTGTATCTGCAAAATGTGGTGAGCGAAGACAGATTTGCGCAAAATGAAATATCTTATTCCTCTAGCACGAGTTTTCAATTGAATTTTATCGACAAGATGAAGTCACGATAGTTGATAGCCAATTTTCTTGACTTTCACTCTTGCAATTTTCCTTGCTTTTTAATCATGTTAAAACGTGAATCTAAAACACTTTACCCAATATCTCTAACATACTTTCAGATGGACGCATCTTCAGGAAGAGCTTCTAAGCTGGGAACGAGGCGATTGCATATGAAGAATTCGAATTCATATGCCAGTGCCGCCATACCTGGCCCTCATGTTGCAGAGGGTGCACTTTTCTCCTCCACCGCATTTATTAGTGACACATATTTATGCAGATAACACTATCGCGAGTATACGTCGAGGCGACCATCCATTGTGTCCGGGGCGTCACTTAAATTCGGATAGCGCTTTCATTTTCTTGCTGACTAAGCCGGGCAAGGCCGAGCCGGGTTGGGTCTCAGAATAGGGAATAGGGTCCGTCCGTCCGGATCAGGATGGAATTTTAATATGTACATACACGAATCGTCTTTGTCATTTTCATGGTCTGTTTGTTTGAATTTAGCAAGAAAAATGCTTTGTTTGTAGTGTTCCGTGTACACATCATTAATTTTGTATGAGGATTAGTGTTGTGCGAGTTAATGCTAGGCTGATTATGATGGGCGTCTAGCGTTTAGTTGCGCGACCAATGGAACTCCAACTGCTCACTTTGAAAAAAATGGGACTGCGGTGTGAAAAATGCTCTTCTGTCTGCATAACGACTTCACGTTGTCTGTCTGCATGTAGTTCCAGTTAAAAAACAATTTTTCCACGCTCCTTTCATTCGTGCCCGCATGCGTACAAAAGTCTTAGAAGCATCCCAAAGTTATTTATAATCGGAGAATATGTCTTGGGAGCGGAACAAACTAACAAAACAAGACTTGGGCCATTTATAATGTTAGCCCAAACTGTCAGAGATGTGAAGATAATGGCTGTGTTAATTTCTTAATTAACTAAATGATGGAAATTCGAGTTGATTAGAAAAATGTGGTAGCGTGACTAGCACACTGCCGGTAATTTATTATAACTAATTAGTCGGTTGATATTTGTGGGGCTCGCAGACGGGTATTATTTATTCAAATTGAAATTTCGACTATCTTAATTATGTTTGCAAATTTTTTGGGGTACGTACCTGCATAAACTGAAACAAAGCGAAGGTATGCGGAAAGTGTACTCCTATGTATATACATGCTAGTGTCTCAGAGCTGTTAAGAATGCATTTGTTAATTTGCTAGCATTTTACAATGAATAGTTGCTTGGCGAGTAGAAATCAGTACTGCTCTTTATTTTTCTTTTCTTGACGAACCAGCCATATCGAGCCTGACAAAAGCGTGTCAGAAGTTCCAAGCGCATTATGAAAGACTCATCGGACAAACGCTACAAACATTCGAAGGACTAATGGACGCAGATATCACATTATTATTAAAATTCACACACTGGAGGATGCATTTGTAGGAGTGGAACGGCTGGAGACAATATCTTCTGGAGGTCACGGTTCAATTTGGATCGGTGTGCCATTGATGATGATCTTTTAAAACGGAATATACTTATACACTGTCTACGACACGAACAGCACAAACTACCCCTGCGCTTACTTGGTGGCACAAAGTCACCTCAAGATTTTACTTGGATACATATATATATAGACGACCATAACTCTTACGCCGGTTCATTGAGAGTTTTGAATGCTTTCTATATCAAGAGTCGACTTTATTAGCCCATGAAATAACATACCTGCAAATCCCAGTTTTCAACCAGTTTTCGTCACCAACCCTTATTTTACAGACAAAGACACTCCACAAGAAAACACAACTATTGCTAATACGAGTTTTCTGATCGGCAGCTTTCGTTCTCTTAATTTTTGTTCACGTCCGTTGTTGCATTGATGTGTTGTTCCGGAAAAATGTGATGGTGTGGATGGCACGCGAGTAAAATACGCCAAGTTGAAATATGTGAAAAATTGCGGGTGGCAGAATCTTACCCATAGGTGCAAAATTTCACCCCAGTTTACCGTAATAAGTATCGTAAAAATCGACAGGAAAAGTCAATTTTCTTTCAAATATCATCTAAATCGGCTAAAGTGCTACGAGGATGTGTCGTTCTTCTAGCGAATAAAACCAAGAAAAAATATGCAAACATTTTCAGCCTTTTTGAAATCCAGTCATAATGTAAGAACTTCTAAAATGGTTGCCATAAATTCTGGACAAACATAGACTGTATCTGTGAAGGTCCTTATTATATAAAAAATATTCGATAATATGTAAAACAAGTTGAGGTACTTTATTAACAGTTGGAAAAATATTCCAAGAACAATCACAT
This sequence comes from Oxycera nigricornis, assembly GCA_963942545.1. Lineage (NCBI taxonomy): Eukaryota > Metazoa > Arthropoda > Insecta > Diptera > Stratiomyidae > Oxycera > Oxycera nigricornis. Next base: position 125,425,346 of record OZ012659.1, on the reverse strand, counting down.
CTCCCAGTAAGATCCTTAGTTTGGCGATGTTAGTTTAGCTTTTCAAATAGATCTTCGCTTCGAGTTATGTGACTTCTTTCTTGCAATATCCAAAAAAAACGTCAACTGCTACCGCTCAACCCTAGAATAGGATCAGTTCTTTCTGCTTGACGGACCACATTAAGAGGTATTTCGCAGCCAATATGATTTATAGTTATGCAGTTTGAATTGATGGATAATTAATTTAAAAGTCAATAGCAATAATGAGCGCATAATATCAATAATAATAGGAGTAGGAGTCTTTGAAGTGGCGTAATTGCAGGCTAAACGCCAGTCTGTACCGCGGGTCATTACCGCAGCTGTCGCGGTCATCGTCATCGGCGTCCCCGTTGTCGCCAATCAATTAGGCCTGACCCTGAACAGCCCCCGTTTATAGATACGTGGCAGTGGCATTGGTATGTGGATACAATTTTTGCCGCTCTTAATTTAACCGGTTCCACTTTTATTGTTTGCTACTTTTACCTGGTGCTGCTGCTGTTGCTGCTGCGCTAGCTGTTGTTGCTCTTGGAATTACTCTTGCTGCCGGCAGGCGACGGCTTCGAGCGCTAGCAACAATACCAGCCTAGACTCGAGCCTGGGCTCTAATAATTCAGTTGTGCCAATTGTCACGACTATCTGGCACCTGGCATTCCAATAATAGGCTTTCGCCACATTACCAGTTCTCCTGTTTGCCGGGCAAATCAATTTAAGCTATCTATGCAAGTGCAGATTCGAGTATCTATTAGCAACAGATCGCTTGCAAATGGAGGACTTTAGGTCATGCAGTGAATAATGGTGATGTCAAAGGCACACGAGCTGTCGACGACCAGTTGATAGTTTTCACCTGAACGAATCTAGGCTTGAAGCTACTAGCAAACCTGAAACTGATTTTATTTCTGTGAGGACAAGCAGGTGGAATCTATGGATCCAGAGAAACTAGTTGTACATTGCTTCGACATATGACGGTTCAAACAAGGGATGACGGTAACATAATTATTGAACAAAGAACATGAACACAATTTCCTTATTTTCCAATGCCTAAGTTTACCACGGCGTTCAAAACTTTCATATATTTTCATCAATTATTTCCTGCAGCCTTAAAATGTTATTGGCGAGTCATTCATGCCCATACCACCAATTGAACTTCAAGTCGATTCTACAATCCAAACGTGTATTACACCCTCAATCATTAGCCAAATGTAAACTACCATATTATGTAAGAATCCTGGTAACTTTTCTAAATTCAATTTAACTCCAATCCAAGAAATTTTCACGTCGTTTAATTAACAGCCAATTGTCGACTGCAGACTTAACTTAATTGCCGCCAATATGCATTCTTACACCTCCGCCATCCTCTCTCTCACTCACACGTCCTAGATTCAATTTAGATTTATTCAAGTAAATCAATTGCACCGACAAACCATGAAAGATTTATGAATGATTTTCACAATCGAGTTTCAGTTTTGTGCGGCAAATGTTGTTCGCCACTCAACTACCAAAAGTGATATTTGTTGCCGCCACTGTGGCGTTAATGCAAATTTAGCAGCTTTTCGAGTGGGTCTCGGACCAACTACCACCAGCAGCAACAGCAAAAGAACTAGAATTGACTAGGCAATACAAAAGAACCAAATGAATTCACCGTCAGACAGCCGTGGAATGTATCTAATAATAATATTAGTCTCGCAATTATAATAATTAAATAATCGGGGGTCTTTAGGGCTTAGTCATGGTTAAGGAGGCGATGTAATGTTAATTACTATGTATATGAAAGTGAAAGGTGAGAAGAGGTTTAAATGAAATATGGTCGAAATTAAAAGTAAAAGCTAAGTAGAATGTATTCGTTAAAGTGATTTGCACGTACTTAGCATCAACAGTTTTTTTCCAAGTTACGAACCATGAGAGGATCGCATTTTTTGTATTAAATAAATTTAAACAGAAATAAATCAGATCAAGATGAAATCATAGTCTTTTCCACCAAAGGCTGGATTTTGTATAGTTCTATTACTGGATGATGAAATCTCCGAAATTAAGTGTCCGTGACACATAATCGCACTACTGCAAAGTGCTGACTGAAAGAACTAGCCTGATTAATTATTATTTCTTATAGATTCTTTGACTTGACTTGACTTGACTAGCCATTCATTATGGTTTTGATCTTTACTGCAAAAGGACCGAGAGAAGACCCGACATCGTTCACTTTTCCAGATGAATAGCCTGAGGAAAAATCGGTAAAATTGTTTCAGAAAATCATACTAACATCTTGGAAAAAAATCCTCGAGCAACTGGTGGACTAAGGTGAGGTTGCGCCCCTACTCTAAGAGGCCGCTGAATCTCAAGAATTTTTTGTCAGTCGAACCGCAAAATGTGGTCGAATTTTTATGTTCATGCAAAATATAAACGCAGGTACAAATTGCTTATTTTAAATCAGTCAACCAGCTTTTCTTCCATTTTTCTCTTACCACACACATTACCAAAACTTTCATGATGCACATGCGTGGTATTCGTAAATAGACTAGGATTGATCTGTAAAAGAACGACTACATTTGGCTGTTTAGAGGGGGCACACTGATTTTTGCAGAAATAGTTGTGGAATAAATCGTATAACAATAATTGATCCAGCTTCTCTCTCAAAAAAGTCGAGAACAGTAATAAAAAAAATTAATTGTTTAAAAATTATAAAAAAACGCTTTTTTCCTACTCTTATAAAAAGTTTAATTACGCAACTTTTATTTTTCTCAACTTTGCTCTAAAATTAACCGTTACAAAGTTAGGAGTGAGAAAATTGGAAAAATTCGAGATTTTTTATAGTTTTGAAATATTTCGATTTTTTTATTAACGTTCCCGACTTTTTTGAGAGAGAGAGAGAGAGAGAGAGGATATATCAATTATTGTTATACGAGGTATTGTATAACTTTTTCTGCAAAAATCAATGTGCCCTCCCCCTCCCCCCCTGAACGGACAACTCAAAACAGATCCACCCTGGTCTATTACCATTTTGTTACGAAATATTCAAGAAATCTAATTCATTTTAATTAATAACCCTAAGCTTACAAAGATAATGAAGATCAAATCAAATTTGAAGGACGCTATCGTTGGGCCAATACATGGCCGATGTCTCCAGAAAGCCAATCGTTTCGTACTGGTGTAACATTAATGATGATGAGTATCAGATGAATTTAATTGTTTCTAGTTAAAAAATGGCAGTAAGACGTAAGCAAAAGATATTGTTTATTATGAAAATGATATCATAAATAGCATTTAAACGTTGCTAAGCTACTACTACTTAACACTGTGAAATAGAATTAAATATTAACTATACTTAACTAGAAGTTTATGCCATGTGAATAGCTATATATTATATAACCGATATTTTATGATCTATTCTATTTCTTCGGAAACCAGAAAGCAAAAAAAGTCTTCATTGCACTTAACCTTTGATAACCCTATCATTAATTAATTTCATAACAGACCAATAGCCATTTTGCCACAGGTGGGCTGGCCTCAAAAGCAACAATTTAACACTGTGATATCCAATCACAAGCATTTTATTAATTCAAATAGATACAATTTGCTTAACAAATACCGTTGAATCTTAATTATGTCGCAGCCGATAATAGGTAGATACAAGATCCTTGTTTGTTGACACCAACACTCTTAACGAGATGAGATGCCTTCACCCGTTCCCGCGCAGGCTATCAATTTCATCGAAACGCTCAATTACCAACGTTTTAAGTATTATGTCAACAATCAGCTTTTCAATAATCGTTTATTATTCGTGGTCGTGTCAGCCGTGTTATGCGGAGAGCTGTGAAATTAGATATTAGAATATCTTGCCAAAGTATCTAACTCATCAATTTCACTAATTCTGCTTCGCATCGGCAATCGCTGCCCGAATAAAAAACCAGTGGAGAAAGATGGCTAGAAAAAATGCCTGTGAACGGTGATCGTATGTGTGTACCGCGTGTATGATGGAATACGTGAAACTAATCACTTACAAACGCGATTAGAGATAATCTCGTCTGGTTAAGGTTCTATTGTTAATGGGCCGAGGCGATGTTCGACACGTTTGGGGGCATGTTGCCATCTTGTGTTGTACCCATGCTGGGCGTCCCGTCCCGCCACATATCCCGCTCACCCATATGCCCAACATCATGCTTGCCGCCTGCCCCCAAAACTTTGTCGACTGATTAATGTCATCGCTGATCAGTGATCATTTCGTCTCATGTCTTTTACACGGTGAACGTGTAGCCGAGCGTATCGAACGTAGATCACTAAATTTCTCTAATTTATGGTCGCGGATAGAGTATCTCGAATTCCTACAGAATGTATCTATAGCAGATTGGAGCACTCGTTTGTGGACTCAAACGACAAATATTCGAATGCTTGATGGAAGGTGAGGTCGGGACAAAACGATGTTTTGTATTTGTAGCTCCCGAGGCCGGCGAAGAGGTCAAAAATGGGTAGCATCTTCTAGAGCTGAACTCCATCTGTCACCACTTCTTGGACATGCAAAATCGCCTTTTGACATCTCTTGGCTGTCGAACGCCTGGAAATGGTTGCCTGCTCATTTTGCGTTTAGCACGAGTCTTCACTGAGGAGGATCGCGAATTCTTCGTCTTGAAATTTTCCCTTGACCAAGGCGCTGTTTGTTCTTGATGTCGAAATCGATAGAACACCGTCGAATTAATTTAAAAAAAACTTTTCAACAACCGAAGTCAAAAATAATCCCCTTTCCCGTTCAGGAGTTATCGTGGATCCTGTGATAATTGCAATGTAGCTTACTTAGTCGTGCCATAAATTCTGTCACCCAATTTCAAATGCGCGCTTTCTCAGAAATCACCCTGGAACTGTACCGTTATGTTACAGTTTATAACAAATGAACTGTACGGCGTAATACTCCGATCAGTTTGGTAACAGTTTTGGACTAGTAATCATGGAATGGGGCGTGAAAGAAAATCGTAGCGCTATAGTAGCATTCCATAAGTGTGGCAAAAATGCTTTTGAAATTTTGAATTTGTTGAAACCGCTCAAAATAACAAAAAGATTTATTTATCGTGCTATAGAACGATTTAATGAGACCTCAGGCATAGATGATAGGGCAAGGACCGGTCGTCCACGTATCGTTAGAACAGCCAGTGCCACCAAAACTGTCTGAGAGCGCATCGGTAAAAATCCACTGCGCAAACAAAAAAATGTTGTCGAGGGAATTGGAAATCTCCACAAGATCGATGAGTAGACTCATTTGAGATGATCTTCATATGTAGGCTTATCGTCGGTCAAGAGCCCACATGTTGACTCCACGGTTAAAGGAAATAAGATTGGAAAGATGCAAGCGTCTCTTGCTTTGGCACGCAACTGATGGGCATGAAAACATTCTCTTTACCGAAAAAAAAAATTACTGTGGAGGAAGTTTTTAATAAACAAAATGATAAGGTTTATTCAACATCATCAGAAGAAGCTAAAAAAATGGTTCCCAGAGTGCAACGAGGCTATCATCCAGCTTCTGTAATGGTTTGGTGGGGTGTATCCCATAAAGATGTCACAACACTCCATTTTTGCGAAAAGGATGTCAAAACTGGTGCGGTGGTGTATCAAACCAATGTGCTAAAAGGTGTTGTGAAACCTTTATCGTTTACTCTCTTCGGTGGACAACATTGGGTCTTCCAGCAAGACTCTGCTCCTGCTCACTAAGCAAAGAGCACACAGGAGTGGCTACGCAACAACATTCCTGCTTTTATTGCACAAGAAGATTGGCCATCCGGGAGGCCAGATTTAAATCCGCTGGATTATGATTTTTGGACAGAGTTAGAGAACAAGGCCTGTAGAACTCCCCACCGTAATTTGGATAGTCTGAAAAAATCTTTGGTGAAAGCAGCAAATGAAATGTCATTGGATACCGTGCGTGCCGCTATAGACCAGTTTCCAAAACGTTTAAAAGCTTGCATAAAAGCAAAAGCAAGTCATTTCGAATAAAGTTTATATTATTTAATCAACAATAATATACTAAAATAAATTTCTTTGAAATAAACATATTATCTTTTATTTCTTAGATTTCATGCTACTTTAAAGTTGTGACAGAATTTATGGCACAACTAAGTATATAGGACAAACAGGTAGGAGTTTTGAAATTAAGTACAGTGAGCACATCAAAGCTACCAGCGAGATAAATCCAAATTCTGGAATAGCCCAACACATTTTAAATACAGATCATAAATTTAGTATTAACAATTTTAATATCCTCCATAAGTAACCAAGGGGAAAAGTTGAACTGCATAGAATGCCTTGAGATTAGGTGGCCCACAAAGAATAAGGAAAACCTACTGAATGAAATCACCCTTCCCTTAAATTCACTACCCCTTCAACCAATAATTATTTAATAATGAAACCGGTAAATATTTGTAAATTGTATTAAACCTGAAGATGATCTTAGGATTGCAACGCGGCACAATAAAATTTAAAAAAAAATGTGAGTCATAAAAACAATATTATTAAGATTTTATTTTAAATTTTTAGTTGACAAAATAATTGACAATTACTATGTATGCATTCTGCTTTTTTGTGTGTAAAACAACTCTATATTGACTTATTACAGCTACGCTAAATGACATACTACAGCCTAGAGTTGCAAACAAAACAACAAACGAAATCTTGAGATATACAGATCTTCCAGATTCGTCAACTGCGTGATATGCAGCCGAGTTCTTCTAAAAAAATTGCTGTTGCTGGAAAATTAATAATTAACCTGAATTTCATTCACAGTTTCAGGAAGGGTTGTTATTTCACAGTATTAACAAAAGGCTTTTTCCTGATCGGATGTCTTTTTTCTCCTTATATTTGAGATAATGTCGTAGTATTGTCTTAGAAAAACTAAGTTAGATACTAACTTCGATTTTACGCATCAGCGCGAACAGGGTTTGCTAGCAGTGGAAACAACGCCAAGCGTCGACCAAGCCTCGGCGTACAACGAACGGCCAACAATCAGCAGCCACTGCTGGGCGACTGCTGGCTCAGTGCCAATCTCCAATACTGGGCCCGTACTGACGATCGGTACAGGCACTGTGCTTGGAGTCATTACTACAAAATAAAACCCAGTCTGCGCTGCAAATAAAAAAAATGTCATATACGGCGCTACATTGTGATATGCTTTGATACAATAGATATTCGAGATACGAAAATATTGTACTAGTTGTACGAATAGCGGTGAATATGACTGCAATTTGGAAAAGAATACGCACACTTAATTTTCCAATATCTCGAAAAGTATGACTCGCACAAAGATGTTATGTATGACAAATATGGCAAAAATTTAGTTTGCCACAACTTTCAGACACCTTGTTTGCCCATTGCTAAAAATATATACCATAAAAACAGTGAAAACACAACCAGCAGCAAACAGTCTGTATTCTAGTGCTGGCCCAGTACTGTAAATTGGTACTGGGTCAGTACTAGAAATTGGCACTGGGCCAGCACTGGCGATCGACAGTGGCCCAATGCTTGGACCCGTTACTGCAATATAACAACTCACATGGCAAGCAGATTGTTAAACGATCCGCAGAAAGTTCAATAGTGAGCTACAGTGCAAATTCATAACTATAATAAGTATTGCATAGTTACAACGCTTGAGCCGTGGATCAAAACCAACAACGAAATAAATATCGGTACCATTTTCCAACCATTTACCCTACACCAGTAACAAACCGCTCTATCACTCCATAAACTCCATCGACTCTACGGTCCTTTCAACTGTTGTGTGTGAGACACATGTAGGACTAAGTTATTTATACCAGCCACATCTCATTACAATAAAGAGATCTGTCCCAATAGTTTTCCACGAATTCTAAAAGCTAATGTCCATTCGATCGGTAGAAGGTGATCATCATTTTGTTCCCGTCATTTTTTCCCGGGAATCTCCCTTCATAATCGCATCATGACCATTATTTGTTCGACTATCAAGTTTTGGGCGTGCGCGATCCAACCACAATGTAAACAGCAAGCAATTAGAAAGAAATGTTAAGCTTCACATATTTCAGGCTACTCCTGCGACGGACCTCGAGTTGTCCGAGTCCAACTCACCGAAGAATTATTATAAATTATGCGAACCGAGGAGAGTCAACGTTCCCGGGCTTATCGTCTTGGAGTCGAGTTGTAAATGCATCAGGGCACTAGAAGCTGTGGTGGTGGTGGTGAAACCAGAAAGTGGAAAGTTCTTTGATTAGGGAAAGGTAGTGAAATACAACAGGTTGAGGGAATCATCTTCCAAAGGTTCATCATTAATTTGAGTATTACTTTTGATGCAACTCGGACCGTATAAATAGAGAACTTATCAGTGGTGACGATCATTTCTTGGCCCTGGTTTCCAATTACAGCCGAGACTTTTATATACGAGGGAAAATCCAAAGGTATTGGATTCAAATTTTCAGGATTATCAATTGATAGGATGCGATCACAATGAAATAAATAATATTCTCATATTAGTGAGTTTTTGGAATTCCTCCATGGCCTTTGAAATATTCCTCGAAATTGGGATTGTATTGATATGGAATAGAGGAACATTGGTGAGCGGTACTATCGAACGGAAAGATGGTATGGGGGAACTGCTAGTCGCATCAAACCCCATGAGATTCTTGTTTGTTAAATGCGACTGTAAAAAGAATATTACACAATGACTACTCCTACCAAGCTACAGAAATTTTCACTAAGATTGTGCTAGTAAGCGCTGAAGTTACAAAGGGTATGTTGTAAGCAAGTCAACCAGAGTTTGGGCAACGTACAGTTACAAACTTTTTATCACTCTCCTGTAAAGCGACAATTTTTGAGACCGTGGTGAAACCATTCCCAAGAAATGTTATCTTTTTGCATTCAGTCAACAGGTGTTTGCGACACACTTGCACTGATGAGAAGTCTTTGGCTGAAGGAATCCTTCAGGGTCGTTAGTGTTACTCAAGAAAAAACTTTTTATTGTATAAACACTTTAAGGTCAGTAAATACCAGAACAATGCTTATCAACCGAAAATTGCGTCTGCTGTTGGTTTACTATTTGTAAATCGTAAAATCTGCGTTATTAGTGCTTTTAATAAGAATAGATTTGAATACTCACATCAAATAAAAACATCTCCATAAAAATTTGGACTTAAGTCAAGCTGCACCAGAAAGCCTTCAGCCTGTGCAACAAACTATATCTGCTCTATGCTAACAAGCTGCATTTTTACGATCAAACTTCTGGCTCATTGAAAACGATACGACCGAATCCACCTCGGGGAACAATATTATATCCATCGCACAAGAAAACGAACAAAACCCAACTTTAATAGTACGACCAGCGTATAATCTGCCTAATAAATAACCCTCGGTATCAAAGCTGAAACAACTACCACAGCACAATCTGCACGTCGGCATCAGATGCACCTCTAAGCCTGATGTTCGACCGCGTCTCGGTGTTCGTCTTGCTCTTGGTCTGGGCCGTCATAATCATCATCATCATTATTTTTGTCTTATTCGAAACCAATGTGCGAAATTTATGCACATTGACTGATGGAATCTGCTGCAGGAAGCCCTCAACTTGCCCCATAACTTCTGCTCGCATGCGCACTCGCACTAACACTCGCGCTCAATCCGGGTCCGTTTGCTGGCATCCCCCACACGCAGAATCACGGGCGCAAGGACTCGAAGCCCTCAACCGACGACCGATTGAAGAACTAGATAATATTTTGACATTTTGATGGATATTTATTGGAGCGGTGAATTGGTCCAAGTCCCGCTTGGGCAGTTAAGCAGTTGGGCAGTCCCCAAACGAGCAGTTTTGTGAAAGATGAATATCTAAAGTATGTTGAAACGACTGTTTCTCCCATCCTGCCCTGACCCAGCGCACTGGTATCGCTTGTGCCCGGGTTCTGGCTGCTTTGCTGCTGCATGTAAGATTAATGATATGGATTTGTAACGTGCAGCATAATGTGCTGGGAGTCGATTAAAATAACAATAATATGTCGAAAAATTATGCGACGATGTAATTTACACACTGTCCGACGAGGGCCGAGGAGGGAGCTCGATGGCCCGCGGGAGCAATTTGGCTGCTACTTTCGCAACATTCTTTCCACGAATGTGAACATATTGGGGTTTCCGTTTTGTTACGTTCTCTTGTAGCCGGACAGTTGATCATGGTGGGGCTTTTGAACCTTACAACAGAATTTGCTCCATGTGAATAATATTATTTTATAGTCCCCTTCATATCACATAATCTGTCTGGAGGGCTTGTCCACATCAATGATGTAATCTGAATGGCATTTCTAGACACTGAAGAAATAACTCACGCTTGAAACAAGAGCCCATCTTCTATTGTCTAGCAAGAAAACAAAAGACTCAGACGAGTAACCCACTTTGAATTTGAATTAATCAAAGCATTCTTCCGGCAGTTGATTTGAATTCGCGATATTTTCGGCTATCATTCACAAAATAAACTGGATTTGTCGATACCAGAGGCAACTTTACTCTAGCTCTCGTTTTCAATATAAATAATCCGAATGCCGCCTATACGAACCTATTAGCTTTTGTCTATATTCTATCGTAGATCTTTAGATAGCGTCCCCATCTTCAAATGTTGATTTTCATCTCGTGTCTTCATGCAAGTGTTTCTTAGAAATGATTCCACTGACTGCATGCTTCATCATCAAAGCACAACAACTTCTCCAACAGGAAACACAGGTCTTTTTTGTCTCCACGCTTATTCTCCGAAACTTCCATATCAAAGTCAAACGTTATTAATTCATTCCGATTAAAAGTGCATCTTTTCTCACACACACAAAACAATATCTATTCCTGCTATCTTGAATACTATATTGTTTGATGCATTCTCCTTTCGCGCAAGAATCGAATCGACCGAATATGATCTTATTTGACCTTGATCGCTTAAGAACCATGCAAAACGATGCATTTACCATCTCTTATCGCGGCAACATCAACGTAGACTGCAATAAATATGGATTAGTCAAATCTTTTCGAGAGGACAGACGCGGTTGATAAATGCCACCAGATATTTTGTCATTGTCGCGCGATCCGGGTTAATATTGTTGATACTGTTTTGTTTTGTTTTGTTGATGAGCTGGTGGAGGAATCAAGATGCAAGTGGTAAATTCTTACTGAAAATACAAAAAACTTGGTTTAAATCCATAAAAATACTGGAAGGAAACTGTGTATGAATACCTGTCCTCTTTGATTTATAAATACAAAATAAAAAAATTTGTGTTGTTTGCAATTGAAGTGTCTACCCTTAACGGTTGAAGACTCCTGACTATGTTTGAGTAAGCGCTAAAAAGCAGTATGTCTGCAAATTGAATACAATTAGGTATCGATGCCACAGAGGTTAAGTTTGCAGACTCGTCTTGCCCATATCAAGGCATAAATCAATCCAAACATGAATTTGTCGTCTACTCTCAAGTCTAACCATCAGCCTCCTTTTCTACTGGTCTATTTTAGAATATTTTACTATATATTCCTATATCAAGATGACTTTTTCTCCATGATCATGATTTTTTATAAGCCAATCGGTTCAATAAAAATGAAGTTTCTGTGATAAATTTCCTGTCGTTAGTTTGAGGTCAACAATGCCTTGGACTCGTCTGGTCCTTAAGTTGGGCTAGTTCTGCTTGAACTCAGTTATCATGCTTGCTTGCCTCATTATCTTATCATGAGAGCATTTTTCGACCATATTTTAAATAATTGATGACCTGTCCCGAACATGGTTGCACAACTGATCCAGTACTGGGTCAGTGCTGGCCTGATTTGTTATATTTCAGTAAAGGCTCCAAGCATTGGGCCACTGTCAGTGATGGCCCAGAGTCAATTTACAGCACTGGGCCAGCCATCAAATGCAGACTGTTTACTGTTGCATTTGCACTGTTTTTACCGTATATTTTTCCCAATAATCAAAAAAGGTTTGCAAAAAATGCAGTAAACGAAATTTTCGCCATATTTGCAACACATAACATCTTTGCGCGAGTGATACTTTTCGAGATATTGAAAAATTGAGTGTGAGTCTTCTTTTCAAAATTGCGGCCATATCCACCACTGTTCGGAGGATTTGCACATTATTTCCATATCTCGAATATCTATTGTATCAAAGCATGTCATAATAAAGTGCCATAAATGACGTTTTTTTATTCGCAGCGCAGACTAAGTTTTATTTTGTTGTAATGACTCCAAGCACTGAGCCAGTGTTGATCGCCAGTGCTGGCCCAGTGCTGAGGATTGGCACTTGGCCAACACTCGAATGCAGTACTGTGCCAGTACTCAGCCAGCACTCACCCAGCACTGGTAGCTGACCGTTGGCCTTTCGTTGTACGCTGTTCAGGGTGATTTGGTTATCAAGAACGCAGGTCGGCCAAATTACCACCCCTAGTATAATCCATCCCATTGGCCCAATTTTTCAATCCAGATTCCTCCAGCAATTGATATTCTCATTCATTTCGGTTATAATAAGCTCCATTGAAGAAAAGAATCAAAGAAATTTTACAGTCTTTCAATTTCTTTAGCATGGCTCTAATTTTGAAAGAAAATTTTTCAGTTTGGATTCAATGGTATTCAGCGAATATCCTTTCCTACTATCCTCAATATATCAGAAGCGTTTTCATCATATGAATACAGAGTTGCTAAGTAGTTTGTAGTGTGGGATGAACTTGTTGATAAGATATTGACTGTGTTTCAATTTATCTTCATTTACAGAAGAACAAGACTAAGAACTACTCCATTGATTATGCTGCCCTGGTCTATAATGTTTGCCAAAATCTGTTTGAAATAAATAACAGAGTACTATTCATGTCAAATCGTACAACTTGTCCTTGAATCTCGAACCTTCTTCTACTTGGAAGCTTAATTATAATAAACAATAATTCTTGAAGATTGAATCCATTTAAAATTGTTCCACAGACTCCAGTAGCACACTGGCGTGAATTTAACGCCCTTTGATTCAATCTCACAATCTGCCAAAAGTAAAAGCCCACTTAGCACAGTTTTTTCAATGCTTCCCGTTGCAAGAGCCAAAAATTAATCTATCAAACCAGGACCCACCTCAAAGATCTCACAAATCACAAAATTACCACTTTGAAGCAACTCCGATGATTTCATTTTACTCGGACTCGAAATCATTTCAATTTTTTACCATTGCCATCATCATCATCGCCACCACACCACCTCCTCTTGATGATGATTCTGGTTTATCTGAATCACTCGGCCAACCATTCGGGTTGTCTGGAGCACGTTGCGTACGGTACACATTCCTTCTGGGACGTACGTACGTTAATCTTGTGCCGGAACCCGCCCATGTAAACAATTTAACGAGAAAACTGTTATTGATTGCAACCTACCTGCGTGTTAAATTAATTACAAGACATGAAGACGCATCCAGTCGGCCAGGGACATATATGTAGCACCAGGCCCGAATACCCTAATTTTTAAAGGGCACTCACAGCAATGGTCGTAATCGTTTAGTCCTGCTGAGAAGAATGGTCATAGGAAGCCGAGGATGATCATACTTTTTACGGGAGTTGTGAGTTGAGCGTTATTTGAGGATGTGCTACAGGAGATACTGATCCTGTTGTGGTTGGTTCTCTTTCAAATGCGTCCTGGTCAACCGTAACCGATTTGCTACCATGATGTCTTGTACATCTCACCAAAAAACGAGGTGTGCTCCACAGCAAAACGCCAAGCAAGTGCCGCAACACCAGATAGATCCAAACGAACCTCGGCAAGCATCATACGAGGAGCGATCAATGAAGAGATCATAGCATGGATCCGTCCGATTTGATGGCAAACGAAACGGAGTGGTCTGCGCAACGATGATGACTTGTACATTTTCCGGCTGGTGTGGTTTTGTCAGTCAGTTCTTAACGTCTGTCAATTAGCTTCCAGTCGACGCAAACATGAAATTGATTTCTATTGTCTAGCCCCCGAAGAGTATCTATTTGAGGAATTCTTCACGGTGAGCGCTTGACCGGCGTTGTTGTTTTTTACATTTATTTTGGTGGCTGATGCCTGGGATCTCCTATTTGTGGTAACGAAACGACCATGGGTAGCCCGGAACATGAGACCACTGCTGTTTACTATAATTGGGCTGGGTCGGGTTTGAACTCCCTGCTTGGCGTGATTGCCAATAATCGAATCGATTGACTCTTTGCTTTGAGAATTCTATGAAGCTACCCTATGCGCGATGTGCCACTTAGATTCGACCTCGTGTGCTTTGTACTTTGTATGTTTGGTTTTCGGGTTGAAAAGGACTACAACGACTATTATATCTGGCATTTGAGAGATAATAACCATTATTTTGTTCATCGGAAATTCAAGTTCTAGTCAACTTCGAGTCAATGGTCTCATTTCTGCAGTCTTACCGCATCACTGCTACCAAACATTAACTTGGAGTCCTTTCGTTATTCTTAGCGTGGTGCTATGAAAAAGTCAGCTCCTTCAGATACTATAATTTTGGTTTTGTTTGGCTCATCACTCGAAATCAGATAAAATATAGATCATTTGCCACTAAAATTTAAGCTCTAGGAGAAATTTAAGTGACTGCTACTTAAATCGGAAATATTTACGCTGACATTATAGGAAAGAGAACCAACACAGAGACTTGCTATGTTGAGAGATGAATCCATACAATGATCTTCTTGCAACACTTGAAACACATCCTGTGTACTCACGAAGCTAATCGATTTTCATTGATTCTTACTGGGAAATGTCTCAAAAAATTTTCATAGTCGAAATTACCATAGAGTTAGATTTTAGCGGTCAAAATTCCATCTAAGTTAGCTGATCAGCTCTTACTACACCCACAGCATTTTATAAATGTAATTTTTCGTAAACAATTCAGAAAAGGGCTTGCTAAAACTGACTTCGCGTGCTACCACAAGACAACGTAAAAGATATAATCATAGTCGACGCTTTTCAGGGCTGTGGTATATAATAGTAGTTTTTAAACCATTTCATAGTTTTTTATGTCGATCTGAACAAAATAATTTCCTCACCGTTTCTTTCCATCTTTTCATTGTTGTTCTTGTTGATTCTCATCACTAGACAACTCATAAAAGGAGGATCCTTCACCAACTACATATATTATACAACGAATAAATTCACGCTTGATTGCCAACGAACATGGCGGACGTGTAAGGTACGCATGTGACTATCCCAATCGGCGTGGCGTGCAAGAAGGAGTGCTCCCTGAATGTTTGAGACGCCCCAACCACCATCTTCACTATGTGATCCGCATATGCTGCACACATGCACGTGAAGACTGTGGAAAGTATAGGCAAGCGAAAGACCCCATACGAAAGTAATTAAGACCGTGCCACTTACCATAATAATTAGCCGAAGGGCTACCTCATTAGAATACAGTACGGCGCGATCACATCGAAAGATTGCGAAATTGCCGTTCGTGAATTTAGACGTGCTGTTGTGCTCCTGCGATGCTTGAATGGAGATCTTTTTCGTTACCTTCAGGATTATGGCGATGGGTCACTGATAACTTTGCTGTTCTCTTTGATGGTACTGATGGTACACAAACTTTGAAGCTGCTTCCGTTGCACAGTAAAGCTTTAAGCGTCCTCGTCGTCAACCAAGACGTTCGTTACAATGTTTATAGACCTGCAATCAGGCTCCATCTTCCTGTCAACCGCTCAGTGTCCGACTAGAATGTGATCAAATGATGGATTCCCGATATGAAATACGATACGGTGCTCAGGCGCAGCAGGGTCTTGAAGGAGTGATCGCTCGCAACGCGATCGTATGCAAATTGCTTCTTACATGCTCAACGGATTAGCCCGGAATAGACAGGAACCATCTGCAGATGATCAGTGGGCCAGCGGTGGTGATTGTCAGTACAGCTACCATATCATTATGGACTCTAAGAGGACATCCACACACCCAGGGCATGATCAAACTCTTAGATTACAAACTGGGCAAGGCACAAATAGGCAAAACATAGGCAAGGAGGAGTTGATGTCTTCGCCTGGACCACTTGATCGGTTTACGATACGGATAAATATTTTGAAATTATGCTCCAGAATAGTACGTCCCGTCCATGCGTTGAGTATCGGCGCTGCTTCATAGAATAGGCAAAAGATTATTGGGTCAACGTGAAGAAAATGCCGTCGGGTCTTTCTGCGCGTCGCCCAAAGAACACCTCTTCAAACATTTTCCTACACTTGGTAACAGCACAACTTTCCTCACAGATACAATAATCAACGGCACGATTGTGTCGAAAACCCACTTGAGCAGCACTCTACCACGACACCGATGAGTATTAAGTAAATTTCATTGGAAATTTCACCACCCAAGATCCACATACTAAGTACCTTAATGAACAATTTATTGCTGAGAGATTATTTTTCTTCAAGATTTTTATATTCAAGTAAATCAAAATCTCGACAATCTCTCATTATCTACATGCATTGTCATGAGACCGTTCGCCGACTAGTTAAGCGCACTCTAACATCACCACTACCACCACTACCTTCTTCAGCTTCGCCATCATCATCATCTAGGAACCAGGCCGAACACTTGAAGACTTTTTGGCCAAGTGTGGCACCGAAAAAGATCAAAAGCGTTGCGTTGCGTTGCCAGCTTTGCGTGCTTAAAACCGCGAGAAATTGAACTCCAATCGAAGAAATCACAATTGATTACTTTCGGTATTGTCGGGGTTGGTGTGTGCGTGTGAAACTGCTAGAAATTAGTATGCAGAGAAGCGGGCAATTGTTCATAATGCCTTTGATTTGTCGGATTCCTTTAGTGGAGCCAACAAAATTATCTCTAGATCAAGTATACAGTGTAGTAAATCTATCAGCTTGCAGTATTTGATCTGTTCAGTGCAACTGAATTCTCAACGCCGTTTTTCGCGGACCTACCTTTCGCCTGTTAGCAGCTTTGGTTTTCACATATCTGACTATTGCTCACATGCTGATACTATCGACCAGACCGTCGACAATTGTCACAGTTCCAATACAACTGGCAGCTCCATGAACTCCTTCAACTTCATAATACCACGATATCCCCAAATCAAGAAAAACACAAAGCATTTGTGCCTAGAACTGTTCCTTCTACTAACTTCCCTCCTGTCTTTGAAAATCATATCTCGGTGAAGAAAAAGAAGAAGAAAAATATGACCCAAGAGATACAATCAAGTGTTCTATATACATTTCGATGACGTCAAGTGGTTCCACAATTGAAGAAACACGTCGAAATCTTTGTAGGCGGTCGATCCGTTTGCCGATCTGCTGGATCAGTTGGAAAGCCAAACGATCCCATCATTATCTTTGTACGGACGCGAGAAACACCGCATCATTGAACACTCTCAAGCCCTGCTTGCTCACTTCTTCGTCGATTTATGGCCGTGGTCGTTGTCGTGGCCATCGCCATCACCATCGCCATAGCCAAAGTGTATTTTCGCCTGAAACGATGACCATTCAAAAATCGATTCTTGTAATGGTCCTCGAACGTCTTAAGGTTTTATTTACATAGCGTCCAAGTAATTAGAAGAGTAGTTTTTGATTGAAGTCACCTTCCCAGATAGGGACGAGCGTCTATCTGCCAGTCCATCCTCCCGTCTTGTCTTCCACCACGCTGATGCTCTGCACAAAGTGTTGATTCGTAGTTTCCTTCGAGGAAAACAAAAAGTGAGCTGAAGAGCTTGGATCGGCACTGGTCCCGCACCACGGCTCTTCTGGCTGCCGAGCCACTCACGCTCCTCCTGAGACGTTGATCCACCAAACAATAATCTGTTACTTCGGGGCGTTGGTCTCAATCACGAGATGCACTAGAAATCAATCCCAGCGATAGCTTTGGCGCTAATCTCTAGGTGATCTTGTTTCAATTGTCTGTCCATTATTTGCTTTGCACACTCCAAATGAAATCTCTCAGGTTTTCCTCTTAAATGTTGCTTTATCTCCCGTTCAAGTGCTGTTTGGATTGGCCGGTCCTCGTCAATTTGTTTCTACCGTCGCTCGATTCCATTTTTTCCTGGTTTCCCATCGCATCACCCTGTGTGTGCTCGTTACTTCTTCGTTGTTTGACAACTTGGTCGCATAATATGAGCTACAACAATCGCAACAACAATAACACGAATACCCCACAAGCCGCTCTTGGAAATGTTTGGTTGCCAAACAAAATGTCGCCGACCCATTTGTGTTGTTTCGGTGCCGTTGTGTGTTTTTTCTTCTTCTTCGTCTGATTCGTGCAAGTGAGTCTTTTGAATCGATCCGAACAGGACAGGAAATCCAAACAGCAATTACAGGGACAACTGAAGGGCGAACGAAGACATCATGCCAAGAACAATACGTCTCAATGGACATGACATGGTCGTCCTAAGTGACCATCATTTTTGCGCCGCCGACGTTGCTGCTGTTGATGTTGATGCGAATGCCGGTCACTTCAATGCAGTCAAAATCCCTTTTTGGGGACATACAACATCACTCGGCTTGGATGTGGTCCTAATGGAAATGTCACCAATTATGTGGACGAGTGTCGAAAGTCGTCTGCGGCTGTGATTGAAACAAAAGACTGAGAACAGAAACCTTGCTTTCAGTTCCGAAATTTTCACTGAACACTCTGGATGGTTTTTTTTCATCGCAGTTTCAAAAGAATTCATGGTTGCACTGGAAATGACCTAAATCAATTTGAGACAAATCTGAAAAAGGGTCTATGACCAATGACGGCTTTACCATTGAGGTAAAGAAAGCAATTCTTCATTGCCAATGCTTAAAATTTATTTCATTGAGAATGCTTCATTTTTCCGCAAAATTTACGAGCCGCGTCTTACTTGAAAATATGAAGGAAATTCCGGAAAATAGAAAGCAATGTTTTTCGTCGAAATATTGTCTATTATTTGGAAAGCTTGGAAGTAGTGTAAGAACCACTTCCGGAATGTAGGATAGATCGCCTCTTCGTGGTGCATCCTGGATAACGCTAAATGATCTACCACGTCACGAGTGTGAATGTTTTTGGGCAACTCCCTCGTCTTAACGACTTTATTTGATGCTTTGGGTTGGTAGCTGTGGTATTCTGTCACATGAGTACGCAAGAGTGACATTTCGCGAAAATGGCTTTCAGGTCAATGCCACTGCTACCTCCGTCCCGGCAAAACCCTGGCAGACTTTGCGGTACGTTCAAAACTCATCGGCACTAGTCTGACCGTGTAGGTTCAGTTGAGTTTGAACTCCTAATTTATCCCTGGCCCACCTTCGAGCGGGAATGTGCCAACCCTTGCATGGCATCCCTACTTCGGCATAGATAACCATGGGGTCTCAGGGGAACTACACAACGAGTGAAGATTGCATCTGCGAGGGGGACCCAAATTACTGCATTAACCGACTCTTAAGTCCTCTTTACAGACCCTGGGCCTATCAGCAAAAACCGTGGGCGGGATGGAAGTCGCTTTTTTCCAATCCTCGAAGCACTTCAAAAAATCTTCTTTTTTTGAGATCTTGTTCAGCTCCTCCTTCGATGCCGGTCTTGACACGTGTGGCAGCTTCCATTGCGATGATTGAGCTTTGATTTCCGCAGCTTGACCATGATTCGTCACCAGTTATGACCCTCTGGAACAAATTTGGGTCATCACAGAGTATCCAACAGCTCCTTGACAATGTTAATGCAATGCTGTTTTTGGTCGAAATTGATCAATTTTGGTACGAATTTTCCTGCTCAAGCCCAAATTATTGGAGAAAATCGAATTACGAGAGTCAATCGATATGTTCAGGTACTCAGCAACATCTCTAACGGTCATTTGACGATTGACCAATACTAGTTTCTTCACATTAGCAATGTTTTCGTCTGTTGTTGACTTGTTTGAGCGTCAGGAACGCTGTTCGTCGTTCACATCTTTTAGGCCCTCTGAGAACAATTTGCACCACCAATGAACGTAGCTTTGGTCAAAAGTAGCTCCGCGATATTCCAAGGTTGCTCCTCCACGGGATAGCTGTCAAAAATTAGCTGAAGATTGAAAATGGCCACCATAAGTGAAAAACATAAATACCAACATCACGCCAAAAAATATTGTAAATCGAATACACGTAGCCCGCGAAAATTCAAAATTCGCGATAGTTTTTGAACAAATCTCGTATGCCTAAATACTGCATCTGACTCAGAGCTGCGATAGAAATTTTTGGTTTCATGATAATGTGTTTTGAAATTTTGAAAACACCAAAAGAAAAGCCGCAACTTGATTCTTTATTTCAAATCAATTCAGAATTACAATCAGCTTAGAAACGAAGCAAGAACGTAGCCTTAACCGAGAAAATTTCAAGCGCGTCCATTTTATCCAAAAACTGATTAAACCAAAATATCAACCAGTATAAGTATAACTATATTAGAAGTAACTAGTCCAATTTTTTAGCTCTGTTTGCGTTCAACAACTCAGGCTTTGGTTCAAATCCAACATATTTCACCAAACGGAATCAGAACCCTCTCACCATGTTGCACGTACCATTCTACATATATGTTCCTGTGTCAAGCAAACATGTTTGCAGGGTCGAATATTTACGACCTGTAAACCAAAGGAGTCACATCGAGCCATTGTTCCAGCCAACTTGCTTCGCGTCCTCCATCTCACGTCATTGGACGCTACAACTCGAAATTTGTTCGAATAAAATTCCAACACCTGTAGACAACAATAAATTCAAGCCGTGTCCCAATGCCCTTGATACTGTTTCACCAGTCGGCGAGGACCTTGCGAATGGCACCACCACGATCCCCAATCTCAATCGCAATATACCGTGAAACGGACAAACATAAATTTCCCGAATGCCATCTGCCTGCCCTGGAAATTGGTCTGCTCACCTCCCGATGCCGCGCATAGCAAACGAACCAAACTTCCTACTGCGCCTCGTCTAATTTATAATCTCTATTATCTTTGATTAATTCCCGAAAAATGTTAATCTAAAACGTGTACCGTGAGTGTGGCGGCATGGCGGATCGGCCCAGACCGTGCCACGTCAAGTGTTTTAGCGTTCTTCTGTGACAAACTGTTCAAAAATGTTGGCGGGCAGGAGGGCGAGTCTTCTTTACGAACGCCAACAAAACTATCTTGGATAGCTTTCGCTGCTCATTCGTATCTTGTTGCTTGCGTTTCCCAGCCAAACGGTGGATGACGCAAAATACCACGTCTTGTCGGATTTGAAACTCATCCAGATCCCGAGTATTATCAGTGAATTTTGTTGGGAACAAAAAATTGAATCTGGTTGAATGGCAGGAGGAGCACCGCGGCCTCACGCTCGCGGCAGCCAAAGACAAACGTGTAACAAAGCGTTGGTCCAATGAAACGATTGAAACGCACCGTTACGTACTGACGGATCTTACCAACCATTGCACCATGGTGCCCATGTCCATGCCTATGCCCAAAGCACGACAAGAAATCGAAGCAGCAGCCAAGGCGGCAGTCGAATAAGTTCAGGCCACCTAAATAATGAGAGCGCGGGCAAATGGCATTATCGGGCGCTTCCATCTGCAGATTTAGATCAAGATCTTGACTTGAAAGTGACAGTAACAATGACAGTGACAGTTATCGGGACTTCTGATGAGTTTTTTGAATTCTTTGTATTGTTTGCCAAGTTTAGCAAGCTGTCCAGGAACGGAAGCTTGATCATCAGACATTCGAAGAATGCCCGTTGAAGAATATCAAAAAGGCATTCGGTGTTATAGAAGTGAAAAAGTTTAGCACAAAGATCTTGCTCTCTATGTTTTCGCTAAAAATCCAACAATCCATTCAATATTCACAGTAACACTTAAATTGTAGTGGCTACGAAATGTATCAAACGAAAGACTGAAGCGAGTAACCTGAAATATTTTTCAGGTGTTAAATCACAAATAGACGATCTGAAAGAAAATTTAACTAATTTTATATACAAACCTTCCTACACTATATCTCAAGTAATTACCACCACAATTTCAATGAATGATCAGAATCCTGGACTTTGTTTTCAGCTCGATATTAAAAACAGTTCCTTGCTGAGAACATCAACACATTTAAAACACTTATACAAAGTCAATTAAACAAACGAAAATATAAGATTATTCGCCAAAATGACAACATCTGAAATATTATTTTTCAACTTTTTTTTTGAAATTTTACTCAAAAAATAAAATCTCACTGGATTAACTGTCAAAATTATAAAAATTTACTAATGTTATGACCCAAGCGAAATGCTTGCTTGATGGTTGGACTATCCCTTGTTTTTAGAATCAAGCCTGGGACTTCTAAATGCCTCGATGCCGACACGGGTAAAGAGCAATAAATTGAAAGTATAACCCATCACTACTAGCCATAAAAACGCACGTGGTAAAGTACGTAGCAATTAACAATTATCAAGAGACTACTGATAACAAAATGCACGTTAGTAAATGGTTTGATGTAACTAGTTATCTGTATGAGTATGTGCAACGCGGTTAGTCCTCAGACGGTTTCCTGAATATAGAGATAATCCTGGCATATTAGTCCTCGATCGCACGTTAGGCGAGGCAGGAAGTTGTTCCGCGATGGGCTCGTTGGGCAGTAGGTATTTGTGGTGATTTTGGTTTTCCCAAAATAAGTTCATAACAATAACATTTAAATTTGAGATTTTTATGAAAGCCAATTAAGGGGTTATTATACCTATTTGTTTGTTTTTGCATTTTTCGGTAGATTTGACGTTCCAAAATAAGTGTCTAAAATTTCGAAGCAATAACTATTTCTCTCTTGTTTTACAAACATATTTCGAAGCGTGCGGTCCCAAACGTCCCTTCCTGATTCGAGCGCTATTGTTGTTGAGCGGCCAGTTTTGAACATCTTTTTTGTTGGACTTACGGTATATTCGTGTAGATATGTCTTTCTTAAAGTACATCCTGCATTTTTACATTTATATCCCAAGTATAAAAAAATTTGCTTTATTCTAGTTGACTCTCATGTTTAGCCGCTCAAAGATAGAATAACCCTTTTGAATGCATTGTAAAAAATTTATACGCTACATATAATAAACAAACATATAACAGTTCAAGAAAATTGTATTTTAAATGCTACTCTTTCACGCCAGCTTCCAATTTGCTGTTTTGATTATTTAAAGAAGAAAAAACATACGAGTTCAAGATATTATTGCTACTTTTATTAACTCTTCATGATTCTTGGCGAGTTTTCAAAATAATTTCGCAGATTACCGTCGCTGGATTTTTTCAGTTTACAGCTTGCTTTTACGCTAGGAACGCAGCCATGTGATTTTTCCACGACACTTTCATTCAAAACAAGTAATTTTTGATCTTGCTAGAACTATATTCATCTCTATTCAAACACAACACTTGGGCTTTTCACCTCTCTCGCGAACCCCGTATCAAAACCACTTTCTCCGTATTCAAACCAGCTCTCAGCCAATCAACGCTCTCAAAAACCAAGCTCACGATCCATCGTATAGTACACACGCGCTCACACAGCCGACCGGCTATAGACAGGACTCCACACAAAACGCTATCCATCCACTGATATACTTTCGGTCTCTCCAGCTCTCCGGACTAACACACTTTAAGCATGTGTAGGGGCACAGTCCGTCCCTTTCGAACACCGAGCTAAATTGCACGAAAGTGTGTGTCTTATCACTTGCCAAACACCCTTCGCTCCTACAGCTCTTGATCTAGTATATACATTGTTTTTGGTTTGATAGTACACACTCGCATGGTTTAGCTGTCGCTACTAGTATACTTTCGGCATATTTAAGCCGGCTTACTATCACACTTTCAGCATGTAGGATACAACTTTTCCCGATAGGATCCCACGCTAAATTGCATGAAAGTGTGTGTCTTACTACTCACATCAGACATTTTTCTAAAATTCATTTAAAACATTTATTTCCTGAATAATTCATGAGTTTGTTTGAAATTTTCATTGGAAACACTTTTTGGGAAAAAATCTGAAATCTTTTTATTAAAAATTTCACTGATTTGAGAAAGTACTTTATGGAATGATTATGTTCGCATAGTATGATTTGTCCCGTGAAATATTAGAAGCCCAAGAGTTTTTTAAAAGAATACAGAGAACTATGGGTCAATTTTTTGTTAATTAATAATTTTCTTTAGTCGGTTTTAAAGTATTTTGCGAATATATCTCCTCAAAATGCTGTTTATTGACTGATGATCGCATCCTTTTACCTTTATTCAGGCAAACTGTAGATCATTTGAACTTCAACATATCGTCTGAATACCTCATTCATCTACTTCATTCAAATCTCTATAGATTTGCCTGAAATCTCTTTGAAATCAATACAACATTCCGCTCCTCTGTTCG
Organism: Oxycera nigricornis; assembly: GCA_963942545.1. Classification (NCBI taxonomy): domain Eukaryota; kingdom Metazoa; phylum Arthropoda; class Insecta; order Diptera; family Stratiomyidae; genus Oxycera; species Oxycera nigricornis. The sequence goes on along the minus strand of OZ012659.1, from coordinate 125,401,054 downwards.
ATTCCTCATTCATCACACTTCCGATTCGGTGTCCTGCTGGTCTCATCCCGAACAAAGCAACGTGCACACAACACCGCGCTCTAGCACCACCAAACGTAGCAATCCTCCGCGGTACCAACAACTGGACGTAACAAATCGCTTTGTGTGTTCACTTGGGCATGATACACGGGAATTAATATAAATAAAATGTCAAAATAATAAAAAGTTGAAATATGGTCGCAAGTAGGTCGAAACGAGCAAAAAGCGGCTCTGTCCGTCGAATTGCCAATGCCACAAATATTTGCACACATGGTGTGGTGGACTCGAATTGAAGGAACCAACGTACTACACGCTCAGACATGGGCAGCATATAGTGTTGCAGAAGTCTTTTAGGTGCTGCTTAGGAATATCGTGGAGCAGCGCGGACCATCGTCGCAACATGGTACCCGGACTATGCAGAGTGTCGGGAATGGCATGCAAACCTCTTCGATTGACTAACAAAGTCAGGGACATTTTTCAAAGGCACAAAATCATATTTTTTTATTTATAACTTGCAAAATTTATTGTATTCATGTTGATCGTGCATTGCTGTATTAAATCTGATTTGATTGGAGGCAGTGGATTCTCAGGGGAGAAGTGCCATACTCTTCGCTTTAAGTTGATTCTGACCGTAAGAAGACTTTCATCTGACTGTTTATCTGATATGTTTTACCCTAAGGTTAGTGCATTTCGCATGCAAATTTGATCTCTTATCTTATTTTATGAATATTTATTACTGTAAGTGACGAAGAATGTGCTGACTTTCCCCCAACTGGTGCCTTCCTCCTACAATGGAACATATCATGCTTCAAGACCATCCAACACTCCATTGATGCACAAAGTCTGCAAAATTAATTCACACCAGGACCATTCACAACCGAACTGAAAGCGCCCTGAATTTTCGACCCACCATAAATTTCTGCGAAGACCTCTCGATGCGTTCAACATTTAACAGCGGGATTCGAGTTCAACCCAAATTAGGTCACCCAAAAATTCTGCACAAACCGCGATGCGTTCGTTAGCCATCAGCTAGTGAGTTTGCGAACCTATCAGTGGATCGGAAACACAACTGGGAACGATCACGACAGATATCCAGGGCGAATTAATGCAAACTGATACGTCCGCTAATCTGTGATTCGAATTCTACCATTTCAACTGTTCACACCACGCACTTCTTGGTGGAGATACTCCGTAAACTGTGCACTTTAGAGCCATCGACAGCTGTAGATTATGGACGAGGGAAATTAACATATTAAGAGTACGGTTAATTAGTAACTTGTAGCTTTGTATAATGATGGTATTAATTTTACTGGCAGCGTAGTAGTTAGTGAATAAATTACGGCGAGAGGAAGTAGAAAGATAGTTTTTTCTATGATTTTAATTGAATATGCATGCATTCCACCAATTTGCCATGTCCTTATGAACGCAGAGCTTTTCCAAACATGAGTAGCCACCCACAATTCAGGATGCAAATCTCCACGCTTTTAAGTGTCTTTCTGACTAATTCGCCTCTTGATACCAAGGATGCAGTCAATCGCCGATTAAAGCAGTTAATACAAAATGTATCTGTTCAAAGCTCCCTGTCGGACCAAGCATTCCGTTTTTGCAAAGCCGCTCATATTGTCAAAAGTAACGAAGATCGATCATCTTAAATCGCTCGAAGCCGATTACAGCTTCCAACCACACGTTAGTGTCATGTTTACTGTTTGTCTGCCGGTTACAACTTTGTCATCATTTCCAACGGCTACCAAAAAGTGGTATGGTGTGGTGTGGGACGTGGTAAGATGAGGTGCAAGAAGTCGTTGAATTGAACAGAAAATCCAATGCAAGAAAAGCAAAATCAAGATGACTTGAAAAAGGAGAGCAGAAACAAGATAGTTGATCTGGAAACGACTTGGTTTTGAAATGTTGTCACAATTAGAGATGAAAATCGGCTGCAAACTGGAAAAGAGGAAAGGAAATGGAAAAAAGGACTTTCTAATTAAAAGATTGTGTCTCGCATGAACCATAAAATGCTAAAATTGCCATGGATATAGCTTATAGGAAAAGCAACTTCTTACAAGGAGTAGGCACGGCATCGTCTTCTCAGATCTGGATGAAATTTGGCACATGAGTAGAACATGTCAAGGATATTCGATCCTTAAAGAGTAAGACCGCAACACCCCTCGTTTTTCGAGAAAAACGCTTCTAAAGTTTTACCTTCGCTTATGGATTAGTAAGTTTTTGCGTCTGACAGAAGCGGTGCAGTGTAGGATGCAGCGCCACTAGCTCGCGATCATGAGGTCGTGTGTTCGATCCCCGGTCGGTATTGGTTTTTTTTTTTGAATAATTGTGGATGTAATTAGTTTAAGGGAAGGCGTTTTCTTCGTGTCTCATAGCCAACTTGCCAAATCAATAAACCAGGGTGGCGCCCAACGTGGCTAGCCATGAATGCTGTGGTGTGGCGTAATTGTGGCATTAAATAGATACTAGGGACATAATTGTTTAACAGTTCCATAGTTTCCCTGGTATCTACTATATGCCTCAATTACTGAGCAGCCTAGCATTTATGGCTAGATACGATGGACGTCACCTTGGTTTATTGTTTTTTGTCGACTTCCTACACTTCCTACACTGCACCGCTTCTGTCGGATGCAAAAACTTACGAATCCATAAGCGAAGCTAAAACTTTAGAAGCGTTTTTCTCAAAAATGAGGGGGGAGGTTTTGTGGTTTAATCATGTAACACTAGAAAGGTCGTGCCTCTCAATGTTACATAGAAGGTCGCATAGAATCTGTGAGATCCAATGCCAATACTGGATCAGCGTCCAATGTCAATTTTCTGGAAGTATCTACAAACATTTACAGCGACGACCCAATCGAAAAATATGGAAACCGGATTTAGGAGGATACTGAGAATCATTAACTAAACAATCAAAGCGGTTGCATAGCACAGATGTAAAAACAAATCTTGCAACTCTCAGATCCAGCGTGACCTTCCTAGTGTTAAGGATCGAATATCTTTGACGTCTTCTACTTATGTGCCAAATTTCATCCAGATCTGAAAGAACGTTGTCGTGCCTTCTCTTTGTTAGAGTATGAAGCCTCACTTAATATCATGGTTTCCAAGCAATCAAGATATTCGTGGCTGGAAAGAGAATGTTAATGTGATCAAATTCTCACCAAACCTTCCGAAATTTTCTTCGATCTCACGAATCATACCTTTCCCACCAACCTCAAATGATCTGAAAATAATCTCCCAAACTGTTAAGTAAGTATGCCTTTGGTTTTTAGCGGCTCAATCTTTAAATATTTCTATCGAAATTACGGAACAATTTATTCATGCCACCTGAGGAGAGGGATGTAAGCTTATTTCAAATGTTAAGATAATTTTTGTATAGGAAACTTACACGTATTTTACTATTTTTGGTCCACAATTGCTGAATACTCCTCTAGGCCCGATTGTCACGAATGTTTCTGGGCATTCAGCTGCTGGTGGAAGGTACTCCGGAAAGTCGACTTAATTTAGATTAACGAAAATTACAATTTCATCATCCAAAAGGATATTTTAGAAGAAGGGTTCATGTGTTCATAAGTTGGAGGCACGAACGTTTCAATAAAATGCAATAATAAGCCAAAATTGCATGATTCCTGTTCTGAATTCTCAAATATGCAAAAACCTGATTATTGAACCATCTTATATCAAATAGCATTCTTCCAGAAATTTTCGGATACTATTTTTCGTTGCCTCCCAAACCACATTACATTCAAATTAATTGAACTCAACCTCAACTACCATACTTGCTATTACCACAATCATTTCAATTATTCTATCCTTTCAAATTCCATTTGTAATCGGCCAACATGACTAAATGTTCACTACTATGTTCAAGACTCCCAACAACAACCATCGAACAAACTCCCCGACGTGCCACTGAAGATAGTCCATAAACGTTACCATCATCTAATCAACTTTATGGAATTCAATTTGCACAATTGATCGATCGCGATCACCATAAAACCAATAATTCATAATCGCAACAATTCGTTGAGCAGCAGCTGAAGAAGGAGCAACAACGGCGGTGATGTTGTTGGTTAATGCTAGGAAACCAAGTAGTGCTTTGCAACGTAGCAAAAGAAGTGAACCATCGAGGTCTGGATAGTCCTACCCTCTGCTGCCACTGGTGCAATCTGCACGGCGATTATTATACGCGGCGAAATCAGCAAAAGTCCATTCAATAAACGGATGTAAGTCCAAGATGGAATCATTATTATTATTATTGTGGTTGGCAAAACAAACAAAGATGATAGCCTAAGTGTGCAGCACTGTTGCCGCGGCTGTAAGAGGATTGTGGCTAGGTAAGACGGAGAAAGAATGAATACGAATAATTTTTCTGGCTTTGGAGAATCTATCATTGGAAGCTTTTGGAATGGAACACTACGACATGTTCTAATACTCAAGATATAAAAAACTACAAATTATATTAAGATTTTTTCAAGCTACTGTCCTAGGTGCTTTGTTTTATGAGAGTGTAGCAAAAATGATATAAAAAAAACAACCAAGAGTCGCACATACTTGTGGTACAAAATATTTTAGAGGTTTTCAATTTCGTTTTCTTTAAAGACATGGAGATTGATTTTAATTTCGGTCTGAAATTGAAACCAAATAAAGAGTTTTTAAAGGTGTAGAACTTTGAAGTAGAATAAAATACGGATAAATTGTTTTGGATGCCATGAAATTGATTTTATTGGAAAGATAATTTTTTGCCAATTTTATTTGAATATGATTTCGGGCATGTGAGCACCAAGACTGCCGCGGAGGAAGTCCAAACGAGAGGCCTTATTTTTGACTACTTTATCCAATAATTCGGGCCGTATCTTGCCAATAACGTGGCGAATGTTGTCTTCCAAATAGTCAAGCGTATTGGGCTTGTTTGCGTAGACAAGTGATTTGACGTATCCTTACAAGAAATAGTCCGGCGGTCTTAAATCACAAGAGCTTTCAGGGAAATTATGCGCTCATCAAATGTATTTCGCAATAGGTCGATGGTTGCACGAGTTGTGTAGCACGTCCCGCCATCGTTTTGAAACCAGAGTCAATTTCAAAATGAGAAAGTCATTGATCATGGCTCTATAGCGGTTACTATGACTGTAATGTTATTCCCGGTAGCATTTTATGAAGACATATGGACCAATGATTCCACCGGCCCATAAACTACACCAAACAGTGACTTTTTTCGGATGTAACGGTGTTTGCACAACCGCCTGTGGTTGCTCATCAATCCAAATGCTTGTTAACGTAGTTTTTTATGAGATTCGCCAAATCTACGCAGCGTCCGGTGGCCGTTCGGGTTCAATTCCTGCACGAGTTAGATTTTGTAAGTCCGCAAACCAAAATCCTTCCGTAAAATCTTCCATAATGTCGATGTGCACATGTTTCATTGTTGAGCACGATGTCGACTCACGTGAGTCCTTATCGAAACAACGCGCTACAGCTGCTATAGTTTCTTCATTACGCACTGTACGACGTCTTGATTGCATTGTATTATCAGTGAGAATAAATATGGTGGTAGTTGTTCATGGAGTGCGCGATGAGTTTCTCGAACAGAATCGTTTTTTTTTCGAAATAAATCTTCACAATTTGGAGACGTTTCTCAGGCGTCAACCTATTCATGATAAAATGGCAAACCAAACTAACCATAAAACGCATGACAGCTGTCACACCATACGTAGCATAGAAAATTGTTGCCAATTTAAATTTCTATACCTTTAAAAATACACTCTTTATAAGAAAAATGAGCTTTGTTTCAAAGTTTTTGCAGCGTATTGTTTGTATACTAGTTTTTCCAGTGCAATTCAAATCTTTCTCTGATATTTGCTGTATGAAAATCGAGGAAATTTGGTTTCGATGCAATTTCAGCTGAAGAAATGAATAACATAGATTTGTTGGAAGCAGCTAATAATACTGTATTAGAAAAACAGAAATAAAATTCAATTTTTCAAATACGTAGCAAATTCTGACAAAAAGATTGGTAAATATGCACGGAAGACTCAGACTATCAACAACAGTTTTACTACAGAAAAACTGAAAATGCATCATCCATCCTAATTTTACAGCAGTTTTGATACTAACTATCAAAAAAAAGAAATTCATCCAGTGGTTTCGATAACTATAAATAATCTTTCCACTATGTTACAAGCCAACTTATTCAACCACCCTTGAACAAAGTTGTCCCAATCGATTTCACATCTAGAATTCAAAACAAAATGCATCAAATCTACATATCTACGATTGCGTCATTCCATAATCATCTTGAAATTTGATATTTTTCGGACACTCTTTGAAGTGTTCAGGCAAGTGTTAAGTCTCCAATCAATCGCAACACATAAATTCTTTGATTTATATGGCCACACGATGACTACCAACGCCTCAATCGATATGGGTGGCGCCAGTTTGCTTGAAAAACCCCAAATAAAAATGTCGCTTTCCAGAAATAAACCAATCTTCTGCTATAAATGGATTCAGGTGACATAATTCTCCGTGTTTGAGTAACTTGTAATCGAATGATTCGTGCAGGAGCTCGGATGGTAGATTTATTGCAACTTAGCATTCAGTGGTGTGACTGTTATGAAGTTACATAGAAACAATTTTTCGAAGGTTTTTATATATATTTGTAGGCACATTTCAACCAGGTTTGGATGAATCAAGGTAAGAACTTTTATCTCACACTATCCAGCCAAACCCTTACGAACTATATTCGGTTTTTTTTTAAAAAAAAAAGATACCACTCTTGTCGAAATCAATTCGTGTGAAAAATACAATTTCATCCAATATTCCACACATGAATGATTGAATGGAGCTCCGTGCGAATGGGTTATATCCCTGAATGCCAAAATCACGGGCAAATTGCTGCGAACCCATTCTTCTTCCATCCAAAATGGCCGCATAGCCATAGCCGAAGGAAGCCAGCCCATCAAACTGCCATGGTTCTAACTTTTGCTGGCCAGACAACGTCAAAGCACATATTGTTGATACGATTTGATTACGGTCTAGCACTTTGAGGACAAATACCACACCACGAAGCACAGCACGCGATATCTTAGATGGCGTGTTGTACGTACTACAGACGACATCGAAGGATATCTCCCGCTGGTATGAACGGTACAGATGATTGGGTTACTTTGATCAAACACAGGTATTGTCTTATGTTATGTTGTACGCAACGATGCGATAGATGGACATGGTTGAAGTTTGTACGTGTGAAGATCAATATTTTACAAAATCAATTAATTTTGTACAAAGTGTATAATTATGATTCTTTTAATCGAACCTATTGTATGAACTTCTAGAATTCAAGCACACACGCTCATTTTCAACACACAAATCAACTCGATTCATTCGTATTCCTAAGTGCCCTGAAAACCGAAAATTCAACCAAAGATTTATAAAAATAAAGCATTTACAGTGGAACCTGGTTATAACATACCTCTACGCGACCACACAATGCAGAACGTTATAGCCGATAGTAAGTTATTACCCGCATATAAAAAAGTTCTATATGTTTAGCTATAATTATTATTTTCATTAAAGAATGGAGTGTCTGTACTTTCACAATATAAAAGCGTACACTTCTAAGTCAAATACTTCATCCTTTTTAACTTCACGTTATATACATTTATTTATATATACATTCCGCAAAGTGGATTAAACTTCTCCTGTTTATTTTTTTGCTATTCTTTCATTTGTCTCAGGAAATCGTTTATCTTGCACTGCCTTTTTGTTATTTGCAGTTTTTGATTTTGCAGATATGTGTCTATCATAAGCTATGCTTCTAATATGCGGTCTTCTGGGCGCTCGTTTCTTTTCGAAAAATCTGGTCACCATTTTAATTGGTTGTAATGCATTCCCAATGGTCATGCTTTCCTGATCGGAGGATTTGTCGTCTGTGTCACTTTGGTGACTTGATTCTGTTGATTGTACTTCCCTTGCTTTCTCAATATCCATAGAAATTTCTGTCGTCACAATTTGAGAATCAATGTTTTCAAACAAACCTTGGTCTTGAAGTTCCATATTGGTAGCTCTACAATTTTCGAAAAACCAAGAGATTAATTGACGCTCGTCTTTTTCTCTGGCTTGAACCCTTTTTATCCATTCCGTCGAAAGAAGGTTCTCCTCATCATCTGATGAGCCAGCTTTGAACCCCGCAAGCCGAAAACAATTTTTAATAGTTGTTGTTGATACTTTATGCCAGTATTTTGCTAACATTTTAATATCATGCATAGACGTATTGCGTATTTCATCAGAACCAACCTCGAAAATATGTCGCAAGTGAAATCTATTTTGCTTGAAGTTTCCCTACTGAAAATTACCTTCGGGAATAGGATTTGAGACACTTTATCACACCTTGATCGATCGGTTGCAGAATTGAAATCCAGTTAGAAGGATAAAACTTCAAGTCAATATTGCTGAGATTTAGAACATTTGGGTGAGCGACACAGTTGTCTAAAATAAGCAAAATCTTCCTTTTTTGTCTACTCAGCTGCTCGTCTCAGGATTGCAACTCATTGGTAAAATATATGACTTCATCCAAGCACGACCGTTTGACTTGTAATTCGCAGGCAATGCTTTAACATTTTTCATACACATGCACTTTTTGAATTTGCTTATAACGAGCATTTTTCTTTTTTCGGTCCCAGATAAATTTGCACAAACTAACACGGTAATTCTTTCTTTCGAGTGCTTCCCATCTACACACTTTTCACCATGAAATTTAAGGGTTTGATTAGGCAACATTTTGAAAGAAAAAGTCCAGCCTCGTCTGCGTTGAAAATGTCCTCATCTTTATAGCCTTGTTCAATCAGAGGCCACTCATCACGAATCCAATTCATAGCGGCCACTGAGTTTGCATCTGCTGTTTCTCCATTAATTCGTCCAAATTCAATATTATGACGATTTTTGAATCTTTCAATTCAACCTGAAAAGCATTTGAATTCTGTATGATTATTAAATCGAGCGAATTGTTCGGCTTTCTACCGCAAAATTTCCCCTGAAATTGGATTACGAAGGCTTCTTTGTAGTGTAAACCAATTTATTGAATTTGAGGCAACATCCTGATTTTTGGGATTCCTACTCTTTTTTGCCTTTTCGAAGAACTACTACTTGCAATCTGAATTTTATTTCGATTTCGCCAAATTGTTGAACTTTTGTCTTTTTTAAGCACCTCGAATCACATATATGGTAACTGATTGGTTTTTTTTCGCTTTCATTTTCTCGAATAATGTCTAGCTTTTCTTTAATCATAATCGCTTTGCGTGTTTTCCGCTCCATTTTTATGTTTGCCACCATTGCAAGTCAATAATGGTCTGAAAATTTATAAAACTAGCGAAAAATTTATCATAGGATTCCCCGAAAACTCTTTAGACAAGTGCTAAACCTACATAGGTATGCACTTATTGGCGGCTGGTCCTTTCAGTTTATTACCCATTTATTGCAAAAGAAATGACCCATAAGATAAGGATTTTCATCAAGTTCATAACACTATACAGAACACGTGCAATTGTTGCCAACCCTTTGTTCTATCGCAGACATCTGTTCAATGGGTCTTTATGCTTTCTTCGAAATATTTTGTACAAACTGAAAAAAGTTGCAGCTAGCAACCGAAATACGTATTTGAGGAAATACATAATATTTTTGGTAAAAAGCAACAACACGACTTTTTCAATAATTTTAAAACACTACCAAAATACGCTCAAAACACCCAAATAAGAACATCTAATATTTGTGCATCGGGATTGAGAAAATGTACTTTATATCCGAAAGTACGTTATATAAGTGCCCTTTTTAAGCGGGTTGCACTGTATAGTGTTTCGTGCAAAGCAATGACCAGAAAGTCGATTTATTGCGCCTTAATTATGTTCAAATAATTTTCTATTAAATATACTGGAAAGGAAGAATGAATCAAAGCTAATCTGATCCACAATTCTTACAATTCGTCTCAACAACTCTGCTCAGGGAGCTTCAGCATAGAACAAAAGACTTAAGCGAGTAACGCGATCGTTCCATTCTGACTCAAATATTCTGAAATGAAAAAGTAGTAGCTGTGTCAACAGCAAAACGATCGAGTCCTCCAAAATGTATCCCATGCAAATACCATCACGACTGGCATCCAACTACAAGCATACTCACTTTGTGACCGCCGATCTTTTAATTACCCATCTTGATTGCCGCTTAAATGACAGCAGATATGCCAACTATGTCGGGCATTCCATCCTGCACCGGACCCGTCTCGAATCCACAAAGATATCATAAAGATTTCCGTCCTGCGGAGGTATTTGATCTTGTGGGTCGCACTATCTGAAAAACTAAATTCATGCGGTCCTGCTTTTTCCTCCCTAACTTCCGTCGGCGATGCATTTTCGTCATCCGTTACGCCACCACGACTGGTAGACCATCGCTCGCGTCCAAGGGCCAACTCTCTGTGAGAACAAAACAATTCGAAACAATTATTTTGTCCGTTGTCCATTTACAAATTGCCATCTATAAATCAGAAATCTTGCACCGGTGCGCGCGCTTGACCTGCAAAAGTTTCGACTTCATTAATTGTCGACTGCGTCTGGAGCCGCGATGGTCTATGGACAAGGTTGCCTCACAACTCGCTTTCGGTTGGACGACAATTTAAACTGTTGCAGCAGCACAGTAGTCGTGCTGGTACACGGAAACCACTGTCCACTATCTTACTTGCTGGACTTGTTCTTGTGCCGTGGACTTTAGTATTGTTCGTCGTGGAAGCTCGAGGAAACTTGTAAAAGAGGTACTTCGGTGCAAATGGGAGTTTAGACGCCTGCAGCAAGGCCTACCTTCTACAAACTTCTTGCACCCATTATCACGAATGGATGGACAATTGCCTAAAACTGTTTTTTCAACTCAAATAAATTTGCAGAACGCAGTCCATCTGCATCACGCAACAACCAAACAACGTTTCATGCAAGTATCGCTCGTGTTCTTTCCATAGTCGTTATATTCGCATATGTCATTCATTTCGGTGATAATGTCATATGTTAAATAATGGAAGTTTGCAGAAGACTCCACACGTTGTGTCGCCAACAGACATTCTACTTAGCAGCCATTTCAGACCGGGCCCCATTTTGTCGGGGACAAGATTCGTGGTATGTCAAGAAACTCAAATGAACTTTGTGTGGTCACAACGTGCTACTGTTCTACATGTAATGTGTCTTACATAAATGCTTTAAGCAAATTTACTAATTCCGAGGATACTTTTGCTTTTAATTGTACGACTTCTGAGAAAATGACTACGATGATTGCTGATGCGGTTGACGAGAATGTTCTGAGGATGAGGTCAGTATATGCGATCGTTAGGAGAATTTGGAATGTACAAAAACTCATTAATTACTTTTTATCTTTAGATATGCAAATGATTTGTATAAATGTAGCTCAGACACTGATGTACGCAATTTTATATGTTAAATGCAACAACTTATTCCAAAAAGACGTAGGCCAGCAACCTGCTTTGTGATCTGCTGAAAAATTGGTTTTCAGACTGCCTCAAATATTGCGATTTTCATTTTTCCCGAAAACTTTTTACGTTCCTTTGTAGAGCAGATCCTTAGATCTGGGGCGTTCGCGTTTTTTAGTCCAGTTTTAATCATAGTCTCTTCTCATAATAATCCTGTTGTAAATTATGACGATCTTTCCACCACACATAATCAGTAAGCAGATAGCTTTCATGGCAATTGGCTTGTATACATGATTTTTCATCTACATTAAATCCAATTGATTTGAAGGGGGGCATGTCCACAATTTTCTCACCAAAGTTGATTTGGGTTTGCCATCTCCTTATTAACTTCCCAGTTCCCAGTGGGAAGTTATTGTAATGGGGTCAATTTTGCGAATCTCTAAAGTCCAAATCCATCGTTTTAGAGAGAAGTCTGTGCGTGTGTATGTGCGGATGTACGTACGTGTGTTCGGAATTATTTTTCGCCTCGATTATCTCAAGAATCAAAGATAATATTGACGTGGGACCGGTTTCATTCGACGCATAATCACGTAACTTAAAACTGAATGCGTTTTCAACAAATTCGATGCAAAAAAAGCCTTAATTTTGAAACTGTTGAAACGCACTATAAATTCGTGCAGATCTCAAATACCCTCGAGGTGGAGGACAAGAAAAATGGCGTGGACGAGGAGGGGGACGAGGATGTCGAGACTTTGGTAGAGTACGACCAGGTGGTGCAGGCGTCTTTCTCTGCCAAAGCATTTATGGCTGGGTAAAACATTAATAAAAATAATAAAAGTAATTATAATAATTTAGAATAATAATTATCAATAATAATAATAATTAAAAATTGTAGCTAATAATAAAAACAAATTATAGCTTTTTTATTCACTTAACTGGGAAGTTAGTCGTGTGGGCCTCAAGGGTCGCACTTAGACCACATTTTTTGTAGATATGGAATCGTATTCATCCTGATTTATCACTGACAGAAAATGGTGCTGCTCGGAACACTTCTTCCCCCCTTTCATGTGATGACATCAGCGCATTCGCATATAAAGCAACCCACGAGGTGAGACCCTTGAGGCTCACGCGGTCAAATTCTCAGTAATATCTACATAACTATTCATGATACTAAACGCAATAATAATCATGAAAATAATCCTATTTTAAAAATTAACAATGAAAGAAGTCATTAGAAAGCGGAGAGCGTTATGGTTAATCGAATTATTTTAAAGAGCGCCACCCATTGATTATGTAAGATTTTCAGTGGATGAAGGGGGTTGAATTGGGTTCATTGAATATTTATTTACTCGCATCAATCGGAGGGGGGACAGGTTAAATAAGGGTGCTAGCAAAATTAATCCAGATTTTGTTTTACGACTTCTGATCTGTTCTGAACTAAAAAGATTTAGTCGCGTGATGGCCATTTTTAATCGTTGCGTTCAAAATTTCCATGGCTGCGGCATAATCACTGTCCAAGAATGTACGTACGTACATACACACACATACATACTTCTTTCTAAAAACACTTTAAATATATTCTCAAGACCTGAAAACGTAAGTTGAAAATTTCAATTTTGATTTTCGAGGATATTACAAGAACTTCCCATATACAAGGAATTTAATAAAAGGTCATTGTCTCTCATTTTTTGATTTGAATGTACAAAAAAAGATTTCTAAGCAATAACCAATCATTTAAAGTGCTTCTTTACAAACATTGTGATTTGGTACTTTTGTATATCCCTAACGACCTAAAATCTGTTTACTTCTGACATTTCTTAACTGAACGTGCAGTGTTCTATTTAAATTTTCTGCTCATCACAGCTGACTAGAATCATACCACACAAAAATACATTAAACATTGATGACATTTGACTTGCAGTCACTAAAGAAATGTCAAATATCAGCTGACAATCGGATCAGTCAAAGATAGGTTTGCAGCAAGTGGTGTTGTTTGATTTTTCCAAGCAACAGAGTACGATTTTCCTTTTGGCTATTTAAACTACACTTTACAGCTTTTACTTTTCAACGAGCAGATGATACCTTAAAGGTTCTCTCAAAACACTTTTGATTGATTGCCAAACAATCAATTTGTTATGTGGCATAAACTGCTCCAATCAATCCACTTCCAAACTTCTGTATACCGTCGAAATGTTCAATCCGATTATCGTTCCATCCATAAAAATCGAAATTGACTTAAATGGTTGTTTCATTGCAGTAATTAATTTCCCATACGATGACTATCGCAATCGGGAGAGAGAGAAGAAAAAACGCAACGATATGTGTCGCGGCCACCTGGACCATACGTATGTAAATCGCAGCAGCAACAGCAACCGTAGTAGATACCATGATCGTGCTTGTTCTCAATATGGGCTTACATGCGTGAGTACAAACGTATACGTACCGACACACTTTGTATCTATTTACGAACATTTTTGATCAGAAATCTAGATGTAGGAATTTCATGTAAAAGATTTTTTAACGCCATGCCGCCACTGTGATGCAGACATCGGAAGGCCGTGGTCGAGAAGGAAGTGGAGAAGAAGGAGTTTGAAGTATGGAGTCAGAGTTGTAGTCATAGCCGCGTCCTAATTACACGCAAGATGCGAGATAAGCCTAAGCGTGGCTAATTGCTGCGTGAATTCTTTTAATTCGAAGATTGATATCGTATCGATCACTTGTAAGATGCGGTGATCATGTCACGATTTTGTACATAGTTTGTCAGTACATTCGCCAGCAAAACATTTTGATTGGAATATGTTACAGTCGCCTAAAAGAGGTGGTTGATGAACAGTCGTGTGGAAATCATAAAATTTGAAATAATTCAATAATGTAATTAGAATGCTGGTCGTCTTAAGTACAATTCTTGTTATTGGTTGAAACGTCTGAGTAAATCGTGTGATTAAAACTTTCACAGCAGTCTGAAATCATATATTCTTGCCCCACCCGGTGTGTGTGCTATGAACAGTAATGTCTAAACCTCTAAGACACGACAGGAATATGTATTCAGGCTCATCTCAATTAGACCGTGCTGCGTTTACGGAAGAAAACATCAGATGCAATTTCTTTTAGAAGAATCCCAGAGGAACCTACGAGAAATTCCAGCAAAATCTTAGAAAAATTCATCTGTACAGTCTAAACTTTATTTGACGTGGTGTTTCACTAGCTTTTGCCTTAAGGATTTTCTAACTTTTCTGCGCTTGAGCAAACATGATAATAAAGATATTAATATCACTCAAAAGAACTGCCAGATATCAGGGAGCACCACCAGCTTATTTAAAGGTTATCAAAAATTCAAACAACAAAACAGCATCAGCCGTAGCATAAAAAATGCATCAGAGACATCTAATATAAAGCTCAATTTCTTAAGAGGTTTCCATCAATCTCCATGAAAAATTATCAAGTCTTTTAATCTGAAATGTTTTAGTTCAATCTTAATAATTTCCAAAGTTAAAAGATCATTGTTCTGATTTTTGCAGTTATAAGTTGGTTTGCCCATTTATTCGACTATTTCTCTACGAATTCCGGAATGTAACACATGGGCTAAAAAGTTCCAGGCCTCACACGTAGATGGCGCTTATTTTATTTTCAGTTAATACTAAACTTCAAAACAGCTGCTAACATTTCATGACATTCTATTCATCAGTTTGTGAGTTATTGTGGATAGGAGTGACGCTACTTTTGTTATTTTCAAAACAATGGATCAAAAACAATTTCGTGTTTCAATTTTACTCCTTGATGTGAAAAAATACCATTCAAGCGAAGCAATGGCTTGAAAATTGTAATGAAGTTCCGCTCAATCCGAAACAACAATAAAACGTTGGTTCGCTGACTTCAAACGTGGTCGTAGATACACTGATAATGCAAAATACCAGAAAACATAAAAAACATAAAATCGTTTTGAATGATCGGAAAGTGAAGTTGCGTGAGTAAGCTGACATCTTAAAGATATCAATGAGACAGCTCTGTTCAAAATGGGTGCCGCGTTTGCTCACTGTGGACCAAAAACGACAACTTGTCAATGATTCTGAGTAGTGTTTGGTCATGTTTAAACGTAACAAACCAAAATGTTTTGCATCAATATGTGACATTGGATGAAACATGGATCCATCACTTCACTCCGGAATCAAAGCGTTTAAACGCCGAAATTGCAGAAAAACGAACGCATATGGCAAAGAAGAAAAACTTGTTTCATCGAAACAACGCACTGTGTCGCAAGTCAATCAAAACAATGGCAAAACTACATGAATTGAACTTCTAGTTGCTCCCGCATCGACCGTATTCTCCAGATTTGGCTCCTAGCGATTACTAGTTGTTTGCAGACCTCAAAAAAATGCTTGCCGGTGCATAATTTTGCTCGAATGAAGAGGTTATCGCTGAAACTAAGGTCTAATTTGAGGCAAAAGATAAATCGTTTTACAAAGATATATGAGAGCGGCGCTGGAATGATTGTATTACTGTTGATGGAGAACATATTGACGAATAAAGCCAATTTTCAACGAAAAAAAACCGTGTTTTTTTGTTAGTCCCGGGACTTTTAAGCCCATGTGTTACATATTTTACATATATGCAAAGAATAGAGTCGAACTAAGAATACGTTCTCGGCTCGGCAAGCATCAAGCAAGTAAAAACGCCACCAATTCTAATAAAGGATTAAACCCATCTTTGCTCCATATTTTCAACAAAACTGGCCCATTTCAAATGGATCATGAACACCATCCCATAATTTATGCATTATTTCAAAACAAACTATTCAGGATCTACTTATCTCGTCGTTTTGAACTTCCAAGATCAAGTGCTTCAATGAATTTCTTCCGCATTTCGATCCCTTTTGACTGCAACTAAGAGAGACACTTTTCCCACTTACTTCTGATAAAATCAAACCCGTAACCCGGGGATTGAATATTTTTGAACTACACTTTGCCATACACGAATGGTACAACCTGTCCAAATAATCCTCGCTAATAGTTACAAATGTCCTATCATTATACAAAACATCGATTACAGCATTTAAAGGTCTGTTGTTCGTTTTTATTTTCATGGTTGGACCCCGCTTAGGATGCCCACTGCATGAATGTGAGGAACCTTTACGTCCAAACTATTTGTCCGTCTATCTGTCCGTATATCAGATTCTACCACAAATGGATGGCAAAGCACATGAGTTGCAGCCGTGGTTCTCGATGAATGTGGAAACATCAGATGCGAGTCCGTTGGATCGGGCTGGAATGAAGGGATTTTGATATCGTGGGGCTAGCATAAGTAGTGGCCATATAAATCTTCGACTAATAGAGTATTTGTTTTCAATGGTGCATGCAACCTGTATGCCCAATTCCAGGAGTGCACATGATCAGTCCTTGTCTTGTTGTAGCTTCGATCGTGGCACTCATAACTGCTAACATGAACAGAATAAGCATTTGGATTGAAAGTCTTACACCTGGAAACTAGCTGTAAGACTACACCTACAACTTTAACAGCCGTTTTTGATGTATTTCGCTCGGCAAAAAATACTAATCCAGCTCACAAGGTCTGGTAGATGACTTGGTTGAATATAAGTGCAGTAATACTAAGCTACTCCACGCCACCCTCCTAGTTCGCACATGGAAACTTTAAGCTGTTGATGCAAGTCCAGTGAAGCAAGAACAGATTTCTGCACTCACTCCAGCACCCGTCATTCCATTGAGGACTTAATCCATCATCTCCCTTAGTCATAGAATCATTTTCTTGTTGCAAATCAGTTGTCCTGGTGCCACTGCTGGTCCTAACGCTAGCCAAGCCGTCCCCGCCACGTGATTAATACAAGATCATTTATATAGCCACGGGGATTTACTTCTACTTCTTGTCTTGACTGGACCTCGAACCTCCGGCCATAGCTCGTCCAAAGTGACCAGCCGCATTACTTCATCATGTATCCCTGCTTATGCACGTGTGTGTATCGCTGAAAATTGATCGGATAAGATTCCCAACACTATTTAATTGTACGTTTCTTGTCGATTCCGTTTGTATCTGGATGTTATGGCCACGATTTTTCATCACAGCTAGAGTCCTACTAGCGCAGCACAGTGTGTGACAAAGATTGGTATCCCTAAACGCCTAGCCGAGGTCTGTCTTGAGTGCCAAAGTGGGCATGCCAAGATATTAATACCATAAGCATGTCTGTTTGTGCATTGGCAATGGGATGAGTAAGTTGTTTGATTCAAATCGGAGATATTTCATGGGAAGAACCAATGAAAAGTATGCCGAAGAGGACGGTTTACTTAAAAGTTTGTTCGATTCTATTCATAAGCATATACGAATTCTAGGAACGAACGGTTTCAAATGTTCTATTCTCTATTGCACTTGCAATGCTCCTAGCTTTCTTACATATTTCGACTCAGGAGGAGTAATTATTTTAAAAAAATTCCAAACGTACTGCTTTTTATGACCAAATGTTGCGCTAGTTACAAACTACGAGCAGACAAAAAAAATAGAAAGTCAGCAATTATGGAAGATCATGTCCATCATCACTATCACTTCACCGTCCTAATCAAATATTTTACCGACCTTGCAATCGTTGGTCCTAATCTTATCCTGGCACCGCTGCACCAAGCAAACCAATGACAAAAACCAACAAAGGACCAATCCTCCGAATGACTCAGATTAGATCCAACAAAATGGCTGTTCTAATCCACTTTACCTATTGAATCATCGCGTATCTCTGCAACATTAGAGCCAAATGGCTATTCTTACAAGTTCACGGCTCTTGGAATTGTTGCTCCTTGAGCATGGATGAAACAAACAAAAACTAAACCCATTTTCATAATGATAAGGATCGAACCGAAAAAATGTCATTTCTCTTTTTCCACATCAGCTGACATCGCAGCAAGGGGTCGTCGCAACGTATGTATTTCCATCCCATCATTCCCCTCGCTCCTCAGACGATGGTCTCTTCAACATCAACCACGCAAAAAAGTAGCAACGTACAACAAAGAAAGGACGGAAGACCTTTTTTAGAGCCAAGTTCTGATGGTCCTTTTTGAATGTCGGCATTCCAGGCTGGGCGACTCTGTCAACGAATTTGAAAAGATGATACCAGAAATAATGTCGAGTCATGGTGATTGGTATAGTATTTTATTAGATTAGAAAAGGACTTAGACTGATATAATTGACGTGGAAATGGGAACAGGATATTCGTTTCGGAGATGGCGAGGTTGATTTTTTGTTGGTTGCGTGTGTGTATGTGTGTGTGATACCACATTTCGACACGGTAGGTCCTATTTTCGTTAATTAATGATATTTGCTACCTAATTCTCGGGATAAGAACTCTGTATGCCAATGGAATGATGGAGTACATTTTTATGAAGACATTATGTAGTGCAAAAAACGGTTATTAATTTCAATAGGCTATAATGTTCAATTGATAGCAGTTTCTAGTCGGCCAGCTCAGTCGGTAGAGCATGAAACTCTTAATCTCAGGATCGTGCGTTCGATGGTGCGCCCACGCTGGGCGCCAAATGTTCCAAATATGAAGAATGTAACGTCTACTACTTCCACACCGCATCCAATCCTGGCTACGGTTTTGGCAATTTCCTGGCTTTAACCCGCGAAGAGGCGTGTGGGAAGACTTCTCGAACCACCACCACTGATAGAAAAAGTTATAGCCCCGAAAATGAGCCGAAAACGTGACGACCGCTCACCACTTCACACAATCAAATGCACTTAATTTACTCTAAAGTCACTATTTTATTCACTAATCTTACCTCACTTACTCTAACTATACTTACAATTTTCTATCTTCACACTAACGCCGAAATTTCGAAAATCTGCATCAATTTTTTTTCCTGCGTTGCCGGTTGGAATAAAAATAGTTTTGAATTTTTAATGTTCGCGGAGGTCATCAAAATCAATTGAGTTGCAATTAGCGACAATGAAATCTTACAAAGAGAAGGCACGGCATCTTTCTCCCAGATGTGGATGAAATTCGGCACATAAATGGAAGACGTCAAGGATATTCTATCTTTAAAATATTAGACCGTATTACACCCCCCCCCCATTTTTGAGAAAAAAGCATCTAACGTTTTTAGCGTCGCTTATGGATTAGTGAGTTTTTGCATCCGACAGAAGCTGTGCAATGTAGGAAGCAGCGCGACTAACTGGCGATCTAGAAGTCGTGTATTCGGTCCCCAGTCGGTTTTTTTGGATAATTGTGGATGTAATTAGTTTAAGGTAAATCCGCAATGTTCAACTACAAACACATTCATTTTTGCAAATAAAATGGATTATTAAAAGCTGTTGTAATCGAAACAAAATCAAAGCTAATGGTAGAATCATCCCTTATTCCTAGAATCAATCCTGCGTCCTCTTCATGTCTCATAGCCAACTCGCCAAAAAGCAATGAACCAGGGTGGCGCCCAACGTGGCTAGCCATGCATAGCATTCATGGCTAACCACGTTGGGCGCCACGTATTTCGTCGCTGATAATTTGTGGATTAGCTTTATTATTTTATCAGTTTAATCATTTCATCATAAGCCATCATGGGCGTGAAATATGTTGAAATTCAATGGTGATTGTGTTTTTTTGTTCTTTATGTTACTATGGTTTAATTTTAAACCCCTTATTCGAAAATAGAACGGTGAAAAGTAAGTAGCATTCATTGCATGCTTATTGGCAGGAACAATGAGAAAACAATTATGGAAATTAGGAAACACAAGACACATTCTCAGACTCTCAGGGGTTATATCAGAAGTAGGCATTTATCATTGATTTAAATGCTTTAACAATGATTGTATTTTGACTGGGCAACTACCGAAAATAAGCAAAATCTAAAAAAATGGTGCTAGCACATCTTCCATATAATCTCCACTATTCTCAACATCAATCCATCACACAGAAAAGCACCGTTCCAAATTCAGAAGGAAAACGACCTCCAACGATTTGCAGATAACATTGTTATTTCGTGCGAAACACTCCATTACGTGATGACAAATGACATTGCTATTAAAAGAATATCTTTGACCAAACGGAACTACCAAACGGGCATTCATCTGCGATTGCGGCTGGGAAGCAAAATTGAAATGCGTTGGACATACATACATAGAACGTGGGCTGGTCTTTTTTTCATTAATCCCAACTGTTAATGTGGGAGTCTCTGTCGCCATTGGTCCATACTTTAGCGACACATGCAAATTCATCTAATAAAATTTTGATTTAGACATTGGTCCGCGAGCTTAATAGATGTTTGGGTGGTCACAGACTAGCCTCGTCTTGGATATTGTTTTTAAATATTTCCATGGTGCTTTGGTGGTGTTTTGTCTGCCAACAAATTTACCATCTAAATGCTTAAAAATCGGCAACAGTATTGTTTTGAACTACCCATAAAATTGTTTTATAATTATTTACTATACAGTTGTTATTTGTTCATTCACCTTGCAACATTTTAACGATCCATTTTGTTGGGATGTATAAATTTCACCGTCACTTGCAAACGAGCTTTTCAACTAGTGGAACGGTATCGTTAATTTTTTACATAATGCAAATGTTTACACATCTGGAAGGGTCAATTTGGATGCTAATATCACTAATCGTACAAACAACAGATACTCTCAATTAAGATATTTAAAATATTCCACCATTTTCCAATCACCATTGAACCCACAGGCGTTTCCGCAAATTTTCAACACAACACCTCGTTATCACGTCGCCAAAGAAATTCCCTTCTCGCATGTCTCATCCAACGAAAATCATCTTGAAATTATTGGAATCGAACAAAGATACATATTTACAGGTCATCATAATTTTGAAGCGTATTAATCGCCTCATTTCCATTTTAACAACTTGCTGTCAAATAAACATCGAAACGCGTACAAATATTTACACTTGGATTCAAGCAACAGAGATTTTCGGGCCCAATTCTCTTTAATTCCACAATTTTTTTACCAATCCTCACCATCATCATCATCATGTTGTTCAGAATGGTGTGGTGTGGCGTGGTATGGTGTGCTGTTAGCTCGTTTGCACTGAAGATTGGTCTGTCTTTTTTTTAAATATACTTATTTCAATCTTATTCTTTCTCTTCATTTGTTTTGGTCATTGTTTGCCTCCGTGGTGTTCGCATGGCACTTAGTGTCGGGAAAAGCGATTCATTTTATATTTTCCCCGGGTTTACGGTTTTATTTGGTTAACAAACAAATTTGTTGAAAAATACACTTGTTGCCACGATTGTGTTGCACAAGTTAATATCATATCCACGCTGTTTTGAAGATCTTTAATGCGTGTCTGCTCGTGGTTTTATTTGGAAAGATTGAGTCTGTAAGTAGATATTTGCGGTTTGTGTAAGAGCCGAAATACACACACAAAAAATTACTAATGGTTGAAGTTTCAGAGAAAAAGGTCTCAAAAGGTGACGTTATATGTTAAATTCAAATATGCAAATTTTTAGATATTTTTTTTTGTATCGGTGAAAACATATGCTTTGTCAACCACAATTTTCCAAACCAAACATATCGATTTTCTCTGTTTAAAATATCATTTTACCGCACACCACCCTAGTAGAAACAACAGTTCCACATTGAAAGTTTCGCGCCATGTAGGGTTCCTCTTGTCGAAAATTTTGCTCATGTTAACCTGAATTTGCTTGTTCAATGCTTAGAAAAAATCTCTTGGATTTAAGCTGTCGCGCACTTCGAGATTCTTTGGTTATAAAAAAATCACTTTTACAAACAAATAGTTCATCGTGTTATTACTAACTTTGATTCAGAATGCATTATTTTGGATGTAAAGCAACAATCCCGAACAAGGTTTGCCAGCAGTGGAAACAAAGCCAAGCGTCGGCCAAGCCTCGTCGTACAACGAACGGCCAACGGTCAGCCGCCAGTGCTGGCCCAGTGCTGACCCAGTGCTACGTGAGTACTGGCCCAGTAATGCATTCGAGTGCTGGCCCAGTGCTTGTAGTCACTGCAAAATAAAACTGCGCTGCAAATAAAAAAACGTTTACGCAACTTTATTATAACATGCTTTGATATACTAGATATTTGAGGTATGGAAATAATGTGCAAGTCTTCCGAATAGTGGCGGATATGGCCGGAATTTTGAAAAGAAGACGCACACTCACTTTTTCAATATCTCGAAAAGTATAACTCGCACGAAGAAGGTATGTATGGCCACAGTACTTGGTGAGTTGTGCAGCCGTGTTCGGGATATGACAAACGACTGAACTGAACCTCTCATTTCTACTTCTAACAAACAATTTATTTAACAACATGATTGAAGTTGTCTTTAAAATAACGACTCTTAATACGATTTGAGTCTTGAACTGCAACAAAAAGAACTGAATTTTAGTTTAGCTGCGTCTTTTTTAATAAACTAATCCACTTCTCACGAACCGCAACAACGTACCCTTTTTCTTACATTTCAAATACAATTTTGCAATTATCATTTCCCTGGACTATAAAACCCAGCAATAAATGTCACTTTCTTTAATTATAAACCATTAAAAAAAATTATGAAACGTAAATATTGTAGGATTTTAAAAAGCGACCAACGTTTATACAATTTCAAATCATCTTATCCAGGAATTCCTCGAGGCATAATTTAGTCTGCTAAAAACTGATGTAAAGCGGCGTTTGCCGATATCGCCAAAAAAAAACTATTTTTATCTGATTAAATTGCTTTCGACGATTTTTATTACTAAATGTATGTATGTTTATTTTCAATGTCTTCGTTTATACGATATTCATCACATGTGTGAATAGATCGAATGCTGATAAGTCGTCCATGAAAAGGGATTCCTTGGGACACGAGATTGCGAGCTGTGCCATGAAAATTTTATGAGTGTAGATTAACAATGATCATAACAATATTTCATCTTTCTAATTCAACGTAGTTTGATTTTAGTTATCTTTTTTGGAAGACAATGTCATGTTAATGGTTTGGACTCGAACGAAATGTTCTTTTTCGAATGCCAATTCATAAAGACAATCAAGGTTAAAAATTGAGCCTGCATGATGGTATACATTGCTTCAGGATTTTCCAAAATTCAATTGCATAGCAGCAAAATTGATTGAACTTTATTAGGTCGGACCATACACAATCGATCCTATCAGGACTGCTTCTAAAGTACATCTGCACCTACTATTCATGGCTTCAAAAAGAACCACCCCACAAAACTAACAACCATACGCAATGTTCATCTAATTTCAGTTTATCTTCATGCTTAAATCAAAATCTTTTTATTGATCATTTTACGACGCAGCATTTCGATGATGAATAGAGGCCGTACATTTTTTTAATAGATATCAAACGATTTTAGATGTCGTTAAATTCTAGATCGTCGCCATCAAAATCAAACGTTTATGATCTTGATTGTGTAATGATTAGAGAAAAAGGTGAGTTTTCATTATATGTCTAGAGTCTACTTATAAGAAATGATCGCTGTTGTGCTCCCTAGTTGGCCTAGAATAATTTTTGAATTCATTTGTAGACCGAGACCATGTTAAATTTTATGTTAGTTTATGGTCGAATTAAAATATGGCCTCGTTTATTGGTTGACAGCTCTTAATATTTTGTTAAAAATAAATTTCAGTTTATTGGAAATCAAAAGTTGGATCAAGAATTTCATGGTAAGCTTTGGTATTCCAAATCAGAGGCTATAGGAACTATTCTAAACACATTGTTGAATCAAATACCACACCAAATTTGACTTCAACTAAAATACCGACAAGATATTTATATGCCATGCCTTAAAGGATGATTTCAGAACTACTGCGTAAATTAGAAGATAGAAGATGAAGTCTAACAAGAAGGAAAGTTTTGCTCGCATTATTCCTTGACATTTTTCGACTCCATTTGCTTCGGTCTAGTAGTAGAGTCAAGCAGTTCCTCAATCTGAGTGTTTCTTAATATCTGCGTCGATGGTGTCTTTGAATTATTTTCATTTAGGGCTCTTAGACCAGTCAAATGGGAGGTTGACCGTGCATTTTGGGTTGGCATGCAAATTTTTATTTCAATGTCTAGGCAATGGTATAGTTAGCTTAACTTCAAGTTTCTGGGGTCGCAGCTCCAATCCTCTGGACTCCATCTTAAAAACAAAAAAAAAGTTAGACACTCCATATACAAACTTGTGTAGAATTTAATTTGTAGCAAGTTGTGCATACATTACTTTGAAGTGGCGTCAATATTAAAAGAGTTGCACACCAAAAACGACATTGAAAAGGGGGATCCTTTTTCGGGCGCCACAACTTCTTGAGTTCGAAATGCGTTCGGATAACTGTTTCTTTTATCGTACCTTTAAAAAACTGACTCCAGTGTTACGTCTGTTTACGAAAGAAGCAACGTGGTTACTTGGTAACCAACTCAACTACTGACCGCTTGTTAAGATTACCAATATACAAGGTGCGCCATCTTTTGCGTCGATATGATAACACTTACTGACTTTGACATTTGTCAAACCGATTGATTCGATGAGAAATGTTTTTGAAACGGCGAATCAGTACAATTTGAACCATGAATCGCTTCACACCGAAACAACGTGCCGAAATAGTGACGATGTACATCGAGAATAGTCGTTCAGTTGTTCTTACTCAACGTACATGCCGTCGAAAATATCGTGGCCAACGGGCACCGTCTGACAACACTATTCGTCGTTCCGTGTCGAATTTCGTTGAGCACGGGACAGTGCGTCGAATTTTGAAGGATTTGCATTTGTTTTCTTATAAAGTGCAATTAACACAAAGAATGTTGCCGACAAACCGTCCACATCGCTTGGAATACGATCAAACAGTAGCAGTAGGTGGACAGTGAACCTGGTTTTGGAAAAAAATTCTGATGACCGACGAGCCCAATTTCACTTTATCTGGCGGCGTTAATAAGCCAAACAATTCAGTTTTTGCAACGAAAATTCCCTGGACGCCTGAAGAGGCAACATTGAGTGGCCACCCAGATCTCCAGATTTGACCCCTTCGGACTTCTTTTTGTGGGACTATTTAAAAAACGAAGCGAACGGCAGCAAGCCTCAGAGCATGACTAACCTCAGGGCAATCGCTATAACGCCCGAAATGCTCCAAAAGCTAATGGTAAATGCAGCAAAAATGGAACATTTTGTTTTGGCCAACAAAGGTGGCCACTTAATTGATGTTGAATTCAAAAAGTAGTGAAAATAAATTGCAAAGTACCAAATTAAATAACAATACTACATATATATAGAAATCGGTTGTTCTTTTTCAAAGTTAGTAAGTGTTTACATACCAACACGAAAGATGGCGCACATTGTATTTTTCCCTCTTTGCATATTCCGATTCATAAATAGTAATGGTACTTGGTTCCTGTAATTTTGAAACGATTTGCTATCATTTTTCGAAGTCGGCTTTTCTAATTTGATTTTTAAAAATGATACTACAGTAAAGTGTTGGATTAAAGTTGTAAACTATCCACTAGAAATATTTACACCCATTGTTAACTCTTGTCGAAATTGAATAGAGTATTAGCATTGGTTTGTTGCCGACACATCAGTTCAAATAATTTACCATTAATTACACAAATAATCCTCGTTAGTGCAACAAAAAAATCTATAATGCCATTACGATCGTCACTTGAATAAATACTTTCTCAGCTACATCTCTTTTCGATATTTTGTTCAATCAACGAAAAACATTTAATCCTCCTATTGAGCACCCGAAATCTTTAACGAGACGAAAACGTCTTCTTGAACACATCAAAGATACTCGTCATCAGTCAACAGCAGATCAAGAGTATTCACTAGCATTCCGACGTTCAGCAAGGACACACTGTTTTCATTAAATCCACTTGATGACGATCCAATTAAGATTTATTGTATGAAGAATTTTCTGTCGAGGCTGTGAAAACATTTGAACGAAATTTTCTTTGGGTTTGAATAAATGTCTCGTTTCAACGGCCTTTTGTCAAGGATTAATGATATCGCATTCTTGCAGGTGGTGTTAAGTAAATATTTAGTGTCTGTCTAGCAATTTGACTTCCTGGCTATTGAATATAAATTTTTGGAAAGGTTTTATGGGAAAGTTTTGAGAGGACTATCAGATTCATTTAGCTTAACTTTTTTTTACATGTAAATACATTTTTATCTTAGTGATTTCAGTATTGAAACTGTACATCTGACTTTAATGTCCCTATAAAAATTGCGATTTTTCTGGAAAATATGAATTTTTCTTCGAAGAAAAAATACGATCTTAATATCAAATTACATAACAATCCTTTTAACATCCATACCAACACCAAAACGGTGTCACTTTTCCTTTAAGCCCTGTCACATTATTTACGGCACATTCCTGTTTGAAAGCATTTTCTAAAATACCATCACACTCGAATAATAGACTCATGGCCAAAGGACTCGTCACTTTTGGTGTGACTAATCATGTTAAGCTGCTTAGTGAGAGTCCGGTTTTTTCCATTGTCAAATCCGATTTTCATTCATCCCAGCGAAATTGTTTAAATGGACTGAAGGACGAGGACAAGGATGAATTGAAAAGCGGTATGAAAATGACAAAGATCCTTTGAACTAGACAAAGTATCCTGGGAGCAGATGTTCTAAGAAAATGTCAATTCTCTATCGATGTATGCATATAGGTACATAGTTTAGAGGAAATACATTGTGTTTGGAATTTTTTGACATGGAAGATTTACACAGGTAGTCCTTTGAAATCGGGAAGTGTACATTTGATTAGTGAGTTTCCTGTTGCATTGTACTGTAATTTTCTTGATTTTAAACAATTTAACAAATACACATGAGGTGGTCACTACCAAGAACGAGCGTGTGGGCTGAAATAGTTTTTATTGAGAGGATGTTTTTGTATTGAGATAGGGTTCTTTTTCACCTGATTGAGAAAGACCTTATCAATAAGTTTTTGCTTGAAAAACGCACGCAAATATGTCTTTGCAAAGAAAACCCCTGCCAGGTGTCAAACCGATATACATAGACCCTTTCAAATGACACAATGACCAATAACTCTTTCTGAAGAATGTCACCACCAATAATGACTACCCCAGCATGCTCGTGCATATTGCCATGATAAATCCCATCAGTGACTCAAATGAAAAATGCGCGAACAAATAACTAAGTTTGCCGCATAAATTTACACCGAATCCATTTTTAAGCCACGCCACGTCCTCTTCGGCGAGCACTCACCTGGGTCCTTCCTTTCGCCGTGCTCCCCGTTTTCGATAACATGTAAATGATGGGCGACCAGAGCACTTTTTGCGTGTTCTGTAAAAGCATTTTGTGAATATTTGAGATTACAGCTTAAAAGTTTTACGCGATTAGCAACGGAGACATGCACCAAAATGACTACAACAGGACACCACTCGCTCAGCAAAGTGCGGCCTTAATAGATGCAATCAGGTTGCAGCCGTATCCATGTTGCGATGCTTGATTTTCACTTGTGGAAGCCAAAGTTGAAGCTAAGAAGCTGCTAATGATGACGGAGTGCGCACGCGGAAACTACTTACTGCCATGCTGGAAAACTGCTTCGCGACAAGTAACCCGATTTCTGCAGGCCCTTCTTCATGCATCTGAGATTTCGGCTAACTGTGCCGCTGCAAAGATACTCACTCGTCTTGAATCCATCGCTGCGCTTGCTCGGCGGACAAATCCATATCGAAATGGACAATCATGTCAGGCAAATATTAAAATCGTAAATTGGGCACTATCGCAAGGACGGGATTGCTGATATGAAGAATGGCACTGCCCGACGGAGCCACAACTCTGATGGCTAAATGCTTCATGCCAGATAACTAATATATCGTCGTTAATGTGCTGTGTGATTTTTAAGTAAGTCATAATTGATGTCGTGACTGGTCACATGTGGTATCGCGACAACAAAAAGTAATGAGATGAAAGCTACCATGCGACAGGAGCGAATATCCTTGGGCATTACATGCACGTTGATTGTACAACGCAATGAATTTCTGCAATTCCATCGGTAAGTGGTTTCAAGTAAGTGGAAAATGCTCTTTTATTATTGTATCTTTTCTTTTTTTAATTCAAGCTGGAATCGGAGAATAGCAAAGAAATAACTGAGCTCTGTATAATCGAATCGTTGAACTATGAAACCACTTGCTTTTCGAAGAACGCCATCTATAAGATCTTTTTGATATAGATGAACGATCACGTGGTTTGCATATGCCTAATTCTCAATCCTGAAGTGTATTTTCATACTTGGATAAATGAATACTTGTTAATTTGACCGATCTTTTCGACTACTTTTTGTTCATTACAATCCGAACACGGTTTCACAACTGGGTACATGGAGTATCGATAAGAGAGTGAGCGAGCAACCGTCAGCGATTCTCTGTCGTACAAAGAACGGCAATGTTAGCTGAGCTCCGGCTGAGTGCTGTAAAATGGCACTGACCCAGCACTGAGGGAGTGCTGTAAAATGGTAGTGGCGATCGGCACTGACCAATAGCTACTACTGCAAAATAAAACTCTGCGTTGCAAATAGTCATTTATGTCGCTTGATTATCACATGATTTTATATATTAGATATTCAAGATATGGAATGTGCCAGTCGTCCGTATAATGGTGGATATTAACTTAATTTTGAAAACAAGACATTTATATCAATATCTCGAAAAGCACGACTCGCACGAAGATGTTATGCCCAGCAAACATGACCAAAATGCAATTTTATAATATTCTGGATCATGACGCCAATACTGTTGAACTATTTACTAACAAGTTACGAACGAAAATAATATAAAAAAAAGTTCGTGTGTCAAAAATATTGAAAAATTTATTAAATATTGTACATTGTAACATTTTATTTGAGTTGAACGTGTAATAGTCTGGTTTTGATTTCTAATTACCTTTATCGGCATCGTGTTAGTAAGATTACCTTGTGTTCGTTCTAAGAATAAGGGATAGCTTGACCTTCGTGGCATTAACCTTCGCCTGCAACACATTTCTTCGAAATATCGACGACAACAAAAGGAAATACTGTGCAGCCTACACACGAAAAATGAACGTTTATGCGTTCAATCGATATGAACTACGAGTTCAACAATAATTTAAAATAATGCAATGATTTCTGACATGTTTTCTTTACCGTTCACTTTACATTTCAATATTAATGCAATACTTTACATTCGCGCATTATAACTAAGCAATACTTCTTAATATAACGAACTTGCACTGAAGCTTACTATTGAATTTCCTTCAAATCGTTTAACATTCTGCTTGTGTCCTGAATTGTTATATATCAGTAATGGCTCCAAGCATTGGGTCACTGTCGATCGTCAGTGTCAATTTACAGCACTGGGCCAGCACTCAAATGCAGACTGTTTGCTGCTGGTTGTATTTGCACAGTTTTTACTGCATATTTTTTCGCAATGGTGTGTGAAAGTTGCGAAAAACTAAATTTTCGCCATATTTGCCTTACCTACATAATATCTTCGTGCAAGTCATCCTTTTCGAGATATTGAAAAATTGAGTGTGCGTCTTCTTTTCAAAATTGTGGCTTTATCCACCACTATTCGGAAGACTTGCACGTTATTTCCGTATGTCGAATATCTATTGTATCAAAGCATGGCATAATAAAGCGGCATAAATGACTTTTTTTATTTGAAGCGCAGACTGAGTTTTATTTTGCAGTAATGGCACTGGGCTAGTCCCGATTGCCAGTGATAGCCCAGAGCTGGTGATTGGCACTGGGCCGGCACTCGAATACAGTACTGGGCCAGTACTCAGCCAGCCCAGTTCTGGAGAAAGTTCTTTAATAAGAAAAATAATAACTTCTGGATAGAAATCGGCCAAAAAAACTCTACGGAACCGTTTTGTACATTTGGCATCAATGACGGGATGGTGAAATCAAGGAGTGGATCACAGAAAGCCATTGAATCTCCGATTTTCCAACCTTTACGGTGGTGTCACAATGAAAGGGTACGTTCGAATCCACCCAAAAGTGTCTCACTGGCAGTGATTTTTTGTAAAATTCCAATACGTAAACTGCCTACATTCTTCTCTCGCTAGTTCATTTGACTTTAATGCCCATCCTTAAATACCCAGTGACGATCCACCATTTCTTTGACTGTATTGACCAAGGAGACCCATTGCATACACACATCACATGAACCATAAAATACACATCTAATCATATTGACAAAACATTAACTTGCCAAAGAAGATACATTCACCATTTGCACAGCATACAAGGGAGACAGACCCTGGCCGTGTAGTTCCTCGGGGCACCGACGACAATCACCACAATTGTTCCAACATTTCAAATCCATCTGTTTTTCCATCGAACATTTATTGTATTGACAACGTCAATAAAAAACAGGTCGTTAAGATCTTTCAACAATTTTACAATACTACACAAATTGAAAGTGCGCGCTTACAACAAACAAAACTCTTATTTTTTAGGTTTTTTCCATTTGTTTTTCATTTATATTTATTATTGACTGGGTCCAATGCATTTGCTCCAATGCTTTTGTTGTTGTTTTCTTACATGGTGTGAGAAGAACAAATCTCTTTAACAGCACAATTTGTTCGCAAACAAGATCGAAAATGAGAATTGTTGAATGCATGTTTGAATGTATGTTCGATTTTATGACGTGACACACGTCTTGTGGATTTGTCTTCAAGGGTCTATTAAAAGATTGGCGGTCTGTCTGGTGTCGAAAAGATTGTATATGAGTAGGTATTTATTTTTTATGGGGCACTTTTCAAGGTGTTTACTTCTTTGATGAAGATGGTGTTGATGCAAATGGCGGCTACATTTCAAGTGTTGTTTTGTGTGTTGGCTTGTGGGCGCTTCAACTGTTGCGGTCGTTTTGCAGACGAACTAATAGAATTTCACTTGGTTAAGATCAAGATGACCTCTTTCGCTGATGCTTCGAAAACATTTTAGGATTTGTTGGATATGATCCAATACTTTCAAATCATAAGAGAGTTGCGAATGTGTAAGCTCATTTATGTATCAAAAGATATTTTTGTGTATACATGCAACGTATTAAAGTACGATAGGTGAAGAATTTTATTCAATGGAATTTTTCATTGCTGGCCGTAGGATAATTTCTGTTGATTTCTAAGTAAAATGTCTGCTTTCATCAATTTATGACTCTGTCCATCTGTCATAAATATGGGCGTCTCCAAAACGGATAGAACTTTCATGGCCGATCGTGGCCATTTTTTATTTTGAATGTTGGAAACTAATTTGACATTTATTCGCAGTAATTTAAACGTTGGAACCGTATTGGCTCGTTTGCCTTGTTATAAGGTATTATTGGAATAGCAAAACTGCTGCGTCAACCTATCGTACACTTTGCAAAAAATTTAATCCACCAATTTTGCTTCAACAACAGTAAATTGTTGTTTTCGGAATATACTTGTTTTAGTACAAAGGAAACTAACCAGACACCGACCCGCACAAAATGAAAAGAATACTGTTGTCCATAAATTCAAAGTGTTCAAGAGAATCTACTTTCGTAAAGTCTTGGTGAGTAAATAAACCAGCTAGGCTGGAGTACTTCATGCATATACTTGGGTCTACAATACCCAATTAACACCAGAACGACAACCATGCATTGCGTCGTTGCTCATTTTAATTTGAAATCCCACCATCGCTCATAAGAAATCTTCATACCATCTTCACCATAGCACAAAATTTTTGCCAGCATATTTTCATCACTATTTTCCAGCATATATCTCTTTAAGTTATGAACAAGGATATCCTTTAGAAAATCAATTGATATATTTCCACCCAACAACTTTTTGTTCAAAACATTGTAAGTACATTCAATATCTTGCGGTCTTTTCCCCATTCAAAATACTTTTCTGTTTTCATTTTTATCTCTCACGATCGGTTTTATATTATGTTTCACGTAAATATCAGAGTCTCTTCGTCCTTTTGTTTTATTTCGACATTTTTTCGTTCTGTTTCCAAGAATTTCATACCAAGTTTGTTTCAAAAGATGGAATACGACATCGCGAAGAAAACAAACACGAAGAAGAGAGTCTAAAAGGATGTCCAGGTCCGAAGTAATGTGATACCAATGTTTAATGCACCGTTCAGAAAACACCTCTTCGGTGTGTGAATCGTGCGAAAAATACTCATCACCAGCTGAAGTAAAATGGAAAAGACTATTTTTGTGCGTTAAAACTAAATTCTGTGGATGAAAGTGGCGTAAGTAAAGTAGAAGTGTATGTTTGTATCCTTTGTTTATATTTATCGTAAACTATATATGTAACTCGTCCGAATTTAACCGTAAACCGTGCATTTTAGGCTGGCAGGCAAATTTTGGTATAGTTAGCTTAATTTCAAGTTTCTGGGGTCGCAGCTCCAATTCTCTGGGCTCCATCTTGAAAACAAAAGAAAGTGGGACACCTCCACATCTCAGAAACCATTACTCTTTCAAGAAAGTTGTATATAAAAAATTTGCGTAAAATCAAATTTGTAGACAGTCGTCCATACATTACTTTTATGTAGTGTCAATAATAAAAAAGTTATAACTTAAAAACGACACCCAAAAAGGGGCGATTATCTTTCGACCGCAACAACTTTCTTATTTTCACGTTTAACGTGAAACACGTTTTGATACTTTTCTAAGACAATTTTGTCACAAATCGTTTGCGGTATTGATTGTTTCAATCACTGTACATTGGCGGGAGTTATTACAAAAGAGAGAAAGTCGCATGAAGAACGCGTTATAATAATCCCTCATTGCGAAACTCACTTAGCATTTTGGTAGGCAGGCAAATTTTTATTGCAATGTGTAGTTTGTTTTAATGTGAACTTAAATTCAATTTTCTGGTGTCGCAGTCACAATCCTTTGGGCTCCATCTTGAAAACAAAAAAAAGTAGGACAACCCCATATCTCAGAAACCATTGCTCCCACAAAAAAGTTTGCATGGCAAAATTGTGTAGAATTCAATTTGTAGCAAGTTTTTCATACATTATATTCCCGTGCTGTCAATATTTAAAGATTTACACGCCAAAAACAACCTTGAAAAGGGCGCTACAATTTCTTTGTTTTCGCTATTTCCGTGAAATGCGTTCGAAAATAGCTTTTAAACAATTTTACCACCAAACGTTTGCGGTGTTGCTTGTTTCGACCACTGTATGTACACTGGCGGGAGTTATTGTGTCTCGAAGGAGAGAAAGTCACATGAAAAAAGCATTTCAAGACCCGTTCATCTGGTGATATAGAATCAGCATCAGATTCCGTACGTTTTCTTGTTTTTATGCTTCATTCCTATTTTCGAAAAGCTGACAAGGAGCTGGTTTTGCAAGTGCAGTTTTATCTAAACACCAAAATAATTAATTCGTATTGTCGCATCTGCCTACTCAAAAAAAGTATCTTGTTCAATCTAATTTGCGGTGGAAATTAAAATTGAATTATTCTCACACCATTTTATGGCACCTCAATTGCAGCATGTTTAACACTTCTTTGATCCACTTGCCATCGAGCAAAACACCTGAACGTTGCGCGTATCATGCAACTGAACAGCAGCTCGTACTATCCCGGCAAATGATGTTCCTAATACGACCACTATCTTTCTTGCGCGGTGATAAAACCGCACCACGGCCACCGAGATAATGATCGGCGTAAAAAGATACTCGGCTGATGCCTTTATGACGATTTAATGACAGGTTCAAATGGCGCGCATTCTGTTTGTTTGATTGTGGGTCTCGCGGCCATCATCAATGAAAAGGTGCTGCCCTGACTCATCACTTCTTGTCGGAACCGCATGCTCCGGTTGCTCCTTGAAGCTGGCAATCGCGAGTGCTGGCTTCCTCCAGACAGTCGGTCGGACGTGTGGCTTGCATCCAGCTATTCGCAACTGTATCGAACGCCGTGCAGCACTAGCTTCATTGCACCACACCATATAATTACCTTGAATTAGTGGAAATTGATATTTAATTAACTGCGACTACGCTAGCGTTGCCTCCTCGACGGGGCTAAGTGGTCAAATAAGCACGTAAACGCGGATAGAAGCGGCGGGGAAGCCGAGCCTCCGTCTTCTATTCACCTGAACCGACAAGCCGCAGCTCTTGCACGGAACAATGAGGCGGTTACCACAAATTGGTAATTGGATAATGGCGGTGTAATTCGGTTAAAATGATTCTTAGATTGTTGGTTTTTGATGATTCAATTCACCGGGGCGGCTCCGTTGTGGCGGGAAAGTGTGCGGAAACCAACACTTGCCACCATGGTGCAGACTTGGCGCAGGAGGAGAAGACGCCACCGAGGACCGACGACGGACGACCCCGTGGATGTGGTGCGTGAACGGGGATTTAAGCACTCCTCGTCGATTCGGCTTGGAATGATTTCATAAGCGATATGAAATTATACTTTTTGATTCGACTCGGCGAACAGATACTGAAAAGTGATTAATCAAGAGAAAATGGGCTGGTAAAAGATACGCCAATTTGTAATCGAGGGGGCTTAACTCAATTAAAATCTCGTTAGGATTTACCGTGGCGAACGGTGTAATGCGCGGTAGTAGCGTTTTGTGGTTCAATTATCACACAATTACACATCGTTTTGTTGGCTACCAACAATAAAATCAGTCTGTTTGCGTGTACCATGGCGATGGAGATGAAATGCCAAATAGAAAACGTATGACAATCAGAAAATGGGTTGAACACCATCGACTATGACTTGTCCTTAACTTGGATTATTTTTTATCTCTAATACTGAAACAAACACAAGGTCCTATATGTATTGGGTAGCCTCTATCGTAACGAGTTGGCAATACTGTTTATCATTTGTGACAGATTATTCCACTCAGGTTGTAGTTGTCACATGCGATTCAACATGTTTACAGCCCATTACTTCAGCAGTTAATTTGGTTTGTTTTCAGAACGCTCTGTAATGTATTGGTATGAAAAATTTCGTGTTGTGAAAAATGCACGGCCCTGAACAGAGCTTGGTCATGTGCTTAAGTCATCGGCTTACCTGACAAGCTAGATAGGCGTGATGCTCCTGAATTGATGGAAATAATCATGGAAAATATTTTGTACAGTTGTGCTCATGAAAATAGTAGTGTAGCACCTCACAACATTAAATATTCATGTTTCGACATACTGCAAATTGCAAATTGAACACGTGTTCATATTTTTCTAAGAATAGCATGCAAAGAAGAGAATAACCATAACATCCCGTTAGTTTTGCATAGGTTTGGGTAAGTTTTTGATGACTTTTGAGTGATGCACCGAAATTTGTCTGTTCATTAAAATAGTAGTGCTCGGTGTGAGTGGTTGAAAAATAATTTTAATAATTGAATAGTACAACAATTTAGCAATGAATATTTTGATAGTTGTTATTCATTGGGTTTGTAACTATTTTTTATTCTAGTGGGCAGAGGACATCATTG
Organism: Oxycera nigricornis; assembly: GCA_963942545.1. Taxonomy (NCBI): domain Eukaryota; kingdom Metazoa; phylum Arthropoda; class Insecta; order Diptera; family Stratiomyidae; genus Oxycera; species Oxycera nigricornis. Next base: position 125,365,222 of record OZ012659.1, on the reverse strand, counting down.
TTCGGCTGAGAAAAGAGATTTAACAAGAACTTCCCATATACTAGGAAGTTAATAATAAGCTTTAAAGCAAAAAGCAAAACGTACAAAGAAATTGAAAATATTATTGGCTGCATACCTACAATGATGTTTAACGCGATTAATTATAAAAAAGGCCAAAAAATCGTGGTGGAAACGCAAAACAACCGCTGTCGAAGATAGACGCATAGTGCGCTTTGGCAAAATTCGGCCGTCGGCATCGTCTAAAGCTATCAAAAATGTTTTAAATCTGTCGGTTAGTGATGTTACAGTCCGGCGTCGTCTAATTGAGGACAATTTAAAAGCCAGAAGTTCTAGAAAGGTACCCCTTTTGACTCGGAAGGACGACTTAGATTTTCAAATACTCATCTAGTCTGGCCCGCCGAAAAATGGCGCACCATATTGTGGACAGATGAAAGTAAAATTGTTTTATTTAGTTGAACAGGCTCTAGGCAGTATGTACGACGTCCACCAATCACAGAATAGAATCCTAGGTACACCAAGAAAACAGTTAAACATGGTGGCCTAAGTATAATGATATGGGCTTGCTTTTCTTACAATGTCGTTGGTCCTATCCATATCATAAATGGTATTATGGATGAACATGCTTATTTTGACATACTAAAAAAACACAATGCTGCCCATAAAATGGACATTTCAACAGGACAACGACCCGAAACATACTAGCAAGCAAGCAAAAGATTGGTTTATATCCGAGAAGATCGATGTGATGCAATGGCCACCTCAGTCCCCAGATCTTAATCCGATAGAAAACTTATGGGGAGATGTAAAACGGGTTGTGGATCCTTCAAACAAAGCACAGCTTTATCAAGTGGTTCAGGAAACATGGTCTCAAATTCCCTTGAAGCGTTGTCAGGACCTTATCGATTCCATGCCCCACCGGTGCGAAGCAGTTATTAAACATAAATAATATACAAGTAAATATTAGACTTTTTCCAATATTAAGAAGCTGTAAAATCAATTTAAATAAAGTTATACAGTATTGTTTTTCCATTCATGTAGCCGCTACTATTTTAATGAACAGCCAAATTTCAAAAATTTACCGAAACCAATGCAAAACTAACGGGATCTTATCGTTATTTTCTTCTTTGCATGCTATTCTTAGAAAAATATGAACACGTGTTCAATTTGCAATGTTCAGTATGTCGAAACATGAGTATTTGATGCTGTGAAGTGCTGCACTACTATTTCAGTGAACACAGCTGTATGTATTGGGCAAAACGAACTAAATAACTAACTTGTAAAATTTGAAATGCAAAATTGGTTTTTGTGTTGACTTCGATTGATTATTAAACACCTTTCGTATGTGATTCAACTTTAAAAGTTCCAATTTTTCTCCAAACTCCTAATAAATAATCGCGTGATAGTCCTTTGCTGGCTGCCAGCTCCACTGAAGGGTATAATGAATCGCACAAACATGAGTCTCACTCGCATGCTACCAAAGAAGCCTTTATCCCGTTCGAGACCTAATAATTAATCCTGTAACAACATACGGATACCGCTTAACGTTATCGGGCCTGCTAATGAAAATGTGGGCGGAATCGTACAAAGCCCCATGCAACCGACAATTGCTAATGGGCTTTGCAATGGCGGCTAATCAAGTCGCCACGATGTAGGTTTCAGCTCACCATATATCACTTGCATGTGAATTTGCGATGGACCAAGCGTATGAGTCAATTAAGGAGACCCGCCACACACTTTTTTGCCTTATTTATAAACTGATATTTGAATTTGCAATAGTATCTCTTTTACAGCACTGGCTTCCACTGCATGAAATCTTCTCGGCTGTTCAACAACTTTCACGTTAATTTTTTTCAGAGTTTTTTGCACCCGAAAAGTATGGGTCAAATAGCCAAGCTACCCTTAAACTTTGCAACGTCATCAAATGCCATCAAATCAAATAAGATCCCCTTTCCAAACGCAAAGCGCTGCTGCTCTACTATTCAGTTGACTTTGTCGCAAAAGAAATACCACCGGAGAAACAAATTCGCTACCCACAATGCTCCGCAGTCCGCGAACGATAAGATTGTTAGTATGTCGGCGAATATCCATCCATGTTGGTACACTACACACATGACAAACTTTTCATGATACAAGACCTGCTAACGGATAAACAGCCCTTCGCTGCACTTTGGTGGAGCACAGTTCCACAAGTCCAAAAGAGGTTTATTGTGAAATATGGACGCTTTGATTGCGCTAAATGTGGACTTCGGACGCTTTGAATGAGATATAATAACGTCGAGTTGTGGTCATCGGCGACAATGGGTCATAAAGGAGAATGTAGTTTTGATGAACATGCGTTGTATGAAATCACCTTATTAACAGTTTAGAGTGGAGTTTTTTGGATATGAATTATTCACATGATAGCATCCAGGATCGGTTTTTGTATCCTTGATTGAGTACTAAAACAAACGCATGCAAAGTAAATAAAACTGTTGATCTTTTGATAAAATACGAATAAGTTGGGACACTTCGCTGGCTGAATTTCAAGCTCCTATCGACAGATTTTCTGCTCTTTTATATATTTGGACGGAGATAATAACAACAAATAAGAACATAAAGCAGACTGAAAAGATTCTATTTTATTTTCCCAGAGAGAAAAATGCATGAAAATAAAAGGCAATATTCCGAACTACAGTTTTGATGATAAACTACGAAAAACATTCAAATTAGACACAAAATATATCATCATTTCGCAGTCCTTAATCAACATGTTTTGCTTGCAATTCCTATTTACCCCTATAAAACCCAAATCTCCGCCCATCATTTCAACCATTGCTTTGAACAAAATCGGCTTCAATTCTGGAAATTCCGAATTTGCAGGAACACCAACGAATCCATCTGCTACTCCAAAACCATTCTTGCAAGCCTGCCCAAGTATCCACCATTCATCTTCGCACTGCCACTCGTATCTTGATCTTCTCTCATTTTTGCAGCGAAAATTCATTAAAATTTTTCAATATTATTTACAGCTAAATAAATGTTCATTCGACACCTCCGGGAATCGGTAAATGGTCGAATCCCAAGAACTTAGCAAAATAGAGTTGCGACAGAGATGTAGACGAGGACGACGACAACGACAACGGTTGAGAACGGTGAGAAAAACAGGTAACCGGAAAAAAAGAACAAACCACGGCCGCGATCATTTGACCACCCATTTGTAGAAACACCTTGTGCAGAGATGTACATACAACAACGCAACAGCAGTCAAGTCGAGGCGACAATCCGACCATTGGGGGGACACCTTGGCCACCTTAGCCCCTAGCGCGAATAGCGACACCATCTTCAGCACATCGAAGGCCCCCGCGGCAGCCTGCCTCATCAGCAACGGCATGAAGCAGCGATACTGTAAGACGCTAACGGTGACGGCGAGGACGAGGACCAAGCAATACTACTCTATTCACTCGGTATCAAACGATCCCATTCAGTTCGATTATTTATCGCGCATTAATTAAAGATATACGCACAGATAATCAGATTTCAGATTTCTGGTCACCATCGAAGATTATAATGATGATGATGATGGTAATGGTGATGCTGACCAAGACTAAGAAAATGTTGGTAAGTTTCAAATACGCTTGGATGGAATTTAGCATACTGAAGTGTGGGATAGGGCAACAGAGGCTGGGACGGCTCTACTTCAGGGATGTCAACCACAAAACCAGCAAATAACGTATCGTTTGCCACTTTGATGATTTCGAACAGTCATTTAATTTCCCAGCTTCCCCCGATTTATAGTCTGCAAAAGAATTTCTGGCCACATAGTTAATGGCTTAGCTAAGTTTCATTTGCAACTATGCTAAATTCATTGGCTCTAGAAATATTACTTGGATTTCTCAACAATGAGAGTGATTATAACGTTTGAAAAATTATACTCAGACCATAATTTCCAAACACGCAGCCGAATTTTCTGTACTGTATCCATAGAAACTTGTCTGCAAAGGGCAGCTTCCAGTGCAGAAGATAAACCAATCTATTTTCTCTTACAAGGAAAAGGTACGACATCGTCCTTTCAGATCTGGATGAACTTTGGCACATAAGTAGAAGACGTCAAGGATATTCGATCCTTAAAATATCAGACCGCAACGCTCCCTCCCCCCACCGTTTTTTGAGAAAAACGCTTCTGAAGGTTTTAGCGTCGCTTATTGATGAGTTAGTTTTTGCATTTGGCAGAAGCAAGTACTGTATTGAGCAGCGCCACTAGTTTTCGACCATGAGGTCGTGTGTTTGAATCCAGTTCGGTATTGTTTTGTTTGGAACAATGACAATGATGTGGACGTAATTAGTTTAAGGTCAATCAGCAATCCTCAACTACAAATACATTTACTAAAACCTCATTGTTGAATGGATTTATTATTAAAAACTGTTGTAGTCAAAGCAAAATCATAGCTAATGGTAGGATCATCCTTTGTTCCTAGAATCAATCCTTCGTCCTCTTCGTGTCTCATAGCCAGCTCGGCAAAAATCAATAAACCAAGGTGGCGCCCAACGTGGCTAGCCATGAATACTATGGTGTTGAATAATTGTGGCATAAAGTAGATACTAGGGACATAATTATTTAACAGTTCCATAATTTCGAATTGCTGTGTTTGAAGCGAAATTCTTGCCAGATGAACATATAGTCCCTCGCTCCTAGAATCCAGTCTTTTTTGTCTCCTTGCCACAGTGTCAAATTGGGTAATTTGGTAGCAATAAGTAAATTGAACGAAGATGACATAATAAAATAGCTGTTTATTTGCATAATCCGAAATTATGGAACTGTTAAACAATTACAAGTTCTCAAAAATGGGGGGCTGTTGCGGTCTAATATTTTAAGGATCGAATATACTTGACGTCTTCTACTTATGCGCGAAGTTTCATCTAGATTTGAGAGGACGATGCCGTGTCTTCTCCTTGTTAGTGAAATTGGCTTTGCTTTGCTTCGCGTAATATTGCATGAATAAGTGCGAAAAAGTAGCTTTTGTCGATAGTGAAAAGTATTTTCATAAAGACCAAGGCCACCTTCCCCTATTTTCAATCACACCTCAAATGCAGTGTCCTATGAACATTGCGACATTGCTGATGTAACACATCATCCCGACTAATCTCCAGCTTTGCTTCTCGCATACACATAAAATCCATTGCAGGTATGCATCTATACCTACTTCTGGTTCAGCATCCGCAAACCATCATCTTTGCATCTACATTCTCGCATACGAATAAATGAATGCATACTCCACCGATTCAGGATGATAAAGTATGGATTTAAGTCGTCAGATAGCTAAGAAAATAAAAATGCCGAAATAGAAATTTAATCCACACGAATGAGGCAATAAAATTGTGATATACAGCCGAGCTGACAAATTCTTCGGTCGCTCCATGTCCGCCAACTTTTCACTCTGTGTTTTAAATCGAATTGAAATGGGATTCCAATTTGACTTGGCTCCTATCCACTTCGGTCTACCCTTCTCAGCAAGTGGTCAGCTCTTCGTGGATGGAAAGGTTTACTTAGAAGAAGAATATTTTTATATTTTATTTTCGTGTCGTCTTTTATTGCGATTGGACGAAACAATTATTTACAAATGAATCACGACCGTTAGTGGTGCATCAAGACGAGTGTTTAGATGCAACATTTTTGCAATGTCTCAATGTGATTAAGATTGATTTTTTGACCTATGCATTTTTGTTTTGGCGTCCGTTCCAAAATTTTAGAAAATTTTAACTCGGTATTAGCCCCATTGTATATATAATGTAAACTCACTTCAATTTCACACCTTTCAGATGGATTTTCCATCAATCAACAATGAAACTAGCATATTTTATGGCAATCCTCTGCTTTTGGAAACTCTCGTTGTCCAAAGTCGAGCTGCCACTTTATTGATCGCTAATGCCGTGAATTATTGCTCGTCCGAGATATGAATTTGAATGAAAAGTGCCTATTAAAGATCCCCACCATTTACGATACTTCCAATGAAACGAAATCTAACACAATAGAGATTTTTGTTGTTGAAAAAATTGAAATTTGCGTAATCCAGGAATTGAGGTAAGGAACACAAATATCGGCACAATTCAATCCAACAATAAATTTCGTGAAAGTATATTTTTGCTTCGAAGCAGTTGAATAACTTTGAGAAAAACGCCGAATGTTCTCATAAGCTATCATATCTATTGAGGTGACCGTCAAAATGTGGTTGTAAATCAAATGAGTTGTAGCTCAATCAAAAATTATGACCGAAATACTATTTTATTAAATAAAAAAAGTCTCATTTACTTGAAAATTTACTGCCCCCGTAAAAACAACCATTTTCTAATCATTGCATCCTATTATGAAACTAGCACTGTTTTCCAGGTTACTGTCTTGAGTCTTTGGTTTGATCAGCAAGTGGGTTACTCCACATTTAGCGAAAAACGCCGATTATCACTTCGTAGTAAGATTCGCACTTGGGAAACCGAAACATAAACAAAAACGCGTAAAAGTTTTAAAAAAAACTCGTACGAACAATCTAGTTGATACGACAATTAAGGCTTTCATTAGAGCCAACTGTGGCTCTTTTCGTTATCAATTATTACTTAAAATACCATATTAGAGTAACAAGCATGAAAATTGCCGATTATCATTACATTTTCAAGTAATAAAATCCGATAAGTTGTCGGTTTTTTCGGTTATTCGCTCTTTGATATATGTATTGTTTTTCGGACCAATAAGCGTCAATTCAAAAAAGTTTCTTACTTTTAAAATAATGGCAAAATAGACTTTAACTCGTTATCTTGTTATTAACTTCCCAGTATATGGGAAGTTCTTGTAATCGCCTCGAAAATCGAAATTGAAATTTTCAACATTTCTTTACGTTTTGAGGTCTATAGAGTATATAAAGTGTTTTTAGAAAGGGATATGTATGTGTGTGTCTGTGTGTACGTACGTACGTTCGTGGACACTTTTTCTACGAGCATAACTCACGTAAACAAAGTCGTATCGACTTCGTTGAGGTGTCAATCGAAGTGTCTTTGCAATTTTAAGAGTTGATTAGTGTTTGGGATACTTCGGTCGGGGGGAGGGGGGGTTGTTGTTTTGCCCCTTTGAAGGTCATTTCTGTAATGCGTTATATATCGCGTAAGGTGTCAATCAAATTTTGAAAAAAATCGTTGGAGCCGTTTTTTAATTTAAGGAAAAAAAAGTGCAAAAAATTAGGTTTTTTCATAAACAATAAACTTTTAACCTGATTTACGAAATTTTTATAAAATTTATATACTTCAAGCAATTCGCAAAAAAACATCATCAAAACTTTTTCTCATGAAAACAAGAAACATTAAATTAAAAATTAAAAAGCATTAACAGTCATCATGATTTTCAAGGTCATTCCTTCTATTCACTATATCTCACGAACCGATATAATATTTGCATCATTAAGGTGTCAATCGACGTGTTTTAAAATCTTTTTGATTATTTTAACATTATAAAAATCGGTTACAGTGGTTTTTTTAATTTAATAGAAGAAAATGCGAAAACTTAGGGTGTTTTTTCATAAAAAAAAAAATGTTTAACCTGATTTTCACAACACAGTAATAAATGTTTATAAAATTTATATATTTCTATCAGTTTTTGAAGAGAAATCAGCAAAACTGTTTTGATGATTCTGAAAAAAAAATCAATTAAAAATAAAAAAAATCATTTAAATTTACTATATGAAAAGGGTTCTTCCGAATGATATTACCTTATATCTTTTATTCTAGAGACTTTGTTGTAAAATCAATCAAAGTTTTAAAATGTTTGGATAATTTGAGCAGATTTTTAATATTTTTTGCAGTCTTTTAATCGAAAAAAATGACCTAAATTTTGAAAACCATCAAAATTTCAATCAAACTTGCATTTGTGGTAATCAATCATCCATCACCCTTCCACCAAAAGCCTTACGTAATCAATATATGCTCCCGTAGATGATATGATTAATATCAACTCATTCCTGTTACTGCTATGAATACCTCTCATTATTATTATTTAAAGTAGTATTATTTTTAAAATTATTATTGTGTTTAATATTTTTAATGTTTATCTAGATATTACTGGGAAGTTGACCGTGTGGACCTTAAGGGTCGCACTTCGCGGCTGGTTTTATTTTAGAATAATACCAGTTGAAATAAATATCATGAGTTTTCACTTTTACTGACTCTTTTATGAACTTGATACCTTTCTCTGAAATTCTATCTGCAATACACTTGTTTTAGATTGTTTCTTTGTAAACATGCTTCTTGTATTTTCTTTGACTGATACACAATTACATAAATAAGTCAATAAATCATGTTGTTCACAGGCTGTATTTAATATAATATAGCAGCCATTGGTGTTCGCAAAAATACTTTGTACAATAGAACCGAACCTAGCCAACTAGATATTTTCTTTTGTTAGCTATTTTTATCTCCATCGTAATATTCAGTTGTTCTTTCAGCTACTTCTTTAAAAATCGTCTATTGTTATTTTTTCCCAACAAAGTTTGGATTCTGTTTCGTCTTTTTCGTGAAACGAGCATAAATAACCGAATATAAAATTGTTCATACAAAATATCACTTGCATTATTCACACAACTTTAATGACTACAGATCTTTTCTCGCCACGATTCAAAGGCTCAACATTTTATTGGCATCTATTGATATCTTCTGCTGCTATGCTATAAAATTCCATCGTAAATCATACCATAAATCCTAACCCTTGAGCACCCCTGAAAATTCCAATCGTGATACAAATCCAATCGCCACGACATGTGAAACGCGTGAAAAATCCTACAGGCTTTAAGATTCCAAAAGTAATGGGTATAGAAAAAAAACCATTTTACGACTCGAATTAATAGTCATTAAATTCAGTCTTTTCAGCTATTGCGCAACTCCTGCCGAAATAATCCAGGTACCGCTGGAAAAAACACCGACTCCATGCAAAGCAGGAGGTCTGCACTTGATAGAGTCATTTTGTGGTCGTTTAACTTTAGAGTATCTTAATTACTCTTACTGGCCGTGCGATCATGCCAACATACTATCCAACTATCTCTTGACATCCGTCTCACGTGAAAGGTTCCCGAAATCGAGAGACACGTCTCGACTTTATGACCCCTTAAAATCTCACCTACAACTATTAACTCCAGTTTACAGCTTACGATTGTATCTGATACGCTATATATTACGACAGTTAAGTAAAGATACATACATCTTATATCGTGCTGTCGGCAGCGTCGCTTCGACCTGGCCGAAAGGAAGTTTTAGCGGCTCACCTCGCCGTGAAATGAATTCAATTCCGTAGTCATAAATTGTTTGATAGATCCACTTCGCCGCGAGGACAGTTTGTGCGGGTGGTAGTTACCTGATGGTAATCTCAACGCCATCGTCCAGCCAACTATCTACGTGACTTGATTCCATACATGATTTGCTGGATGGATGATCCGTCACGTTAGAAAGTGCTAATGACTCGATCTGCTTGGAATTTCAAATGAGCGGCAGCTTCCGTTCATGGGAAATTTATGATGCCATAGATTCGTTGATTTCCATACACAGGTAGTGAAATCTTGCCATTGACCAACGCTTATGTTTCTATAATGATTCCTTCAAGATTTACTTTGCCTCGAACCCAACTCAATACCTAGGACACTTAAGAACCATCCAATCTCCTTGTAATCGCATAATAAATCAAACACAGGATATCCACAACAATTATCCCAACTAAAAGTCTCCATTGTGTCTTTCTCTTGACGCACTCATTTCACGGCACGATCCTTACTTTCGACACCAAACTATAATTCATTCTTTTCACTTGGCGCGTCCCTACTACTGTGACAATAATTCGAAATCAAAATTCAAACAGTCACGCCATCAATTATCTTTGCATGTTCTCCCAAGCCAACATTGACAAAGATAATTTTTTATTTAACAAAATTTTAGTAATTCACAAAAGATACGAGATGCTCTATCATTTATACAGCAGGATCAGGAGCAGCAGCGCGGCAAGTGTATAATGTGAATCGATTCATTTTAAGGGCGGTGCACGAGAATGGATATGAGTAATATTGGGTCATTAAAGATATGACGCGATCCATGTATCTGTTGGTATGTATAGAACGGACGACCCACAATGGCGAACATTATGATCTTGCTGTTTTATTGATCTACCACAATATATTTGATGGAACACGATAAGGTGGAACAGCGCAATGGCCACTGTATTTCATTGTTTGGGTGATTTTTATTTTTGGAACGCTGTTTTCATTGTCGTTTCAAAGCTTTTATCGGAATTTTTTTTTTGGAATTTTCAGTGGATTTTTAATCTTTGATATTTCGTTCAGCTTCTGATTTCATTTTTACTTGGCAAAATGTATTTATCATTTCCTATGCGACTTTCACCAATCTTCAGATATAATGGCTAGAACAACGGTTAGAGAATCATCATAAAGAAAATGGAATCAATAGGTAAAGACAATTGAAAGATTGAAGAGCCGTTTTTGATTTTTGCATACCCAATGATCTCTTCAAATATTTTTTGCAACCTTGTGCCTTTTACTTCTTCGTCTGATATTTCCGACGTTCTTTTTCCTTTATTTCTTCTCTTTTTTCAGGGTCATTTTTAAGTCATTCATATTTTAAACGTTAAGCTTTACGTTTTTGTTCTAATATTTCTGACCTTGTTTTACGTGACATGTGGATTATTATCTGCAGGAAAGACAATATTTTGAATGATAATAGTCAATGGTGAGCAGTATGCTAGGTTAAACTAGGCAATACCTAAAAGAAACAGTCCCCTGTGACAAAGAACAGTATCCTGTGCTATAAAATGACAGAAAACGATAGAGAACCGATTATAGAATCATCAGAAAGAAAATCGAATCCATCGTCAAGAACAATTGAAAGATTCATGACCCGTTTTAGATTTGTGCTGACACCCATAATCAAAAGGGTTTTATTTTGAGGTAGGCTTTGACTTTCATTAACTTCATGCTTCAATATTCTCTGGGTTCATGCTTCATTCTTTTCTCAGTTCATGATTCAATACTTTCTCGGTCATGTCCTTAATCACGTTCATATGTCTTTAATCACGCTTTTCGTGTCCTTAAAATCAAAAATTTCTTCGCTAGTCACATGTAAAGTTCATTTTATTTCAACTATCGCAACATTTTTCACTGTTTTTTGTGAATTTTTAACTTCCCAGTTCCCTATGGGAAGTTATTGTAATGGGGTCGATTTTGCGAATCCCTACTTTTGACATATCTCCACGTTTTAAGGTCTCCAGAATCCAAGTCGATCGTTTTTAGAGATTTCTGTAGTGGGTAAACAATGCATCCAAACAAAATCAAGTATGGTCGTGTTCTGTCTGATTGGCGTCGTTTTCTTTGTTTGGGTCATGTTTTTAATTTTGCTTTCATGAGCTCTCTAGCCAACTTTCTTGGCCACTAATTGAAAGTCCAAGAATACTTCATTTTTGGTGTGAGAATGAATGGTGTCATCATATTGATGATGTATGGAAGCTTTCTCATAATATCGAATTGAAATTATTGTGAAATGACCTTCAGGTAATGCTTGCTACGACTATACTTATCCTTCTCAAGTTCATAATGTTAACTGGTCAGTTTACTAAAAAAAAATTCAACGTTGGGACGTGGAAATCTTCAAAAGATTCAGATTTTTACCGACTAAAACCACCTCCACCTCCTCACTCTTTGCTTGCACCTTCCGTGTCCAATATACTTATTCACCTTTGTATGTTTGCTTAGTACTTTCCAGGCGATGGATATCGATATAAGGGATAGTACTGGATTCTAACTCATTTTTTTCCATCATTAATTTTAAAACATAAGTCTGTTTTTACAAATAAATTCTTTCGGTTTAGCTGTCTTAGCCTTGAGCTTTAGTAAATCTTAGTATTCCGAATTTTGGTTTTCAAGTAGATGTTTCCTCAGTGCTGTTTTGAAAGATGATACCTTGGTCATTTCGTTTAATTCATGAGGCAAGTTTTTGTAGAAGTTAGCCGCATTGTTAGTTGAATCCCTTCTCAGGCATTTGGTGCTAGCAAATTTTATAATAATATTATTCGCGTCTCTCATATGATAGTCATTTTTCCCCAAATTTCTATCTAGTTTCATTGGTTTTCCTTCATCGCAATGCAAATTTTTATGTATGAATTTCTCCTTTCCCATGCAAATCAACACATTCAGGTTGAGATGATTCAATGTCAATTGTCTTAATTTTATAGATATTTTAGAACTTCCAGATTGGAACAATCAGATATCTGATGAGCATCTAGTATGTCACTGATCTGACCTAGTTTCGAGCGGTAGCATTTGATAAATCAAAAAACTAAAGTAACTCATAGCCGATGTGCTTCATAAAACTGTTTGTATCCAATTAGGAGTACATTCTACAGAAATTACTTGCGCGAGACACTCAAATCCCATTTTTACGGCTAGACCATTGCTAATAAATCTAGAATCAAGGTTTGGTTTATGAATGACCGCGATGAGTCATGTGGACCATGCACATAGTAACCGGAGCAACTAGTTCATGCATGATCATGATTAACTAGTCTTTGGGTGCATATTGTGGTGATCCTACATACAATATATCGTGATTGCGTGTAAGCACGAGCATATCTGAATGTCAGTGCCACTCATCTGGCTAAGCTGGCGCAGGTTTCAGACTCGGTCCGTGGTCGATTCAAGGGACCCTTGTTCGCGTACAAACCGGAGATTTGTACATGAAAATTTGTTCGCGTTGTTTGATTCGTTCGAGCGATGCAATCGATGTCTACATGAGTAATTACATTCTAATTGATTTAGTAGTGATTTATGATGGAATGGATGTAAGAGATGATTGATTTTGTCGGGAAAGCAAGGTTGTCACCACCACCGAATGGTTTGATTAGAAAAGCTCATCAATTGTACAGGCGTCACTGAATGCTCCTTCTGCCTCGGCCGTATCGAACGAAACCACCATACAATTGAAATCATTGAAGTCATGGATGCCCTCCAAATCAGCGACAGACCTCCCACCAGTCAACCACTATGAAAATGTTCAACCACCCATCAAAAGATGTTATGCTACATAAACAAACAAATATGCAAATTTGTTTGCTCGTCATGTCTTCATTGCGCGCGATCGATCGCCATTTGTGGTCAAAAGTAATTTTGCGACCAACACTTTTAGCTGATCGGATTAACGATAATCATTACAAACAAACAAGCATGTAACAACAAATGGTGGCGAGGATCTGACTGGGCCTCAAGAATGACATCTTAAGAATATATGCAAGAAGTCGATGGAACTCATAGCTTGTATGAAGTGTCGTGCCAAGGCTAAGCCATCATTGTCAGACCTCGATGATGCTCTTTGATGAAAATGTAAATAAACCTGATGGCTTGCAACCGCAGTGATCTTTTTGGATAAAGCAACAAAAATTATTACTGTTTGCACAATGATTCATTGCAATCAAAGTAGCGGTGATTACGGATTGATGCAGAAGCTTCCAGGTTTTGAGTGATTCGTAGCTATTGAAAGAACTGAGATTTGATTGCAGTCCACTTATCCGAAGTATTATGGCGTTGACACATTGACCCATCATCAGTACGAAAAGTGTCATCAGCACAAAAAACCCCATCATAAAGACAGAGAGATAAGCACGAAAAAAGACCACACTTATCTCGATAAGTACGAAATACTGCCATCTATATTTGGGTAGAATAATTAGAAACCATCTGCCGTGAAATTAAATAAATAGAATTTGACATTATTTATACCAGCTGTTTAATATTTTTGAACCAAATATCAGGGGCGTGGCGAGCTTCATGAATTTGGGGGGGTGATAAATGTTGAAAATGCCGACTTGATTAGAAAAATTTGCCAATTGTCCGACTTTACAATCAAATTTCTTGAATATGCCAACTTCGGCACGAAAATACCGACTCGCTACAAAATTTTAGGGGGGTGTCACACCCCCAACACCCCCGCCTCGCTACGCCCCTGCCAAATATTAATCTGACGTGCCATCGCGAGTGAAATGAACGTGCAAAAACCAAAAAAAACACATCATCATGACTAGCAGATCAGATCCATTTCACATATAATTTCAATAAATCCCACTATTTTAAACACAAACAATAGCCACACGCTTAACCGAATGATAATGACGACACCAACGACGAAAACATGTGTGTCACCCCGTCATTTGAAGTTTCATGCTGATGACACTATTCGTACTGATAATGGGTCAATTTGTCAACGCTGTTAGCCTCTCCCCTATTTGAACCCAAAACTGTTGATGAATACACGTTCGGCTGCTTCCAGCATTTTACTGTATGCTGGGACAAGATGGCGACGAATCACGCTTGAAACGATAGAAATGCTCGCAGAATCCCAGACAACTCCAAAAATTGGGATATGTAGAGGTTGAATTTGCCTTGTTTTTTATCCGTGCAGTCCTTCAAGTCACTAATAATTATGTACGGACAGAGAATATCACTGGGCAGGTCCTAGAGTCACTGTCACCTATGCAAGAATGTTGCACAATCTTTGCCTCGTAATAATTCCAGCTATTATTCATGATGATATCATCCTGTATCCACTGCAGATTTTCAAAGCACTGTAATAGGCTAATAATTCAGACAATGTTTTAGTCTACTCGCTTTTAATGAGACTTCCTTCCTACCCTCATCAATTCCGATCAAAAACACATCTTGCCTGAAATGTTGTACAAACAGCAGTAGAAACTCCATTAAAATGGTTGTTAGCATTCCTTCTGACTGACTGAAATATACACACATGACGAAATATCGACATATTCACCATGTACGTACGTACCTCAAAGTATGGCTAATCCCATAATGTCCCCATACAAACATTCATAACAATTTGCATTGGCAATTCTCGAATTGAAGACAAAACGCTGACAAATTCGTTACAGAGGCTCATCCTGTTGCTGGTGTCGCTGCAACACAAGCCGTACCCAAGTCCAATGAATAATTGAATTCCATTGTTGCGTCAAGTGGCACACACCGCGCTTAGTATCGGCCGATCTTCTTCTTGCACACACTCCTTCAGCCTCAGCTACAGTTCTCAGTCAGGACTCCCGCGTGACATCCGTGATTGAGTAACTTTATTGAGCTACCAATCGAGCGGCCATTTCGATTAAGCCTGACTGATCGCCCGAGCTATCTATCATTCCCATGTTGTGCTCCGATCGGATTCTGCATACGCGATCCTCCGCGTATGGACGGGCAGGACGTGCACTCGGTGTATCTGAATCTGAACTCGAATTGTATGCAAGATCACTTAGCGTTGCTCGATTTGTCCAGCGTATGCGGGCGCGGTGTCGTCTGCATTTGGAGTTGAGGAATTCATTTAGCTGTGCTGCGATCTTGGGCAGATCCACCAGCAAGACAGACACTCGGAAGGACGGACGGACGGATGGACAGACAGTGCAGAGGGTAGCGTCAATAATGCAGAGCCATGCTATTGCTGGAGATGATGGTGATCGCATGAAAAGGCGTTAGCCAGGTGCATTTTGCAAGTCAAAGATGTCACGTTCGCGGATGATCGATGGTGAAAATCTCGCAGAATATTACGATCGACAGCCGTACTTTTAAAGATGTTGACTCATTCGTATATCACGGTGTTCCTCTCACGCAACACGATAATGAAAAGAACAAGATCGACCGGCATATTAATATCACAAATTGGTATACTTTTCAGCCTTAAGTCGGAAAAACTGCACCGGAAAAAAATTAGCTGTAGATCTGCGAAACGATCATCCGTCCAAAATTGATGTATGAATGTGATATGTATCGATTTGATACGTAGATCCCATTTAAAAGCACATCCTGCGGCCCGTGAAGAACAAATCAAACTCTCAAATTTGCTGCGACTATGAGTAGTAAGCACTTTTAAGTATCAAGAAACGATTGTAACTCGTGCAGACTGATTTGGAAGTCTAGCTTCCTTTACGAAGATTCTGGGCTCACTCCTTTCGTCCACTTTTTCCGAAAAGCAGACCGAACGAAATAGCGAACGGAAGTTTGTCTTAAAATTCAAAGTAAGCACAATACATAGCAATGATGTGCAAATATAAGATTAGAGTGGCTGGTTCATTGAGCACAGCACCCGACTCTTGCTCTCGAGGTAGAGAGTTCAACTCCCTACTCACTCTGTTTTTTTTTTACTTTAAGTTGCTTTGTGTGAATAAAAGCAATAAAAAAATTCATATGTCATATTATATGCATCCTAGATTTTTTAATTTGGCACATTAATTCCTGAATTTTTCCTGCATTTATCTACATACATATAACTTTTTAACCTTTACATAATCATTTGCAAAACGTAGCTAAACTTCCCACCGGACACTCCCAAAGTGCCTCATTGCTTTTTTATGTGAAATGTGTATTTTTAATGCATTCCAAGTATTTTTGTATCGGCCTCTCTAATATCAGAGGTTGATTGTTGGCAGTGCTGCTTATATAACCTAGTAATGCCGTGCACCGTTTCTCTAGTCTTCGCCCCAAGTCTCATGAGCTGAGATTCAGTCACACAACAATTAGAAAAAAGGTCATACAATATCAGGCTATACCTTCTACGTTACGTATATATGCGGGCAACCGACAAGAAGATAGAATACGTCACGAAAATGGATACGAGCAAATCTAGCCCGCTGTGGCGCTATTCTTTCGCGAGATATGACATTAATCGAAATGACCGCGACCGTTATCGATATTGGTGGTTTGATGAATGACATTAGAGTCCAACATGGTTCAGCCTTTCAATAATATAAACATATTTTTAGTTTAAATATTAAGTTAGGTTAAGGTGTGAAGTATAAATTGTTTTTTTTCCTGTTTTTCAATTTAAATTTAATACTAAAAAAACTACAACGCTCACCCATCACTCAACGAGTGCCGACCGCCAGTGCCATTTTGCAGCACTCCTCCAGTGCTGGGCCAGCGTCAATTTACAACACTCAGCTGCCGTTCTTTGTACGACAGAGAATCGCTGACGGCTGTCCGCTCACTGTCTCATCGATGCTCGACTGACGGCTTACGTTGTTTCCAATGCATTCGAATGTGGTTTTGAATCTGAACTCTTAACTGTTTTCATGGCTTCGACGCTACTTTGTATGATGGACGTCGCGGGTTCAATCCTCGGTCGCAAAGGCGATACATCCCTTTTAAATCAATTGGATTTCGGGTCGTCTTCTCCACATGCCGGGCGTTAGAATGATATTTTCATTCAAATTTCCATGCCACTTGTCACCGCGAATTTCATTTTGGCGTTTGACTGCTGGCGGAGTAACAAATTCGTTGTATGCCAGTACTGGGCCAGTGGTACTTTTGGATCTTCGCCCATTACCTGTTTGCTACGTCCGCCCGTAGTTAACATCCAGCGCTTAGTTGTTACTGGGTCAGCACTGGCGAACGATACTCGGCCAGCGCTATAAGGTAACTCAGCCAGCACTGGCCCAGTACTGAGCCAGTTGTGCAACCGTGTTCGGGTCCTTTGGGCTGGTACACCATTGCAGAACGTAGGTAATTCTAAAACAAAAACAAAACAAAGAATTGTAATGGAATAGAAATTGTAACGATTTACATCTGTAAGTCAACCTATGAAGTTACCTATTAAATAAATTTTCGAAGTTCAAATGAAGAGAAAGTTATACGAGAAAATGTTCAACAATCTTTTATAGAAATATTTAACATGTCCTTACCGGCATAATTCTTCATTGCTGTGAAACACAGGATGTATGAAAACGATTTTTATCCAATACAATTGGTGAAAGCATTAGAATGGCATTCAATTCCATTAACAAATCACCTCAAATATATTCGAAGCGAATCTCTTTCCACGCGAACAATAGTTTCCAAACATTGTAATTTATTGTTCATCGACAAACAATACCTTCAATCTGTTTCAGAAATCTTTAACGTCATACATCGATGCTGTAAGATAAATAGTTGCAAATAAATATATTCACAGTCAATTGACCTAAATATTTTCACGTTATACCCTTTTACACAGAGATTTTCCGATACCAAGCATTTTCTTAGTTGGGAACTGTGTTGAACGCTAAAAGCCATGGCTAATCCGGCAATAGATAGATTTTCCTTAGAATTTATGCAAAATAAAGATACTAGCGGCTGACGAAAGAGCGAAGATAAGAAAAATTGAGCCCGGACAATAGTCAAGGCACTAAGGAGTTGTGGAATTATTTCCAAACATGAGATTGAGGAGAGTGAACTCCACTGTTGCTTGTTTGGGTTATGGATCACCTGCATTGAAAGTATCTACAGAACGGGGGCATATTGGAGCGACAAAATTTGATGTTGAACCAAAGAATATATTGGGTTGGAAATTGAGGGTGGGCTATGTTGCGTCTGTGTTTGCGTTCAAAACTTTATGGTGATATGCAAGCAAAAATCGAGGAAGAAACATCATTCTGCTGACTTTTTGTGACAAACAGCAACAACACCACCCCTAGGATTTCACTTCAACGTCTTCTTGCATAAAGATCCAATACTGCAAATCCTCGTGGTTTTATTTATGACAAACTTTGCATTGCATTCAAATATACATATGTAGTCAAAGTGCCAGAAAAAGACAAAGAAGCATTTTATGGCTGCAGCAGAAATAAAATCCAAGATCGAGGTTCAGATACTTTAAGTGTAGCAACAATGAAACTGGGAGCAAGTTACTATCAACTGGTAACGATGCAATAGTCAATTTGTCATCATCGATTGCGGAATGAATCTCAATCGGTCCTCGCCAGATGTTGAGATTGTCGTCGGCCAGGAAGGAACAATTCGAAGACATTCGCCACCGGCAAATGTGTTCTTTTGTTTTCAATTCTTGTAAAGCTAGTTAAGATGCATATATATTTGAAAGGTAGCTACGGTACCTCATAACAATTAGATTGGAATGTAAATATGCATTGACAAAATAGAAAATCAGCCATTGGAAATTTTCACTTTTGACCCGTAACGGATCTGTGCACTGAAACAATGTGGTCTTTGTTTTAAATGTTGTTATGGGTTTTTCATGAAAATACACATAAATATCTTTAAACGCGATTAGATTTATGCGACCGACAATCTGGCCCGGCATCAATTTACCATTCAACAGAATTCAAAAAGAAATCGACTAGCAAATGTACTTAGGCTGAATGAGCGACTAGTAAGGCCTAGCAAAATGCACTTTGAGCTCTAATTTTTTATCTACTTATTGGTTAAGGTCTGACAAACTTTCCTTGCATTTTGGTTAGGAACGCTCTTCCCGACGGCTAGCGGAAATAATATACACGATCCTGTGTTACGGTTTTACGGTTTTTTTAACACTAGTTTACAGTGTATCGTTTCCAAAACTGAAAAACTGTATTACGTTTGGGCAGCATTTTTGACACTGAATTCAATTCTAAACTAAACAAGACACGAGGTGCGACCCTTGAGATCCACACGGTCAACTTCCCAGTAATATCTACATAAATATTAAAAATATTAAACACAATAATAATAATGAAAATAATGCTACTTTAAATAGTAGTAATGAGAGGTCTTCATAACAGTAATTGGAAAGAGTTAGTATTAATCGTATCAGCTGCGAGAGCGTCAATTGATTACGTAAGGATTTTGAGGAGGGTGCTGATTGAATATTCACAGGGATCCATTGGGGGAGGGGAGCGATTTTCGAAGCCTTTTATACGCTTTTTGTTATTTTCATATCGACGTTTGAAATATTGAAGGGTGCTAGCGAAAACGAATGCAGTTTTTGTTACTACGCCGACTGAAGAGATTTTGTCGCGTGGTGGCCATTTTGAATAGTTGCATTCGAAATTTCCATGACTGCGGCATAATCACTGAATTTTTTTGTCGCGCTTTAACATCAATGAGACTAATAATTATTTCGTATTTTGCAATTGGTCTGGGAAAACATTGAATACGCAGTCAATAATATGTTTAGTTGCATGTAAAAAATAAATAGTATTACAAAAAATGAGGCAGGAAGTAATTGAAATCTTACATACACTAGAGAACAAAACTACTAAAAACTACATTTTTTTAATGTAAGTCTTTTAAAGCATAAGATCTTACAAAGTATTGACTACAAAATATTTTACCATTCAAAGCGTTGATTACCACAATGCAAATTTGATTGAAAAAAAAATGTATTTTTCTTCAAAATTCAAACAGTTTTTCATTAAAACAACAACAACAATGTCTTTATAGTAAGAGATATCAGGTAATATCATCATCATCATTCACCATCATCATTCATCATCAACTGTTTACAGTTTATAAATTTTGTAAACATTCTTTACAATGCTGTACAAATAAGGTGAAATTTTTTTTAAAAAAAAAACCCTAATTTTTGCACTTTTTTACTAAATTTAAACACAGTTCCAACATATTTTTTTAAAAAATTTGTAAAATCACACATATTTTAATACGCGTTGATTGAAACCATAAAAATGCAAATCCTTTGTTGGATTCGCGAGATATAGTGCATGACAGAAGCGACCTTGAAAGTTGTGGTGACTTTTAATGGTTTTTTATTTTTAATTTAAATTTTTTGGTAATCATGAAAAAAGCTTTGCTTATTTTTTTACACAAATTGTTGCGAGTAAATTTTTTTTATAAATATTGATTACTGTATTGTGGGAATCAGCTTAAAAATTTATTTTTTGCGCCTTTTTTATTAAATTAAAAAACAACTGCAACAATTTTTCTAAAAATTTGACAGAATCTTACAAATGTTAATACGCGTCCATTGACAGCTCAATCATTCAAATTGTATGTTTGTTTCACGAGACATAGTGCATGATAGAAATGACCTTCAAGGGGTCAAAACAGCAACCCCCCCCCCCGAGCGAAGTTTCCCAAAAACAAATCAGCTCTTAAGATTGCAAAGGCGCTCCGATTGAAACCTCAGCAAAGTCGATACAATTTTATTTGCGTGAGTTATGCTCGTAGATTAACGTACATTATACTAATTGAACATTTTTACGTACAGGTCATTCTTTTTCAATATAGATTGTCTTTTTTGCACAGCTATCTCATAAACACAAAAGGCAATAGTACTTGGTATAACCGGCCTTAAGTAGGGTTAGTTTTCAATATTTTAAACATATATTTTAGGGTTATTTCTGAAAATATGGTAAACATACATTTATTTATAAATAAAATAAGATTGCAACATTGCAAGAGTCTTCCATACAATTTTTGTGAAAAGATATTGTGAATTGAGTCACTAGAAAATGTTCGTATACACCCAAAAAGTTGGTTTGTGGTGATCACCATAACTCGTTACTGGATCATCTGTTGACTAAAAACCAAAAATATTTAGTCAGTATATGAGTTTTTCGAGGTACCAACATCAAGCTTTATTTTTATTTCATTGATTTTTCAATTTTTGGAAGCAAAAAGATATGAATTTTTTTTTTGAATTTATGAAAATTTATTGATAAAAATTGACGAATTTGTTGCTTTAAAATAAATTATAACAAAGAAAAAACAAAATGTCGGAAGTGTTACCTCGTAATTTATGTATAAAGTAAGTATGCAAAATTTGCGAAGGATCGGATAACTAGTGATCACCGACTTTTAAAGACACTAGATCTAAATTGATGAAAACGATAGCAAAATTGGTTGGAGAGCATATATTTAAAATGGCTGTATCTCCGTCAGTTTTACTCCGATCAATCTCACATTTGAACTGGTTACTTTTGAAGGGCTGTACTTCGATGATAGAAAATGCAAACACTACGCTACCCCCTTAAACCGAGCAGTAGTCACACTTCTTCTACGTTATAGGAAATGCTGTGCTCCAAATAAAATATTTACACTGCCAGGAAGCTACATACTTTTGGCATTATTTGCGATTTCGACCCTTATTGAGTTCAAAATAACGTATTTTTCCAGTAATTTCCGAATTACCTCCGAAACGTAATTTGGACAAAATTACGAATAAGACAAGGTAATAATCGATGTTGCCATATATAACAAAAGTTTCTAGTTGATATTCTCATATTAACCACGGTCTTTAAGACAATTTCAAGCAAAATACAATGCTCCAAGATTTTCTACTCTGCAAAAATAAACAACGAGCGTGAATGCAACGAACTGTTTATTATTCTCGCCAAATTATTTTGAATGTTTTATGGAGTAGACGTCTTTATATTGTGAACAGAATGGATTTGAAACACTTGGACAAACACAAATTATATTGTAAACCAATTTCGGAATTCAATTCCAACCATTTCGAAATGTACTTTCAAAATGCACATTTGGAAGTCGTTAAATAATATTCAAAAATGTCATGGTTGCAGATAGCAAGGCGTTTTATTGTAGTTACAATCAAAATGATCGTTATTGGAGTTTACCTCGACCTTCTGGCACATTTCGATTTTATCTTCTAGTACAATTTGCATGAATCATTTACTCAGCTGTCAGTTTTAACTGGCAATAAGCAAACGTCATATTTAGCTGATGAAAGTTTCACTTTGCTGTTAGAATCACTTTTCCACACAGTTTTGAAGACGGCTGAAAATGGACATCACCAAAGTTGCCAACGAACGCAAGCTCCAACTGTGCCGGACCTATTTTCGCGGTAAAGTCAGAAAAAAACATGCATTCGGAGACGTTCAATGCGAGTGAATCTCGCCGTCTCAAAGACAGGAAACTGGAATGTTATGTCTTAATAACTCCTATTTTCAGCTGGTTTCGCTTTCCTCCCTTTCGCTTGGGCTGTGAACGTTGTGTGGTTCTTCAGCGAAGCATTCAACAAGCCACCGTACGACGAGCAGAAACAAATACGCAAGTGTAAGCGCATCCTTATCTCTTGACCATCTGGAATTTGCATTCATCGCCACATTAATCTTCCAGATGTGCTGTTCTCGGCGCTAGGTGCTACTGTTTGGCTAGTCGCGCTCATATCGTGGATCATAATATTCCAAACGAATCGCGCGACATGGGGCGAGTTCGCGGACCAGATGAGCTTCATCATCCCACTGGGGAAACCGTAGCTTTCCGAGCAATCCACATCCGTTCTGTCGTTCCTTGTGATGTACTGAGACTATTCAATAGATATAAGTAGACTTAAGTGCGCTAGGCAACCTCAATTTTATAATCTTGAACCAATAAAGGTCGAATTCCAAACTGACCCACTTTTTGCTGTTTGATCAATACTTCCCTGCGATTTGATCGGTTGCCTGTCACGGCGAGTGTCTCCCATGTTTGTTCAGGACTCGAATTGACATTCCTTTACAGCAACGTTTCAAAAGGCCGTAAATAAACATCGTGAGCTACAGTTGGAGGCAAACCAGAATTCGCACAATACATCGAACGTACCTCTCATCCTTCCAAAAAAGGAATTTGCATCAGACCGAAACGAAATGGACGACGGCAGCGAATCCTCGAAATCGGCCGTGCCAATCACCATTCAGCCGAAAAACGTGTATGGACTGCGAAGCCATGTGGCAGGCAATATTCACTTCAGTCTTACGCAGGAAGTCATTTATCCTGTGGAGGGTGTTCTTTGCTTCCATGATTTCCAAGCGAACAAGCAAAAGTTCTTGAGGTGAGACAAAACAAAGGCTGAATTCCGCAAGAGCAAGTTGTGTAGTTCATTGTTTGTAGATTCCCAGACAACATATCGCCATTGATAATAGCGATGAGCCCCAATAGGAAGTTCATCGCCATTCTTGAGAAGGTGACGAGTGAAACTAAATCGTGAGTACTCCAATTCCCTGTTGGGTTCCTTAAACGTACAAAAATGATGTGAAATAATCGCGAAATTCTTCTGTTTGCAGTCTCTACGCGGTAGCCATATACGACGTTCAAACATTGAAGAAACGTCGCACCGTCGCGATACCCACAACCGCCAAAAACACCCATATGGCGAATATCGCCTTCGCGGGCGATTCCAAAGCGCTCGTCATGCTGTCCAAGCCGCCCGAGGAGACAATATTCCTTTGCTTGTTCGACAAAGCCGACACCGTGATCAGCGCACGCGTGTCGAACACGAACATGCGCGGTGAAGCCCGCTGCTTCGCGTGCAACCAGCACGAACCGGGCTCCCTGGCCGTCGGCGGCGAGAGCGTGTTCAAGATTCTAACGAAAAACGAGAAGGGCTTCACCATCAACGCCGTCAAATGCGAGTTCGACTGCATCACATCGCTGGCCTGGCTATCCTTGGACATCCTCGTGGCTGGCACTCAAAAGGCCGAGCTGCTGTTCATCGAGACCGGCGAACTGAAGCATCGATACGACGCCTACAACACAAACCGCATCGACATATCCCAAGTGGAGGAAGTGGTGGAGTCCCGGGACGCATCCACTACTTCGTTGGTGAAACCAGTCGACAGTCACTCGAGGAAACACGACGAGCGAGTGGTTTGCTTGACCGCATTCCCCACTGGATTCGCCTACGCCATCTTCAATACGGTTTACGTGTACCAGACGGGCGAGTCCAAATTCAAATTCCAACGAAAAACTATTTTGAAAATCCGGATTGATCTGTACCCGGAGCGACTGTACCAGATCATGAATTTGGCCGTGAACGCGCTACAGGACACGATTTTGGTTACGCCGCGCCATTCCCAAATTTATTTCGGACCCGTTTTCGTTCCGGAAACGATGGGTGTGAAACAGTTGAATTTCGAAACGCTCGGCGAACCACTGCACGCCGACGCGATCACGAATTTGTCGATTTGCGCGTGGAAACCAATCATCTTGACTGCATGTAGGTCTAATTCCGCTGTCTTCCCATTCTTTGTTCTGAAGTTTTCATACATCTTTAGCCAAGGACCAAACAGTTCGCATTTGGAACTATGAAACCGAGAAAGTTGAACTCGTGAAAAAGTATCAAGTGGAAGTGGGAGTGGCTGAACTTCATCCCACTGGGTTGTTTGCAACGGTCGGCTTTTACGATAAATTGTGTCTCCTGGAGATTATGTTGAACGATTTGCTGGTAATATGCTTGCCATTTCCCTACATCCGCAAATTCTCAGCTAGAAACAACAAAATGTGATGATTTGCCGTTGATTTCCATGGTATCCCTAATTTTTCATTAAAAGCCAGCAACCTTACATGAAACTTGTGTTTACCACAAAATGGTCTGTAAACCCATGTACGAGGGTCATTCAATAAGTAACGAGACAAATTGTTGTAGGCCAAAAATTGATTTTATAATTCAATACGAAACTTTTAGGATTTCAAGTTGGCATCCTTGTTATTACTCCTGATCAGCTGTTTGGTAAAATTTTGTAAATATAACGTATAATTCAGTTAGTTCAAGATGTCAAGTCCGATTGAGAATTGCACCGCGGAAGAACTCTGTGCTGTGATTAAATTTTTAGTAGCAGAATATGTTAAAGGTAGTGTGAGATCCTTGCAAGTATGTTAAAAGTCTATGGGAACAATTGTTTAAACCATTTGAACATTTACAAATGGATGGAACAGTTTAAAAATGGCCGCAAAAGTGTTGCAGATGGACAGCGAACTGGACGATCGATCGAAGTTGCAACTTCTTCCCCTGAATTTCGCATTGACGTGATAATGCAAGGTAACAGACGTATCACTCTTGAACTGATAGCAGAAAAAGTGAATGCAAGTGTTGGAACTGTCCATAACATCATTCACAATAAGCTGCTATACAAGAAAATTTGCGCTAGTTGAGTGCCGAAATAACTTATGGACATCCACAAAGAAAAAAGGCTTCAAATCAGTCAACAATTGAAAGCCCGATGTTTAACTGAAAAAGAAGCTTTTTTTGAAAGAATTGTAACGTGCAATGAGACTTGGATCCACCATTACGAGCCTGAGTCGAATAGACAAAGCCTCAAATGGATGCACACAAGTTCTCCAACGCGGAAAAAATCGAGACACAGCCATCAGCAGGTAAAGTGATGCTTACACTTTTTGGGACTCACAAGACTCAATTTTCTGCGATTTTCTGGAAGACCAACGAACAATCAACAGCTAATATTACTGTAACATGCTGGAAAACAAAGTAAAGCCTGCCATTCACACTAAACATCGTGCATTTTTGACAAAAGGTGTGATTTTGCTTCACGACAATGCACGGCCGCATACGGCACAGATAACTCAAGAATGCACTTCAAAAATAGGCTGGGAAATTCTTCCACACCTTCCTTATAGCCCAGATCTTGCTCCATCAGATTTCCATATGCGCTACGTGACAAAAAAATGGCTCTATTGAAGAATGGTATAAGAAAGTTAGAGGAACTATCGGACAAGAATATAAATGTTGGCGGGAATTATGTTGAAAAGTAGCCAACAATTCGGACTGATTGAATTAACGGATTTTAAACTACAACAATTTTTCTCGTTACCTATTGAATGACCCTCGTATAAGGACATGGGGAATGTATAAAAAAATTCGATCCAACGAAAATGGCATAAAATACGAAATCTTAATTTAACCCATATACATCCAACTATTTCAACTCAATCAAATTCATTGCAAAGGATAGTTTCAATAGGAGTCATATTCACTCTACATTTTTCTTGAACATGTCGAACAGACGGAATTAGACTATGGATTTCACGGCAAATCGGATTTTGAACCGTCACTACAAGAACAAACGTAGAAAGGTAGCTCATCGTGCGACCGTTCTTTTCTTTTCAGGTAGTCAAAGCTTACAATTTTTACCGATGCTATGAGGTGGTCTTTTCACACTATGGCCATAAAATGGCTGCAGCGCACAGCGACATTATCACTGTTGTTTCGGTGTTTAGCTTTGATATATTGCTAACCCTTAACGGTCACAACGAGACTATCTTAGCGTTGGCATTCAGCGACGACGATCGCTACTTGTTCTCCGGCGGAAAGGATGGTGCCGTGTATCAATGGGACATGGACACGGGCGCTCGGATCCATGAAGTCGTTCAAAAGGTACTTCCAACGCAAAAATCGACTATTACCAAGCTTCAATCTTCCATTCTGTAGGGAATAGCATATCCATCTTTGGTCATATCAAATGATCCATTCTGCTCATATGCCGTGACTGATACCGGTGTGCTTCGCGAGATCAGCAACTCACAAATCCATCGGGAGGTGAAGCCTGCGAGCTGTGAAACGCCCCTTGAATGTATAACCCTATCCCGGTCGAATTTGGTCATGTTTGTGGGCTCTCAGCAAGGCCAACTCTTCAATGTGCAGCTCCCATTCATGGAAGCGGGCGGCGGAACGTGTGTCAACTATCGCTTCTTCGCTAGTGGCGTAACCAAAATGAAGATCTCGTATGACGATACGCTGCTTGTGACTGCCAGCTCGCAGGGAACCCTCGCTATTTGGGTGATCCTGAACAATGAAAACAAAATTGCTCCCCTAGATGAGGATCTTGGCAAATGTGCCGAAGTCTTGATTTCGCGGCAAGTTCTCATGGATCGATTGGAGACTATTGCTTCGTTGGAGTTGAGGATGCGACAACAAGCAGACGAGTTTGCCTACCAGAAGCGGCAAAGCGACAACGTCTACAGCGATACCGTGGCTGAAATACATAAAGAATATTTAGCTGGCATAGAAGATCTGAAGCACAAGATTGATTACATGGAGGGTTTACATGTGGATCAGCTGAACTTGATTACAACGCAAATGGCCGAGACCAAGGAGCAGCATCAACAAGCATTACAGGTATCAGTAGTAAAGTTACCCTTAGCTTTGTTTTTCAATCAGAATCGATTGCGATCCACAGAACTTTGAGAGCAAGTGCCACGAAATGATCACGGTCGAGTATGAAAAGGCGGCCAGCCTTCGTAAAATCACGATCGAAATGCGCCACGACTACGAGGACAAACTGCGAAGGTCGACTGAGCGTTTGGAGAACACCCTCGAAGCCCTCGAATCAGGCTTCAAAGACCAGCTTCAAGAGCGGCAAGACCTCATAAGCGAGCTCATGGAAGAGATGGAGGACAAGAAAATTGAATTCATCAAGTTTTGTCGAGAAGTCGACATCGATCACGACCGCCGCATGATCAACTCCAAATTGGTCTACGAGGAGAAGATCAAAACCGAGCAAGATTCCACGCTGAAGTGGCGCGACGAAGCAGGCGTCCTAACGAAAAAGCATGAGTCGCTGACCAAGGAAAACGAGGCGCTGCGCGAGGTGATCGAAACGCTGAAAGAAGGACAGAGCACGTATCAGGAAACGATCGAGGGATATACCAGGGACATTGAGAAGATGCGACTCGAGGGCATCGAGCGAGCCGCTGCCCTTACCGAAATGGACAAGAACAATGAGGATCTGGAACTGAAAATTCTAGAGCTGGAGAGATGGAAGCAGGTGCTCCACCATAAGATCGTCGAGCTGGAATCACACGTTGAGCCGCGCGAGCGAATAATCGTGAAGAAAAGCAATCAAGTAATCGAACTGCAGCAAGAACGTGACGGAATCCAACAGAATTATGTGCAGCTGGACATGCAATTCAAGGAGCTCAGGGAAAAGCATCGAGCGGTTGAAATTGAGCTGCGCACCGAACGATCGCGTGCTTGTCAATCGCGCAACCATATAACACGAATCTGCGGTGAGATCTACAAGGTCTCCAAGATCACAGATCCTCGTCGTTTAGCTACGGATATGAAACGACTCTTCCTTAAATATTCCGATGGTAATGATCTGCAAAAGACCATTGCTTTGGATGCTGAAGTCGAGGCGGAGTTCAAACGGCAGCGTGACCACGTCGAAAAGGTAGCAGCCGTTTGCAAGGCAAAGATCGGGCGGAAAAATGAATCGGTCATAGTTACAAAACTCATTAGAGAGAATGTTATTCTACTGGAAGACTTGAACGGTTTGAGGCAACAGCTGAGGGACGCTGATAAGCAAATATCTAATATGCAGTCACTGCTGGGCATGGGACCCACATCCGATTCGGCCCCAAATGCACGGCAAAAGCTGCAGAAGTTATTTTCGGTAGGTGTTTTGCACTTGTTTTATTTTATGCGTAGTTGATTGTCTGTATAACTAAACGAAGGGTGGCTGAAAAGTTTTGAGCGTAGGATAATAAGTCTACAGTAGTTGGGTATATTAGTAGTAGAAGTAGGCAGTAGGTTATATTATTTTCGCTTTGTCGTTTACAATTGATTACCCATTCCGATAAAGACTGTTAACCACTTCTAAGCAACGAACAAGCATATTCGGGTTCAACAATTAATTTGCAAAACACTTCTGAGTAGAAATGTCAAACTAAATTGACACATTCCAAACAGAAGATGGCCTCATTTTTATTTCCCCGATCCGATACTTAGTCGGATCCGATCCGATGCTAAATCGAACACGAACTAATTACCTAGAAGACCGCTGTCTTCACACTGTTTCCATGAACACAACTCGTATCGATACGATTTATGATAAATACTTAGATTTAATCATTTTTTCAATTTCAGGATATGGAAGACATGAAAGCCATAGAAAACAGATATAGAACTGAAAGAGAAGCACTACAAAAACAAATTGAATCTTTGACCCATATAAATGAAGAGTTGCAACGGGAAGTAGCGCAATCGAAATTACAAGCTCAAGCACAATTTGACACTGAGTGGACGTCGGAAGAAAGTCGTAATTGACTTTCTTCAAATCAAATGAAATCTTCGATTTATTGATATGATAACATAAATTACGGACTGGTATTATTCAGACACTCCCATTTGTGTTCAATGTTATTTTCAAAGATACAAATAATATAAAAACCGATAGCGAATCCACATCAAAGAAATTTTTGCTTAATTTAACTCGTGTGTTTCTGCTGGTCTTGTTATTAGGTTGGAGAAATTAAACAATTGGATCGTTAGCTTAAAGAGTATGTTAGCAGTAACATATAAAAAGACATTCGTACACTTTTTAATCATCAATCAAAATCAAGTCATCATCCTCTTCATCGACTTTAGCTCGCTTAACGCACGATGGCCCCTCCCCTCCGTCAGCAGGCTTACGCTTCAGCCCGGCGCCGCCTTGCACGGTAGTGGTTGTGCTGTTTTCCGCCACAGGGCCAGCTTCATCGTCCTCGTCGTCCTCCACCACGCAAAGATCATCATCATCCTCCTCCGCGGCAACACGAGACGATGACGCCACTGCAGTTATGGTCGCCTCCTTATTTTCTGATGCCGAAACATCATCATTATCATCTCCATCCAGCTTAGGCCGTTTCGCTTCACTCGCATCATTCCCATTCTTCTTCGTCTCCTCTCCTTCCGCGTCCTTTCCATTCTCCTCTACTTCCTGCGCAGGTTTCAAACTGTCCGGATCGGCAACAACTTCGAACAACGGTTGATCGTGCTCGGCATCGATATGTACCACGGTGATGCTCAATTCATACTTCTGAAAGAAATCATCGACTTTCAGGATCGCCCCATTCACGATGCCCAGTTCGAATAGTTTTTTGTCGTTGTTGCACTCCGTTTCGTCCTCCTCCGATGAGATTACAATTACGCCCTTGACATCGAGAATGACATCGGGATCGGTCATGTTCAGTGCTTTTATCAGGATTTCGTCACGCAATTCTTTCACCGTGACTTTATTTGTGTCGACTTTAAGTATGACTTCGGGTTTCGGTGAGCAAACATAACATTTGGGGTTCGGTGGGTTCAGACCTGAAATGTACGGTATTCGAATTGTAGTGAAACAGCAAAACGGGGGGAATTCAGATTAGATAAAACTGTCCGACATGCCGAGACGCACGAGCCAATCTGTGGAATCTGCTTGAAGATTCCCTACCCCAAAAGTTGAATGAAAAATTTCAAAAAAAAACTCCAAGAGAATTAAGCGCTGCGATTCCGATGGAATTTCACAACAGAACCATCAGCTTCTGGGGCAGATCTCATCGTTGGAATCGCACTTCATAAAAATACAAAGACTAGAAGCGAGATGGTACTTTCCAAGTGATGTAGCTTCTTATATATCAACTAAAGCGACCAATACTTACTTCTATCCGGCACGAACAGTTGGTTCCTTGCGTTCGGTCTCAATCGCATGTACACCGACTTGCACTTATCATATTCGCCCTGCAGCACCTTGAATGCATGCATCACAACTATTCCCGCCGTAATCGCATTCGTGGTCGCTATTGCCGGAATTATGTTGCCCGCCATGGATTTAATATCGAACCGTGATTTCCGGGCTATATTGAAAATGTGCGCTCGCACATTTGCGCACGCCGCAACAAAGTCCATCGCCGCCTTATCGTCCTTGTCCCACACCAGATGATCACTCTCCGGCAGCTTGGCCAGCTCCAGCCGCAGAGTCTGGATGCTGTCCGCAAACACCTTGGCACACTCGGCTATCGACCAAGTCCGCTGATCAGGCAAGACCGACTGCTGGTTGGCTTGCAGCACCTCTGCCTCTTCGCCGAACTCGCCCCATTTCATTGGTGTGGGCGGAACACGGCTCTTCCACAAGTTCGACATGCTCAACAAGTACTGAATGTCGTCGTGGAAGAACTTGTTGAATAGCTTCTCGCCGTCGTATTGGCACGATTGCGCCCATTGGCGAGTGTTCACGCGCTCCACATTGCCCTTTTCGTTCGCCTCGCTGTTGAGTGCATCGGCGCCAGCACCACCAGCCGCTTCCGGGTCCGCAGTATCGGGCGACACCTCTTCATCTTCATTCGTCTCGCCAAACAGTTGGCTGCAAGACAAACACCGAATTGTAACTGTAGTTAGTGCACATCGAACTTACTTGAAAAGGTGCTTGGCCCAAACGATGCAGTGAATCGGTTCCGAGGGCGTGTTGCGAATCGTGCAGCCCGGATACGACTTCTGCGCCGCCTTCGGCGTGCACTCGTAGCATTGCGTGAGCCCCTTTTTTATCAGCTCCACCTGGCCGTTGTAGCCGGCCGTGCCGCTCTCGATCAGCGGCACATCGGCAGTCAGGCACATCCGGTTGACGTGGTTCCGCGCCTGCCGATTGTCCAGGGCGTTCAGCACCAAGTCGAACTCTTGGAAAAAGTTCACTCCGTAGTTCGTGCTGCAAACGAAATTCCACCGTTACTTTGTTTTCGGACGAATGTGAAATACACCTCCGCGGCAACACTTACGTCGTGATGCTGTCGTGGTAAGCCTTGATTTCGACATTGGGGTTGAAACTCAAGGCACTCTCGCGCGCCACCTGCGCCTTCGACTTGCCCACGTGCTCTTTGTGGAACAGAAACTGCCGATTCAGGTTGCTCACATCAATTGTGTCCAAATCAATCTGCAATTGTTGCTTTCTAGGTTATGTCTTCCGCAGAACGAATGCCCTAACGGCACACCAAAAGAACTTACGATCTCGATGCTCGGGAAGCCGGACAGCACCAGATTCTTCAGTATTTCGCAGCCTATTCCGCCGGCCCCAACGACCAGGATCTTGCTTTCGGCAATTCTGTCGCGAAGGCTCTCCTCGAAAACGCCGGACAGCGTAGCGGCCATTTCTCCGTGTTGGTTGGATTCCTAAAACGACACAGCGTTATTCGATGCTCGGTCATCGGTTTCGCTGGAATTCACTCACCGTTAACCGATGGTAGCAAACGGCTTTAAAATTATTGGCTTGCTCCCGCTAGACTCGACACACAATCGGACGGCGTCAAAACAAGAACCGATTAAAGTTGCCAGCTGCCGTGCGAAAGCAGGCATAATCAATTCACAATGATAACTAATACCACGTTGACGTACGAACCCGAGAGGCCCGAGAGTCGGCCTGGAATGGAACGCACCCTGTCACTGAGAGCTGTGCTAAGTTCGATATATGAAGTTATGTGTTCACTCGAGATGAGAAGAAATTGAGTTTTAAATATGGGGGACTATGCCTTGGGAAATTTTACGGATTCGGTGTATTTAATGAATGAAGTGAGTAAATGCAATCAAAGACGAAGATCGCGCAGTACCCAAACTATCTTTCACGATAGAAATATTATCTAGCTAGGCTTCAACACATGCGGGACAATCGGCTTTTCGAATTAAAATTTTTGAACTGCAACGGCAACTGGTACCGACTCATTTTATATCCAAGACACTTGTCATATCAAATACACCTTCTACGTTATGATAGTTGAACATATGTTTGATCAAAGAGGTAATAAACAGTTTTTCTGTTCCATGGATTTGACCATATTTTGACAGCTTCGTACGTCAATTCTGGTCAGACCTAATATCTGTCAGTGATTTTTGCGTCCTGTAACAAACCATTTGTTTACCAAATACTTTCGAACGCAAATCATCCGAACCATGCTGCCTGGAATCGGTGTTTTCGGCACAGGCGAGGTAGCGAAAGTGTTGGTGCCACTTCTACGAGAAAAAGGATTTCATATCGAAGCGATTTGGGGTCGTACCGTGAAGGAAGCGGAGGAATGCTCTCGGATGCTGGAGATCCCGTTCTACACGAATCGCATTGACGACGTGCTTCTTCGCAAGGACGTGGATCTGGTGTTCATCATTTGTCCGCCCTTCCTGCACTCGGAGATCTCGGTGAAGGCGTTGGGCATTGGCAAGCATGTGGTTTGCGACAAGCCGATGGGGCTGGGCCAGACCGACGCCCTGAAAATGGTTCGCGCCTCTCAATACTACCCGACGCTGATCTCGCTCGTGAACTACTCGCTGCGATACCTTCCTGCCTTCACGCACATGAAGCGAGCAATCGCGGAAGGAATCATAGGGCCGGCGAGCGAAGTGGCGTTGATCGACGTCCGCGTGCAGCTCGGATCGCTGCTGCACGACAAATTCGATTGGATGTGCGATGCATCGATGGGTGGCGGAGCGCTGAACCTGGTCGGCAGCCACGTAGTCGACCTGGTCACGTTTCTGCTTGGCAAGAAGGCGGTTCGCGTGCATGGGCTGGTGAGGACCTACACCAAGACCACGAGCTCTGTGAACGGCATCCGCCAGATATCCGCACCTGACTTCTGCACATTCCAAATGGAGTTGGAGACCGGCATCCTCGCCACAGTGTCCTTGCACAGCCACACCGTGTCGTCGAACGCCTTCATCCAGGAGGTCCTCGTTTGCGGGCGTGACGGTCACCTTATTGTACGCGGTGGCGACTTGTTCGCAGTGAGAACACGTCTGGATGGTGCCAGTAAAGAGGAAGTGATCTATGTAGACGTTCAAGACTTGCATTCAGGCGCATCGGACTCTACGCTGCCACGACCGTATGTTAAAGGACTCTGCAAGATGGTGGGCGCGTTGAAGGAAGCATTCTCGCAAAGAGAAGCGACTTGGGTTAAGGAGCCTGTTCAGACGGCAGCTACCTTCGAGGACGGACTATATGTGCAGGCGGTGCTGGACGCAATCCGGAAATCTAGTGAGTCGAGAGCGTGGACTAAAGTAGAAATCACGTCCGAATCGCCGACGAATCACGAACAAATTATGCGTTTCGCAAGAATGTCTGTAATGTAGGATCGATAGTCGATCAGCTAGCGTAGCGAATATTCAAATTCTTATTGATTCGAAATAGCAAATCTATATTTTTACTTACCTATTACTATTTATGGAGACCGATTAAATTATGGCTTTTAAAACGAATCGTTTTTCAATGTTGAAGAGTTGCGGGATAACCACTTTTCCTTGCATATATTTCGGAAAACCGTGCAGGCAACCAATCATTCGCCAAAAAACGTGTTCAGTTCTGTAAGGAAACCTTCCTGGTTTTTGGTATTAAGTTCCTCTCGCGTTTCTTTGAATCCTCTGATAATCAGCAAACCTCGCTACATGTGTTACTTAGACACAATACCTTTAGAAGATCTTTAAACATAATTTTGTAAATGCAAACAAAGTCCTTGTTGGGAATAAATAGAATATTTTTACTGCATCATCCACACACTTCGGTGACAATCGAAAACAATTGTAAATCACTGCAACAGATTCTCCTCATTGGACAAAAAATCCATATCCTTTAAGCCAACCGACAGATCAACATCCGTCAGCCCCAATTCCGCCAGCAAAGCCGTGTTCTCTGCGAATGAGCCGCTCAAATCGACCTCCTCAAAGCCAGGAATCAAACTATCAATCTTCGCGTCATTATTACCACCCCGTCCACAGTTTTCACTCGTAGCCTCAGTGGCGTCCTCCACTACCCCCGTCTCCTCATTACAATCCTCGTCATAGTGGAACATCTCGTTCAGCTTGTATTGGAAAGCGCTCTCCTTCAAGTCCACTTCCACCGGGAATAGATTGGGGTGTTCGCGTAGATGTTCCACCGTTTCAGTGCCCAGCATCGCCAAGCCCTCGATGAACTTCTTCAGCTGCATGGCCAAGTCGCGCGCATGTTTGCTCTCCAGCAACTCCATCTTCTCAAGAACATCATTCCGCAGCGTTGCGAACTTTGCTCGCGCCTCCTGTCGGCACCGCAGGATCAGCCTGTACTCATAGTTGCCCGTTTCGACGCGGTACAACGGCTCCTGAAGTGCACAATAGCTGTGCTCCTCGTCGTCCATTTCCTTCACTTTCAAACAGTACGACAAGTAAGTGAACTTGGCGTCGGCATAGCGGCGGATCGTCATTTTCGTATCGGGAATGGCCTTATTTAAATATGTGCCCAAATCCGCAAGGACGGGCTTGATTGTCTTCAGCATCTTGACGCCATCCTTCTCCATCGTCCGATGAATCTCTCCGAACACTCGAAATGCCTCGGAGGCGCGCGGCTGAGGCTCTCGCACACTTATCGCGGCGAACGCATTGCCGAACGCCTGGAACGTTTGCAACAAATCGAAGTACGCCTTGAGCATTCGCTTGGCATGGTCCACCAGACCTTTGTACATTTGTTCAGTCGCTTCTAGCTCTTGCAGACGTTTGACCAGGGAATCGTTGCACAGGATAGCACGTGACAGACCCAAGGTATCGGCTGTGCTCGCCGACATCGCCTCCACCAGTCGATGCTTCAGCTTCTTCAACACAATGTCCAAGGACTCTCCTTGGCTGGGATCGGCGTGCAGCTTGTTGTAGTTGATTGTCACCTCATCGGTGGCCGCTTGGATCATTTTCGCCACTTCTACTTTCGTTTTGCCCTTGGCGGTGACGTTGTTCACACCCAAAAGTTCGTCTCCGCTTTGCAAGGTGCCTTCTCGAGCAGCGGGTGTTCCATCGAATACCTGACCGGCAGATAAAAAGCAATTAACATCATTTAAGCTTAGCTTCTAGTGCAGAAAGTATTCTTCGTTGCAAACCTGAACGATATAGAGACAAGGACACAGTGGAGCGCCACCGCCAATGCTAATTCCAATCAGATTTGTTTGGTCCTTTTTGATTAGTACTGATCCAGAGGTGACAGTCATGCCCCTTCATGATTATGTTCAAATTAATTAGCGTTAGTAATCGTTCGTAGTTTCTAATAAAAACTTCAGGAGTCAAAATGTTCGAAGCGAAGCACATAAACGATAATTTGCCAAATTAAAAACGGTGCAAAAAGTGTGCGACATAAACAGGATTCTTCTCGACTCTACTCAATAAGTTGCAGACATGCTTAAGAATCTATTCCAACTTTACATGCTACGGACATTGCTTGTGGAAAGTGTGAATGCATTTGATGATATTGACTAGTTTGGATATTAAATTAGTAACACGCTGGATCTTTTCTTTCTTTCTTTTTGATTAGAAATAATATTGAAAACTCTTTGAAGGCTTAATGGTAGACAACGTCGGCGAATCCACTTAT
This sequence comes from Oxycera nigricornis, assembly GCA_963942545.1. NCBI lineage: Eukaryota > Metazoa > Arthropoda > Insecta > Diptera > Stratiomyidae > Oxycera > Oxycera nigricornis. Next base: position 125,328,570 of record OZ012659.1, on the reverse strand, counting down.
TGGAGTGCGTGCTATTCTTGGTAATCATATGAAACATTATAAAATTTATCGGAAAATATCTCCACGTAAATGAAAAGTTAACTTTGAACAGATGAAATTTTGACCGGGGACTATATGTACAACATCCTGAAATGCGGGAGGACCGGAATGATCTTCGTCTAAGGTACAGCAAGCACTAAGTACACTTCTAGCTAGTCTCTGCGGATTGCAAGCATAGATGGCTGGATAACAAGCGTTGACGCTGGCTGTCCCATGATCCAATCTCACACTTACAAACGCTCCATTTCGATCGCTTGGCAATCGAATCGGCGTCGTTCCTCAGAGTCCGGTGATCTCGGGCCGACATAAGCAACAGGATCACAGTTGTCTGCATCAATTTCAACAATCTCATCCTCTTTTGCTTCCGCGTCAGCTGCAACGTCGCGACTCGTCGTCTCCTTGTCGATGACTCTTTTCAATACAGTGCACAATTGCATCAAGCGACGGCATTCTTGCGGATGGAGTTATTATACTTACCTGTCTGACGTCACGGACGCTGGCGTTTCGTCCTGCTTAACTCCATCGCCAACACTATTAGGCTCGGCGAACGTGATTAAAGACGCGGCGGCCGAACATTCACTAAGGATTGAATTAAAGTGTAGAATAATAAGCTTTGGCTGACCTTTAAAGCTGCTCAGTCACTACTTTAAATATCCCGAAATCTACTGCGTTGCAGGCTATGTTCTCAGGAATCCACCGAATTCGTGCAGAACACAAAACAGGTGCAAGAAAAAGCGTGCCAAATCAAAGAACAACCGAAATTAAAATGCAAAATCAACAAAAGCAAATGAGTACATTTGGTCCTCGAAATTGAAGAAGCGTCGATCGTCCAAGTCTCGAAACGCTTGCATCATGTACGGATAAGTGTAGTAGGCGCTGTGGGGCCACATCGCTCCACAGTCGATCTCAGTCGTCCCGTCCGAAACTAATAACGTCCAACAAAACAGCACACAGCGATACAAACACGTCCAATCGAAACTAAAATCACTAGATTGTGCTAACAGATGTTGATAAAAGCAACTTGTCTTCACGGAATCGTCATAGAAATAAAACAATCGAAAATATCGACTTTTCATGCAGTTGCGAAAACAACTAAAAAGTGGTTATTGAAAGGCAGCTATGATGTTCAGTCCTTTGTTTTTCCACACAGCTGTTGCGTGCCGTCTTATTTACATTTTGTCCTCTTCGAAGAAGAAATCATCCTCGTAGTCGGTCAGCATTACTAACTTTACTAAACCAAAATAGTTTTACTGCCCCACTTCCGGGACAAACACTTCAACTTGACAACAACAACAAAATTTGAAGGATGCTGTCACTTCATCCAATAAGGCATATGATGGCAGATGAAATGTTTCCAGGTAAAAAAATCGTTTTTAAGTGATCCCAAGGAATTTTGCGAAAATTGCTGAGCAGGTATTTTTTGTTTAAAGGTGATCCTTTTTCGTAAAATTAGGTCAGTTGAAATTGTACGTTGCACCTATCGGTGGAAAATACTTAAATAAAGTGAAATGGCAGGAAAAGGAAAAATGAACGAATCGGTGAAATGTAGAATAATGATATTCTCCGAGCAAAATTTAAGCACCCGTGCGATAGCAGTAAGGTTGTATTTAGTCACACCGCTGTAGGTAGATTTTTGAAAAGTTTCAAGAAAACTGGTTCTTTGGTAGTGGAAGAAAAAAAAATTGCGACTGCCGCGGAAGATCGAGCCATAAAGCGCGCTAGCCTTCGAAATCGCTTCAAAGCTGCAATGGACATTCAAGCAGAGCACGTAAGAAGAAGTGGAACTGAAATCAGTATTCATACAGTCCGAAATCTTCAGAGGGAGGCTGGCCTGAAGGCGGCGAAACCCACAAAAACCCATTTTTGACGCCAAAAATGCATCAAAATAGGCTGGAATGGACGAAAAATATGAAAACTGGACTGAGATGAATTGGAGAAGTATTATTTGATGAGAGCAAATTTAATTTGTTCGGATCAGACGGAATGCAACATGTGAGACGAAGAACTGGAGAGCAAAACAGCAATGAGTGGATCAAACCAACAGTGAAACATCCGGCCGAGAATATTGTGTGGGGATGCTTCTCCTTTTTCGGATTGCGAGAACTGGCCTTTCTTGAAGGCACTGTGAGTGAATGCTATAGCGTATAAAAACATTTTGATTGAGAATTTATTCCCTTCAATCGAAAACCATTTATCGTTCACCGAGTGAAGTCAAGTGCATATTCCAAGATGATTCTACACCATACCTTCGCGCCAAATGGTAAGTTTGCATATTTTACAAACAATGACAATGTTCTTAATTGATTTCATTAGAAACGGTATAATTTTTCTCTCCTCCCTTTGCAAATTAAGGATTTCATTTCCAAAGTTAAACTTTTAACCCTCGACTGGCCCAGTAATAGCCCCGACCTTAACCCTATTGAGAATCTGTGGTCCATTATGAAGGTGCAAATTTCAAAAGCAAAACCTACTTCGAAGCAAGAGCCTATACAATTGCTCGAAAAAGTTTGATATGAAGACATAAACTTAAAAACACTTCAAGATCTGGTGAACTCTATGCCTAGAAGAATAAAGGCGGTAATCAAAAGCAAAGGAAGCATCATAAAATATTGAAATTGTGATTTTTAATTATTATATTTAATATTTTATAAAAATATAATAAATATTTTAGCAAACTACATTGGGAAATTATTCAATCTTTGTTATTATTCGAATTCGATTAAATTTGACTAGAGAGAGAATAATCCATCCAAGCGATCAATACTTCCTAAAACAAATGAAATACTTGGGACTCACAATTGACGAAAAACTTACATGGACGATTCACATAAACATAAACATGCGCATATTCTTTCGAAAGTTACTTACGGTCTGCTGATATGGAGTCAGACTTCCAAAAGTAACATTACAGCCATCTCCAGACTCATAACAAAGGCTTATAAAAATATATATAATCTCCCCATGCTAACCGCTACGGTCGAGGTATACAAAACAGCTAAAGAGCTTAGCCTAGAAAGCCTAATTAATATGGAGAGAGCTAAATTCATCTATAAACATCTACACTCAAAAGAATATAGCTCTTTAAACCTTGAAAAAAATATCGGAAAAAAATATCTATAATGTCCGGAGTGCCAACAATATAATGATCAGATATGCTAGAACGGAACGACTAAAGGAGGATCCCGTGAATAAAGCAGCAGGCTTTTACAATACTTTACCAAACTACATAAAGGACACACCAAACTTCAACACGTTTAAAATGACACTAAAAAAGTATCTCATACATGAACAAAACCGGAAGTGAATACATCAGCTCCATCTTTACTCAAAGTTTTTGCATAACGAAATCAAACAGAAACAACAAAATCACATGAATGATAAAATAAAATGAATAAACCTAAATATTGATAGTTAGGTGCTATCCCTTATATCGATCTACATCGTCTGAGAAGCACCAAGGTACGACAATTAATAAGAACGAAAATGAATGAATGATGGAGAGAGTGATCAGGAGGATGAGGTGGTTTTAGTCGGTAAAAATCCGGCATGCCGAGAGGCGGGAGCTGATCGGCATCTTTTGAAGATTTCCACCTCCCAACGTTGAAAAAAGGTCAAACTATATATTTTATATAGTTAATTTTAATATTTAACTTTATTAAAAAAAGTTTCTTCGTTCCAAAATTTTCCTCAGAATTTCGCACTTATAGATATTTTTTTAATTGGAAACATTTCATTTCTCGCCACTGTATATCACAACGCCAAGTCTGCTCTACAATCACATGACTTGAAAACAGCAATATAGTGTTTGGCTTGGTCCAAAAACGTTAAATTTATTTTAGATAACTCGTAATTAACTCCATTTATCGCTTCGATCTCGAAAATCAAGCAGTTAGCTATTGCCGCCAATTGTTTTATAGCGTCTGTTATAAAATACTACGCTGTGTCCACCCACCCACGAATCTGCCATAACAACATTTCAAACACCATCCGTCAAGTGTCACTTGGCCAAATATTTGTGTGTTTCTTCATCGACATCGAATTTTGCAGATTTTGTTTCTCGTTGCACGTGAGTCGCTTCCGTGGTAATTGTTCATCTTCATCGGGATTTCTTCGCTTGTCGTTCCATGCCACATCCATGAATGTTTGATGATATAACAGCAGGCCAGATTAGATGGCAGTGCGCCGACAAAACAATTAATATTTGAACCCGAAAGTGCACACCATCAACCAACGTCGTCGTCGTCGGATAAGAAGATTCGCCAACGCAAATCATTTCGAATCGAATGTAAAAACCTATTTGTTCGTAGTCTACTACTACTCACTTTGTTCATATTCTTGTTTGCACGTAGCGCGAATTAAAGTGCACAGGTTTTTAGAACATCGATTTCTAACATAACTGTTCTGTTCTTTCCAATTGCGTGTCGGGTCGCATCGAAAGGAGACCGGACAAGGAGATCTAATGGGCAGCAGCTTGTCTATAATCGAAATGGACGATGATAGTGACGGCGTGCTTTTGGAGTTACTCGAAAGTGAAGAATATGACTATCAGGAGCATCTTGTGAATGTGCTCCAACGAATGGTCAGCAGGTAACTGAATCGCTCAAGTGTCCACCAGAAATGTATATATTGTTTCGCTACTCTCAATCTACAGAGGCTCGCTGGGTCGCTTTGCCACCATGAAAATGCCCGTGATACGAAAACGCCCGGATTTGTCCGTATTTCGGGTAAGTACGTTAAGGCGTCCGACGCTCGCACGGCTAATCCACCTTTGGCCTTTTCAGACTACACCTCTATACAAAGAAATCAAGTACTTGTGCGGATACTCGCCCGACAGTGACCTGCCCGACGAGAAGTGGTCGCTGCAAAGGGTATTGCGCGATCGTGAGAACGGCGTGGGGCGAAAGCCGCCCGGGACGCTGAGCGACAATCAGTACAGGAAAATATCCAACAGCTTCATACCGAATAAAAAGAGCCAACGGCTCATGTCGCTGGAGTCGAAAGTGTTCTGCGGCACGTTCAATCGTTCAGGGAATCGTTTAATTACAGCTAGTCAGGGTAAGATTGTTTTGGTGGTGTTGCGTAGCCATTGTTGCTGTTTCGGCTGTGCGAAGCACGAGGTCAATTGTTTGTGTGGCTTATCAATGGGATGACTAGGCAGAAAAGGTAGCATGTGCGACGTTGTTTGGGCAGAACGTTGCGCATAAATTATGTTGATGCCTTCGTCTGCAAAACGGACAAAACGAAAAACAAGAAATCAATTCAAAATAATCGATGCAAATCTCCAATGATGTCCCGGTAAAATTACGGATATTGCAGTTAGAGAAGCTCGAGGATAAAATGAAGAATACTAGTTATCATGCTGACGAAGCTAAAACGTATCACCAGCATTCGGAAAATTCGATTATCTTGCCTGGATGCATTCAAACCGCTGTCAGGCCGTCAAACCGTAGAGAATAACGATTGCAATCCATTGAAATTACTGCAACAAATACACCAAGCGGCTTTGCAGATTGTAAAGATTCGAGTGTATGTTCATAGAAGAATTTTCACTAGATCGTTTTGTGTCGGTGGAGAAATGTCTATTAAAAATGGATAACGCAACGCAGCTTGCCATTAATGGCCAGTATTAAATAACTATGTAATAAACAGTGGCGACTCTACGTTTGGGGCTAGTCTTCATCTTCTCAAAAAGTTACATTTGTTATCGTAAATGTAATCAAATACAATTCCACATTCCAATGTAATTTACACTTTTGTAAATCATTTTTATTTCATGCAATCATGTTGCATCGTTTTCTCGTAAACTGCGTCTCAATGAGTCGCCGTCAGTCGCAGTCAGATTGCTAATCGCCGTCCAATTTTCGTTGGTTAATTTTCAAAAAAAATCGCCGTCCCTGGTCAGCTCACAGGTTCAGCCTCCGGGTCCGCAAATTTCAAATACCGACCTGACAGCAGTTGCTCTTTTGTGGTGTTTTATTGAATTAGAATCGTTTTCCTTGTCTGGTTTCAATACTTTCGTTTTGTCTTCAATCTTCTCATTAATTATGATTCTCCACATCCTTTTCAGATCATGTCATCCGCATATTTGACTCATCGAAGGGCACGTATCATCGAGTGAATCGCATTCAAGCTGTAAATGTGAGCTGGTGCATACTCGACATCGACTTTAGCCCCGACGAACAGCACTTTGCCTATTCAACATGGTCGGAATTTTGTAAGTAGCCGTTTCTATGATTTATAGTCGTCACTTGGCTACTAATTGCCCGTTTGGCTACTTTCCGCACAGTATACGTTTGTCGGGTGGACGAGCGTGCCGATAACATCCAGTGGCTGCAATTGAACCCCGAACACACTCGATCGTGTGTATTTTCGGTGCGGTTTTCACCGTGCAGCAATTATATCCTTGGCGGAGCGAACGATGCTTGTATTTACCTTTACAATCGGGAGGCAGACGTGAGAACGGCTAAGATTAAGGTGGTAAGTGGATTCGATTGCATTGGCCAGCATTCAAGCAAATGACATTGCACTTAAAGACAAACACGGACGAATTCGTCGATATAAATGCGGTGTGCTATGTTGATCATAATCTTTTCGTGAGCGGATGTGACGACGGAATTATCAAGCTGTGGGACTCTCGTTGCTTGGGCGATGGCGGCGAGCCAGTTGGAATATTTGTTGGCCACTTTGACGGCATCACGTACATTGACTCGCGCAACGATGGCAACTACATAATGTCGAATTCAAAAGATCAAAGCATAAAACTGTGGGATCTTCGTCGGCCGTCACCGATGGAAAAGGAACAGTCCGTACGCAATGAGTTGTTGCCGTACAATTGGGACTATCGATGGGATAACGTGCCTAGAGACTGTAAACACATTGCCAATCGCATAACTGTAAGAATTTTCAATGAATTTGCTATTCTATTGCAGTTTACAACCCCCAAAAGGTAATGGACGGCGATTCCAGTGTGATGACGTTCAGGGGGCATAGAGTAACGAAAAGTCTAATCCGAGCGAAATTCTCGCCGATGCAACAAACCGGGCAGCGATACATCTACACTGGTTGTGGAACGGGGCGAGTTATAAGTAAGTTGCGTTGTAAGTAGCATGAGAAACGGACTAGCTCACTGCCTGAATTCACTTGCAGTATACGACGTTTTGACCGGACATATAAAGGAAGCGATCGAAGGTCATAAAGACATTGTCCGTGATGTCGCTTGGCATCCTGTTCGTTCAGAAGTGATTTCCAGCTCGGTAAGTTGTTTCTGTTTTCATACATCAATCTCCATTTCAACGCTTCATTGACAAAACCATGAAATTCAGATAATCCATCATTTAACCACGAATTTCCTAACTTTCAGTGGGACACACATGTCAATTTGAGTACTTACAATCAACCGATTAGTCAGAAACGACGTAATTCTCTCGATCGTCGCGATGAGGAGCATCAACAACCTTTAAGGCGTTCGCGTCGCATTGCGATGCGCAACAATGAAGGTGATTGATGCGTACGAAAGTGTTCACATCACGACGACTGTTATATGCTTTGAACGCATGGATATTGAATTATATTTATTACGTACTCCCACAGGAAAACAACATGTGTAAATACTATGACGACTTTTCGAATTCATTTCGTTCAAGCTTGAAAATGCATTCAAGCTGATGTATTGTTTGTTTTCAATTTACATTTTATATCTTAACAATATTTTGAAGGAAGGGATTCATCACACAATATTTTATTTATCGTAGAACTTTTCAAAAGAGAAATTATTTGAGAGAAGACAATGTTTCCTTTTTAGACAAATAAACTAATTATAAGAAGGTTGAAATTTGTTTTAGCTCGACGTAGGGAGGTGGATATTTTCTTTCATTCGACGTAGGGATGTGTAAATCTCCCAAAAGACACTGATGAGCTTCTGCTCAGCATGTCGGTGAAATTTTATCGAAACTCGCTTCTCGACATGCTGTGTTTTTAGCGAGTGAAACTATCTCTTCGTAACCAGTCTTTTCTTCTTCTTTCTTCAATGTTGGAAGGTGGAAATCTTTAAAAGAAACCGATCAGGTCTTGCCTCTCGGCATGCCGGATTTTCGCCGACTAAAACCACCTCCGTTTCCTTCAATCACTCTCTTCATCAAATTTAGTAATTCTCCGTATTTAAATTTTTAGGACATAGTACTTCCCGCCCCGAGCGTCGGGGCTGGGGCGGGAATATATATACGCCCTGGACCACATGAGGCTCAAATATCGATACCTCTGGGTACAAAAACAACCATCTTTCAAGCTGAAGTCCACGCCATAGCCAAAGCCGCGGACCTCTTACAAGACAGAAGAATACAAAACAAACAGATAAAAATCTGTTCAGACAGTCAGGCCGCTATCAAGGCCCTGGGCTCCCACAATGTGAAAACGTCAATTGTGGAGTGTGCCCAGAACAGCCTCAAAAAGCTGAGCCAGAGAAACAGGGTCTCAGTTACCTGGGTCCCAGCACATGTGGACATCATAGGTAATGAAGAGGCAGACAAACTGGCTAAGAAGGGAGCAGAGATCACACCGGTTGGTCCTGAGCCTGTTCTGCCAACGAACATAAATCTAATCTCAAAAAAGATCAATGAGACACTCAGGGAAGAACATCGAAGACGATGGCTCAACCTACCAACATGCAGACAGACAAAGCTCTTTCTGCCAAACCTACGACCTGAAGTCGCAAAATACTGTCTAAAACTAAATAGAGTCAGACTGAAAAAACTCACAGAAGTGATTACAGGCCACGGACGCCTGAGAAGTCACCAAGCTCTTCTGCAAATAGTGGACGATGCATGGTGCACTAGATGTGAGGAGGACGAGGAAACAGCGGCACATTATGTGGGCTACTGTCCCGCGTTCTCCAGACACAGATATAGAGCCCTTGGCATGCCTCAAATAGGAGACAAGGAGTTCCATACCTTAGCCTTGGACGACCTGATGAGGTTCATCATCTCATCCGGAAGATTCAAGACATAAGCATTAACTCCAGAAAGGAAAAATATGAGGATAGTACAATCGACCAGCAGGTCGCAGTGCTAGGGCTGCAATGCCCACCTCCATGTCACGACGACGACGACGACGACTTCCCAGACGATAAGAATCGGTATAAGGGACAGTACCAAATTTGTGAGTTTTAGTATCCTTTTAGTTGGATTAACAATTCAGATTATATGTTTATAAATTATTTCATATTGATAGGATTTGATTTTAGTGGAGCTGATTGTACTTGTAACTTACTTCGAAAGTTGGTCCTGAAGGAGACATTTTTTAGTGTCGTTTCAAAGGAAGCTGGATTCACTATGTTTTTAATTTTGTCCGGTAGTGTATTGTAAAAGTTAGCTGCTTTGCTGAAGGGGTCTTTAGCCGATCAGTTCTGGCAAATGCCATAGCTATATTATTCATGTTTCTCATTCTGTAAGTGTTTTTCCCTCAATTCTGTCTAATTTCACAGTGGTGTATTCATTGCGGTGTAAATTCTTACATATAAACTTAGTCCATGGAAATCATGCCTTGCAAATTCAATTCTTGGGCTGTTATGAAAACTTCGCTCGTTGGAGTTGGCATAGGGAGATTGTAAATGGTTTTATACGCCTTCGTTACTAGTCTGGAGATGATCAAGAGGTTACCTTTAGAAGCTTGACTCCAATTTCGGAAAGGAGATGCGCATACGTAATTTGGATTTTATTTTCTTTGGAAAGAAGTAGAAGCGACGTAGAAGACCTATGAAGACAGCCAATTTTTTCCTTAGATCATTTATGTGTGGAGTCCATGTTATTTTTTTCGTCTATTAGTAGTCCTAACTTATTTGTTCTACTCTCTGGAGAGCTGTGTCGTTGATTTTTATGTGTGTGTGTGTGTGTGTGTGTCTTGTTCTCTTGTTTGAAAATAATATATTTTGTTTTCTCCGAGTTTATTGCCAATTTGCTTTGGAGAAGCCAATTCCAATACTTGTCCAGGTCAGTATTTACTTTTTGTTCAATTTCGAGATTAGACTTGCCTGAGCACAGTGTCATCTGCGTACATAACCACTTTCGCAACAAGGTCTGCTTTTTGTATGGAGTTGATATAAAGTAGAAATAGCGTTGGTCCTAGAATCCAGCTCTGCGGATTACCTATGCTAATTTTAGCAGCTTTACTTTTGACATCTCCAAATAGTGCATTTTGAAATCTATCCGTCAAGTAACTGTATTTGCTTTTCCAACAATTCCTAATTCACCGAGCCTGGTGATTAATGTTTCATATGTAACTGTGTCGAAGGCTTTTTTTAAGGTCCACGAAAATTGCTGCAACGTAGCGACACTTATTCAAATACTCATACACAAATCTAGTTACATCAGGAATGGCATCTCTTTAAGAACCGTTCGTTATTTATTCTATGCTTAGTACTTGACAGATGATGAATATCTGTATAAAGGAGAGTGTTCAAAATCATCCAGTTAAGAAATTACCTCTGGAAGTTTTCAGTTCCTGCTAATCTGACCATTTCATGTTTCTTGTATTCACGTTATGGTTTCTTCTACGAGGGTGCTGTAATTTATGTTTGTGACGATTCTTCCAAAATATAGAGCCTAATTTTTGATTCCACCACATTTTTCTTCGGATTAATGGTTGTTTTCAACATAACCGCTGTTTTTCAAAAACTTTTTGTACTCGACACCAGGAACCGCCCGCACGAGCTAGGGGACAGACACCAAGCATTGACGTGTCGTTTACTGTCAAACAATTGCCAAAACACGAAAAGTGAAAGTGTTCAAACTGCCCCAAGTGCAGCATTTGTTTTCATCGATAGTTCGTCTTCGTCGCGACATTCAATAAAGGATGGTCGATGAAGGAATAAAAAAGAGCCTTAGCGGGATTCCCTTGCTACAAACTCGGGCTGGCCCGAGAGAAAAGGACATCTGGGTGCAACGACTTAAGGAGGAATACCAAGCGCTGATCAAAGTAAGTCGGAATTCCGAGAAAGTTGAATGATAAATTTAATAGTAACCATGTCATTTGATCATTCACAGTATGTTCAAAACAACAAGGACTCGGGCACGGACTGGTTCCGTTTGGAGTCGAACAAAGAGGGGACGAAATGGTTCGGCAAATGCTGGTACATTCATAACTTGTTGAAGTACGAATTCGACGTGGAGTTCGATGTATGTCGAATAGAAAGTACAAGTATTTTGTTGTCTATCGATGCGAATGTAGTTGGATTATTCTTTTGTAGAATCTGTGTGTAGTGTGCAAGCTTTTTTTACTGTCTTCTTTAAAAAAATCCATCGTTTTCATTCTAAAAGCTAATTTTGAAAAGTAGGATCACCCCTAACTCATCCTTTCCGTCTCAGATACCAATAACATATCCCACAACGGCACCAGAAATAGCATTGCCCGAGCTGGATGGTAAAACAGCGAAAATGTACCGAGGCGGGAAGATTTGCTTGACGGACCATTTCAAGCCGCTGTGGGCGAGAAATGTGCCGAGGTTCGGTATAGGACATGCTATGGCGTTAGGTGTGAGTATATACGAGCTGATAACATCCTTTGCTTATAGACGAATTGATAATGATTGCTTGATTTCAGTTGGCGCCGTGGCTTGCTGTCGAGGTTCCGGATCTGATCGATAAAGGAATAATAGTGTATAAAGAGAAGAATGAAGGCGGATCGTAGTCTAATCAATTGTATATGACGAAATAAATGAGGTGTTTATTTTTTAAGCAAAGCTGTTGTGTAGTAAACCCATCCACACCGTTGAAATAACAAACACGGACACTCGTTTCATCACTATGGACTCGTAATGCAATGACGAGGTGCCTCTTTCGTGTTTATTTGGTTTCTGGTCTCTTGCTTTTTGAAAGAGTACAAGTTCCTGATGTTTAGGAGGGTTTAGATGTGAGGTTCTATTTGTCTTATCCGAGAAAGGGCATTGGAACGAACTAACCTGGATAATTTCCAAACTAAATCGACCAATCATACGCTTTTCATTTAAATCTTAACTGTATTTATTCTAAGAACGAAGCGGACCTCCTATGCCCACACCGCCCGACATCATTGTTTGTTTCCGGAAGTTTGTAAAATGCTCCAAATACTGATTGATCGTGTCCATCGGTTGATACACATCGTTCTGCTTCGTGTGGTTCGGATTGTAGATCTCACTCGATTTCGGGTGGTTCATGCTCATTATGCTGGGCGTGTTGAAATAGGCGGGTATCGCCGTCGCAACGTTCACGCCAAGGAAGCCTTGCAACAGTTCGCGGATCAGCTCCCAACAATTGGACGGTATCACACACGGACGGTACTCGACTTCGAGCAGAATCCCTTTGAAGTTCTCGGCCATCGTGACGCTGCCCAGCTTGATCAGGAAGTCGCCGTATTCGAAGCGGGCGCCTTTCGATTCAATTTTTGTTTGCTTTTTCGACGTGTACGCTGAAGTCATTTTCAGCATGAGCAGGTCGAACAGGTAGTCGGCTACGAGCGGAACTTGTTTCGTGCCGGTGTCGAGGACGGCAAATGTCGAGGCAGGATATTCGGAGTTGTGGAGGATGTGGACGGTTTTCGAGGTGCCATGTTGCGGCGTTGATATGTACGTTTCGCAATCCACGATAAAGTGGCCGGATTGACAGGCGCCCAATGCAAGCAATCGTTTCGCAAGGAATTCAATCGTTTGCGGGCCCGTTTGTCCTTCGGGCACGCTATACGGCTGAAGCACCGTGACACCCATTGCGATTGGCGTCTGCTTGTATGAGATGAAGAACAGTAAATCAATATTAAGTTTCGTTTGCATTACTTACTCAATCTTCAAAGAAAATATCCTCCAAATTCGCCGCTGAACAGAACTTCTGCAAATCCGAAAACAAGTGCCGTTTCTCAATATTTACCACAAACGCTTTGTACGTCAAGCCCAAAACAATAAGCTGTCAATAAAATGACAACAAGCCGTGTAGTTGTCAGAAACAGCTGCATTCGCTGACAGCCGTCTTTAATGTCAAAATCGCACGTGTAGCGGTTGATTCTCTGGCCAGGGAGGTTCGAATTGCACCAAATTACTGCTGAAGAAGGACCCCCATCAACCGTAGCCACACGATATGGCTATGCTGGCAGAGCGTCGTGAACGCAAACGATATAATTTAGTGCGGCGCGGAAAGGCGTTGTACGAAGGTAATCGACGTGAAAAACGAGTCCAAAACATGATTTAAACGATTCCCTTTTTCAGATGGAAATCGTTTCGGTACACGAATGCTGGAGAAAATGGGCTGGGAAAAGGGAAAGGGTCTCGGTGCGAATGAGGATGGCCAAACAGATTTCGTGCGTCTTCGCTACAAACATGACAATGAAGGGTTGGGATTCAAAGACCGAAATGACCAATGGACCCAACATGAAAATGGCTTTGATGGCCTTCTTCAAACTCTCAACGGAGTCGCGAATACATCGCACATAGAAGAAGCTGCTGACGAGGAAGTGCCGACTGCTGTGGGCTTTGGCTTCCAGAAGGAACCGAAGCCACCAACACCAAAAGCGAGTGTCAGCGGTGAATCGCTTGAGGAAAAGTCGAAAAAATCACGGGCTCGCGTGCATTATATGAAATTCACAAGAGGGAAAGATATTTCACGGTATAGTGAAAAGGATCTGGCGAATATATTTGGCAGAAAAACACTTTCGAAGGAAAATTGCAGTCCACTTGAAGGCGAATCGGCGAATGTGAGCACGGATTGCAGTCGAGCGCAGTCCGATAATGAAGAGACAAGCACACCGTCCTTCGGAGTGACGACCATCAGGTGCGCGAAATCGATCGATGACTATTTCAAAGCAAAAATGGCATTGGCACGCGATAAGCTTGGGGTTGGTCAAATCAAATGTAACGAAAACGACGAGGTTGCCGCAAAGGAAGACCCAGCAGCGGGTGGGATTGATTGTAGTGTCGAACCAGAACCCGACAAAGTTAAGAAAAAATCATCCAGGAAAGCAAAACCCAGAGAGCTTGAAGTTGACGATGAAGTGACGAATGAAGGGAAGGACGGAGAAAAGAATGAGGACACGGATAATGGCAAAAGCGTGAAGAAGAAGAAAAAATATATGGCAGAAAACGAAAAAAACACAAGTTCTACGATGGACAGATTAGATGAAAATCAAACAACGCAACCTTACGCCGCATGTGATGAAACGTTTTTGGCGGAGAGGCAAGAAGAGGATGGTAAATTCGAGACCACGATACCCAAGAAAAAATCCAAACGAAAAGATAAAAACTTTCCTAACGAAGATAACAACTCGAAGCACAATAGTGAAGAAGAACATTGCGAGAATCAGGACCTTCTGACGAAATATGTAGGAAAACCCAAGAATAGACAAAAACATGCTGCTGCCATACCCAATTTAAACACTGAGAAACAAACTATTGACGAAGAGTTCCAAGTCGAAACTGTCGATAAATCGAAAAGCAAAATTAAAAAATCCAAACGAAAAATTGATGCTGAAATTCTTATCGATCCGAACGACGAGTCTTCGCCAGCTTTGCAGAATTCCAGTCCAGTGGTTTTTTCTGCCAACGAAGTCGAGGCAAACACCCAAGAGGAATCGTTAACAAGCAAGCGAAAATCGAAAGTAAGCGACGTAAGCAATCCAGAAATGGAAAACAGTTTGTGCATGCAAAATGAAGATGCAGATACATCCCAAAGGAAAAGGAAGAAAGCCAAAAATCTGACAAACATTGATAATTGCGGAAATGTGTTCGGTTTGCAAAACTGTACGGAGGAAGCACTAGCTTCCAGCAACAATATTAAACCGAAACCACCAAAGGACCACACCTCAGATATTCAGGGGAATGATTTATCTCTAGTTTGTACACGCGAACGTGAGGATGCGGCACAGTGCTCAGAAAAGAAGAAAACGAAAAAGTCAAGGAAATCCAAAACCGAATTTCCCATCGAAGAATCAATTCAAAATATAGCCGGATGTGAGAACATTAAAATGACTGACCCACCCACAGAAATTGATCAATCAACCGCAACAACCCACAACATCTCCAGCTCAGTAACACATATCGATCTACCGCCAGCACCCCCCGCATCGACAATATCCCAATCAGACGCACAAGTTCAAAATGAGTTTCGATTTCCCGAGTTGAATAGACGAAAAAGGAAGAAAAAATCGAATACAAACTCATCGATTGATCGTCAAAATGATGCAACGAATAATGAAGAAGTGCTCAACTATAAGTTGAGTGGCTATCGTGCCGAAAAATTCTTTAATGTCGATATGGAAGGTTTTCTTGGGTCGAATCTTGCAGATCTCATTGGTTATGGGTTGAGCGGTCGTTTGAATTTGGAAATTCA
The DNA here is from genome assembly GCA_963942545.1 of Oxycera nigricornis. Lineage (NCBI taxonomy): Eukaryota > Metazoa > Arthropoda > Insecta > Diptera > Stratiomyidae > Oxycera > Oxycera nigricornis. The sequence continues at coordinate 125,313,193 of OZ012659.1, read as the reverse complement.
ACGGCACCCAGGCGATGAATTGAGGATTCAAAAATTCTATGCAAAGGACTTTAATGAATTGCGAACCACAAAAGCGGTAGAACGTGAAAAACTTGGTTTGAAACGAAAGAAGACCAAATGGACTTCTTTCCCGGAAAACTTGATTTGATTGTGACGTATGGGTCGTGTTGGAATAAACGGAAGGGTTAAGACGAATTGTCTTTTTTTTTATTATTGTTCAGTCAACTCTTCAACGTCGAGAGTGGAAATCGGCAAAAGATACTGAGTCGCTCTCGCTTGTCGGCATTCAGTTTTTCTACCGACTAAAACCACTCCCATCTCTTCTAAACCTCTCCCTTTGCTTGGCCCCGTCTTAGTGGAATATCTTTCAGTTTTGTTTTTTATTTCTACTTACAAGGAAAAGGCACGACCTCGTCCTCTCAGTTCTGGATGAAATTTGACATATAAGTAGAATCCCTGAAATATTAGACCGCAACCATAGTCAATTTGCCAAAAACTATTAAACTGTAATTACGCTCATCGTATCTACCCATAATTGCGATGGTATTAGGGATTGAATGTCCTTAGTGTCTTCTACTTATGTGCCAAATATCATCCAGATCTGAGAGGATGAGGTCGTGGCTTCTTCCTGTAGGTAGGATATTGTTACGTTCGTCACGCAGCGTGGCCGATCCACGTACGCAAATAAGGGACTGTCTTGCTCCTGAAGACCCCAAACTACCGAGCGGGCAAACGATTCAATAGAAATGGTATACGCGGGCTGCCACTTCACACAAGGCGTACTGTAAGAATTGAATTTTATAATTAGGGAGTAGATCAATTTATGTTATGAGTATTGAATTATAGAAATATAGAGTAGATTTATTTACGTTAAGGATATTGACTTATATAGATGTATATTGGATAAGATAGCAACAACAATTGTAATTCATCGCTATCCGTCGTCCCATCAATTGAACCACTCAGGTGGACCCCATGGCTGCGATGATTCATCTGCACACCAGCCCTCAATTGCTAGCGTCGCAATGTGTCTGCCCAAAGACCGCCCACACACACAGCAGCACAGTATCCATCGAGGTGCAACGCTGTGGCCAATCGTGAAGACCGCGCACGGAGATTGAATCGCCAGCTGCCGTGCATCGGAAAACGACACAAAACCAGACGAAGGAATGAAAGCTGGAATGGGTTCAGCAAACTCGGCTGGCCGTTGACCGCCAATAGAGCGAACGGGACCAGGGGGATCCCTTATACATATTATTGCGAGGAAAATAGCTGTCGGGGCTGTTTTGTGCTGAATGTTCTTGGGTGTGATGGACTCTCGAAAAATTTGACTTCAGCTCGACACGAGTGGAATTGCCGGACGGTTCGGTGCGGACCTCAGATTCTTTGGATCTCTGCTTGTCTCTGGTGGAAAATAATGAGCATGACGGTCAGCAGACATCTACACTGATGGCTCCAAAATGGATGGTTGGCTGTGGCGTTTTCTCAGAAGAGCTAGGCCTGAAACTATCCTTCCGACTGCCAGACCACTGCAGCATCTTTCAGGCAGAGGTCATTTCAATATACAAGGCAGTAGACTGGTTGGTAAACCAGAGAATTTTCATATGAAAGCTGAGTATCTTTTCTGACAGTCAAGCTGCTATCCAAGCACTATCCAACGTGTACACCTCATCCATGATGGTGTTGGAATGCCGTACACAACTGAACGTGATGTCGCTTTACTGTGAAGTGATTCTTAGCCTTAGCGAGAGCTGGCACTGAGCTCCAGGATTATACACTAACATCCCAAGTCGGCCAACCTCTAGCTTCTATAAAGCTGCGATTTAGGCAGCATTACATGAAGGCTGCAAATAGGGCCTGGTTGTTGGAGGAAACCTGCAGGACAACCAGGCAAACTTGGCGTGCACTGAGTTCCAGACGCACCAAGCAGCTCCCGAACACGAGTCGTGAAACCTTGAGTTCTATCGTGTACATACTGACGGGGCACTGTCTAATTGGCAGACACGCAGAAAGGTTGGGCGTTCCCTTCAACGATTTCTGCCGGAGTTGCACATCGGAAGAAGAGGAAGAGACAGTCCAACACTTTCTGTGTGAATGCCCGGCACTGTCCAGGAAACGCATGAAAACATTGACTCACCATTCCTGGGCAGCCTCACGGAAGTAGCTGATTTAAATATCGGCTGCATAGCCGGCTTCATACGAGAATCGAAATGGTTCTCGTCATCTCACAGGTTCTGGTGCCGCCCTTGTCTTTTTGTGGTATCACAATGGGCCTATCTTGGCCTAAGTGAGCCATCTTTTTGATAAAGAGGGCTGCCACTACAACCAACCAACCAACCATGATGGTCTACAGCGTAATTCAGGAGGCAGCGACGAAAATAGGTTTAAGGAGAAGAAGAACAATTGTCAGTAGAGTTAAGTATAGATAGGGTTAGTTAGCTTTATATATATATATATATATATCTTTTTTTAAGAACGCTAATATTTTTTTCTGCTACAAATGTGAAACAAAATTAGATATATTGAACTCTGAATAAAACTTTTGAGATACTGGTACTATCCCTTATACATCGTCTGGGAAGTACTATTTAAATGAACAAGCTTTCAGGAAATAAATTGCACACGGACAGTGCAAGCAATGAATTATGGAGTAAAGATTTTTTGGAGGAAACGGAGGTGGTTTTAGTCGGTAGAAATCCGACATGCCGAGAAGCAGGAGCAACTCGGTATCTTTTGAAGATTTCCATCTCCCAACGACGAAAAAAAAAGAATAAAATAGTGCCTTAAGAACAAAGCAAATATATTTCTTGCCTGAAGTGGCGAAGCGGTCGTCGCGGGTCGGTTTCTGTTTCCTTTTCTTTTCAAATTCTCTTTTTCGGTCGAGGGTTTTGGGTCGTCGCGAATCCGGTCCCGTTTCCGGATTCGCGGACAGGGCAGTCCCGGCGCAGAAACGGGCGGTGCCCTTTTTAAAAAATATCCCCACACCTCTACCCGCGGGTTTGAGCCGGATGGGATTGTCTAAACCGTGACCAGGATCGACTGCGGTGCAATAGCATTCGTTACATTAATTATCGTTGTAACATCCTTTTATGAGGCTTCACCCAGTTAATGCTTGCGAATGTTAGCATATCTGCTCCTACGTACGATTTACTGTCAAATGGTCGTACCAATAAGTTAAGAGCACTTATTCTTGACTTCAAAAAACACCACTAAACAATTCAATCGTTTTTCCGGTTGATATTTCCTTTTTTTATTTCAAAATTTAAATCAAGCCTTTCTCATTTTAAGAGGTAACCAACGATCGATCGATCGATCAATCTTATTCGATCGTTGCAAGAGAATATCATCTTAATTTCTGTTTTCAAATAATCCATTTTATAAAACATCACGGCTTCGCGCTTATTCTCTCAAAACTATACAAAAATAAGTCAAATGTTCAACTCAAAACAAACAATTCGATCACTTTTTAAAATAATCGATAAAAACAAATGCGATTCATTTCGCACCATTTCTCATTTTATCGCAAGAAACCATTATCGTAAATTCAATATAGTAACCAAAACTAAAATTATCGCAGTACCCATCTTGTAGTGGGTATTAAGAAATCATATCAAAAATATTCACGGGTCTTGTTCTGTACAACCAAAGAATCAAGAGGAACTGTGAAACTGCGTCACATTGATTTCAAATATATTCTAAACTCCAACTCAGTCCGGCGAAATTATTTCATATCGGAGCCCGTTGTTCCTTTCGAGCTCATTCTCAAGCTTTCAACACAAACGTCTTTTATAAATATTTAATCATTTCTGGGCTGCGGCTCACATACAGCCCGGCTGAAGCGGTGCAATCCTACTTCTTCTCTTGCTTATTCCAAGCGTCCGACCAAATCGAGTTGAACGACGCGTAAGGATGGTAGGGCGGTTGCAATGGAGCAATCGTGTTGTTGCCTCGAAGGTTCGTCGCTTCGGGCTGTTGTCGAGCCTGTTGTGGATGTTGTGCGTGTGCATTTTGCTGCTGATGGATGATGGGGCTTGCCCGGTTGCTGCGCAACGGCAAGGGCGGCAAGCCAGGAGGCGGGCGCACGATTCCACTGGGCGGCGTCGCGGGCTGCCAAACGTTCATCTGATCTGCGCCTGGCAGCGTAGTCGGCAGCGGATCATCTTGATATCCCATCGGTGTCCACGTGCGGTTAGTTCCGGGCGTCCACGAGCCCGTTTGCTGCCGGATCCGCTCCTGCTGTAGCCACGAGAGCAACACATCATTCGGAGGTATGTTGTTGAACTGTTGGCTCTCTTCGAAAACATGCTCCAGAAGACCCGACGTTCCGCCTGAAATGGCCAAGCAAAAGAAATTATCAGCACCCGACACCGGAGTAACTTTCACGCATTTACCTAGGTATTGATTTGTGTAATCAAAATTAGCGCCGATTGGGAAGTTACTGGAGAAGAAGCTCGTGTTTGACGACGACTGCGACGAAAGACTGGCCGTCGGCCGATGGAAATTGCTGCCGATGAACGGTTCCCAGACTGGAGTCGACGATGGCGACTTTTTAGTGCCAATCGGACCCAAATCGGGCGATGAGTTCATCTTCTCTTCCGCGTCCGGACCAAACGTCTCGTGGTTTTTCAAATCAGCTTCATTCCACTCGTGGTTATTGTTGTTGGTATCCTGATCAGATCCCTCCACCGCGGGCTTCGAGCTGCCACAATCGTTATACGGCGCTCTCGGCGCTTCTTCTGATTTCGGCGACGCTCTTTGGGCGACCACATTGCTAAACGTCGCGGCAGGATTTGTTTCCCACGCGTTGCTTACAGCTGTTGCTGGAGGCGCTGACGTGGCCGGTGAGGTCGGCGAGCTGTTGTTGCTAGAGCTACCTTCTAGTGGTGCCGTGAACTGGAATGCGGTGCCCTTGAACTTTGGTACTTTCCGTTTCGACGAACCGTGACCGTTTGCGTCCTTCTTGCGCTCACGACCGGGTGTTTTGCCGAACTTCTTTTGCTGTGCGTTCGTACGAGGTGATATGCGCTCGACATTGTTTGGACTGCTCCGCTTTGGGGTGTTTCCATTCAAGACTTCACCGGACACCTCTGTGCTTTTTCTTTCTGTGAAACTTTGCCCCAACTCGGATTTGTCCTTCGATATGTATCGCGAAACGCGAGACGTGACTTTTTCAAGTGGTTTCGTTGCGAATGTTACTACACTTGGTTCGTTTTCTTTGAGCACCGATTCCAACGGAACAGATTTCGATTTTTTCACTATCGGTTTCTGTTTCCTAGGTTCCGTGGTAGCCACGGGCGGGTCCACTTTCACCCAGACTTTTTTCTCTGGCTCAATTGGAACGTTCTTATCAGGACTGCCGGCTTTACTCGTTTCGCTCGTATCTTTGATAATTGGCTTTCGAGGCGCGGCCACTTTTTCAATCTCTACTTTTTCCTTGGCTGGTTTTGTTAGTGCTGTCGCAACAGAGGCTGCGGAAGACATCGTCTGCAAAGCTTTGCTTAAAATATTAATGGATTCGGACGTTGATGTTGGTGGTGCTGCTGCTGCTGGCACTGTCGCGGTCGCTGACCGAGAGTCGCTTGCGGGAGAAGCCGTGGATACTGTTCCAATTTTTTTCGCAAACTCTTCCGCCCACGCCTTCTCTTTGGAAAGCGTTTGTGCTATCATAGGACTGATCAAACTACTTCGTTTCACGTTTCTCTTCTTCAAGCTTGCCACTGCTGCCTTGTATGCACTTCTTTCAAGAATATTTACAGCGCTCTCACCGTTTGGCGACGCTTCCTCGGTCGCGCTCGGCTTCATTCCAATGGTGCGAAGATCCAAGGGCGGTTGCATGGGTCCTTTGTCCTTAGATATATTTTGCACGTGATCTTTGAGCACTTTGTCGGCGTCTATGCACGCGGCTATTAGAACGAAAATGAACGCCACGGCCAACACGCCGACAGACATCTTTTTCATGTGCATTTCCCAAAACGGTCGCTGCAGCGCTCTTGCGCAAGCATCCAAGCAAGACGCTGGCACGGTGGCAAGGAGCGTGTAGTTCACTTCGCTGGACAGGTTCGTTTTGATTACCAATGCATGTGAAATCCGAGTCATTGTGAAATCCGGCGTGAACGCGATTTCCACTTTGCGCGACGAATTCGCCTTCAGCTCAAAGCTCGAGCAATCGACAACCTTGAATCCGTAACCTTCGCACTGGATGCCGCCGATTAGAAACTTCTCTACCATTATGGGAACTTCGCCCGTGTTACGCGCGGTAAAAGTTCGCTTGGTAGTCACTTGAATGTGCTCCGCAGGCTGCGAAGCGCTTTTGTCGCAGCTCGTCAGATACTTTTCGTTCATCTCGAACAGTAGCGGAGTGGGAGAGCCCGATTTTCGATTGCCGAATCGAAATTGAGGCTGCACGGCTTTGCCTGTAATCCACACCGCCTCATACATCGTCAAGTTATTGTAAACATGCAGCAACGTCGAAAACTGCCCGGCCATGTTGCCCACAAACTTGATCGGCACCGAAACCATCGACTCCGCCTTAACGTCTATCGACATCCGCTCGCCGTTTCCATTTCCCAGGATGAACACGTCTTCCTTTGTTAGATAACAGTAAACGCAATTATCAATTACCTCCAATGGTAGCGAAAGACTCGTCGTTTTTGCCTTTCTCGGGTCTGCCAGCTCCAATTCCACGCGTAGATTGCGCTTGGAAGGATTCGAAATAGCAACCTCGGCATTGTAGCTTTGTCCGATCTCGATTGCGGGCAACATCTGATGACCTTGCACGAGCTTAGGCCACACAATGTCTACTGTCGCGTTGAACTCATGCAAGCGTATCTCAGACGTGTTCAGCGTGAACGTGATCATTTGTAAATTGTATTTGAAACGACGAAACATTTCCGTGCGCCGTCGCAGCTCCGCTTCGTCCAGTTCTAAGGAACCAGCAGGCGATGCAACATCGTCCGCGCCATCCGGCAGAATGTAGCATCGCTTCCCGCACACCGTCTTCGGATCGAAATGGATGCGACCGATGTCCGTTACGGCGTTGGCCACTATTTCGGGCAGCCCCTCCTGCGTGTGATACTCGAAAACCAGTCCGGGCACACTCACTGTGATCGAGTTCACTTGCATGCTCTTCACGAAGGTCGAGTGAATTGATATGTCGGCCGAGCATCGTTTGCCCTGTGGAAAAATAATTGCACTTCGTATTAAGAGAAAAATCACCTACAATGTTATGGCAAATGATGTATTACAAAAGATTCAACAAGAGAATTAAAGCATGCTGCGAACGAAATAGGAAGGGCTAAACAGCCTTCTACTATTTTTTCACTTACCGGAAAACACTCTGCGAAATGCATTCGACTTTGATCGACTTCCAAACGTCCCATCACCACCACAAAATTGATGGTGGTCTCGATCGCTTCGTACTCAGTCCATATTAGAAACACACTCGTGAATGATTTCACCGCGAACGATTGCACGGCCAATTGAAAGGCTGCCACTTCGTGCGTCGACACATTCATGCAGAATGCAAACTTTTGCTGCAACGGCACTGCGCCCGTCATCTCCCCGTCATGCGACGACTCATCTTCCGGCAATCGAATGCATCCTAAAAATGTCGCGTGGTAGTACACGCTGCTCGGACTCTTGAAATTCCAGTTGGCGAAAGAGACCGGAATGGGGTTCGGATTGCGAAGCAATATGTACCCGTTGTGCGAGAAGTCTTTGTACTGCACCGCCCCGAAGTTCAGGACGTTGCTTTCAGTGAGCGGCGTCAGATCCAACGGATCCAAGGACGTGTAATGCGTCAGCAGGCCCGAGCAAACAATTATGGGCAGTTCGTATGTGCTGAGGTTGGTGTGGATTTTCAGGCTCGTCTTGAAAGTTGCCGATTCGTTGACAACGGAAATGCTGAACATGTTCACGGTCCCGCTGGGAGGTATGACCCTCGCCTGGAACCCACTTATACGGAAAACACTTGTGTCATTGCTGTCGATTGTCATGTTCACCACTGCAATAGGTGTGCTAAAGCTATTTTGCACTGGAAAGCTGCGTTCGCCCGACTTGTAGCCCTTAGCGCCGGTAATGAAGACAGTCTGATTGGGCGCGAATTCCAAAGATCCTTTGTAAATCTCCGCTCTTACTCCCACGGACAGTTCTACGTATTTTTGCTGGCTTTGGGTCTCCGGACTGGTTTGGGCATATCGCCACATCCGCACCAGCAGCAAGCCGTTCACGCTCAAGTCCTGCGTCGCCAGTTCAGGATGTATGCGGAGCGTGAGATCGGACTTGTCCAGCTCCACCAGTCCGGCGGCGTTCTCAACGCGATACTCCAGGCCTTGGTACGTGTGCTTCCCTGAGTTTATCAAATTTATGTGGAGTATCTTCTCGCTGTCCAGAGTCGTTAGTCGACCGAAGTCCAACACTGGATTGGCAGAGTAGAGTCCGGTGTCTTCACTTATCTCTATCTCAACGGGAATGACTAGGATAGTTTCCTCTTTTTGATCATTGCCGGCCAGCGTTTCCGAAATTTTGATTCGGATGAATGCTGTGTGGTTGCCCGGGTGGCTAGCGTGGAACTTGATCCGGATTATTGGTTTCGCAGTGTGCGAGGGTATCTCCCACAGCGCCTGCGGGCCTTCTTGCCCGCCACTCGGCAGCTCCAATTGAAACTGGCCGCCACTGCTGTAGATCTGAAACGAAATTTCGTTTAGTCAACTTTCAACGACCCGGAAGGAATATTTGCGGCTTTACCTCGAGTATTTGGATTGGACGGGGGTGTGGGTTGTACATATGTATCTCCGGCGATATGGTCGCATTGAAGGGCGCCCTGATGCCCACCAGCGACTTGATCCTGTACGGACACTCCTTTCCCTCGCCCCTCACGGGCAAGCGCGCTTGGCCGAACGACGTGTGGATGAACAGGTCGGTCTGCATGAGGCCGAAGCTGCGCGGCAGGAAGACCACGTTGAACGTGGTGTTGGCGTGCGGCGGGACGACCTTGTCTTCGAAGAACGAGCTGTAGAACTCTTGCGTGTTGCCGCTAATCGAGCTGAGATGGACGCTCTTGTTCGCGTTTTTGTTGACCAGGGTTACAAGGTAGGAGCGAGCAGTCCCCACCGACCACACGCCGAAGTCCACGCTCGACGGATGGAAGGCGATGCTCCGCAGGAACTCCTGATTCGAATGCTCGGACGCCGTGTCCTCGGCCACCATCCCCGCGTTCTTTCCTGCCACCTCTTCGATGCTTTCGATCCCGTGATTATTTTGCATGCTCTTGGCCATGTGACCGCCGATGAAGACCCCCTGCAAGGCCAGCAGCGTCCACAAAACAATCATTTTGCGGATCTATTGTTCGTCACACGTGCTGTGTGTTTTGAGAGGTCGGGCGCACCAGCGCCTCTTTTTCGCGTTTAAAAATACGAGTTTCGGATACCAGTCAACTACGGGCTTTAACAATGCGCGCCAGTCGAGGTTTTCAATTGCTTTTCACTTGCATTTAAGCTATTAATTTACATTCAGCGCGGTTCTCGCGTAACGCAGGCGATCGCGAGGTTAATTTTTGAACGGCAAAAACGGTCGACAGGATGCGCTTCACGCGGAATTCAGGAGGGAAAACATTTTTTCATGAATATTTTTGTGTCAGATCGCGTTCTTTTGACTTTTCCGCGAGTCACACGCACACTAGTGCACACGCTCAATGTGCATTTGATGCTATAAACACACACTGTCCGATGATAAAAGTGCAGCTGTTTGTAGTGCTGCCACCTCTAACTAAAATGACGTGCTAGAACGCAAAATGACATATTCCACGAACGAGAATTAAGAAAGTTATTATAGAAATAACTGTTTATCTGCTACTACTCATTTTTCGGCAAGGTTTTAAAAGCTATCCCGACATGCCCAGAGAATGAATTGAAGGGTTTATATTCTTCTAATGCTAATGACTTTGTGACGAACAAATTCAGCGACACCAAAACAGATAATAGTAGTTTTCTCATACTTTAAGCGAATGATTGGATTGGATGGGTATTTTATTAGTTTTTAAATGTTCAAAGAAGCTTAATTTTATAAGAAAGAACCACAAAAATTTTCGGTTGATTCGAAGTCGATATTATCATAAAATTCCTAACGGCTTAAATTCATGCAATATTGCATCCATACGACCGCGACCGACGGGCCCTAAACCTCTTCATTCCAACTATCGCACGGTACACTTACTACGACAGCCATCCCTGCAATATGTTAGAAAAGAAGCAACAACAAATTAAGGTTATTGTTAAAAAAGCGTGTGCCAAAAGTTTACAGCTTCTAGCAGAAAAATACCCCCTCCGTCATTCTAAATTCAATTTTGACAGCCAGCTGATCCATCTTGACATTTCACGATTCGGTCTCAGACGTAGACGTCGAAATTCGCGCTATCTAAATCAATTCTCAGGAATGCATTTATCTTAAATTCACATTGGAAATGCATCAAGTACCCGGAAAGTCGCAAAAACACTTATAAGCAGCTTTTAGCTGACCAGGGGGCGCTTTGTTTCTTGGTGTCGTTCGTCAAATTTCTGCATTCGAAGCAATACAGGTTGTGTGGCCTCCTCATCCATGGTAATAGCGTCTTATTCGCAAATAAATCAATTGATCTATCGCTTTTGAAAGGCGTCTTCATCTACTTCGCCATGGACGCCAGAGGAAATACGAGAAAAAGCCTCGTCGTGGAGTCTAGAAGGCGACGGGAAGCTACTCGAATTCATGCAAAGAATTTCAGTGGTAAAACAAGGATAATTGCTGGGATAATGTCAGAAACTGATTTACTGATTCGCTTTGCAGAATCTAGACCAGCGAGCAACAAAAACCACTTCAAACATTCACCATCTGGGCTTAGAAGTGAACCGAACTAAAATTGCATTAGAAAATGTGACGAACCAATTGGCCGGACTACAACATTCGCAGTTCGTGGAGAATCGGGTGTACGAGGACGATGAGACGCTCGCGAACGAGTCGGAAGTTCCGGCTGGTGATCAAGAGGATGTAAGTAGCGATTGCTTCTATTTCAACTACCATTTTTTGAAAAAATTGACCCCAAAATGTTGCCACTAATTCGTTCGTATCGCTTGATTCCAATGTATTGCTTGCGTTTAAGTAGTACTGACGATAATAATACAAACATCCGTTATATTTCGCTAGCCAAAAAACAACTACGACCCCATTGAAACACTCACCAAACTACTGAACGACAGCATGACCGTGATCGAGCGCAATTATGAAAAAGTATCAATTGATATCGATGACTCGGACGAAGAGGATGACTCGCCAAAAAGGTAAAAATGATTGAATCTTACTCGACTCGAAAAACCCTTTTCTAATAATCATTAACACACACACATACACGCAACAATAGCATTATTTATCGACCGAAAGACCCCTACGAACAACACCCCTTGCCGTATATCATCGGCTCGAAAGAATGGACGGAGAAATGGCACATTGGCATTTGTGATTCCGACGAAGACTTTTCGGGCGAAGAAAAGGCGGACGAGTATTCCGACTCGTCGGATAGTGCGTCAATGTCAACATCATTGCCCAGCAATGCTCCTACCATATCCGAGTCGGAATTTTCGGCGTGGGGATTGCAACAGAACGCGACCGAAGCCCAAGTGAAACGACGAGGTACATCGTATGGGTCGTCTGAGGAGGACTTATCAGCGGCTACGAAGGAATCACTCGATAAGAAGAGGTATCATGCCAACAATCGAGCGGAACCACTGCCATATAATCTGCCAATGGGGCCAAATGGCGACTCGCCTGCCAGTCAATACTATATCCATCAGCCGAAACAGAAAGACGGCGGACTATTTAACGAGAGTAGCGACGAGAGCACCGACAGTGAGCTGTATAATGTGAAAGGCAACGCTGAGAGAACTGTTCCGTATCCCGCCATGCGAAGGGACAATGTAATATCGCACATTTTCAGCGACGAACCACCACCAGATGTGGATGTTGTCGACAAGCAGACAAACCGTGCAGTGGACTTGTTTTGTGAAAGTGAAGATGAAGTAGTTTCAACTAAAAAATCACCTGAGTTTGTTGGTAAGAAAGAAGCGTCACCACCAATTGCGGCAAACAAGACACGTAAAAAAACGGTGAACTTGTTCGATGATGATGATTTTGATTCGTTTATGAAAGAACTGAACACCAAGACTCAAGAGAAGGCATTGGAAGTGGTGGAGAAACCAACTAGAAACTTATTTGACGAAAGCAGTGGTGAAGAGGATGTGTCCACACTAAAAAAGAATATCAAAAGTGAACCTACTAGCAATAAAAAATTGAGTGAGACAGTAGAAAGCTATGCAGATATAGCAGCAGTATCAAAAAAGAGTGAGAACACAATTGTTGAGACTGATAACACTATGAAAGATTCAGAGAAATCGAGGCCTTTGGCAGCTCCCAGAAAAACATTGTTCACGAACCTGTTTAGCGATGAACCGCCAGATGATGATTTCGATAGTTTATTTAGCGATGGAAAGGATGCAAAAAAGAAAGAATCTCATGTGATCGTAAAGAAAAGTGTGCAGAATATTTTTGACGATTTCGATGACGAGCCTTCGCTGACTATAGAAAATACTCAAAAAGCAATAGAACATAGCCCTGTCAAAGCGAATACTGGAGTCGTAAAGAAGTCAATGGCAAAGCAGCCGACCGAGTCAAAACTGAAATATTCAAATCTGTTTGGCGACGAATCGGATGACGAATCGGGTGATTTGTTCGATCAAATAGTGTCAGTATCTTCCGGCGTAGGTAAAAATGAACCTAAAACTGTAAACACGGAAACCAATTCTTCAGACGACATTGAAAAGCCTTTTAAAATTGCGTCAAAAACATCTTTGGATAGCCAGAGCAAAGTTTATCAGCAAGAAGAGCTGAAAATTGCGAAGGAACCCAGGCTGAAATTAGAATTAGATGATGTCGCTGAGATTTCAGAAAACACTTCCCCCAGTTTAGACTACCATTCATCAAAAACACAACTTGAGAATGCAATTTGTGCGGAAGGCAAATCATCTGAGCTTCCTCCATCACTGAAGAACAAACTTAACTTGTTTGACGATAACGATGAGACAACAGATTTATTTGCTCGAAATCCATTCTCTTTGCGTGATACTAATACAACAAGGACAATAAATGAGTCTGCGGCAATAGTGAATAGAGAGTCAGAGGTAAACAGCGAAGCGGCGGGAGGAAGAACAGAAGAAATGAATCAAATTGATCAAACACTTGAGGTGGGCTTGGAAAATGACGATAAAGTCGTTATCGAGAATCAAGCTTCGTTAACAAGGACCATTGAAGAAATAATGCAAAACGAAGAGCTCAGTGATGATCCATTTTCTGCAAATATTCCTCCTGTAGAACGAATTGATCCATCAGGAACGCTTCAGTACAAATCAATTGGGCCTCCCGATGGCAATTCTGCTCCAAGCGCTAGTCTTGAAGACTTCAATCGAGCACCGAACTTTGAAAACATTTTGAATAAAGACGATAATCAGAATTGTAGTGAAGTTTCTGTTTCATCGTCGGAAAATCGAATGTTTAACAACGAATCGAATTATACCACGTCAGATATCAATGAGTCTTTCAGTGAGAATCAAAACTACCCCATTTCCACGTCTTCTTCGAAGAGTAGTCAAATCTTTTCCACAATATTATTTAGTGAAGTTCCACCAAACGATGATGAACACCTATTCGAAACATCTGCGAAAGAGCCTCCACCAATTGAAAACGACATGGATTCTGAGGACTTTCTTAGCCAGAGTATGGAAGCATCATCAAGTGCCTTAAGTTATAATCCGATGAGTTTATTCCACGACATTCCACCCGACGATGATTTCGATGCAGTTCCGCAAGACGGGAAAAAACTGCACAGCATATTCTATGATGACTTCTCGGAAACGATAATCGCACCGCAAATCGATTCAAAGCCGAAAACCCTATCCAGTTTTATTTTTGACGATGAACCCCCGCCCGATAGTTTCCAAGAAGAATCGTCGTCCTTATTCGCGGCGACTGACCAGCAGCAAACCCATCGAAAGACAACTGAGGCCAACTCGATAACAGATCAATCCAATGCGAAACAAACACTCGATTCGGATGGTCAAGTAGCATCTATCATTGATCGCATGCAAAAGGGTAATAGTGGCGAACCGATTGCCAGTGTCCCTGTAAAAGCGAGCCCGTCACCGAAAAAGTTGAACGTGAATTTAAATATTAATGTTTCGGCGTTGCTACCTGGTGCTAAGCGTGCGATACCAAAAGTAATTGATACTGGAAAAAATGAAGAAGAGAAGAAGGAAGAAGCGTTAGTTGATGACGAGCCTGAAGATAGACATGCGAAGATGGTTGAATCGGAATCCGATCCAAATATGCTGTATAGTTTGAACAAAAGTCGAGCGAAAATTCAGGTGAAACGAAGACCGTCAACGAGAAAAGCTAGACAAGATAACTATCGTCGTTCGTTGCTTGAAACGAACGATGGAAATGCTGGTGATAATGATATACGCGACGAACAAGCCGTAACCACAAAGTCTTCATTGGGGGTTGACAACGATGCAGTCTTTCATAGCAGCAAAAATTCCACATCTTTAAATAATTCTAAATTGGAAGCTAGATCTAGTAAAACCTTCGGGGAAGCACATCAAACAAATCGTCATAACCTATTCGATTCTGAAACAGTATCATCCAGGATAGCATTTGAGGAAGCACCTCCTTCGGATATTTTGCCGCCACCGGTGCTTGTGCCGAACAAGACAGCAGGTTCTACCTTATTTTTTGAGGAAGATAATGATGATGTTGGTGATTTAGTTATAACGGCCCCCTCGAAGCCAGCAATAGAGGTTGCTGAAGTCAAACCCACAAAACGGAGTGAAGCTGTAAATGTATTAAAACCAAATAAAAACAAGTCGGGTATCAAATTGTTTGGTGATGATAGTGATGACGACGATTTGTTCAGATATCCTTCAAAAACTGATGAACGGGCACCGCCCAAGCAGTTAGCGCAACAGGAAAATACGAAAAACAATCCGCAAGAACTTTCCAACGTGAAAAAATCGATTTTTGGAAGTGACGATGAAGATGACGATCTGTTTGGTAGTGGATCTATTTCAGAATCATCGGCGCCAAAGACTGTTGTCCTGCCAACCAGACTCGACACGAAGAATATGAATCCGAGTCGGTTGTTTGATGACGAGGGAGAAAACGACGACGACGATTTGTTTGGCGGTGGTGGTGGTGATAGCAAAAGCAAAAGTAAGTTTTTAATTAAATATTAAATAGTTTCCATGAGCTTCCACTATTTTCCCCTCAATAATGTCTTCAGAAAAATTTGATGCAGCTTTTATTATTATTATGCACATTTATTTTTTAGTTAAAAACTAAGATGTCGCTTAATTTAATGTGATTTAAATTGTTTCTATTGCATAGGAATTATTGCGCAACCAACATCAAAAACGAGCGAACCAAAAAAGGTAGCAACAGTTCAATCGACTTCCAGTGGCAAAAGTGATTTGAAAGATCCGCTAGCGGATCTTTTTGAAAATTTATCACCCTAAAAATGTGTGCTTTCAATTTCTTTTCGTGCTATCATTTTCTAGTTGCAATTGTCTTTTGGAATTTAATGTGCTCTATAGTTACTCGCGAGTGATATGTGTGTTAATCAAAATTGAATTATAGTTCTAGTGTGAACTACATACTCAACTTGATGAGAAAAATTTATCGAAAAGCAATATCATAACAAATTGAAATTGAAATATAAGTGAAATCAAAACAAAATAAATTATTATAGAAACATGTTATTGAAAACTATTACCGAATGAATTTAATGAGTTAAAAATGTGTGAAGCTTTTTTTATTGAACATGGAAAATTAGTGAATTGTTTATTTGCAACAGATCAAACGAAATCAACCGCCACAAAATATATTCCGTTGGACTTGTTATGTATCGATTGCAATTACATACGATAGGTATGTAGTCTCGATAAAAACTTGCTTTCATTTTGCATTCTATCATATTAGGTGGACAACATTGCTTTCGCGGTTTTTCTCCCGAAATTAAAGCTGTATTGTCAAAAAGTACTAACAGATATATTATTCAAAGTATTGTCCATCACTTGCGACAACTTTCGCCCATCTCTCCGGCCATTTTCGGATCCCATCTCGAAAGAAGGAGGCGTCTTTTGACGCGATCCATGATTGTATCCATTTTCTTACTTCCTCGTACGAAGGAAAATGCTGATCAGCCAGGCTGTGCGTCATCAAACGAAACAGATAGTAGTCGGAAGGAGCAACGTCTGGGGAGTACGGCGGGGTTTTGAGTCTTTCTCAGTACTGTGGCCGTTTTCCCATCAATGTACGTTTCAAACGTATCAATTGTGTTCGGTACCGATCTCCTGTGATAGTTTCACTCGGTTTTAGCAACTCGAAGTATATCACACCGAGCTAGTCCCACATACATTTTGAATCAAGGAATCATTCAAAAATGAAAACAACTTTCACTAATACAACAATGTCGATACATTACCAGATGTCCAAAATTACTTTTGACACGTACGTACCGACCGTAGCTTACCGATACAGCCATCTATCGGGAAACCGCGAAAGCAAAGTTGTTTCTATTTATCACAACACGTAGAATAGAGATCAATTTGAAAATTTTATTTAATAGTATATATTTAGTATACTCAAAGTTGAAGTCAAACTTACTTGTTTCACTATTAGAGTAAATTCAAAGTTTTTACTGAAAAGTCGATCGAACTATTCTTTTAAATGACCAAATCAACACTTAAAACTGTAAATTCGTTATGTTGTTGCAAAGTTTGAACCTGAATGCACACTTTTGGATTCAAAGCAATCAACCAGATGAGAAACTACGCGAAGTAAAGAGAATTTCGCTGTTGGAAGTCAAAGTGTCGAAGAGAAATTCCCAAATTTGTGAATTCCTAGACGTGCACAAGAATGAAACTTGGCTACGACTTACATATGGCGTATTGCTCCACGAAAGATTGAACTCACATCCATATACGATTCAATTGATTCAAGAATTATAGCCAGCGAACTAGGAATTCAGTCATACTAAAAACTCATATAGCCTCACAAAATCTGTGCTTTATTCAATGTTGCATTTGATCGTTACTTAGATACATAAAAAAAGTTTAATGTGTATAAGTTTACAGGCTTTTAATTTGACGACTTAACGCGACAGTGATGTTAGTAGGTGGAATTAATAAGAACAATATGATAATTTCACGGAAAGACTTAAAAATAAATTAAAGAAATTCCCCCTAAGTTGAAAGAGAAGAAAGGGTTAGAAGCCCACCTTTTTTAAAGAAATTTTACAAAGTCATGAGTATTTTCGATGGAAGAATGGTGGCTCCTTATCGTTCACAATGACAATGAGAAGACGATACTCCATCACACAACACAGTTTAGTTTCCAACAACAACCTATTTAATGCTCTTATAGCCTAGATATTCGCGCACATTATTTGGACACATAACATTCTTCCCGAGAAATACAACCGTGGACATTGGATGCAGGAACTCAGCCGAGAACTCCTTCGCCTTCCACCCGAAAAATCCGTTGGGACGAACTCGATTCGCTTTGATCTCGAACGGTAGCAGATTCACCCCCACCTGATTGATTTTCGAGAATTGTACCCGAAAATACTGGCCATCGGTCGCCTTGATCCAATAGAGGCCATCGGAATCGCTGAACGGTTTCACCTGGGCTTTCTTCAGCGACGCCGAACGTTCCAAATCGTCCGAGTTGAAACTGATATCGATTTCATAGGCGTCCGGCGACAATTGTCCTGTTTCGATGGCACTCTTCAGTACGGCATTGTCTAACCAGTAACGGATGCCAACATTCTCGAACTCGTCCAAGACGTGATGGAAGGTAGTCTTCATTTTGTCCACACAACAAGGAGGTGTGTGCTTGTTCAGGTAGATATAGAATGGTTTCATATTGTAGACAGGACCTATGCAGGATTTCGTTGTTCGCTCGCATCCTATTAAATCGATTTCAGTTGCGAGTGGAAGCGAAAAGTTGGACGATGAGAATTGAGTGTCGAGGACTAGATTATGCTGCGGGCTATAGTTGTTGTCCTTGGTCTCGGATTTAGGATTGATCTTGTGTGATCGGCGAATGATTCGCTTGATTTGTAGCTTGCGATACATATCCCGGAATTGACGACGTCTGACCTCCATCCGACGTTGTTTTGTGTGATAGGATGTGAATAGTCGTTTACCATCTTGAAGCGGATACGGGAAGACGATTTTCTGAAAATGGAAAATATTTTAAAAGAGGAACAGTTCAGAGCCATTTCTAAATGATTGGAACACTAAATTACTTTACGGAAATGTAGAAAATTTCCAAAAGTGAATGAATTGTTTGCGTAGTGGTGGGTGAGGCAGGAACATGATATTGTTGATTTGACTTGTGATGTAAGAGAGGATAAGCAAACTTTATTTGCTTGGCTAGCACGTGTTCGCTTATTCACTGTTACACCACAAGTCAAATCAACAATATCATGTTCCTGCCTCGTTCCACCATTGAAAATAGCTCACGACGATCCGAAGATATCCTGGAAATTCACGAGCCAAATCAACATTTACATGACTAAGCGAGATGCACACAGATACGGTTTCCGAACTCGGAGCCGATCGTGCAAATGTTCACTGTTTTCTACGTATCGATACCCAACCACACAGGAGCGACTAGTAAGACGTATTTCGCGAGTTAAATTCATCCGATATCCCACCAAGTGCGACAGCACCAGAAGATCTCGCTACCATGCAATGCGATGCCTGCAGTATCGCACTTTCAAACCAAATGTCCCACCCTCAGGTGAGATAAGCATACCTCGCATAGAAATTCGCATTCAAAATCTAACCCATTCGCGGCATAAAAGGAAAAAAAACTTTGTCCGAGAAGACCACACTTTGTATAGCATTTACATAGGGGGCAGACCTGAAAAATGACCATACTTCCGTATTGCTTATCTTTACGCACACCTGAATAAAAAGATGGGAAAGCATGGTCGTTACTACTATGATATTTTAAAGCTCTGTCTTGACTATCAAACAATAGCTTTGAATGCTTTGGAACTTCAGAAGGATTATAACTTTCAAGTTGTCAACGAATTTTCAGGCAGAAGGATTATTCCTAAGTTTGCTTTGCTGCTATATACTATACATTTATAGTTCTTGGATGCGCAGAAATCTGAGAAGCTTATTCCAGAGCAAAGAAAAATAAATTTCTGGCCAGTTAACGTAGTCAGAAAAAATTTAACCGTTAATTCATAATGGATGATGAAGTTCAGATGACTTACCTTGATCCCCGCCAATTTCGCTTGAACATAAAACATCTCTGGAAACGGTGACGACATTGCATCCGGCATCTCGCGTAGTACGGACACATCCACCATTATCGCGTGCTTCTGTAAATACTGAGAATGGAAACGAAACTGGTTTATTCCGGTTGCATGTGATCAATTTGATATCCAGTCATTACCAAATCACAAGGACTACTTCCATTCATCGCTATATATTCTATCGTCCAATTGGCCAAGTCCAAATTCATTTGACAACAACTGCTAAAGGATTTTATGTTACCCAAAAACGGTACTATCACAATCTTTCTGGCGCCGCTAGACGTCCGTTCATCACCTGGCCCCGCCTCACTATTCATTTCTTTAAGAACCTTCTGCAGCAGACTCTTTCCGCTAAGCCGCACACTGTCCGGCATGAAGAGGACATATTTGGTCTTGATATCATGCAAAGGCAACATTTCCTTGGCGGTCTTGCTGACATCAAACCCAAGATGATAGATCCTGATTGAATTCTCGTTGCTTGCATTGCTAGTGTAGGCGATTGGCGGATACGGGACACTATCGTGCACTACCATAACAGGAATGCTGGGCACAACTTCCAGGATGTTGTCAATTGATGCCTTGATGTCATTCTCGAATGTGAAGAAGTTGCGGAATATGATAGTGATGGACTTGCGAATGTGTTTGTTAGCTGTCTTCACCTTATCCTTGACGGCAATCTTGAGCTTCTCGGTGACGGGGCTTATCGGTTCTCGAACATCCAATACCGATTTCCATAGAATCGACCGCCACGAGTAATAAAACAACACAAGATTGCCTACAACTATCAAAAGGACAATCAGTTTTGTGTGTTTTAGGCGCATCGTTTTTTATCCTCTATTTGCTGTTGTTGTTACAAGAGGCTACTGTCCTTAAAGCCATATCCATAGTTAGAAGCAACTGATGTACGCAGTAGATTTGTATGAACAAAAGTTTCGCATAGTTTGTGCTGGATACGGTGTGAAGTTTTGCAAACAGGACAATTTATACTATCTACTAAGGATTTTGGTTATCTAAACGAACTAATACAGTTAATAGATGGAATCACGATTGAGACTAAGGTTACAGGATGACAATCACATACCGCTTACCGATGTATGTAATCAAACATCGACCGTAGTGTGGTAACTTGTGACAAAGATGGGAGGGAAGTCTCTGACACTAGACATTCGGAAAGGAAGAAATTGTTGTCCTGTTTAGGTGGCGCGCGAGCGCAGTAGATGCATATGTGGATGATGGAAATGGTAGCGTGCCAACTGTGCCAATGTCGTGTGGAAGCGAGTTGAGTTAATTTAAACTGATCCGTTTTTTTCTTATCCTTGTTTGATTATCATTCGACCGGCAGTTTACTATGGAGAGTCGCTAGTTAAAACACTCTATGAAAAAATCGACATCGTGTTTGCAAAGCATACTATTTTATTTTGTAAATATTATACTTGCCATCAAAGAAAGTGTATAAAAAGTGTCCTTAAACTAATGCATTCACATATCTCTTATACCTCATTTAAATCTAATTTTGATTCGAATTTAGCCATTTATCACACCGCAACTGAACAATATCAAAAAGAGTTTTACATGCTAATTGTTAGGCCATATGAGTGGCATAGAACCTTTTGATTAAGATTACAGGCGCCTGAGGTACACAAACGCTGACGAGGAATAGTATTGGTCCGCAAGCAACGACTGTTCCCAGCCAAAGTGTTAGATGCACTAGCAACGGTAGTTCTCCAGCCAAAACCATATTATATTCTTCCTAGACATCTACGTGCAAAGATGATGATGCATGAATTGGAGTAGAGTTCAAATGAAAGAGCCAACTTCCCGGTCCAAGTGGTGGTGGATCCTGCATTGGACGCCGTTGTGAGGGCGGGTTTAGTTACGATCGCCACCTGCAATGGGAAAGCACAAATGTTAGAACTACTGAAACCAATTGGTCGGAAGAAAATGTATCTTTACGTGGCTAGCTTCTGCGATCAACTGAAGCTAGCGCTGGATTCTAGAACAATTATTCATCTTCGAGCCGAACAACCTTGAAATTTCCGAAGTATGATTTTGAATTGAATCACTACGACAGCTTCAAAGCTGGCGGCAGTGACTGCGGAAAACCATTCAATTTCGCCGCAACTAACTAAGATGCGAAACAAAACAAAGATGCGAAAGTAGATAGATACAAAGCACACCTCACTTCACACCGTCGCATCGTCAGAACGGCTCAGGTAGACCAGAACCTTGTTGGCAGGTGAGCTCGTGCCGTCCAGTCCAGTTAGACGTGTAATTCTATCAAGCGATCTCGCAAGATCCATTTGCTGGTCGGTCCACTCCATCTTGACTATGTATGTTCACCGTATCGTCGACTGGGGTTGCTGGACCACCGCGTGGCCGTTAGTCGCGAAGAGTGAAGGTCAACTTGTTTCATTGATCATATTTACAGTGGGAACGATGAAAGCCAACGATCTAATTAAAATCTAGATATTGCTTATAGTGCCGCACTTTTGCATATTCGAATGAGTTATAGTTGGTCGCGATCAGACCGCAAAAAAGCAAACAAACAAAACGAGATTTTCATCAATGCGTGTTAATATGAACATGGCGTTTATTTAATGTTGTCGCCAAATGCCAAGGACTTGTTGAGAAAACCGTTGTTAGGTACTTTCTTTTCCTTAGATAGGTTCAAAAGAATTCGCTATCCGTTCAAAATATCCTTTTGAAAAGTGATGCTACGAATTGACTAAAAATCAAAATAAATTGTTTTTAAATCCGTTCGAGCGGAAGACAATAGGCTTATAATTGTAGTCAAATAAAAAAGTTACCCCTTGATGCCGGATACAAAATAAGGAAAACAAGTTACCAAACAACCCGGAAGAAATGGATTTGATAAATTTGTTGCTCAAAAAAAAAATGCAACGAGTTAGAAATAGCAGCGTTTGGTGGTTCTCCCTCCTAGCCACGAATTGATATCCTCAAAAGAACTACTTATGTTTTCAATAAAAGGATCATGCAGATCATAATTCTTGTATCAATTGAATTTTGTATGTATGTACTCAATCTAAGTTCTCCCGTAAAATACACAACGGAGACGGGGTTAATTTCATGGCAATGAATCTACCAATTTGGGCCTTGTTAAATATTTTGATTTACGGCACCAATATTCTCTTCATTTTTCGAAATTTTTGGTCGCTGTGTATCCAAATGTGTGCTTTAAACTCAAACTAAAGAACAAACGACGACCTAACTGTTCTGCGAGTTTATTCAATCAAACAGAAGTTCCGTGAAGTGCACAATAGGTTTGCACAACATAAACTCTCGTGAAAATAAAAGTTTTAGATTTTTTTTAAGCTTCGAACAGAATGTCTCTACCGTAACTACCTATTGAGGTGATTTAAAGCCACGGGCATTTTCGTCCGCGGGTATGTTTTAGGTGACAACCACGCACCCTCGATTCGCCCTCGATTTCGGCACCGGGTTGCTACGTAATTCTACATCGAGCCCCCAGAGCACAGTATATGTAAGAACCAGTAGTTAATCGGTCACATGAAAGCACACTATCAAGTGCAGTCCGCGGTTCTACAAGACAAAATCATATGTTATCCTTTATATATCATATGTTTGCTGTCATTCATGATAAAATGGCAGTTATTTACTGATCGGGACACTGACAGACCTCGTATATGTACGTTTAATATTACGCGTGAAAAAATCCATATAAACTTCGTTTTATTGAATTAAATTGACGGAACGGAACGTCTTTCGCTTTTAACAAATCGATTTAGAAAAAATCAAAAATAACTGAAAAAACGTTTCATGTGTTGAAGTGAAAGATAAAGTCCGCGAAAGTGCTTATCCTCTGCAAATCTGGCAGTGCTTGGAAAACGTTAATTTTTACAAGCATTTCTTGGAAGGAAATTTGATGTTTGAAGGCGTCAATTGCATACTGGGTCTTACATATACTGTGTCCCAGAGATGCTGCAGAAGTATCCATGCTTGGAAGCATAACGGCTTCAAAGCGGGCTCTACCCGCTATATGAGTGTATACCACAGCCATCACGTTCGCACCCCCTAAGCACCGAACAAGTGAATTCGGTTGCATCGTTTAATTCGTTAAACACTACAGACTAAAAATATGAGGAAGGCTTGGCACTTTTGAAAAAAAAACATGGCCGCCATTGACTTTCAAACAGTTATCATCTCTTTCGAAAACTTCCGATGTATTTCTTTGCAGAGACCATTTTTTTTTAATTTTATGTACTTTTTCTTGATTAGAGCCAGATTATATGAAGTAAGATTACTTTTGGAAGTCAATAGATCAATGAATTATTTAAGCAGGAGTATCCACTATATCCTCATTTAATAGGATACATTTATTTAATAGTTTTCACTATCAAGAGCGTGTCGTATCGTGGCCAATCCAATAAAGACATACCATTCATTTCACCAACATATCAACATTATCATTATTTATCATAAAGAATTCGCGAATAGAAGATGAATCAAGATATATGTATGCATGTAAAAAATAGGTCCATACTTACATTATATAAAAATATGCATCGCGATCTATCCGTGGTCGCTTGGCATCCGTGGAATTTGCCCTTCCATTCGAAGGATCGTTACTGTTCTGGTTGTGATTGCCAAACGCTCCGAACGTACTCCCTCTTGGATCCTGGCCATGTTTGTCACTGTTGATCGGTTGATGTTGATGGCTACCCAAACTACCCTTTCGCAATGGTCCCAAGAACGCTTTCAAATTGTCCATAGTGTCGGGCGGGTGTGACTCCACTAAGCGAGCCGCGCTGATTGCTCGTGGCTTTTATAGACCTGTACAATAACAAAAATTTTAAAAATAAATACAAAATAAGCGTGAATTCGGTCTTATCAACAATTAGCGACAATCGCTAAGGAGTGAAAAAATAAGATTAGAAAAAGAAACGACGCAACATGTTTTAGAGCTTTCCGTGTTGTCGTACGAGAACCCACCCATCGAGAGATGCGGAATGTGAGCTTCAGGTCTGGCGACATTTAAAAAAAAAATAATATTGGCAGGGGGTCGACAGAACGCGATGGCGAGCCAGGGGGGTCAACCCATCACACCAACATGACTGAATAAAAAATTATCTTGAGCTTTTCAATTGGCCGCTGATAAGTCTGCGCCCCTAGAAACTTGTGTCGAAAGTATCTAAATAAAAGTATCTAGCTCAGAATATCAGCTGAGGAAGATACTGAGATATCGACGCGGCGGATAGCAACAAACGATCGATTTTATAAGATTATTGTGCCGCAAATAAAATGAATGAGCTGTTCAGATAAACATGCCAAAACAACTTATAAAAAGAATTTATGAAATTCAAAGATTGCAGCCTGTTGCCCTCGGGGGTAAAGTACTCGTAAACAATGATTAGACAGTGAGATTTCCGTTTTGATTGTAATTAATTTTAATATTGCACAAAGCGCATTTGTAAATTTTTGCGACACTACTTCAACACTATCATTTGTGATTATATTTAAATTTGATCTTTCAGATGATCTAAAAATGATTTGAATGCGTCGTTCTAGAAAAGTCTGTAGTGGCTCATGTAATACTTTGTGTATATTTGAACCTTGGGAAAAATCAAAAAAAAAAAACAGATAAGTGGAATACTTTTTTTGATATAACTGAAATATTGCAACATCACTAACATGGGAAATACAGTCCCTGTACATTTATAACAACAAAAAGGACGTACATATTTCATAGACTCGGGAAATGTGTTGACTATCATAGAGTTACCGTCAACTGGGGTGAAATTGTGCCTATAGGGGTAAGATTGTGTCACCGGAACTTTTTTCACATATTTCAACTTGGCGCATTTTACTTGCGTGCAATCCACACCATCTCATTTCTCCTGAACAGCATATATAGCAATGCAAGGACAAGAACAAAAATTAGTGCAACGAAATCTGCCGATCAGAACACTCGTGTTTTCTTGTGAAGTGTCATTGTTTGTAAAATAAGGGTTGTTGACGAAAATCGGTTGAAAACTGGGATTTGAAGGTATGTTATTTTGATGGCTAATAAAGTCGACTTTTGAAGTAGAAAGCATTCTAAACTCTCAATGAACCGGCTTAAGAGTTACGGTCATATATATATATATATATATATATATATATATATATCCAAGTAAAACCTTGAGATGACTTTGTGCCACCAAGCACTGTATTTCAAAAACTAATTATCCGATCCTTCGGAAATTTTTCACACTTACTTTATATATAAATTACGAGGTAACAACGTTGAGGTTTTGTATTTTTTATTGTTATAATTTATTTTAAAGCAACAAATTCGCCGATTTTTATCAATAAATTCTAATAAATTCAAAAAAAATCCATCTATTTTTACATCTAAAAATTGAAATCCCATAAAATAAAACAAAACAACTTGACGTTGTTACCTCGAAAAACTCATAAACTAACAAAAATTTTGTTTTTGTTTTTAGCCAACAGATGGTCCAGTAATGCGTTATGATGATCACCACAAAGCAATTATTTTGGGTGTATACGAAGATTCGCTGTCAGTGGCTCAATTCACAATATTTTTTCACAAAAATGTAACAGAAGACTCTTGAAATGTTGCACTATTATGTCCTTAACTTATAAATAAATGTATGTTTACCATAAAAATAACTCTTAAAAATGTGTTTAAAATATTGAAAACTAAAACCCTCTAGGGGGCCTGAATATCCTTAACGTCTTCTACTTATGTGCCAAACCATCCAGGTCTGAGAGGACGAAGTCGTGCCTCCTCCTTGCTAGAGACCAAATCTTTCAAGTCTGCAACGAGATCCTTCTTTAAAAAATTATATCATAAATTTGAAGATTTTAATGATTTGAATCTGTAACCGTTGGGCGATTTTTTCTATCACGTCTAGATTTTTTGTAAGGTTATTTTTTTCAAAATATCATAAATTTAGATATTTTTGGATTTGTTTTATGCGTCAACATTATAAACAGTGTATATACATATAAAATAGGTTTTAGCGAGTCTTAAGAGAATGAAGGAAAGTACCGAAAGTGATTTTTATGGTAGGTCATATGCATTTGCGCAGTATTCACTGTGACTTTACAGCAGTTAGTTGAAAACTTGTCTTTTAATTGTTTACGTTCGATATCAAATATTTTGGTAAGTTTTGCACAAAGTTTATATTCTATATATTTTTATAATGTATATTATGTGTAGTTAATGTATTTTTCTATGAACAGAGCCAATGAATATATAATAGAAATTTGAAAATTGTTCTAAAATAAATTTAATTTAATTTTAGGTTATAAAATGCCGCGAACATGTAAGAATTCTGCAGACTGTTTTTGCTACATTTGTGGTGATTCTACTCTAAAACACAGTGAAATCCAATAATAAACCTTGTTAAAAAAGCTTATCAGCTTTATTTTGAATTTTTGGATAAGAGGCATAAAAGTTGGTTACCAAAAATATGCTGTAACAGTTGCTCAAGAACATTGAGAGGTTGGCTTAAAGAAAATCACAAATCTATGCCGTTTACTATGCCAATGTTTTGAAGTGAACCTCAGAATTATGAAAATGATTGGTACTTCTGCACGACTTCAACACGAGGATTCTCGAAAAAAATAAAAATAAGATTCCGAACAAAATGTCGGTGCCGTATCAGATGAGCATGGTGAAAGGTTTCATCAGGATATTATGTACATTGAAAGACGCTACAATGGAAAATGGTCAGTAGCAATGCTTGCTGATTTCTGTTGGTCGATTCACCGAGAAACTTCGATAGAAACGATGAAAAAAACTACAAAATAATTCGAATTTTATCACCACAATGAGATAAATTTACTGATATTTTTATGACTTGTGACTGTAAAAATAGCATTTTTCACTGTAAAACTCAAACCGTAATATTTTTTCACTTTTTTGTAATTGTTGTTACTTCAATAATATCGTTTTTTAATTAAATGTTTATAATATTTAAAATCGCGCTGTATTTTGCATGTTAATTTTCGTGTTTAGAGCATCAAATATAATGATATACCGCATGAAAACAATGAGAATTTTTTTTTACAGACCAGTGTAATTAAACTATTCACAGCCTAAAACCCTCGTGAAATAACACGCAAGCACAGCTAGTTAATAAATAATGATATGCATTCAACAGCATCTTTTTTGTTTAGGTCAGAATTTAATCTCTACATATTTGATGAGCTAGAATTTAGTATTCGGATTTTTTTCCGCATTTTTTTATGATGTAAATTTCTTCGTTGGCTATTTGTTTTTTTTTTTCAAACACACCGTAAGTTTATTCTGAATGTAAATAGTGAAAGTACAGTATGTATTACTAATCCATGCACTGTTTCTCTCCTTTTTTATTTAGCAGTACATATTGTATATTATTTTTCATTCGAATTGGACTGTTCCACAAACTAAAAAGAAGGAAGTCCCACCCGGTTGAAAATATCTATGTAGGTGATACAGATGTACAAGATCCCATGATCCACTTCCGTATTCAAGTCCATTTCTCTGAATTTTTGGCATCGCCCAAACCGATTTGCTACTTAAAATTCCTTCATAAATAGCTGCCGTAGGCAAAACGCTACGGTGGGCATAGAAAAACCATTTTCCCACTGCGCCGATTTGTTTACAGCTCACATGCATATGTACATACATATGTGTATATGCGATGAACAGCCCAACAGGTAACGAAACAGTCGCGTAACAATGCTCTGGTTTACCTTGAAATTTAAACAACGAAATATCTAATAATGGTAAACCTTGTCGTCTCCACGTTCTGCAGTTTTTGATGCTCGGACGAGGCACAGCGTGCCAAGCCTGAACAGATTTGCGCTGCTTAAATGTTGAGCTTCGGCAAACAGAGCGAACGATCTGTTGGTAAACAATGGCAAAGTCTTGTCGTCACCACGCACCTATGTATTATATATGAAAAGATCTTTGTATCTTTTTCGCGACAGGTAAATATCTGCTGGTGCCAAGCTGCACGGCGTCGGCGAATCTGGTCGAGAAATCGAAAACAGAAAGTGTGTGCTTCCGTTTAAGTAGGCAACATTTGCATATCACGCTCATAAGGACGCACTTAAATAGACTCAATGTTGATACAAAGAATACCATCTTTTGTGCAATGGCAGAGGAACAAACGACCAAAGGTATATGAACTCGCACAATATTGCGCGACATTCCACCCCTCGCGGACATATTGAAATCAATTAAAGCTCGAGCTGAACTGTGCACTCATATCAGCTGCGCACTAAACTAGCTTTCGTTTAGTTAATGCCGATTTCGGTCGACCCAGCCAGCAACAACCAGCAAACCAGTTCTGAATTTCTAATAAAATATCAGCTGGTTATGCAAATGTCGACCGGTTCTGCAGCCGATAAGGACGCCCGCTTCTAGATGGCTCAACAACAAGATCCAACTGGTTCTAGACGCACTTTCACTTCCAGCAACCCACGCGCGAACACACCCCTTAATAAACGGTAGTACACACCTCTAAACAGGCTCACGTCACGATAAAAAAACAATCACTTGTTTCTGCCTAATTTATTTAGAATGCAACAGATGGCGTCCTAATTCTTTGTTTAGTTAATTTTTAACAACACTCAAAATGTCGGTCAAAACTAAAGACTCGCGACCAAATCACGTTTGGGACGCGCTACTGACGCTTCTTGCAATCGGACTGAACTTTTATAAGATTTTCCGAAAGCTTTGCAAACATTGCAGACGCAACGGGACGTTGACGCGTACGAAGTAAACGGTTCGTGTCGTACGGCTGGCGGCGTATAAAGTTCGCGTCCATACATAATTGCGGTGTTAAACTTGATATGGAGGACGCGGTTGGCTGGCGTGATGTGGACTTTGGTCACGAGGCGTTGACAGCAATTTGTGGTTGCTTTGAACAGACTGATTGAGGTTGTTAATTATTTTCAGTTGGTTTTCCTAAATATGCAATATGGACTGTTGAAGTCAACTGCATCATCCTAATCAATAATTTACGCACTAACCCACATCGAAGCTTGGTCTCCTGAATACGTTGCCAACAGCTTTTTCGGTCCAATTATCCACATATGATGCTTTCGTCAAATCGATCAGTCGCGGATATAACAACGGACCACCTTGCAACTGCTGTGGAGGAATACCAGTGAATTCACAATGTTGCCGATGATCATTAAGTAGCACCAAATCCTCCACATGATAAACGGACAGAGTTTCAATTGTTGCGAACGTCAACGAACCGCTAAAGTCAGATCCTCTTAAAAAAAATTCATTTACAGTTATTGTAAACCAAGCGAAATCCCTGCTTGATGATTGGACTATCTCGTGTTTAAGAATCGAGCCTGGCCTCGGTGCCGACATGGGTAAAGAGCAATAAATAAAAAGGATAACCCATCGAGACTAGCCATAAAAACGCACGTGTTTACCAATTGTGTAGCAGTGGACAAGTACGTAGCAAATAACAATTTGCAAGAGACTACTGATAATAAAATGCACGTAAGTAAAGTCAGATGTAGCTGGTTATATGTGTGAGTATGGGGAACGGTTAGTCTTCGGGGGGTTTCCGGATTATAGAGATAATCCTGGCATATTCGCCCTTCTTTAAACGTAAGGCGTGGCAAAGAGTTGTTCCGCGATGGGCTCTGAGTCGAGGATATTGTGGTGATTTCCAGTGTTAGTACACTAGAAACGAGCATAACACAGTGGCTAAATTTATTTCCGAACGAATATCCCGATGTAATTATTTTAGTATTTAGCCTAAAATTTATCCATGGATCGGTAAATGGCTTGCTTCGACGGACGATTATGTGCACCATAAAATTTACAAAGTCAGCTGCACGTCGCTAAAATTGATGCCCGATTTTTACGGTAAATTTCGACAATTTTTGTTTATTTATCAAATGTAAGTCTAACCATTACCTTGACTTTCTTCACTGATCATAAATGTTAAAAGCTTTTTTTTGAGTTACAATGCATATTGATAACTACATATCTCGATTGGAAATTCTAGCCAGAGTAAAAATACCATAATTTATCCTTCAACAGAAGAATAAGGTGTTGGTTGTAATTTGAATGAGTCACACTAAAAAAGATTGAAATTGATAGTATTTTTTTTAACTAACCACAATTTCTTTTACCAAAATAATGATGGCACTACTTATTTCAATTTTTTTTATAATATAACTTTTCAAAATGCAGGGCGAGACTCATTTGGGCGTCTATTTTAGTTAGGTGTTAAGTGTTAATGGTATCCCCCTTATTCAAAGATTGTTCACTTTGACCTCAAGGGGCTCATTGAAGAAGAAGAAAATACGGCACTTAAACCCTAAGTATTGAATTTTAAAAATCAGTTTGATTCTTTTATGAAGCTGGCTATGGATATATCTGTGAGACTTTCCAGGATGGAGAAACCTAGGATCTGCATTCGTTTGATAGAAATTACTTTCATACAAAAAATTCTAGATCATTTCTTTCTCTTCGTTCGACGAATTGGTAGTTTACAGACTTTCAAACGGTGAGAAAGAATGACAGAGGCTATCTGTTTCAAAAAAATGTACAATGAAATAACAGGGGTTGGCGGGTTTTATATTATAAACAAATTATGATGTTTATTTTGTGCACAACCTTGTTTGACCATCACAAAAGCACAGGACACCAATGCTTTGACCACCACAAAAGCAAAGGACACCAATCCTTTGACCACCATAAAAGCACCGGACACCAATCCCACCAGATTACTTTTAAAAAACCCAAGAACGAACCGTAGACAAAAAAATGCAACAGTGTATGTCCGTCGGTTAAAATATTCAAACCTCGACTTGTTTTACGCTAAAATGTTTTTAAAAGACTGATGCCGATAACAATTGAGAGCAGATTTCTTTTATTCCACTATTTTTTTGACATAATATTACGATGGCTAGGCTGTTTGACATTTTGCAGCACTGCCAGCATTAAAAATTGTGTGCTGTACACATGTGGTGATTAATGGAAAGTTTGAGGTAGTAATGCCATTGAAAATATTTTTGTGTAGTTTTGTCAGTTTATTTGGCATTTTGCTCAATTCCATATAAATTTAATTCATGTAATAAAAATAAATTGTTTCCACGTGGGGTATGTATTTTGCGAAAACGAAACAACTGCAATGACATCCATTTTTTCATGAATTCATATTTATCTCAATGCAACGCCATAATGTGAAATTGTTGCTTAGTGTACTGGAAAACGATGAATAACGAAACAGCTGTTGCCATTTGTACGCCACCCTGAAAAAGATAATCCGAAAATGTATTTTCGTATCTATTATAAAATGCTATTTATACCAAAATAAAAATTCGCCAATCAATGTCGAATACAAAGAATATCTTAAATTTCGCCAACCGCTCCAAGGTCATTTTGATTTCCTTTAGACTGACAATGACGTCATGACTCCATTCTGGACAGTGCAACTGATCGTCAACGTAGCCAACTAGCAGCTTCCTCTGAAAAACAGTTTAATTAGAGTGTGACCAGTGTTGGAAGGTAGGGTGCGATTCTAAGTTACTTTTGTTGACAAGATATAGCTGCCCTGGAACAACAGCGCAAAGTCCACCAAGATGAACAGGTAGAAGCAGGTAAAAGTGGCGAAGAAGGCGTTTCGGTAGTTGCCGAACAACACCTCCTGCCACACCAGATCGTAGTACATGAAGGCGTACGAGGCTTCCACCAATACCAGCGCGCTCAAGATTACGAGGGCGCAGAGCTGCTTTTGCATGATCCTATTGAATTCGGTAGCCAGCAATTTAATTGATTTCAATCGATCCATGACGCGGTTCAGATCGACACACCGATCGAGGGGGTTCGGATCGTATTGGCGGCTCGTGGTGGTGTCCAGGGACGTCATCGTGATGGGTTCCTCAATGGTTAGGACGGAGAATGCTGTCTTGGAGTCCGATTGTGCCAGGATCAATTGCAGCTCAACATGGAGACTCAGTAGATCTTGAGCAATCAGCCACATGGCTATGCAAAGATACTTGAGGGCACAAGCGACCCCAAAGTGGGGCGTGAAGACGACAGAAAGGATAATTGCGTTGTCGACGTTAAAGTGCTTGGGATGAACCATGGCGATGTCGTAGATTGCTAGGATGACGCTGAGCAACAAATTAAGGAACAATATGAAATAGACCACGAACTCGGCGAATGTAAACCGAACCGGGCACGGATTCGCCAGTACTTGGCATAGGTGGGTGGAGGCCTTGGCAATGCTCTTGGACTCAACCAGCATGAGTAACGTGACCTTGACACCGATCAGCAGGTGAATCCTCATGCAATGGTAAAGAAACGGTGACACACCCTCGAAGAGGACCAACATGAAATTGTTTTCGAGGAGGAACTTAGAGACGCCGGCAATGTACCATCCAAGATATGCCAGAAAGAAGATCACACTGAGCACTGATATGCGGAAGTCTTTGGTCTTAAAACTGTAGGCGTGCACCTGATAGCCGCATGCTATGAAGAAGCAGTTCGCAACTCGAAGTGCTCGAGTCGTGTTCATTTTGAAAACTGACCAACATGTACCGGGAAGCAATCGAAGCGATTATCTGCGCTACCTGTGATAGTGATCAACGAAACTCAATGACTGTAACGTGGGCAAACAGAAGAGATTTAAATTAGAGTGGAGTTCTATGGTCAAAATGAATGATGCAACAACATTACCAAATATCTACTCTGGAATAATATTTTTATTTTGACTATTGCAATTAGAATATGAAAACTGAGTGGAAATCATGTTCTTTAATAGAAAGAATAGAGATATCGTTTTGAATTTTTGTAGGTGTGTTTTTAAAAATATAATATTCATATTTTTTTTTAAAAAAAATCGTTATACTGATTTTTTCAAAAAACATCAAAAAATGACGGTGCGCATGATTTTGAGTGTCTGGATAATCTGAGAGAAGGAAAAAAGAAAGCAAATTGATACAATACGATCAGGATGACGACGAGATGAACGGCCGATACACGTTGCTGATAACCCAGACGATAATGTGCCAAATAATCAGGATGAGATGTACAACCTGTGAAAATAAGGAAAGAAACCAAATATCTTAGCGAGACAGTTCTGAAGTGAAGTTGAATGACGCATGGCCATTACTCTTACATCTTTGATTGACCACCGCCGAGCCTTTCTTGACAATCGTATTGATTGTTCACTTTGTGGCGTCAATGACGATCTCAATTGATATGATGCCAACGATGTGATAATAACTTGTATGACAACAAATTCACTTGAAAAAAATCCACAAAGCACAAGAAGCACAGGACACCAATCACTAGGATTTCGAAAGAAGGACTCACCCAAAGCGAACCGTAGACAAAGATGCAACAGTGTATGTATGTCGGTCCGTTAAAATATACGAACCTCAATTTGTTTGACGCTACATTATTTTTTCAATGACAGATGCCGATAACAATTGAGAGCACATTTCTTTTGTTCCACGATTTTTTTGATATAATATCGGGATGGCTGGGCTGTTTGGCATTTAGCAGCACTGCCAGCATTAAAAATTGAGTGATGTGCACATGTGAGGAGTAAGGAAGAGTTTGAGGTAGTGATGCCATTGAATTTTTCAAAGTATTTTTATGTATTTTTGTCAGTTTATTTAACACAAATTATTCTTTGTTAAAGTGGTTATCGCATGAACTGGATTGATTAATTCGTTTTAAAAAATAACACAACGGCGGCTATTTTCCGAAAAACCTGATTTTTGAGGGTGCGAAATCGCTTGAAAATAGAAAATTTTTCTCCCAATCAAAACGATTCGAGTGCATGCGATAGCCATATATGTGTATTATACCATATTCAAAAATAAGAGTGATCGGTTAAGTAGGTTTTCTTAAATCGTGCACACCACCCTCAAAAACGTGGTTTTGAGAAAATTGCGTCTAAAGTGGTGAAATACTAAGCTCAATGTACAGAATAGAAAGAGATCATAACGGTATTTTCAGTCTCCCCACTCATTTTAATAGATAAATGTATTATTATAGATGTATATTATATAGAATAATATAAATCAAGCGGAGAGTCGAACGTACAAAAATCAGGTGTAGCGCAGAACTATGCTCTCTCACGGCGTCTCACTAAATACGTTTGAAAATAATTTTAGAATTAAGATATCGCTCTAAAACTTTTGTTCCAATGTATTTAATGATATTGAATAGTAAAATCCATGTTTTTTTAATTTTTATGATTTTTCGAAAATTTTATGTATGAAGACCCCATAATGTCATTCAGAAAATGATATTTTTGATTTTGTTTACATTGTGATCTGACGTTTTATATTCGGTATGTGTGGTATTTTAAAGTGTGTGCTGAATGGCATGATGATCAGAAATTGGGCACAGTATCATGAAACACTGCTGTGACTGGAGTTACTTTTCTCCTTCTATTGTCGCAAAATATACTGGCTATTCTTTCGGCTATTTAATTAAAAAATGACCTCGCTGAGAAAGTCAAATGATTGGAATTGCAATAAAAAAAATAATTCGATTAAATTCCTTGAAATGAAGGTAAGGATAATGATAAGGATAACTGATATATTTATCACCATGCCAAACGGTTTGAAAAGGGTTGAAATATATTATCTAAACAATCAAACATTAACATATCCACCATGGCGACAATCAGGAGCTGAACTCTATCGGCAAATTGAAGATTGCTATGGAGAAATTCCAAAAAAAAATTATTTAGCATGTTCTACTCGATTGCGATTGTTCCTGCAAGTTGAGCAGCTTTTAATAAACAGGTAGACAATCATTGCAATGTCAACTAGTCACTATTATTAATCAAAACAGACAGAACATATATTTTGAGTAGATTCATCATTTTCAATAAATTTTCGACATTTATCCAACACCATGGAGACTGACAGTGAGGAACAAGAGAATCCTTTAGCGAACATACCAAAAATGCTTCTTCCCAAGGACAAGTTACTTCATGTGTCGTATCCAGTCTACAAACCCTCCCTGTTCGCTGAGCTACTAGCCGAGGGGAATACCAGGACGTTGTTCGGCGAGGCAGTAGAAGTTGAATTCTCCGATACTAGCATTCCACGTCTGTCCGAGCTATGCAAAAATATAGTGGCGAAGGAGTTCAAGTCGGGCACGATGGATCCGCGACTGACTTCCGTGGATCTGAACTACATTGGTGAACATTTGGATGTCGATCTGCCACTTGTGGATATCGTGGCTTTGGAAAACGATGCCTTCTGGAAGCGAGTGTTCATGGCCAAGTGCAAGGATTTGACGGTGAAGTGCTCCAGGTTGGACGATGTTACGACCGACTTCAAAAAGGAAGCCATCCAGCTGAAACTGACCGAGGTGATCGAGACGACAACGCACGAATTTTGGAACGAGGTCGAAATGTTTCGACTGGCGGAAGCAGTTGCTTCATATGTGGACTACTTGCACATTTCCCAGATGACGCCAATGAAGGAGAGAAGTATAGAACGTGATGAGAGGCTGCTAAAATTTAAGATTCATAATTACCCGGAGGGAAATTGTCACCATGGAAGTCTTGAGATGCTTGGACACTTGGCAAACTTGACGAAGCTGGAGCTGGAACTGCACCCACCACTCCTGAACTATGATTACCATAGGCGATATTTTCTGTTCTCGGACGATGATATAGAAAATTTGGCCATGTTAGTGCACTTCTTTTATTTTGACCAAGTTCCATTATTCATTCTCATTTCGAACAGCGAGTCTGCTATTAGTCTCGATTATCTCTCTTTATCCTGGATTTTATTGCTGCTCTCAAAAACAATCGTCTTGCTACATCTTTCTTACCAGCCTCTTCCACGCACCAATTCCATTCCACATGGTTGCATAATTCCCATCTTTTCAGGGGATTGAAACGTCTTACAGCCTTAAATCACTTGACCATTAAGCGTAGCCGATTAGATGACAAGAAAATGGAAATCCTCGTAGAAGGACTGCTTCATCTGCCCTTGAAAAGCGTTGGGTTTCCCTTCTGTGAGCTCTGCGACAATGCCGGACCCTACATTGGCCAATTGTTACGGAACGTGCACACCATAAGAAGCCTAGAGTTGGAAGGGAACTATCTCGGTAAGGACGGACTGGAGCCAATCGCCTATGCCATCCGCAGCTATCCAGGCCTATTAGAATACTACGGTGGGTGATTGAGAAAATCGCGATTAGGCAATAGTCATTGGGAGGATTCTATATTCGCAGGACTCGCTCGTAATCCGATCCGAGACGATGGTGTCTATATATTGGGAAGCAGTTTTCTGGAATGTGTTCAGGTGACGGAGCTGAATTTGAATTTGATTGAGGTGACGCCGGTTGGCGCGAAGCGTGTCGTAGAGCTGTTGGAGTTTCATGGGAAATTAAGGAAGGTGCAGATATGCCTCCTTCCACTGGGCGAAGATGGAGGCAAACGCTTCGTTGAGTTCATGAAGGGAAATAAATTGCTTGTCGATTTGGAAGTTCGTGGTTGCGATCTGACCGTGAAGCAAGAGTACAAAATCCGTGTCATGCTCGGCCGAAACAAATATTTTTATGAGAATCCCGTTTTGATGGAAGAAATCACATCAAAAGAACTTGAAGATGAATTGAATGTCTGGATTAAAAGAGTGAAGTAAGTAATCTGGTCTAAAATTAAAGTCTATAATTAAGACAGTAGATTGAAATTTTATTCATGCTTGCAATTGATTCAGGCACCCGGTTATGCTGAAAGTGAATGATTTGGTGAAGAAAAGAGCAGAATGCCTAAAGACACGCAAAAGCACTACGAAGTTCAAGCAGGAGGACATGAAACCGTTCTTCATACACAAGCAAGATACTGTTCACAAAACGAACTCGGAACTTTTCGGGATGAACTATTTGGAGCGTATTGATCTTGATTTTGAGACCATAAACCCAATGCCCGAATGGGTAAATAGCAAACTGGACAGAAGGTACGTGATATATTATATACGAGGTGAGAAAAGTAATGAGACTGGCAACATCACGGGCGATCTGGCAACGTTGTGTCTACTGGCCTGTGCGAGACCGTTTTGTTTATCCCTTTCACTTTCTCAGCCCGAGTTTCAACTCCGTACAGCTAACACATTATTTTTGACAGTGCCAGCAGTGAACTTGTGTTTTTGTTGTGTATTACAAAAATGTAGCGTCGTAATTCAGAGCAACGAAGGACAATGGAATTTTTGACCTCAAAACGCATTTCAGTTGTTCCTCAACCCATCGATTCCCCTTATTTGAGTCCTTGTGACTTTTTTCTCTTCCCGAAATTTAAACATGTCTTAAAAGGACGTCATTTTGAAATTCTGGAGAAAATTCAAAAGATTGTGGCCGACCAGTTAAAAGCCATACCAGTTGAAGACTTCCAGCAGCGCTGCTAACAAGAGTGGGAACAACGACTTCGCCGGTGTAAAGCTGCCCAAGGGAACTACTTTAAAGGGGATAACATTGTAAAATTTCGTTAAATGAAAAATCAGTCTCATTATTTTTGTCACACACCTCGTAGATTATATTTTTATTTAGCAACTGTGGTTTTTAAAAAAAAAATGTGCAGTTGCAAAAGTAATATTTCAAGCTGAACCAGACTTTCTTGCGGTCCTTGTAGCAGCTACTTTATGAAGTTGCAGGAGTTCTCATCCATACTCAAGGGATAGTCTTTTGTCTGTCAATCTTGATGCTCTATGTATTCTGTGTTTTAGATTATAATCTATTACCACTTCCTTCAGAACATAATAAACACGGCCTTCATACCATTTAACAGGAAAAACCCAGGACAATTCGATTTCGAACCGAACGAGTTCAGCGAAAAGGATACCATTCGCTATATGCGATTCGGATGAACTGACCGGCCGGACCACAATAGCTTCGAACTAGCAACGGCCATCAACAAGAATTTTACATAGTTCAACACCAGCTTTACCAGCATCCTGAGTGCGATTCCTTTCTTCGAAAACAACAATCAGACATTTCTAATCGTATCTCCTGTTTCAGACAATCAATACTAAATTGCCTATTGATGTATTGCATGTACACAAGTGTAGACTTGCCATTCAAGATGTCTTTTATCTCTGACTTGAATATAATGATTTTTCTTTTGGCTGCTGATGCAAAAGAGGAGAGCCAATGGAAGGATTGGAAGGAAACCTTTCGGCAGGTTTTAATTTGCTACTATAGTTACCCACGAAATTGTTTTCATGTTTGACAGCTGTGAATGGCAGAGTTGATTCTGATGTTAATTTCATGTCCTTTCTATAGTGTTTGTTTCCATCGGACTTGTGTATATATTTCATGTGCATTGTATTTTCCATTTGTAGACGCAATTTCGTCGAATAATTTCAAGACAAAAAATTGGAAGTTTTTAAATTGTCGATGTTTATCAGACTACAAATAAAATACTAGGAAGACAAACATCCTTGTGAGATTTTTAGAAGCTCCCATTTTTTAGAAATAATCGAAGCTGATCGCATCGGATAGAGCAAACACTCGGCCTTTTCTAAAGAAATCAGGAAAGGTGGGACGACAAAAAAGCGACGCGTTTTATGCTGATCTTTGTGTGTGTGCTTATTTACTGCAAGATATTTTTTGGGAGTTTTTAAAGGAGACAAAGATCATTCGCCAAAATGCCGGCAAAATCAGTTCCTAAGAATCGAAATGCAATGCAGGTATGTTATGAAAGTGATCTTGGTAATGGTATTTTTAGGAGACCATTAGCACTGAGTGGTTCAAAGAACAAGCAATTTTCTAGCGTAAACGTTAAATGATTTAGCGATTCCGGCAATATTCATTTGATGAAAAGCTCATCTGCCTTATTTTCAAAAGATACCGAGCTTCTCCTGGCATTTAACTCTAGGGAGTTTTTTGCCTGATTTATGAGCTAATCCTAAGGAACTTTTCAGAAAAAATTAAATTGGATAAACACTTGACATTTTCCTTATTTTTTAACTACTTTGGCGATTATTTCTAAACCTTCAATCCATATCTTAGTCTGCGAATCATTCTGTAATAATATGGGTGTTTTAGCGAAAGATATTGCTAGGAAATTTCAAGGCAACAAAGCTTTCGTCTCGTTGGCCTCAATGGACGTTAAGTCCCGGGGACGAAGCAACGAACCCTTTTATCGCTCAGACTAATTCGAGTTCGGCCTCTACGTAGCTAGAGGAGTGATGGCTGCTGCCAGGCCAGCTCAGTTCGGCGCGTAATGTCGTGGGTGCGTTCTCTGGCATCAGCCCTGAATCTCATTCCCATCGATTTGCATGAAATCTAAAAAAAGAAAAACAAACCAAATTATTCTGTGAGACTATACCTCCTACGTTACCTTACCAAGAATTTCTCGCGCGCATACCGAGATAAAACCGCATTCAAGACTTACTTGAGAGTTTGAAAATTCCTTAACGTTACTTCAATCTAATAGCGAAACTACTCAAAAAAGAGAGAGAAAGACGAAAGACTACTGTGTACCAAAAAAAATATGTCGGGTAACCGTGCTACTCCCGATTAGAAAAACGAGCTTCAACGTAGCTCGCCAGGCCCAGATGTCGCTGCCTGAGCCCGCCCTGCCATGGCCTAGCGCTTGTGTGTCCGCATATGTTGTGCGCACTGGGCAGATAACCCTGTTCCTTAAAGCGAGAAGTACTAACTTTTATTTCGGACCTTCGCATAGTGTTCGACCAAACGACTTATGTTGTGACTTGCTTTTTAATTTAAATAATCCATGTGCATTTTAATCGAAATTAGACGAGTTTGCCTACATTCCACATGCAAATTATAATGTTCAGGCAGTTCTGAGCTTAAACCGAAAAAAAGATTTATGTTTATATCGTTTATCTACTTCCTTACCATGTAAACATTATATATTCTTTCTGCTCGAAATAGTCTGTATGAAATTTTTTAACACAAATCCATCGGCACTTCTGTTTCTTCCTGAACATTAATACAAATTAACATTATGCTATTGTTGTTTGCTTACGATTGAAAAATCCTAAATCTCAATTGGACTTGTTAGTTATTTTCGCCTCAATAATCACTAACATTTTAAGAAACGCTACACTAACGTTACTGCTTGATCCCATATAAGATAATGCAAAGTAAATTTGCGTTGTGGTTGGTTGTAAATTTAGTGAGACTGGAATATGCTTGACAAATTCTCGGGTACTTGCATTCACAAAACATAAAAGTTATTCTCTCTTATGTTCCAGGTATGTCGTCCGTGTGCAGTGCTGGTTGTTAGCCACTTCAGCTTATAGCTCACGCGCTCTCCTGTCAGACCTTGTTTGGCTTATTCGGTTAATCTTGTAACCGTTAACAATGATCTGAATTATACCGTATTTTGACACTGCGAAATTTTTTTTTCACGGATCTTCGGTAAATCAATGATTTTTTTTTGCTTGGAAACTGCCCCGCATAAGTTCTCAGTCGTCCAATTTCCACTTGCAACTCAAGATACGCAAGACGCTTTTTATTTTTCTTAATAACACTCCACGCTTGCTGCTGTCTCAAAATCAACTTTTGTCTATCTACATCCCCGACTCGGTTTTTGATCCCTCCAAAAACTTTCCGTTCAGATAGCCGGCACGAACAACTCTCCCTATGATTTCCACAGCAACCCAACTCCCGATCCGATAACGGTTCTCTGCCCAGAACCGGTCGTGCGCCATTACAATTCCGGACCCGAGAAACTCAAGCTTAACGAAGATGTGAACTTCGACGTAAAATCTAGTGGCTAACAACCAGCACTGCACGTTGACGGAACGTATGTATGTCAAATTTAGCATAGCTGTTAGTGACAGGGTGCGTATCATCCCAGACTGACTCCCGGCTTCGTATGTCAATTGTAGTCAGTGTAGTAGTCAGGCGAAAGTGAGAGAACTGCTGAACAATGACCGACGCTTAAGCAATAAGTGAAGAGTTTAACATTGCTCACACACGCATTCAACGCATTGTTCACGAGGATCTGGACATGCACAAGGTGTGCACCAAGATGATGCCGAAAATTCTGACTGCCGAACAAATATTAATCCGATTCGCCGTGGCCACATTGCCGCATCCCGTCTACAGTCCCGATCTGGCTACACCTGACTTTTTTTTATTTCACGGATGAAAAAACAGCTGAAGGGACATCGGTTTGACTCGATTCAGAACGTTCAAGCAGTATCGACGAAGGCACGCAACAGCATCCCCGAAGCTGACTTCCAGAAGGCGTATGACGAATGGCAGCAGCGTTATTCTAAGTGTGTAGCTGTCCAAGGGTACTATTTCGAAGAATATTAAGGAATTGCAAACAAATCTTCATTTTTTTTAAAATATCAGTCCTACTGCTTTTGGTATGAACCCTGTACATGACTCATCAGCCATGAAATACAGCGTAAATATCTCGATCATCTATTTATTATGTATTTCATGGCTGATTCCTTCCTACTTTTGATTTTCAACTCGTGAAGCAAATTCAATTTTTCTTTAAAAGATAATTTAGTATGTTTTCGCGAAAAATTGAAGGAAAACTAAGTAACTAACACTTCTACTCTGAATCTGAATGGTGCGATGACTCCAACTTATTGTTTGAAACCCTGAGTGAAGCCTAACCAACGTTACATTTAAATTTAAAGTATTTTTTATGAATCGCAGTAACCGTCAATGCTAAATAGTGCAAGGCTATATCCAATTAAAAGAAGTTTGGAACGAGACGGAAAAAATTTGCAGTATGAACAAAATTGAGAACAATCCTGATCTCAACAAGGACAAGTGAATACATTCACTATCAACATAATTAAAATGAGCTACATTTCCAATGAACATATGCTGCTATGTGATTCGGGAGGATCTCACTATAGGGACCAGCACTTTTGAGATTCTAAAAGCAATAAATCGTTTACATTCCTCTAAAATATACACATCTGGGTCAAACAATCTAAATGCAACCATTTTAAATTCAATTTCAATCTGGTGACAGTAATATCTGTTTCGCGTGTCTTGGCCATGTAATACAGACATAACTATTGTACAATATAGCGTTCCTGTTTGTGACATGTTCAACATCGTTCCGTAATGCAAAAGGTTATTGAAGCAATTTCTGCAACGCCCAAGTACAACTTCCTTCTGTGAACTTTCACCATTAGGCACACGCAAACCGTTCGTAAATCACAGTAATTAAGACAAAGGATCAGATGTTCATTCAAAGGACAAGATGATTGTTATACAAAGACAAAACATCGTCAAGAGTCCCCCCTGTTTAAGTTCTCTGAGCTCTGTGACAATAAATTGAGCTCCTTGAAAGATTTCTGTTCGTCCTGCAAGCATTTTTTGGGGCTCATGCATGAACGCGATGAATATACAAGGAAGCTAGCGGCTAGAAAAGCGTCTGTTCATGCACGATATCGAGATGGGGATGATGGAATGGATATAGGCATGCCGTAATTGACGAGACAAATTGCAATATGTCCTCAGACATGCAAGCAGCCGTTTTAAATATTTGAATGGGTAAAAATAGAGCTTGGGAAGCATATATCTATTTGTGATATCTTTGTTTCCGCTTTGCACGAATTCGTTGAAAACAAGGATTTAGTACAGTGCACTGGATATGCAGTCGTGATTCAGCCGTTCTGGGAATTGGAAGATGTGGAAGAAAATTGGTTTGGTCTCGGTAATCGCAAGGATTTGACTGATTTTGTTTGATGTAGTGCACCATAACACAAAACCTTATTTTTGAACGTAGAGTGTGTGCAACGGTTGCTTTTTGCGCTCCTTTGGAATATCTTTTGTTTTTCAGAAAATTTGCGTTTTGTTTGCCAGGGGTTTTTGTTGTATGTTGTTTCGTAGTGCTAAGTGGCATTGTGGGAACCTGTAAATAATTTGCTATCACTCGAGCACAATGAGTACTGCATCCAAGTCACCATGTGCAGATGAAGATGGTGAGTGCAATGGAACTGCTGCACAACGTAGCGACTCCAGATGCTCCACACGTAGTTCCGGACATCAGGTAGTGCAAAACAATTAGTGTGTAAATAAGAGTGCATCAAATAAAAATGTACATACAGTGTAAATGAATTATTGCAGTCGAAAAGTTATTTGGTTTGATTAAAATCTCGAGGTGAACCTGT
The DNA here is from genome assembly GCA_963942545.1 of Oxycera nigricornis. NCBI lineage: Eukaryota > Metazoa > Arthropoda > Insecta > Diptera > Stratiomyidae > Oxycera > Oxycera nigricornis. The sequence continues at coordinate 125,269,680 of OZ012659.1, read as the reverse complement.
GCATGCATGAATTCATCGTCCTAAATCCAAATTCACTCCACTGTAGCCGTCACCTAGTTATCTCGGACCAACGGACCACGTCCTCCGATTTGCAAAGCTTAGCATGCACGCTTTCAGATTTCCAGAAATCATTAATAAAGGGTCTTCCAATAGGGAATTTCTATCTTTAAATTTAAATAAAACGAAGTGTGTGAGAGAAATCGAATCGAAATTTTTTATTCGTTTGAAAGGCCTATCAAATGGCCGCCGCGGCTTCTCTGGGTGGCGCGCATCCGAAATGTCCAATTTTCCATGACTCTGGCGCATTAATCAGGCTGAAATTGACCGATGGCATGGATTATGTTGAGGGCCACTGTGGTTTGTAACTTATTTGCATAGACCTGCAACTTAAGAAAACCCCACAAGAAAAAGTCTAACGGGGTCAAATCGCACAATCATGGCGACCAGTTCGCATCACCTCCACGTGAGATGACCAAGTCTTCAAATCGCTCGTGCATAATGTCCAATGTGGCATGAGCTGTGAACTGTGCACGTAGCGCAGTCCTGTTGAAAGCACATGTGGTTGGTGTCCATATCTCTTGGATTTCATATGAATTTGTATCGTCCCAAATTTGACAATTTTGTTTGTTTTCATACCAATTTCGATGAAAACTAGGGTCACAAAACAATTTTATCATTTGCACGTGTTGTTGAACGCTATATCCGTCCATGGTGATTTATCAAAACAGACTGAATAAATGACCGCCAATTTGACAGATATAGCTTCAATAATATGGCCGCTTTCAACTGCCAAAGTTCGAAAGTTCTTATTGGAACAACAATAAATTGCTAGTAGCGTACAACAACGAAAAACGTGTTAAGTTTTATCTCTAATTTTTATGAGGGAAATCGCTATTTTCACTCATTAGAGTTTAACTTTGTTGGAGTTTACATAAATACCAGCTGATACGTGAATGAGCATCGCGTCTTCCATGGCATTACAATAAATAATGAAAATATTCATTACTTTTGTGGTAGAGAAAATACAACGTTGTACGGTTTCGATTTAAAATCAATTTTGTTTCGTAGCGAAGTGATCAGAATGTCAAGCAAACTCACCTATTATCCATCGACAAGCGCTGGTCCTAATGGCACGCGAAATACCAATGTTTTTACAGCCACCTTGTTCTGCCGAATATGACAGGAGAGTCTCCGCGAGTAAAACAATTGCCGAATATGACAGTTAAACTCCGAATTTTATTCGAATTTTATTTCTTAATCTACAGGTTTTTATCCTAAAATCTATGTACAAAAATCTTACCCCAAAATTAATTGAATTTCGAACAATGGGAAGATAATTACCATAGAGATGCTTTTAATAGGCAATATAAGTGTGTACCCGGTGTTTGTGGCGCGAAAGTGAAGAGATTTGCAGTTGTTTTCACGTTTCAAAGCTTTACTGACAGTCAAATTGTCAATGACAATGATCGACACGTAGTGTGTCACTTTCTCATAAGATCCAGATCAGTTGTGTGTAGTATGTCTCATGTATGTATCTCCGATGGAAGTGTACCCTTGGTACGTTGTTAGTCGATTTTAGTCCCATCTAATGATGTCTGCAATCAGTTTGTGGATGCATTGCATCGAGTTAGCTGCAACATTGAAATTGAAATCATCATCTAAAACTTTTTTTAACGATTTAATTGATAAATAAATTAAATATATTAAATATTCATATGAACCTCCGTTTAAAAATATATAGCTACAGGGAAAGCAAAGCTCCCAGGCGAAACTCAATGCCAGCGACGTGGGTACCGATGATTTTGACTCCTGGATGAAATCGCGAGCCCTCATCAAACCGGACGATCAGCTGGATCTCACTGAAGCGGAACTCAATGAGGAAATAACGAAAGCGTTGTCTGTGACCAACACAAATGTAGTGAAAAATTTAGTCATCTACAACTTCCTGGAAGGTGGATACGTTCCGGTAAGTAATGTTCTGTTTTGATTGAAACTGCATTTGTATATTCCCAAAAATTTAAAATATATTTAGCGTCATAAAGTCAAATTCAACATCTGCTTGACATTTATTTGGACCCAGGGTAGTTTCACTCATCTTTAAATACGCAAAGGGAAACAGTTCAGGTCCTCTACAGACGCTGAATTGTCCATCTTACACGGATTGTGTGGCAAAAACATTGCGTAGATATCGACAATATTTTCAATATTCCGATTACAAATACAAAATATCTGGCTATTCGGATTTGATACCGAAAGCTTTTTTCAACCCTGTGATCCTTTTTTTAGACAATCGCATTGAACAGTAGCGATCGACCGGACATCTAGCGCAATTGGAATAAGAGAGCATTGGTATCAACAACGAATGGCCAGAATTTAAATATTTTTAGTATTTACATATATTTATTTATACTATTGATATATTGGGTCATATAAAAAGACGCCGTGGTTTTTGTCACTAGATGGTGTTGATGGTCATATATCGGCTCACAGTAATTCAATTGTGTCAAACGAACATGCGTTTAGAAGGTGACATTTTAGGCTACGTTTTTTGTAGAAATCTACCAAAAAACCGCGGAAACTTTTTATATGACTCAAATTTTTTTTATCTACGCATTATTTTCGCCACCCAATCGAAGTAAGATGAAAATTTTTGCGTCTTTGCGGGGTCAGAAATTTTACCTTATGCATATTAACAGAAAAGTGAAACCACCCTGTCCTCGACACGTTTTACTGAACAGTAAAATAAATCATCCAATTTGACTACATGTACTATGAACAGTTTTATGTTCAATCCACTAGTGATCACAAATTTTATGTCCTTCGGCTAATCAACACAAATTTCAGCTACCACCCGCGGGGCATGTCGTTACACTTTTTAATTTTGATGGTACAGCACTGCATATTGAGTCGGAGGAAGCGCAGACCCAGATTTTGGAGCAGGGCGATGAAAGTATGTCTGCAAGATATTATCGTCCTTAAATCGGGCAATCACTTTTTGTTGCGTCCGTTTTCAGTGTACATGATGGAAGATGCAACCAAACCTAAAGCGATGGCGCCAGTTACCAAAACTGGAGAGGAGGAGGATGAAGGAGAAACCGGCGCAGGCAAAGATGATGAGTCCGTAGAGCCTGAGGTGGAACAGGAAGCCGAAGGAGAAGAAGCTGAAGAGAACTTAGAAGGTGGCGAGGCTGAACAGGTGGAAGGCGGTAGATAGGGTTGATCGTTGACCAGTGCAACCGATTTTCAATTTTCTATCGTTTAGGGGAAGACGAATCGCGTTCTCAGGCCCCGCAAGCCGCTGGCAAAAAGCGTAAATTGATCAATCAATTCAACTATTGTGAAAGAGCTGCCCTGACTTATAACAATCCTTCAAGGGTGAGCACTAGTTTCTGTATATTCAATCAAAAATAACCAAATTAAACGTAGTGTGTCGAAACTCAAACAATACCACCACCGCGTTCCACATACGGAGGCAATGTATTTCAATGGGTCATCTACGACAGTTACACCGAAGACTATGCCCAACAACAAAAAGAAAAGGAGAAAGAGAAAAAACCGGGCACCTATAAAAAGGAAGAATCGAAAAAGAAGTCGGACAAAAATCAAGTTAGCGAAGAGTTGAACAAAAGATACCTTCAATGCTGGCAGATTCTTGAGCGTATGATCAATCAGAATATCTATGATGATATCGCTCAGGACTATCGTTATTGGGAGGATCCATCCGATGAGTTTCGCGACGAGGAAGGGACACTGCTACCTCTGTGGAAGTTTTCATATGAAAAGACAAAGAAGATGACGGTGACTGATGTAACTTTCAATACGCTGTACTATGATTTGTTTGTGGTGTGTTTCGGATCATGTGAGTATTTTTTTGGAACTGTTCTGAGCGTCGTTGACTTTGACATTTAAAAGTATTGCAAATTGTACGAAAAGTTGACACTCAAAATCCCATACTCCGATGATAACTTTTAATTATCTCTAAGCGTTGAACAAGCCACTTCAGCTCCAATCAACACATTGGAGGTAAACCATAAGCTTAAGTTTGAATAGCCCAAACAATTTGGTAAAAGGTTCAAATATTTTGAGAAAAGTCTGAATCAATTGGGAAAAGTTCAAACCATTTGGGAAAAGGTGTAAACTAAATGGGAAATAAGATGCATAATCCACTCCTTACTTCAAACAATATTTATACATATGTAAATTCCACTTATGATGACTTTTATATTGCAGTCGATTTCATGAAGCAATTTTCTGAGGGAGCTGTTTGTCTGTTCACGATCAAAAACCCATCGTTTCCTGATTATCGAAGTAAGTATGTTAGCTTGTTCGTAGACCACGTATTCAGCTTCAAACATAATTTTATTGCATAAATTATAGTAACATGCGAAAGTGGTGTGATGTGCTGCGATGTTCATCCCAAGTATCCATTCCTTCTGACTATTGGTAACTCAAAATAATCGTTACAAGCAAGCTTGATCATTGAACGAATCTTTTTGCAGGGCTTTATGACGGCAATGTGGCGGTATACAATCTGCAGGTTGGATGCAAGGATCCAATTTACATGTCACAAGGCGTCAATGGGAAGCATGCAGAATGTGTTACAGAGGTGCTCCAGTTTGTATCTTTGTTAGGTTTAATTTTAGATCTTTTTGCGAGACTTTAAAATATTTGCTGATTTTCGTTTGCAATTTCGATATTTTCCCATTATATATCAGATCAAATGGGGTGCGGATATGCCCGACGGCGAAATCAATTTCTACTCGATATCAAGTGATGGAAAAGTCTTTAATTGGGTGCTGATGCAGAACAAACTCGCCATCACGACCATTATTACGCTGTTCCTGGAGCAGGACATGATTCGTGGTCCGGATGGGACTGATGTGAGACTGAAGGGGTGCGGCACTTGCATGACCTTTCATCCCACCAACAGAGAAATATTTCTTGTTGGAACGGAAGAAGGACTCATCTACAAATGCAGCACTGCATACAGTTCCAAGTATCTGATGACATATCCTGCGCATTACTTAAGCGTTTATCGGATTGACTTCAATAAATTCAACTCGAACATATTTGCGTCGTGCAGCGGCGACTGGCGCGTGAAAATCTGGGAGGATATGCGCAACGAACCACTGTTTATATTTGATTTGGGCGCCAGGGTGGGGGATGTTAAATGGGCGCCGTATTCAAGTACGGTCTTGGCTGCGGTAACGTCCGAGGGCAAAGTGTTTGTATTTGATTTGAATGTGAACAAATATAAAGCGATTTGCGTGCAGGCTGTTGTGTCGAAGAAAAAGAATAAATTAACGCGGTTGGCATTCAATGATAAACTTCCGTTTTTGATAGTGGGCGATGATAAGTTAGTATCCATTAACTCATTCATAATTCATTTTTATTTGGATTCAAAACTGCGAATTTCTATCCAACAGAGGAACGACAACATCCTTGAAGCTCTCGCCCAATTTAAGGTTGCGTGTAAAGCCACCGAAGAAACAACAAAATATGGATCAACATATCCTTCAAGTACAAAAGCTAGAAAAGTTACTGTCACTAGTACGTGAGCTGCCCGAAGGAGAGGATGAGAAAGATACTGGAACTACTGTAGGCTCATAAATTATTTGTAACAAGTCAGACAAGTTTTATAACTAATTATGCATGTAAATTGAAAAAAAAACTAAATCATTTAAAAAAACTGATTTGGACATTTCTTTTTGCTTTTAATGTACTTTAAGGGCTCATTGCATTGAAAGTGTTTTATTGATTGACAGTGTTGTTCAGTGTTATTTAACGGAAACGACTTCATGGAGAATTCTACACGAGGCGTTAGTTCCTGTTTATGCCGCGAGCGCTGTGTACTCTCCGGGCGTGACGGTGTTGCCAGATATGTATTTGTAAGTCATACACATCGAAATCCTTTGAAAATATAATTTGAATCTCTGCCTCGTGGAAGTTTTGAATATGGTACGACTTTCCGATTTGAAATTGTAAGAGTCTCTCCACTTCCTAAATGAAAACCTCGCCACAGTTTTTGTGACTGTTTCAATTGTATTATTATTACTGCTTTCGCCCTAAAAATCGGAACATCCAAAATGGAGGTCATTGGAAAAAAATGCAGTTACCCATATGAAATTCAGTTTGTAGATGGGAACCATTTAAGTGTCGCTCACCTGTTTTATTATTCAAATTTACATTTCTTGCCGTGGAGAGAAAAAGTACACTCGTACATTGAAACCACTTTATTTTTTGGCACATAGTTACATATACACCACAATACATTACATAAACAAACCCATCTTCATTATTTGTACATTGTCCTAACTGTTTTTGTCCCGCCATCATCATCACTCAGTAGTCGGATATGTTTATCGACTTCGCCACATAACGTCCTAGTGAAATTGATGTTATTTACCCATCGCTGGAAATAATATAGGAAATAGTGCTTCATTGTCGTTATGCGTTTTGATTGGTGTCGGAGGTCGAGGATCGGGTTCAGTGCTGCCCAGAAGCCAATACGATGTAACTGTGCCGCGTCCTTTTAGTTCAACTTCACCGCGTAGTTCCAACCGGAATGTTCCGAATTTGTCGAAAATGCTTTTGGTCGCGTCCGAAACATGGATTTTAAGTGCTGTAATGGTAAATGTTTGTCAGTGCTGTAGCTGAACATTCAAAGTGGAGACAAAATGACGCCGTGTGAGTCTACAAAAGGAGGACGAGATTCCAGGTCGGATTCGACAACGATTCTGGCCTACACGCAGTCCTGATTTAACTTCTATGGATTTTTTCTGTAGCGCTATCTCAAATCAAAAAAATAAACCGACTTGGCACATTTGAAAGAAAATATTCGCTACGAAATTGCAGCCGTCACGAAGTCGACATGCCGAGCTGCCATTAGAAATGTTACCGTTTGACTAAATGAATGCCATGAACGTGAAGGTTTACTTAAGGCGATATTACGTATACTCATATTTACTTTAATAATTGAGAAACATTTTTTTATAGACATCTTATTTTTGATTTTATCGACTCATCCACTTATCAAGTGGAATATTTTTTTTATTTCTAAGCAAATATGAATATAAGGGAGCATAGCCGTACTTACGTGATCCCGTCGACTCCATTCGTGACGCTATATTGACAGTATCACCGAACAAACAGTAGTGGGGCATCTTTTGTCCTACAACACCTGCGCATACTGGTCCCGAATGTATTCCGATCCGTATTTGCAGTTGATACTCGGGCTTATGTTTGATGCTGAAGCTCTTTACCGCGTCCAATATCGCTATAGCCATCAATCCTATTTCGCGTGCGTGATCATGACCATTTCGTTCCGGCAATCCAGACACCACCATATATGCATCCCCGATCGTTTCCACCTGACAACAATGAAAAGTAGGGGAGAGTTTTTCTACATATTGAAACGTACTTTGTATACATCGTAAAATCCAATTATCCTGTCGAACGTGCTGTAGAGATCGTTGAGGAAATTCACCACTTCCATCGGTCGGCTTTGGGCGCATAGCGAGGTGAAGCCAACGATATCGCTGAAGTAGATTGTGACTGACTCGAACTGTTCCGGTTGCACCATTTCGCCAGCCAGGAGTTGGGTTGCGATTGGACGTGGAAGGACTTGATAGAGAAGCTCTTCGGTACGACGTTTTTCCATGCTGAGCTGCTCGGTTTTCTCCTCGACAAGACTTTCCAAATTGTTGGCGTACTGTTCCATGCGACGCAGTAAGTCGTCCATTAGATTCTCGCAGAAACCTCTATGGGAAGGTTAGGAGAATGTTGTTAGTTTTAAGATGAGCACAGTCTAATGTAGCCAGCACTATTTTACGATCAGAAAAGGAATCTCAAGGGAAAGCGGATATGAAATGTATGAACTTCAGAGTAATATGTGCTTTCTAGAGTACATGCTTAAAAAACGGTCTGCAAACTTGGCTTACTTCATAATTAATCGCACGGTTGCTCGTATTGTTGCGAACGCAGGACGATCATCAGGATTGTCGGCCCAGCATTTATCCATCAAGTCGAGAACGTCGGGCGGACAGTCTCGCTCGCCAACAAACGGTCGAAACGGTGGCGACTCATGCGCCTCAACCCGATCCAATATGGCTTGGATTTCCAGGAATTGGCGAGCAGTCTCATACGGTCCACCGCGCACTACTATCTCTTCAAGGATGATGGCGAACGAGTAGACATCTCCTTTTTGTGTGGCCGGTGTTCCCGGAACCACGGTTATCGGAAGCAACTCGGGGGCAACCCACAGTAACTCTGAAACAAAAAAAATGCATATCTCTATGGATACTTTGAATTGGTTGGATTTTAGTTACTGCTGAAGTAGTTTTGATCCTTGACAAATTCGGACGGAGTGGTGAGAGTTCTGAGGCCAAAATCGGAGATTTTCAGTACAAACCGTCCGTCGATGAGACAATTGCATGATCGAAGCTTTCCGTGAACAGAGACATCGCTGTTGTGGAGGTAAGCCATTCCCTGAAAGAATAGTCGAACAATATAAAATAGGGGCAATAAAAAAGGGGCAACTAGACGATCTAGTGATCGCCCACTAAGTCCTTAGTCACACAATCATCTCGGCGTACCTTAACAATATCATGAATCAAAGACATGCGGAAGTTCCAATCCAATTGAATCGCATCATTTTCCAGGACATCTTTCAAACTACCCTTCGGACAATATTCGGTCAGAATGAGCACGGTTGGTCGGGGAAGATCAATACACGCGCCAACAAACCGGACGGTATTCTCATGACTAACATCGCGAGCCTGCTTTATCTCCCACAACAGCGTCGACGTAATGTCGACTTTCTTTTTTGCGACCTTCTTGATGGCCACCCGTTCACCCTTATAGATTCCGATTGTTGTGAACACTTGGTTCGGCGGTAGCGAGGTACAACTCGCTATCGAGGCACGTCCGGAACTAGCACCATATTGTTGGAGAGATAGGTTCTGCTCAAATCCAGAAGAAGGTGTTATTCCGATGATCCCGATCTTTGCCGAAACGCTTACCTCAAAATTTAGCTTTTGCAAACCCATTTTGCTGCCAAATAATCTTCCGACCTCCAAAAGGATTTCATCGGGCTTAACTCTCCACGACATATTGTTCAATTCATTGTTTAATTTCATTTGCCTGTAAAATTATTTGAAATTATCACTACCATTGCTTTTAACACTGCCGTTCGGTCTTGATCTGCCCCGAAATAGATTCTATATCGGAACTGCTGCCTTGATTCTACAAGGACCTACATTGCACCAATACTTACTTGCATAATAAATAAACTACGAGGCACGAGAATGCAACAAACACCCCAAACGCACATGCTGCGTATACAATTATCATTTCTGTAAATTTAAATTTAAATTCAATGTTGTTAATATTTTTCAGGAGCCAACCATTTCCATGACACTCTGGCGAATTTCCGAGAAATCCACATTTTGGTATATCCGGCGGTGGCCCCTCACGACCACCGGGCCAATGAATTTTCTTTCCCGGGACGGGAGCGTAGATCCTGTCGAATAGAAAATAATATGCGCCAACCAATTATTAATTTCTTGGATCTCAATCGTGGCATCATCATACCGATGCAATCCGTAATAGTGAGCGACCACTTCAAATCGACCAGTGATGGGATCCAAGTCGAGGATCGAATAATCGGCATCCCGGTCGCCATTATCATCGATTCTCACATGCCCCGTGATTCCATGAAAGTCTCGGTTCCACATTCGTCTTGTGATATCGATTCCGTTGCGAAGATCATCATTATCGGTCAGGGTTTCATTCAATGCCATTCCAAGCAGATAGACGCCATCATAAAAGGCTCCAATGAAGAAGTTCACCTAGACAAATGGATATGTAACCACGCTTCAAGTCTGAGTAGACAGAGTTACCTCTTCCGCTTCGCTAAAGGTATAGTTGTAGTCCTTGAACGCTCGTTCCCGAACATGATCTGAAAAATCTTGGTATTTCGGACTAGTCGGCTGCAAAAGGGACACCCGCAGCAAGGCTTCGTATGCTTTACGTGCTTTGGAATCGTCAGCATCGCGCATTTCCCAGTCATGGTCGCCCCAATAGGAACTCTTTGTTATATAACAGATAAATGAAATTTGGTTCTGTTCAATTTTGTGCTGAACGTGTTGTCGAATGTATCAAAGTGGTAGGCAATGGTGAGGACACTTTTATTGACCATGAAAATCTGTTAAAAAATTTTACGCCGTCGAATCCACTTTGGATAAGAGAGGGTTTTGAAGGTGAGCCTAGCTAAATTCTCTGTTGACCAATGAAAAGCCCTGCTGTTATTTCTACTGAAGTATATTGGCGTATTTTTATACTATGCTATGCGAAACGACGAAGCTTAGATTTAAACAAATGAAAGAGTCGTCTGAGTTTGAACCATTCTTTTCGCGATTTAACAAATTAAGTTAAATTAAAAAACCTAATTTCTAAATTTTCCTTTAAAACCATGTATTTAACTAATGATTCTGATATATGTACATTTCGTCTGGCACACCCAGACTTCTTCAGTGTATAACTAGTTACCTAAGTCCTGCATTTCTATTTTAATCCCGAGCGGTCTACATTTTAGTCGCAAAATTTAATCAGCTTTATTGATCCATTCCCTAAGTACTTGTTCATTCTATTCCCTTCAGGTACTCTACTTATCCCTATGGTTTCACATATGTCTAACTCATTGACTTTCCTTACCTGTTTTATGACGTTAAGGTTTTCTATCTGTACCCTATGATTACTGTGTAACATATGTTTTGCCACAGCTGATCACACAGTATTAATTCTCCCCCTCCTACCTGCCTCCTGCTGCCTCTTTCATGGTTTCGTCGAATCTCGTGATTGCAAACCTCTTGGTCTGCCCGATATGCTGGCAATTACTGCATGTAATCTAGTATATCTTTTTGTCCTTCGTTCCAGTCTGTCTTTTTCCTTCAATATGCCATTTTTGAGTTGAATACCGCTCTTTGGTACCATTTCGATGTTGTGTTTAGCATGCGTTTCAAGTCTCTATGCATATTCGAGAATGTTATACTGATCCTCCTCAATCGTTGTCTTTCAGGAATAAGCGTCGTACATTCTTTTACTCTCATTCGCCTCTTTTTCTTTTTGATGATCTGCTCGATAGTCTGCTTCTCGCATCCGTGTTTCTCCACTGTATCCATAAAGTATTCCAACTCATTTTCGTAACTATCCCTGTTCATCGGGATTGTTAACAGGCTGTGTACTATACAGTGGTATGCAGCCATTTTGTGCTGGTAGGCGTGGTTCGACGTACTTTCGTTCGTTGGGTAGCTGTTATCTTACGGTAAATCGACAGCTCTATCTTCTTCCTGTTCCTCGTTAGTAGAAGGTCAAGATATGGCAGTTTTCCCTCTTGCTCCATCTCCAGTGTAAATTTGATGTTAGGATGCACCTCGTTCATTTGCTAATTGCTCTCAGACCTTGTCTTTTTTAACAATCGCCAGAATATCATCCACAAACCTTACCCAAAAATTCGGCAAAATCCACCGCTCTTGCATTGTTTCCTCTAAATTCGACATAAATATTTCTGCCAACATTGGTGATAGTCCCCGTGTAGTTTTATGAAAGCCTCCCCTAGAAGAGAAAAAGTTCTCGTTCATACATAGTTCCGCTAATTCCTCTTTTTCTCTTCCATTGTTTTTCCGAATTTTCTCAGCCATATCTCGAACTGCAACTGAATCGCTCACGAACATTTCGAAATATGTAATGCAATTAATCTATCTTAAAAAGAGTAGGACGATTCCGCAATTTTTCAAGGTCTTCTTCGAAAGAATCTGTTCTACAGGATAGATCAAACGAGGGAATAAACTTATATATAGGTAATCTTTTCGGTGCACAGCGAGTCATATCCTAGGAAATTGTGAAATGGATCCTAAAATACTAATTTTACTTCATGTTCAGACAGACAAATTCACGAGGACCTCATTACTACCTGCATGGCTTCGTCTTAACTGAAATGAAATGAAATAATAAATGAGCACCAACTTCAACTTGTGCAAATAGCTATTCAATTTTATTTTCTTGTCTGATTGCCATTGACGACCTTTGATGACACCATTCGATACCACCTTTGATACATTCCTGCCATTATTATCAAAGTCTCACAATTGGATTCGTTGCTCACCTGAAAGATTTCCACATCGAGAAAAGTCCAGTCACCTTTCGTCATGCCCAGGGCGTGTGCGGCCAACATAAATTTTCGTACAAGTACTCCACGCACAGACAGGATAACAACTTTGTTTTGGACGAGAGTTACGTATTATTGAAATTGACTGGATCGTTCTTTCAAATCTTTCTCTTAGGTCGCAATAAAAAGTGAAAGCAAAAGCGAAATTCACTACACGCAATGTTAGTGCTTACCCCGGGCGTACATGCTGGCATCCCTTAAGTAGTTGTCGTACGGCTCCTCCTCGTTCCCGTTCAGCTCTCGCACAAAGCTGAGCAGACCCTCTTCCTTGAGACCGTATTCTAGATTCTTACCTATTCGTCAGCAAATGAGGATAGAAAAAATTGAACTTGGAGAACAATTCAAATGGACGTATTACACTTTTCGGTGATTTCCATTGAAATCGACGGAGAAGCCATGCTTACCTACGGTTAGCGAGAATAGGTCGGAGCGGTCCAGGAGCAAGGCAACATGCTTCCATTTGAACTGGCGGAAGACGCTGGCAAACACCAATTTCAAACGACACTGGCAATACGACATTCGCGTCAATGTTGGATACTTGGATTTGTCTTTGAACATCCCCTGAAAATATAGCAGAATTGGCAGAAGGCAGAACAATCACAAGTAATAAAATCATTTGTGGAGCTTCAATACATTGGAAACAGTAGGAATAAAATGTTTCCATCGAAATATGTAGTGGTTGTCCTGGTTCAAGAAGAAAACCAGCAAACTGCTTATTGAATGTATTCCCATGTATCACAAGGGTGAATGCCACAATCATAAATGTTGGCGAAAAAACTGGTAAATCTATCCATATGTTAGTTGAAGTTGTGTTCACCAAATTCTCCATGACTTCATCGTATTCAGCCCTCGTGAAGTCAACTTGTTTCTGTAAACTCGAAATTGCGTCTTAACAAACTGCAATCACAGAGCTCCTACACCACCTTTTCATGCATTGCAATCAGGATAATTCGTATATTTCCATATTTAAATAGCCAGAAAAATAATCATTAGAATTTATTTGTCCGAACAGTAGAGCTGTTCAAATTAAATCTTCGTTTATTCAATTGAAGACAACCATTTAAGAGCCTCTGCTCATCTGTCAAATGACAGCTCGAGTTAACTGTTGATAGTTTTGCAAAATAATCTAAAAAAAATTAAAGATCATCAATCTGCAGACAACCAATGCTAAATGCTCTTCAAATTTCGTTTTCATCGATTTCAAAGTCAGCCTGTTGTCAAGTCAACGCTATCCGATCGCCATAATTATCCTTTTTCATCTGGAGCGACATCATCATCGTTGTGTAATTAGTGTGCTACGATATCATGCATAAATACACCACTCAAACGTTGCTCATCAGGAAAGTGTTGGAGCTGCTGATCACAAAAAAGACAGCTCCAGGACGACAAACTTAATCCTGGTCTTAATTGAATAACGTGGCATTCTAGGAGTCATTAGTGTAAATACAACATCCCATTAAGCGACTGATTGCTCCGTCTTAATAGCGACATTCCAGAATTTCACATATTCCGCGTCCGCTTCATGGCTTGGCACTGGCAATCAAGCAAAGTACACCCGCTTCAGCGATTTATTTATTGGCTGGATGTCGTGTTATGCAAGCACCCAACAAGGACACGAGCTAAATGAAAATGCATGATGCCGATTGTTGCAAATATGCAATCTGAAACCGATTCTGAAACAGTAGATCCTGCCTTGCAGCTCGTGGGCGTCGTCAATAATCGCTAGCTTAGAAGTGCACAAGCGAAGCGTGTAAGGATATAAAAATAAAGCGATGTTTTATATCATTCCAGGAGACAGAGAAAAATGTTGACATTATCCTTGAAGGTTGTTTCAATTAAATTACCGCGCGCACTTTAAACGTTTTCAGATCGTCCTCATGACAATGATAGCGCTCCTTCTTCGAAAGGCTCTCACCACTCGGTCGTGTCCTTTAGAAAGTCAATTAAAATTTAACGGGTACATAAACATCCGTTCTTGCTCCAGCATTTAATTACACCCGACTGATTGTGTCAGCTTCCACGCTGAACTGCATCGAGGGTACATTTCTTGTGAACCAATCGCTTTCAGACACTTCTGCAATTATCGTAAACTTCAATCCACCAAACAGAAACTCTTTAAGGACTTTTCGAATGAGCAAAGCTAGGAAGGCTCGTAAAAAACGCAAGACAATATTGTCATCATGTTTAAAATGAAATAAGATATTTAAACTGCATCGCTGACGCGACATCAAAACCTTTTGGATGTTAAATATACATTTTAAACATTTTTAAAGCTAAGAAATTATCGAGTTAATTTGGAAACTTACTGTACTTTCATTTTTCCATTTGTGAATCTTCCCCAGGATACCGGACGAAACAGAAAGCTCGCCTTCGGATGGAGGCTGTAGACGAGAAAAACGAATTTTAAAGCACGAACGAACAAATCATAGCATTGAACAATAAACTGAATTATATTCTGGTAAACTTAATTTTGGATTGTATGAGAGAAATAGGAAGACTCTTGGAAATTCCTATTTCGTCGCGTATTTTAGTTTCACAAAAAATTTCATAGTTTAATTGTGTTTGAAGAAAACTTACCAGAAGCGAGGGCTTTGAATTGAATATTATTTTCTAGAAATTTAAAGTCGACGTGTATTGATCAAATATTTTTCAAAAGGGATTAAATGATTTCTAATTGAAATATTGGGTGTGTGAATATGATTTCGCCCTTTCCCAACAGATATCATTTTTAGTGTTGCTTGCATGGACTAATAAATGGCAGCACTTGTATTTGATACCGTCAGCTTTCAAACGCACTACATGACATTTGGTTGAAGTGTTAGCAACAAGTGTTTTTACCTCCTTTAAAATGTCGTTTTTCGTTCCAAGTAAACATCTTTTGCGGGAAGTGTTATTTTATTGCAGATGAAAATGCAGTGGAAACTCATCGTTTGCTTGTGACGATTTACGGTGAGCATGCTTCATCTAACAAAATGTGTAAATGGTTTCGACGATTTAAAAATTAATGATTTTGACACTAAGGACAAGAAACATGGAAAATCACCCATAAAAATTAAAGATGCCGAATGGGAAGCAGTATTGGCAGAGGAGTCTTGCCAAACTCAATCTGAATTGGCTGCAGCATTAAGTATTGAACAATCAACGGTTGCAAAGCAATTAAAAGCAATCAGAATGGTTCAAAAAGTTTACCAACTGTTGCGTTTAAAGCGAGCCATAGAAGAAAATCGACCAGAATGGCCGAAAAGGCACAGTAAATTAATTCTTCAACATGATAATGCCAAACCGTATAACCCACAAGTCTTGAAAACATATTTTAATGGACAGGACTGGGAAGTGCTTTACCACCCGCCATATTTGCCAGAAATAGCTCCTTCGGATTATCATTTATTCTTATCTTTTTTGAAAAGAGTCATCTAAAAACCAAGTCATCCGTAATGCTTTCCTAAATAGACTACGATGATTTTTTACCAAGCAGAAATAAAGAATTTAGCTTACTGAACTTTTTTATATAGTTTCGATGATGTCTTTGAAATTCTTCCTAAATCACAGCTTCTTTTACACAAACTCACCAGAAGTCAACCACCAGTTCACTTGATATGTTCCAACCATAATCAGTAATTGGCTGATATTTGTTTCAGCATCTAATCCTTAAATCAGAGGATGTTCGTGACTGTATCAAATACAATCCTGAAATCACTTCAACTCAAGAAGCTCTCCGCTTTCAAATCAAATAAACTACACACCAACAGCAAGACTAATAGCATTTTCTTTCATTCGCTTATCTGACCTCATCTCCCTTCTCCTCCTCAATCAAGGACATCTCTCTTAAATAAGCACGAAAAAAACAACAGATGCTTAGCCATAAAGTTAATTGAAAATCCGCAAAGAGACTGGCGAGTGAATTTAATATGATCCTATTTTTCCTAGTTGGTTTGCAAGGAGCAAATACACGGATTGAAACAGTTTCAACTTTTCACATCACACCTGGTCACATAGCAACAACAATAAGTCAAAGGACAATGGGAGCAATTAAAAGTTTGCACGTATACATTCATTATCGTTAAAATTCAATTATGGTGAATTGAAACATCTTCATGGCAATTTAAATGTTCCAGGCGAGGGTTCATGATAATCCTTCCGAGTGTTAGTGGTATGTGGTTATGGCGGGTAATTTTTAGAATATTTTGATAAATAAGTCACAGTCGATTGGATGGGACATTTTAACTGGAAGTGGGGGTGTTTTTGTCTTATTTCCGTTTGGAAGACCAAAAATGTGACTTTACATTTCAGAAGATAAAAGGCCAGAAGAAAGTCTCTGGATCATAGGCAGTTGCTTCTCAAGATTTCAAGTTTGCCAAACAAATTTGTGCAAGGTTTTTTTTAAATTGAAAATATGTAGCCAAAACTACTTACTTGATCTCCCATTCCTGTAATAATTGGTGTATTCCAGTATGCAGCCAATCGAGCAACAGGTTCCAGGGCGAACGCACAAGCTGGTCCAATAAATGCTATTACGTCATCACGAAAATGCATATCAGCAGCGAGACCGGGTGCTTTAGCGCCTGAACATGAGGGGTAACTGAAGAAAAGAAGATGGTAAAAATTGAATTGTTTAGTGTTAATCTTCTTGTTTTAAGAAATCAGTAGATGCATCTTTAACCTTTTTTCAGAGCATAGACATGTTTCTTTAAAGTTCGTCTTCTCATTAAAATCAATTTGTAACACACGGCAGTAACAAAAATATCAAGTAGCAAATATCACTATTACTTATACACATTCTACCCATACAAACAGATGGAGCTTCAAGCGAAACAATCATTACCACTTCACTCGCAGACGTTAAGACATCCCTATTTAAAATTTAAAGAGTGAGAATTAGTTGGTCGAGTGGTATAATTTAATTTCTTTGCTTAAAGAAGAAGATATTGGCGATGAAGCGCGCGCTGGACGGCCATAAACGTCAACCACTGACGACAATGTGACGCGTATGAGAGATCTTCTGAATTCAGATCGTCGTTCTAGTGTTCGTTTAGTAGCACAGATATTAAACATCGCGAAAAGTACCGTTCACGACATCATAACAAACAATTTGCAAATGCAAAAAGTGTGCGCGAGGATGGTGCCGAAAGTGTTAACGGACGACCAAAAAATGCGCCGAGTTGAAAATTGCCAGGAACTTGTGAATTTGTGTGACAAAGAAACCCACTTTTTGGAAAATGTCATCACCAGTTGATGAGTCTTGGGTGTTCGAATATGATCCCGAAACAAAAAGACAAAGTGCTGAGTGGCACACCTTGGCATCCCGTCGCCCCGAGAAGGCCAGAATGAGCAAGTCAAAGGTCAAGACGATGCTCATTGTGTTCTTTGATGTTAGGGAATCGTCCACCACGAGTTTGTACCACATGGTACAACTGTTAATGCCAAATTCTACATGAAAGTGCTCAAAAGACACAAACGACGGGTTGATCGCGTCCGGCCTGACATAGCAACCAATTGAAAACTTCACCATGACAACGCGCCAGCTCACACCGCTTTCCTCGTGGCCAGCTTCTTGGCCGATTCAAAGGTGAAAACTCTTGAAAGGTCATCGGTTCGGGACAGTTGATAAGGTCAAAGAGGCTTGCACCAAGGCTCTAAAGAAGATTCCGAAAGAGGCCTTCCGTGACGCCTTCGATGCCTGGAAATGTCGTTGAAGGCGCTGTATTAATGCGGAAGGAGAGTATTTGAAAACTTTTAATGTTGTAGAAGTATCTGGCCAATAATTTTTTTTAATCAAATCGGTGACATTACTTTTAGGACAAACCCTGTACAGTGCAAATCGAATTATTACAGTTCTAAAATTACTTATATCAGTGAACAGCAATGTTAGATAGTTTTTTAAGGTGTAAATGCTAATAAGTTATCAGTTACGAAGAAAAATCAACATGAGCACCAATGATACACGAGGCCAAATCAAGCCACAGGTAGTGCCGTTAAAGGTTGCTAGCCTATCGAAATAGTTGATTATCAATCTCATGGAAATTCAATGCATTTCAAATAGATTAGAATGATTTGAAATCCCTGAATGATATCATATTCCCGACTTTTTTTAAGTCCCTTTAGCTCATATAGCATCACTATCGGACACAGAAGATTCAAGCATTCCTGCACGAAATTCGATTCCTAAATGCTTTTCATGCAAAAATACTGTCAACACGTCCTCCATCCGTCCAAGATTGAATCCCTTAACATCATTCTCAATTATCATATGCCAACATGGCTTGAATTACTCAATGAACCCGAAAACGAAAAGAATTCCATTCCTTTCAAGATTTCCTGAAAGTCAGGGCAACCTTTCACGTTGCCACCCCTTCGGTGTACCATGTATGTGTGTCAGCGGCTTAAATCTAATCTGTCGTAACTTTCGAATCATTGACCATCAGCCGACAGACGAGGCGAGCAAGTCTGACTCCTTCGCCAGCAAATCTTCATGCAAAACGCAACACAATTCACTTGAAACGATAACGACCCTCTTCAAACGGAAATTACAATAAAATGTCCATTACCTTCCTTGAACTTTTCGCAGGCGGATTTTATGCGCTTCCAGAAACTCCTCGTTGACACGTTCCAGTGCAAGGTCGACCGCGGGGCCGCATCGCTCCAAGTCGAACGGCGAGTCTGCAAGGAGAAACACAAACAAAAAACAAAAAAGGACATCGCTGTCGTGAACCGTCGCTTCCATATTTATATACAGTTCAAAAGCATATTTCAATTTTTTATTATCCTTTCGGATTTTTATATCAACGTTCACACCGAGCGTACTTAAGTGTGATGCCATAAGAACGCCAACGTTGAAGAAGCGATAGCCAGACTCGTCCACTTGGATCCCCCGAGGAAGTCGTCTTCTCCGGTAATTGTTGACGGCGTGGCTCGTCGTCCCGGCCGCCGCATCCCCCAGCGTTGGCACTGCCTCGACTCGCTCCGACACGTTGTTATCGTTTTCCAAATCACCCCAAACACGATCCTCCAGGATAATCCTTTTGCTCTCGTAGACGGTGCCCAGCGTTCGTATCACAGCCCACAAACAGCACAAGGATAATAGAAACAAATTGCTTCGCATTTTTCCTGGTTGTCCTGCTCAGTGCGTGGCGAATTTCTTTTAAAATCGACCATGCCAAGGTGAAGCCATTCAAGTTAGGACTTTCGACTGAAGGTATTCGGGGGTGGGAAAATCTGGTGCAGTAAATGTCCCGTAATAGAATCAAGGCAGCAAGTTTACGGAGGTTCACGGGCTGCGCTCCTTTTTGTGTCACTTGATCTTGCTCATTGCATATGCATCCGCATAGATTTGCCCAATTAATGTTTTGTTGGGTAGTAATTTACGTATCCTGGGTACATTTTAGGGACATCTGTGAAACTGAATAGACAAACAATAGTTAAAAATTGTCATGTGTTCAATTTACTTTAGGCTAGTGATAGTTTATTAATTTATAGAGTAAATGAAGACAAACGAAAACACCTTTACAAACAAAGTATGTTCTTTTTGAAAAAAGCCGTTGCTCTTATCCTGGATGTGCTGGGAAGTGGAGCAAAAGATGTACCTTGCCACTCGGTTGCAAAGCTTTTGGGAATGTCGACCTCAAACACCTGAGGCACTCGTGGAAAAAAATCCGTGCTAACAGGAGCAAAACCATAGCAACCGTTCAGGCTGTGTCCCTGCCCCGTGAGATTGTCTAGGCTACCATGGGCTCGAAGAGGATGAGGCCCCCTTGAGGGAGCAACGTGGTGGCTGTGGTAAGGTACGCTACGAGGGCTGCTATTTTTTTTTCTGGCCTATGACAATTCTAGTGTTAACCAATGCAAACCATTGTCATATTCGTAAAGTTTGACATTTTTTGCATATATGTATGTACGTAATCAGAACTTTTTGACGTTCAAGCGCTATTTTTTTACAGTAACTTAAAAAATTCGTCATCCTTAAGCACTGTAAAAAACTGGTATAACGATCTCAATCGCGGTCGCCGTTCGCTCACCGACGAGTTTCGTGTAGATCGTCCAAAATTAGTGATTTTGCCAGAAAATATCGATGCAGTCAGAAATCTTATAATGAAAGATCGTCATGTGACATATCGTGAGATTGAGGTATCCCTGGGCATTAGTTCCACCAGCGTACATAAGATATTACATGAACATTTGGCCGTGAAAAAAATTTGTTCACGTTAGATTCCACATAATTTGACAATCGCCCAAAAAAATGTCGAATCGTCGATTGGTGTAAAAGCATGCTTAAAAAATTCAATCGCGGTGCTTCGAAAGACATTTATAAGATTGTGACAGAAGATAAATTTATGCGTATGAGCCCGAAACAAAACAGCAGTCGTCTGTGTGGGTCTTTCAAGACGAGCCAAACCCAACAAAAATTGTTCGTGTAAGAAGCACTGCGAAGCAAATGATCGCCTGTTTTTTTGGACTAACTGCTCATGTAGCAACAATTCCGCTAGAGCAGCGTAGAACAGTCAATTCTGACAATCATTCACAACCATTTGTTTGCCCCAAGTGTTTGGTGAAATGAGAAAAACACGACGTCGAATCATTCTTCCACACGATAATGCGAGCTTTCACACATCTCGTCAAACAATTGCGTTTTTGACCGGTCAAAACATCGAATTAATGGGACATCCGTCGTACAGTCCTGATTTAGCACCGAACGGCTTTTTCTTGTTCTCTTACACCAAAAACAAATTGCGTGGACAACGATTTTCGACACCTGAAGAAGCCGTTGAAGCGTTTTGGAGGTGTCTCGAACGGATTGGAAAAAATGTTTTGACAATTGGTTTCAACGCATTCAAAAGTGTATCGATTTTCATGGAGAATACTTTGAAAAACATTAAAGCGATTTTCATTGATAAATTATTGTCTATTCACTTTGGGATAGAAATATAAATATAGATAGTCCGCACTTGGTCAACCAGTGCCGCAATCACCGGCTCTGTAAGCCGGTGGAAATTCTGAGACCCCACCCCCCTTGGAGACAGTATACAGAACGTGCCCAAGGGGAGGGTTGTTTATTGACACTGACAGTTCAATATGTCCTCCTCCAGGACCGTCTTTTAATGCTATATTTCGGGCAAAGCATGTTAAATCATTTACTTTATCTGTTCTTATTCCGGATGAACTACTCGAAGGGGGCAGAACTAGTTGGGGCGTCCAAAAAAGCTCTTGATTTAGGATTTTTGGCTGAATCTTAAAATAATGAATGACAAATGTTTTCCTGCATGGAAGATATGTATTTGAAGAAAATATTATAAATTATACAAGACTAAATATTGAAAAATACGTGGGATACAGCAAATTTCCGAAGGGGTCAAAAAAATTTAAGGGTTTTGTCGTGATCACTACAGCTCGTCACTGGATCACTTGAATTCAAAAAAACAAAAAGGGATAATTAGTTAATGACAAAGTGCTCCAGATGGACGGAGGGATTTGAAAAATTTTGATCTTTTGAAAAATGGCGGATGTTGAATTTCAAAATTGTTTATTCTAGCAAAATTTCACTTGCATTTGCGACTATAAGAAAAAATGTAACCGTTCGAAAAAATCCTTGGTCCGTCCGGAGGACAATTATAAAAATGGAATAAGTAAAATTCTAACTAGGTCTGCCTCCTTAAAGCGATAAAAGCAAAAATAGTTGGAAGTGGGCATTCCTTTTAACAAATAGCCCGAATTTTATATTCAAATTATCTTCGAAACACAAATCAAATTGGAAATATTTTAATTTCATGTTATCAGGAAAAGCCTTACTGAGTTGCTCATCTGTATTTTTTCTTACAGGAAATGGTGACCCTAAATAATCATTTAAAAAAACCTGCAAAATGCAGACAATATTGCTACCGCAAGTCAAAACGTTCCGCCTGCTTATCTCAAGGAAATTTATTCTTGCATTATTCTCAAACCATATAAGGATTTCATAGCTTTCATATTAATCAATGTCAAGGATATCAGTCGATTGCTACACACTAACCCACTCATGTTATATCTGCGGAGACACAATGTCAAGGACTTCATTCTTAATTAGATAACTTACTTATTGCTCCGCTTTTAGTGGAAGGATTTAATGTGTTCTATCGACCGTATTAAATCTACGTAAAGACGTTAACCCATTCAACATGGTTTTTTTGTGTAGAAGTAACTATTTTGTATAGCAGTAGTTTTTTTGTATACTATATATTCATCAACCCCTAAACCGATGAGACTAACAATTCTGAGAATTTTTTAGCTCTTTTCTAGAACTAACAAAAAGGAAATAAGTTTAGTGGAAAACTAGGTCAACTTTTATTAGTGCGAAAGCTATGCTAACTTCATGTTCGCTGCGTCTTTAAGGATGCATTAGTTCACGTTACATTTCTAAACAGTCGCTACAGGTATTTGGGAACCAAATGACGTAGATCCTGATTGCTACACCTTGAGCTTCCTCCTCTGTAGCTCAGCTTGGTTCAACACATCACTGATTCGGAAAACTCTTTTTCAAGGGGCTCAATCAATATCCCTGCAACAAACACAAACACAACCTCTTCTAATTAATCCAGACATACTTCAGATTTTTTTCAATCTCTCGGTAGGAAAGCATTCTCCAGCTTTAAGACATCGTTAATTGTAAAGCAAGATCTTCTCGTCACCTCAATTTGCATAGATTTTAATTTCATGCCAAGGCTGTAAACGAATCGCCATTTATGCAAAGCGTAAAATTATACCCTGTCTTCATCTTTCCCTTTCCCTATTTTTTTTCTTCTTCCACTTTTCATTTGCATAAATCAACTCGCACTATGTGCCGTCGTCGTCGTTGTCGTTAAACCACGTAGGATCGGGACGTAGCCAGGATCCATTGGAAGTCTATCATCTAAATCACGGCAGGACGTAGGCGATAGATAGTCTCTTATATACACATACAATAAAGTTCATGCGATTACGATGAAGCAATTCCCGACAACGTGGAGGGTGATTTATCTAAACGAAACAGATATGTGTTAATTTGGCCGGTAATTAGGTGAGAGTAAAACTACGAGATAATTCTAGTGTGGCTGAATGTGGTGGAAATGGATTGAGTAGTGGAAGTCGGTAATCCTTGACACAGGACCCGGGTGATTATTCTTCGGCTTGAACTATGAAAGCAACAGATATGTATCTACGAGAATGGATGTAGGTGGGCTGGATTATGGTGTGCATTTTGTCGCCTTTCCCTATCGCAAAAGATAAAATATTTGATTGCAAAACGAACGAATTTGTTAGCATATACGGACACGATGATGTTCATGGCTGCCTCGTATTTTTTTGGACACCAGAAATATTTTATGGATGCATATTTTATATTGTTTTTATATTGTCCTGCATAAATTGGCCCGATTTTTTGGGAAATATACATAAAAATATTAATTTTCGGGAAAGACATATTGTCAATATATTCGAAACCATAGTCACTCGTACCATTTCCCGCCAAATCAGGAGCAGGAGCTCAAAAAGCAAATCAAAACGTTGATAGGATTTCAACAGTCTATTACGATCATATTTAATTTCGAATGTGTTAAAACCTGCTTTACATTTGAGCACAGTAATGGTTGGTACATTAAACGATTGAACCGATTTTCCTTGTTCGATGCTTGGAAATAGTCATCCTAGGAGTGGAAAGATCTCTTGTACATGTATTTTTGGTCGACAAAATCGACACTTTTGAATAAAAAGCGATCACCCAGGCGTAGTAAAGAAAATATGCCTATCTTATGGCAAGTAGCCATAATTTTATGAATACCTAGTGATGCAGAGGACTTAAACTTGTCTAAAAAGACCGCCAAAGGTATCCGTTAGAAAGACTTAGTACAACATCCATAGGCAGTGAACCGTCCATTACGCCGTTGTTTTATTCCAATTTGGAATCCTAACATCTTTATTGAAGCCCAGTATGTTGGCTACCCAACAAGATTCTAATATTTTTCTATCTTCTTTGCATAAAACTTTTTCACCTTAAATATTCAATTGAAAAAAAACCTACTTAACTATTCCATCCCTATTTTTGTGTTCTGAAAAGTATAGTCCTCTACTTCAGATTACACTTATCAATAAGGTTTGATTTCAGTAAACTCTCAGGCCAATCGCTCTATATTTTTCGTTAATAATCCAGTGAAATAAATTAATTTTACAAAATTCTATACTCAAGTTTGCAAGTGTAGCTACGCGAGGAATTTACGGCGAGTCAAACATCAAAAAGATGACTTTGTATAGGGTCAGAGTTTGCCACCATCTTGGATTAAAGCTGTTTGCTATTATCTCAAAAACTGTTGATTCAACGAAGAAGCTATGTACTATATTTTCCTTTACAACTAAATCTCTGCCAATCTTTTTAGTGGGAATATATTTTCTAATCGATATTTTTCGAACTACAAGGTTCTAAAGATTTTTAAATTGTCATCAAAAAGTATTGTCTTTACAGAAAAAAACCTGGCATCAATGTCATACATCAATAAATTATTTATGATGCTTGAATGTTTTGATGAACGACTAATAATTTCTGAGCACATCAAATAATACCATGTGGCGTTCCTAACGTGCACCACAAGAGTCGCTTGCATCGCCAAGGAGTTGATGACTAACAAACATGCAACAGCACCAGTCGACGATCATCCTCACACTGGATTACACGCACGCGATATTCTTATAATTGTTATATCAAGTTATACATATTCTTGGATTAAACTTATTTGTTTGAACACGTCTTTGATATATTTGATATGTGTGGACATAAACCCCACAACCAATCGGTGCCTGAGCCATCTATTTTCAAACAAAGGCAGATGCTTTTCAAGAATCTATTTAGATGACTCATCACAATGGCATTCAGAAATGAATTTGACAGATTCACAATTCAGAGGTAGTTATTTGACGAGCTGTAAATCGGAAACGAGTGGTCTTTGTCAGCAAAGCGTAACAAAAAAAGAACACGAGGCTGGACCGATCACCAAACGCAGGAAAGCATGGGGTAGAACTTCCTACAAAATCTACAGCAAAAACAGTCAATCTCTCTAGCGATTTCTTTTTCTGCGCTTTTAGTAGATTTACGAAGAGATTTTGACCGGACTATTTATTCATCTAGCTGATCTCACAACTACAAGTAGGAATTTCTGAGGATCAGTCTTTCTCCCCCTTTTTCACTGGGTCGGGGCAACCTTCGATGCACATTTTGACAGAGTGCAACGGTACATCATGAAAACGGGCCCTTTCCGATTTGCAGTTCTGCAGTTGTTGATCCAAAAATGGTGAAAAGTAATGAAAAAACTTTGTCTTAAAGGGCGGGGGGGGGGGGGTTATGGTCAAATTTTCACAAGCTCTCATGAATGGGCACGCGAAGAGGATAGCATTCGTATTGGTAGAACTGATCAAAAAGCTGCAATAGAGTGCAAAGAAGGCCGAGTCCTTCGAAGACAACAACAAAAAGATGCTCTAGACATCCTTGCTGATAGTCTTACACTTTAAGGACCCGGTTTTGATGGTGTTGTGTGTTAGAAAAAAAAATTCACACGCGTTTTCTGAGACTTTTTATTTTTAAAGACGGTGAGACACGGAAATCAAAATATAACGGGCCGATCCGTTTGTAATTTTGAACACCTATTCTGTAAACATTTTACAAGGTAACGCTGATAATTTATTTTTAGGCTATAATTTATTTTATATAGGAACTTTTCCGATTCAAAACCACAATTCCGAAAAGACTTGTTTTCGTTTTTTTTTGGCTTCAAAACTACACCAAAAATGAAATAAACAAAAATAAATGAAAAAAAACTCCGAATCTTTTTGGTTTTTTTGGTTTCAGATGATCCAGCTATTAGTTGTGTTTCTCACGGCAATTTATCTTTATTTTGGGACGTCTATTTGGATGTAGAGTCACTGGCTCATTTTTCAATATTTTTCAATAAAAAAAATTACTGCATGCTGTTTAATATATGTACTTTAGTATATTCTTTCAATAAATGAACTAACCTTTACCATATTGCTATAAAAAAATTAAAACTATGCTTAAAAAATCATGAACTGAACACCCTCCCCCCCTTCAGCGCTTCTGTAATTCCTTAGCGAAACCGAATCAAGAAAAATTGTTGCAAAATATTCAACTTATCATAAATTCAACTATAACATACTTTCCGTCGGCAGACGTTTTTAGGCACTAAATCACATTTTCCAGATTATATTAGGATTGTTCTGGCAATCACGAATTTTTCTATTCTAGTAAGATTTTAAAAAATATTACGAAGTCAACTATTTCACATAAATTATTGATTTGTTTCGAAAAAAATTCGTAACGATCGCAAATATATTATCCGGACATGGAATTTATTCGGTGTTCCTGTTTTATGATTTGGGTGTTTAAATATATTTTGTACGAACTGTTAAGCGTGCTTTATCGCATATTTTATGCCTTAAACTAACTCCAGGATAATCTTGAATTTTACAGTTGCATTCGATAAGAAAAACAAGAACAAAACAATCATTGACACTCATCAAACAAACACCTAAACGGTACGATTTCAATCTTAC
This sequence comes from Oxycera nigricornis, assembly GCA_963942545.1. NCBI lineage: Eukaryota > Metazoa > Arthropoda > Insecta > Diptera > Stratiomyidae > Oxycera > Oxycera nigricornis. The sequence goes on along the minus strand of OZ012659.1, from coordinate 125,242,895 downwards.
AAAAAAAGACATCCAATACTCATATTCCTACCCTAAAAATAAACCACTTCAATCACTTTTCCCAGCACAAATAACTTCTGTATCTAAAGCACCACAATTTTTTCACCGCTTATTCGTCCCGATTTTCCATTACCCATTCATGGAGATGAATTTTCAGGCTTTCCACTTTCTTTCATTTATTGAAACTCAATCACAACGCGTATCCGCAATGAAACACTTCACAATGGTACTAAACCTGAATGCCACCTCTACTTTCCAAATCGCAAACACGCTCCCTTTTTGTGCAATCTCCGAAATAAAAAAAATATATATGCTCAACAGAAACGCTAAGAATCCTTTCTATAACCAATGAACGTTTTCAAATGCCACTAAACCACATGAACAACACAAAGCCAGCCTCTGTGTGCTGAAGAAAACCGATCTCGTGCCGCAACAATCTGTTGAATCGAAATCAAAAGTGAAGCGAATCGAAGGGTTGCTACATCCCAAGCAAGCTGAATGGTAAATCAGTACTGCTGGTTGGAGGAGCGAGCATCCACCAAAGTCTATGGATATCAATTATGAAGTTCTTTCTTTGTTGGAATTGAAATAAATTGTAGCAACCAACACTCGGAACTGTTCAACTTTACCGTTACGAATTCGACTTACAAATGAACAGCTTGCGACAATTCATTCCGCTTTTAATACCATCCCGACACGAACAGGACACAATCTCATCGTCACTTTAATTGCAATCGGTTCTGTTCTGTTTCAACGTCATCTCCTATTCGTCCAGTCTTTGTCTTTGCATAGTTTGATTTACAAACGCCCCAACTCGCACCACCGAATGTAGTGCTTGACTACACGTTATCCCGTGCTAAACGGCCAAGGATTCAACGAGTTCTTTGAGATCCTTGTTCACGCGAAAGTCCTTGACTCGGCCGCGCTTGGCGAAAAGCCAAGACTAACTAAAAAAATGATATCGAAGCAATACGGCAGAGCTTAGCAGACGGATGATACGACAACATGAAGCAAAGCAAAAGGAGTCCTTTCAAGAAAATTGGAAAGTAAAGTGAAAGTATGCTGACTATTGAGTTCAGTATTCACTACATTTTATTTCTAGCGAACTTTCCTCTGTGATGCCTAGATGAAACAACCTTGCCTACAATGAGGATAATCATCAATCGTGTCGTGCTTAACTACAATCTTACATTTTGTCCGACCTACCGCATGGCTCCCCTACACAAAAAGCTTCTCAAATTACGCGCAGGACACTCACTTCGAAACTTTCCGAGAAACCATCCATCTACAAGCACTGGCGACGCACCATTTCGCATCCAAAGTCAAGGTTCACCTGTCGAAAAGGAAAGTTATCGTAGTTCGAGCTCCGCACCATCGCTCACGTGCTCCCCGAACATAATTCCTGCATAGCATCCTTTTAAAGCTTACGAGAGCCCACTTGTTGCTTCAATTGTAGCAACACCACCACCACGGCAGCAAGCCGTTGAGCGTCGTGGCATGGGGAGGCGTCATATCCTTGTCACCTCGTCGCCCATATTATGAATGAACGGCGCTCGTAGATGTTGCGAGGAACGAAATTAATTTCCAACTGCTTGTTGGTCCCGTCACTTTAAGGATTGTACGAAAAGGTAATTAATGGTGTGCGAGACGATGTTATTGAATTCGGTTAATTGATGGATTTATATAATGTATTTAGTTGATTCGGAAAGGTCCATTCTGATGTTGACAATAATTACGGCGATATGGGTGACGCTAATAAGTTAAGAAGGTGTGAAAGATTAAGGGTTGATTGTTTACTCCAAGACAATTTGCCGTTTCGTGAGATTTTTCGTTCTTTTAGAGTAGGATTTGATAACCGAATCTTATTTCGATGAGGATTTTATGTGGGTGGATCAATTAGTATCCGACAATGAACCGTTGAATTTGCAAGGGATCAGGGAGTATTGTTAAATAATACAATTGAATATGTCACCAACAAATTCTTCTGCTTTATGCTGTGAACTTCCTATATAATACCAGCAAGAGATTGAACTAACAGAAATATAGCCATTTCTATCCTAGACCCACTTAAGGAGATGCCAACAATAATCATTAATGAATTTCACTTATATCAAAAATAATCCCGATTTAACTATCATTATCTCTTCTCTTAATACCTGCCAACATTTTAACATTCGACCCTTTAGAGGCGGCTCTTCTGGCTTCCTCGATAGCCTGGATTACTTTTTTCGGTTCCGTGATGAACCACATCCACAGAACCTGTTGAAAACGCCACAGTCGATCGTTGTTCTATAAAATATCGGTAAATAACTACAAGCACCAATAAAAGTGGCATTCAAATGTGGTTTTACCATTTTGTCTGTTATATTTGTTTGTATATTGCATCGCATTCGTCGTATCGCTTTCTCGATATCATCTTTCGCCCGTCTTGCTTCGCACATCGGCTCCATGAACTTTACATTTTCAAGCATCGGTTTATCAGTTGGCCCGTCAAATATATACTGGTGGTAGGTTTCTTCTATTGCTTTTCTGAATAGAAAATTCAGGTATGAGTTTATGTGTTGTTGTGAATAATAAACAAGACTACAATTCTACAGGAGTAATTGTTTGATGTAGTGAATAGAATTTAGTTTTCAACTATTCTTAGTCATACTAAGATCTTCAGCATCAAAAACTCTTTGAAATGTTTTTACTCACAACTCTTCCAACTGTTTCATTTGCTTGCTGTAGTACTTCTTCTCTACAATTCCTTTAAATTCGTACTTCGACATTCGGCAGAACTTCTCGTACTCATGCAGACAAGCCTTCAACGAGGTCGGCCGCTGAATGTTTAGATGGCTCGCCAGCAGATCGGCAAAACCTTTCACATACGCATCGGTGGATTGATTCGAAAACATCGCTTTACGTTGTAGCATCGCTTCAATTCTTCGCGCGCAGGCCAGGTTATCAGTCGGTTGCGCGGTGGATTGATCACAAAACTGTTTCACTTTATCCAAGTCCAGTTGCATTGCAATCCACAGCAGCTCTGCGATACTCAACGATTCCGACACGAGCTGCGCCAACTGCTTTATCGTCTCCAAGCGCTTGCTCGCCCTTTCGAACTTGATTTTAGTATTTTCGAGCAAAATATTTTCAACTTGTTGCTGCGCCTTACTTTGCAACAGGCTTTTCAATTCGCTCATCAACGCTTCTGTCTCGTTTTCCAGGTGATGATTATTCGCGTCCAATTCGCGAATTTCATTTCTGCAAAGAGTTTACAATCAATAAAAATATTCGAACGCTACTTCAAAGCGGACTACTTCAATTGACTGGGCGTCATTGCTTGCACTTTGCTGATGTCCAACTCTTCTATCATTTTGCGCAGCCCAGCCGTGCGCAATTTTGCTTTAACTAGTTTCAATTCGGCTGCATAGAACCTGAAACAGAGGCCATCACCGCACGTTAGAGTACATTTAAAAAATTCCAATGCTTCTTACTGTCTTTCCAAGTCCCTCAGATCATCAATGGTTTGATTGTTACTCTCTTCGATATCAACGCAGTCGGCTCCTGTCTGTAATATATTTATACAGAGATATTTCACGTGCTGAGCTGAAAACACATTGACCAACCTTAATTTTTACATTTGCCTCTAAATACATGTTTAAATACTGCTGAAACAAATCACATTTCGAATAGTAATCATCCAAGGGCATTTCGTGAATAAACAGCGGCGGCATATACTAAACGTGAACAATGTCCGATGTATTATCAGTAGAATCAAAAATAACAGGATTCGATCTAGTTACCGGTTCTGTGAAACGTTTTATCCGTTCCGCCGTTAGCTCGGCATTGACTCTTTGAATTTCCTGCAACTCTTTGGCCTTCTCCAGAGCCAGGTTCGTCGCTTGTTGCAGGCGATTTTCCTCTTGATGCACGGCAAACTCCAGATCGCTTAATTCGCGATTCAAGTTGGACTTGGTTTCCCTGCAAAAGGAGCATTCTTGATATTCGACTGTATTCATTGAGTGTGCCAGGATTTACTCTAATTTTGCGTTCAATTGCGTATATTCATGTTCCATGGTTTCCAGCGCCTCGACTTCATTTTTTAAATTGTTCACATCCTTTTCAGTGTAGGTGAGCAGGCCTGGATGCTTTGCCTCCACGATTGCTAGTCTTTTTTCTAGCTCATCGCTTTCATACCATCGGCCAGTCTCCTTCAGTTCCTTTTCTCTGTAAAAGTATATATTTCTTTTCGCAGATCATCGTTTTCCCTTCAATGCTAAAAATATTTACGGATTCGTAAATTCTATTTGTAACTACAGTAGGCCCCACTAATCCGGACATCCGGTTAATTCGGTCGTGGTTAAATTTTGAATTTTAATTGCTGTTTTATTTTGAGTTCGTGGGTGGGTCTAAAGCTTAGTTTTACATGCATAGTAGTATTCAAACTTAAATTAAGCTGTTATCAAAGAAAACATATTATTTTCTTTAGTTTTGCCCATCTAAACTTTGTGTTATGTACATTTTAAGGTAAATTCCGTTGAATCCGAACTTTCCTAACCTTCTAGTCCGGATTTAAGGGCCTCTACTGTATATATGGAACAACAGTCGTAGATTTCGATAGCGTCACAGTGCAGGTGTTGGAATGAATAGCGTTATATCGTCATTTTACAGCAATTTATCCACTTACAAACGTAATTCTGCATCAGTTACAATATTACTTTCGTTGATATTGCACGCCATCCAATTGAAGAAATCCTGCATACCGTCAGCATATAGGATCCACTGATTGCTTTCATCGAAACCCAGCTTCGAAAATATCGGATTGCTCTGCGAATATCGTGCAGAATTTGAATTTGGAAATGAATGAATATACAATAAATACCTTGAGTAAATCTCCCATTATTTCCGCGCAAATGAATGACGATTTTTGGGAAAAAAAGTGCGTCTGCAGCTCTGCGTTGCGCCTGTTACACTTGGCTTTATAATTTACTGTTTATTTTCTCTCGGATTTTGATTTGATAATTGTACAAAATTCAAGAGCGTTTAACAGCTCGGTTAAACTTCAAATATTCAAGTCAACGTCAGCATTGCCTCATCACTGAATAGTAGGCATTGTAGCTACCCAGCTATATGGTTGATTAATATCACGTTAAGCGCTATTTTGCTGTGAAAAAATAGCTGAAGATTCAACGATTACAGATGTGTGACATTTTGTATTGAAAAACTACATTTTAGTTCGATTTCTGGATAACTGAATCTCGAAGTCGAATTCTGCCGTTCACATCAAGGCCTAAAATACGTCGTACCAACTTGAGGAATCTGACGTGTGTCACTCTGGAACAACAAAGTCAACAAGAGTTTGAGGAATTTGGAATCGGACAAAAATCTCGTCATGGCTGGATTACGAGGTAATTTCCTGATTTTGTTGACACCATCAATCCAAACTAACCTGACTTATCTTTTCAAATCAATTTCCCTGGATCGTTACGTGAAGTGTGAGTATTCCTCGTGCAGCAGCACTCGGACCAAAATCGTCATCCATTATCTCTTTCAGGATCTTATTGTCGGCGTTTCTGTCATGTTTGGGGATAACATTTATCATTCTGGCGTGTGCTTTGCCCAGCCAAAAGCTGTGGTGGCCGCTATTCACAGTCCTGTTCTACGCACTGTCCATAGTGCCGTTGGCAATAGCCAAGCGCCAAAGCAATAACATGACCAACGGAAGTTCGTCCTGCCTCGAGTTTGCACTGTTCCTGACGGCAGGGATTGTCCTGAGCTCGTTCGCATTTCCCATTGTCCTCGCGAAGAGCCAAGTGGTATGTGCACGGTGCTTGTAAAACAGTCCCCGTTGTAAATTGGTTTTTTTTTTAGATCAAATGGACGGCGTGCAACTTGACGCTGGCCGGAAACGTTATTATTTATCTGACGATTGTTGTGTTTGCAAGTCGCGAAAGTAGCGCGGACTACGGTGGAATGTTCTAAGGAACAGCCGGCCTGGTCGACGTTTGTTCGCTTACGAGAACTGTAAATATGACGAACGGTTGATCGAAATTTCGTAGGCCAACTGGAGAAGAACAAAGAGTAATCGTGGCTTCGAACACTTAGGCATAAAGATATTGGTATTCATTTGTACTGTTTAATCAAGATAAAATAAACGTAAACTATACACTAAACCCAATTGGAGGGTTTCGCTTAATGGAATGCTCTGAGCGCACACTAATAGTGACACATTTCTTTGTGCATTGACTTGAAATATTCCATCACCATGTGACGTCAAACATGCGCATGACGCTACCTTTTACATTGTTATAAAATTTCCGTTAAACACGACAGTCAATTACGACTTTACTCTGGTCTAGAAGCCTTTCGAGTCTTCTCAAGCGTACTCGAGGCTCCGTGAAGCTTCGAAGTCAACCCTAAAGGTATATAATCCTTTAGGGTTGACTTGAAACTGTAAGCAAGTTAAGTGATCGGCTGAGGAAAGCGTTTCGAGTGGTTGTTGAAAGAGCAGCGCGGCAAACGAGTTTAAGACTGCAGTCACAGTAGACTCTAAGTGAAGTGGCAATAAGGTCACTGACCTGCACTCAGTAGGCAAACTGGTACTCCCAAGTGGTGGTGGTGGTAGGATGTTTGGTTGTCACTCAACACGAACCTGCGGCCGAAGAGGCCCGTGGCTTTAAATCACCTTGATAAGTAGTCACGTTTAGTCCCCCGAAACATTCTGTAAGGTGACTTAAACTCTAACGGTGCGTGTATTTGCACCGAATAATAAGCGCGTTGTGTTTTGGAAAACGTTCATTAATACTTACGGACGATTACACTGTTGATAGTGTACCATGTTAATGCAATAAAAATTGGAAATAGTGTGTGATTATTTCATAATGAAGATTTTTTACTTAAATTTCAAAAATCTCTGACAAATCCATAACGGCTCATAAAGTTACAACAGTATTAAAGATAGACGGACAATCAGAGGTAACGACACTACTTGGTTAAAAACAACTACCGCAACGATGATACCAGCATAAAGTTTTCTGCGTTTGTATTACAGATTTGTGTCTGTGACTGTTAATGAGGCGTACCATGTACTTTATTTTTCTGGTACAAAATTGGTGGTTAGTGCGAATTTTTGTCGTGTTTGCAATACGCATAGGATCTGATTTCCGGTTGGTTTCTCGACAGGTTCTTCACAGCCAGCTTCACTTTCTGCTTCGTTCTCAATTCCGTCATCACAATCGAAGCTGCAAATTTCGATGTTGTTGTCCAAAGCAACATATTCAGAGAAGGACATTGGTTTCTGGAGTCGCAACACCGATAGGAGACTTTTCTAGTCGGCGGGAGTTGGAGGATTAAGTAGAGATGGCGACAAATCATCAAGTTCGCGAATATTCCAAGCTTTTCGGAAGCAATTTGCAATTGTGGGGTTGGTTACTTCATTCCATGATGCAGCAATTGATCACATTGCTTGTAGAACGTTCAATTTGAAATTTGATTGCCTGATTCGATGCAAAGGAGAGCCTAACCAAGAAGTCATGCTTTATAGTACCGCTTGAATACAGTTATAATTTCCTGGTCCAAAGTTTGAAGCCTACTTGTCCAGTTCGCAGGGATGAATACCACTTTTACGTTCGGATGTTCCAGATTTCTGACTGTGTGCACTGCAACTATCTAAAGTTAACAGCACTTGCCTATTTGCTGCAGCCATTTTCCTCTGAAACTTTAGAAGCCATATGCTGAAAGCAGTGCAATTCACCCAAGCATTCTTCTGATGAGTGTATTCAAATGGTAAATCATTTCGATTCACTTTGCTGAGGCATCTAGTATTTGCATATTTTCCAATGATCCATGGTTTTCGCTTTTCAGATCCATCGGCATTACAACTTAGTACCACTGTAAGTCGTTCCTGTCGGTCTGGAAGCAGATTGTAAAATACACCCGTTGCATCCAGATTGAAAATGTCATTTTCACAATATATTTTTTGCTTCTTCAAAGTTTGTGAGCCATTCGGTAGCGCTTTAATCGCTTCACCACATAAAATATGAGAAGAGATGTTGCGTCTCTTTTGAAATCTCCAAACCCAGTCAACTGAGCATTCGAAATTTTCTGCACCAATAGAAACATTTATTTCCTTCGCCTTTTCTCTTATCAAATTTCCGGGAATAGGAATATTCGAATTCCTTGCTGTATCGCGTTCACATAAAATACGCTTCGCCATTTTCTCTTTCTTCTTCGAGTGTTTGCAGGGCGTAGTGTCGACGATTTTAATATTGAAAAGATGATACTTCAACAGAGATGGAGTAGTCTTTCAAAAGTTTTATTCACATTTTTTGCTTTTGGATCTACAGACTTGGAATTCAAAAAACAAAATGCAGGATCTGCTTAAATATATAATCAGTGCTAATTGATGCATAGTTGAAGATTGTCTGCTGCTAAGAATGTTTGCAGGACAATTCGCAGCGCATCTCAGTTTATTGTTTTACATCAGACACCAAACAACTCTTTCTCTAAGAACAAACGTTTTCATGACAACAATACACACTTTACCATATAAACACCACAATAGCAGTCGATTTTACAAATAAACTAAACCACAATGAGAAAACAATCTAAAATGCCTTTGCTAAGCGACAGCTGCTCAATCGGTTTTCGGCCGTTCCGATTTCAAACGGTTTTCCTGTCGCAATCGTTGCTTCAGCTGCGCCACCTTCAATTTGGTCATTATTTGTGTCGAGCTGTACAGCCACGTTCCCTGGAAAGAGGTTTTAACATAAATATGAAGGACTACTGAAAATTGATGAAGACAGAAGTGGTTTTAGTCGGTTGAAATCCGGCATGCCGAGGCAGCAGCCGATTTTCAGCATTGAAAAAATGGCATGAAATAAGGGGCTTAGGAAGCCGGCGAGCATGGAAGTCGGGGTGAGTCGTTTGTTGTGTGCTTCCTACTGATTAGCAATACTTACAATCAATAGCATGCAGTTGAGCAGTATCGGCACAGAGAACACGGTTGATATGAACAGCCCGTTGCTGTCGAAGTACTGTTGGCGCGAGAACAGTTGCCAGTTTATCGCTGCATATTCATTTATGCTCTCCGAAAAGTACACCAAGGACACTGTGGACAGAAAACAAGCAACTGTAAATTTTGGAAGCCGTCACAAACAATAGGTAGGGCATAGGATGGCAGACGCTATAGACAACAACTGCTCGATCTGACGATCCCATACGGGATGCAACGAATCCAGTCGATTGTTGATACTCACACAAAATTAGAAACAGCACTACTTGGAATGTTCCGTGATTTCGCGTCATGATAGCTGTGGTTGTTGTCAGCAGATGCAACGAAATCAATGCAATAAGCCAAGGATCCTTCCATTCGATCTGCAAGATCAACGAAAAACAATTTATACACTTCGTATTTCAAAGCTTCATCTTACACTCATTAAATACGTCCTGAAGTCCTTGATCTCGTTCACTTCTATCAGATTGGGATCGACCATTCTAATCGAGGGAAGAAGACTTAAGTAACGATGGCACCGACGAATTATTTAGAAAACACCGCTATTGCAGGACTACCTGTTATCGGTAGTGGCAAGCGGCAATGTTTACGCCGGTGACAGCTTCTGACAGCTTCGTAATACATTCAGGTGGGAAGATGGCACTCGCACGATGCAGTTTCGTGCGATTGGGTTCGATGAAATTTTCACTTATGTCGTTTTTTGGTGTGCTTGTTTACTCCTAGTACGTGTACACCCACTTAAGGGTGATCATCGTTGCCGGTAGTAGCTAGTATCATAGTTGTTTCTCTGAGATACTAAAAAAATAATTTTCCTCTAAGCAGGAGTCAACAAAAAAAGGTTTCGTTTGTCGGTTCAATTAAATAATTTTCTTTTTCCCATCGAGCCTATAATAACAAATCTATTTGTTAGGTGAATTTACCCTCAAATTTTCTAATACATCATTTCTTATGATCGATACTGTTTGGTCCTTCAATTTTTATGAGTGACACGGTTCAATCCTACACTATTGTGAACGCACCATTCGACTAGCTATATCATGACATTTGTTAAAGTCACAAACTGTCAAGAGTCCGCGACTCAATTGCTTGAAACAAAAATCTTATTTCGTGATATTCAATCCGTTGTCGACCGTTTTTTAGCCAATTTCAACGAGAAACGGAAATAAATGTCGACGAGAAACGGAAACGTGTGGACACCGGCAAAGGTGTCTGAATTGATAAATCTGTACGAGGCAAATGAATGTTTGTGGAACTACAATCTGGAGGATTACAAGAACCGCATGAAGCGCGACGAGGCGATCCGGAGCGTCTGCAAGGCGCTCCAGTTGACCAAGGATCAGTTCATCAAGAAGGTGCATAACCTGCGCAATCAATTCAATTTCGAGCTGAAGAAGCATCTGAAACGGAACGCCGGTCCGGAGGGTGTTAGCAATCCGATCAGGTGGGAGTACTTCGATCGGTTGTGGTTCCTGCGCAAGTATATCTCACACAAAGCGGGCTACGGAAATGATTTGGTAAGAGCAAGTCTGTCTACTTTTGCTTAATCCTTAATGCATGCAGAGACACTTTGACTCCTTTCCAGTCAGTCTCTGAGAAGGACTGAATCAGGCAAGCGGTAGCGTCCTATTGCAGTTTCCTCTTCTACGGGCTCCACTAATTTCGCAAACATAACTAGGACAAATAACTTCAAATTTTGAATTGCTGGCGGTTTATTTCTCTCGTATGATTCTTTAATTTTGTGCGGAACTCTCATTCTTGTACTATACGCAACTAAATCCATAAATGGCCACAATTTACACGCTGTACCTAAATGTTCTGCTTCTGAAGCTAGCTCACTTTGTCCTGTTTGGACCATTACTCTTCTGGCATCAATCCTATATCAGTTCGCGTTCCTGCCGTGTTAGTTTATGTGGAGCATATTCCTCTCTCTTCCACCCTACCTCCGGCGTTCCTCAAGGGTCTATTTAAGGCCCTCTTCATTTCTTACTCTACATAAATGACCTTTCCTCAGTCGTAGCGTCTCAGTGTCTTCTGTATGATGATGACTTAAAAATTTACCGAGTTATTCGCTCGGAAGAGATCTATCTGGACACGATCGATTCTTGGAGCCAAACTCATTTTCTCTCCCTTAATGTCTTGAAATGTCACAAAAGTCTTTCTGCCTAAAGCCCAATCCAATTGATCATATTCATACGTTACACGATATTCCACTTAACGCTATTTTCAAACAAAAGATATGTGAGTGATTTTTGTCCCGAAACTTAAATTCGAGCCTAACATTGTGGCTATAGCCGCACGCGCCTCTCGTATCTCCGGGTTCGTATTAAGGCACTCAACCTATACACTAGCCTTGTTAGACCCATCCTTGAATATTGCTCGCAAGTATGGTCACCACACTATCTATATTTGGACTATATGAATGAATCAGTACAGCACAAATTCACTCGTCTTCTTGTCTTTAAATTTAAAATTACATGTATGCCATATGAAGAGCGACTGACTTTCTTTGCTACCAGATCCTACTTTGCAATCCCGCAGACTCCTCTTAGATGCGTGTTTCCTGTTTCGGCTTCACCACCAACAATTAAACTCTAACCTCTCTGATTGGTTAGAGTATCGTATTACAGATCTAATGACATATTTAGCGTTCCATACGCTAGGACTGAGGCATTCACAATAGTCGTCTGCAACTTGGTCCGTTTCCGTACTCACACTCTACATTTACAAACAGAATGTGAAGCGTATCTTATGTAATTAGTTTTACTTTGAATTGGTTGTCTGTTCGAGCTTTTTGGTAAATTGGTTTAATAATACAAGCCGTGAGTTTCTTTTACCAAATTTTATTTTATTTTCAAATATATATTTCGGCTACTACTTGCAGCCTTCTTCAGTGATGTGTTCACGTCGTGAACACATCACTGAAGAAGGCCGAAATATATATTTGAAAATAAAATAAAATTTGGTAAAAGAAACTCACGACTTGTATTATAGTTTTACTTTGTTGTATATTTCTATTCTTTTTTGTTTAATTTGTCTTGTAATTGGGCTATATTAGTCTTTAAGATGAATTCTTAATAAAAGAATAAATAAATAAGTAGGCAGCGAAACAAGGAGAGGGTTCATTATTTGTAGTTCTCAGAGATACGCATAGGACGATTCTTTTGCATTGCATGACTTCGCTGGTATATTACATCACATCCTTTAAATTCATACTAATTGAAACACCAATTCCGTAGTATTTAAAAATCAAGATGCAGCCTAGATCTATGAAATGATTTACAATGACAAACCATTGTTATTTCAGCAGAGGCTTAGGAAATCGCCTCCACATTCCGAGCAAATGGAGTCAGAGGACTATCTTCACGCAGTGGAAACACAACAGCAAGACTATGAAAGTCAACAGACGGAACGTGTCGACATAGTGGTCGAGGAGGAGCACAAATACGTAGAGCATAGCATTGAATCGGTCGCTCCGAAAATAATTGCCAGCTCGTTTAGTGCGAGTGCTCAGACGTCGTCGGTGCAGCATGAACCGGCAAAAAAGCAACGACTATCGACCAAATCTGGATTTCAGGAACTTGCGCATCGCGACGAGAACGACACGTTCGGCGAGTTTGTGGCGAACGAGCTGAAAAACCTGAACAGTGATTATTCCAGGAAGAAGATGAAACGGAAAATCATGCAAGCCATGCTGGAAGTGTGGAATGACGATGACGAAGTGAATATTAATATTTGTTTGAATTGAAGACGTTCGGTGTAACATTCTAGACATAAGGATACAATAGAAAATACCTCTGATATTAAGTTTGTTTTGCATAAATTCAAAACGATTGGATGCATTTGTTAGAGCGATATAACAAAATGCAATGAATTTATAAATTATCTATCGATTTCTTCAGATTTCTGAGACTATCTTCTCGTCATAGAATCCCCGAACAGTTAGAAAATTGAAACCTGGACAAAGTCCTTCGCAGAAAAGTACTAAGAGATCACGCGCAATAAAAACAATTTGGGGGATGTCCCGAAAATTGCGTTCCCAATGTTCCTACTGTGAACAAAACAAAGCAAAAACAGAAATACAAAATCGCTGCCTTTTCTATTTCAACAAAATCGAGAAGGATTGCTAATATTGAGTCAAAGATTTGAATTTTGATTGCGATATATGAAATTTTAATGGTGCGACCGTTGTTCGAGAATTTACGATTATTGAATGTTGTGTTAATCGAAAATGCGCTGCATATGCACCCATGATGCATTTAAGATGCGGCAACGTAATCGGTTAAAAATATATATATTTAGTGAATATTCCATTTCGCTAGTTTGATGCAACTTTTATTCAATGCGATACACCATGAGGACGATTATTAAAGCTTTCAAATAATAGAGTAGTCGCCAAACATAATGTGTGTACTAAAATGTTTATGATGAACTGATAGATATATGGGGTGATAATTTATTCAGACAATGAAAAAAAGCCAGCATGGTTTCTTTTCATTGTTCATTGAAACTTAATAGGGTTTCTTTTAAATGCTCTAAAACTTGATATGTTTATGCAAGTACCGACATCTTATTTTAAAATGTTTGATTCATTGATTTTTGAAAAATTCTCACAAACTCAAGATTATTTGAAATTGTCCACGGTGAGTGGTCACAATAGTGTCTTTGAACGCGCATCGGGCAACAGGCAATTAATTGTTCATCCGTGCCCGATAGCGGCACGTTCCACATCCATATAGGTTGGTACAATTGGCACAACTTGTTCAGTGTAAAATTGTTCGAGAAACAAAACAGAAGAGGAGTTTGCGTTACTGCCGATCGGAAGTGTGAGTGAAAAAGAAAAGGGCTGGCACAAATTTCGGGTGGGAGATTTTCACGGTGACTTTGCTTTCAGATCGATTACAAATCCCAAATAACCAATTGAAAACAGTGAAAAGCGTAAGCTTCGTAATTAATTCCGTTCAAGTTCCGAGGAAGCTGCAACCATTGAGAGATCCAAAAATGCCGTCGATAATGAATAGTAATCGGTGAGTACGAAAAAATTTGCCAAGTTTTCTTTGTGGAACAGAAAGATGTGTGGAATGAGGTGTATATGCGGTTAGGTGTTCGTCTGCAAGGGGGGAAGGGAATGCGACAGCTAAAGTGAAGAAAGATGCAAACTAGAGCTGGGCTAGCGAAGATTTGCTAACGGTACGGGGCGGGATGTGGAGAGCTGGACGTGCAATGGCCGCACGGCGAGTCAGTTTGCCTTGGACGATGTTTCTTCTGCCGTTCTTCGTCCGCGCTCCATTCGTAAACATTTGCGGGCGGTGGAAGTTGATGCCGAGGCGAACGACATGGCTGCCTCAGTATTTTTTTCTTCGCTGAAGTCAAGCAGGAATTCGTGGAAATTAGACGTGAGCCGCGCCGCTCTCGCATTATCGTGGAGACAAGCTGTAACAGTGTCATGGAAGTAACAGTTAGCTGGCTGGCGAAATGTTCGCCGCGGTTACGTCACAAGCATGCAATCTGGAGGGAACGAGGTACCCGAAAGTATTGTGCGCTTCGCTGGCCTTTACCGCGTTTACTTAGGCCGCCTGTCGGAATGTCCTCCCTGCCTAGACGAAGTGTAGCGCGGGTGGGTGCTGATAAAGGTGGCACGGCCAGATATGGCGTGAATTGGTTTTCGAGTCGCAAATCATGCTGATAGCAGTTATCTCCGAACTTGTCGACAAGCTTCCCCCATTCCCTCTGCCCGTTGTTTCAGTCCACGCACGGAACACCTGATTCGAGCAGCGACAACATATATGACATCGATTCGGTTTACGCACATGGGCTGAGCATGTGTGAAGGTTTGTTTTTTGGGGGGGCGATGTGGGCTTCGCGGGTCACGTTCCGGTTTCAACCAAGTAAACATTCAAGACCAGACCTCGTCGTCGTAATAATTCGATTAAAATTGAGTGGCACTCATTTCGACGTCGGCGAAGTTCGCCCAGCAGTCTACAGTGAAGGATGAAATTTATGGGCCAAACTCATTGATCATTTAATTTGAAGTTTGTGGTTTGGTTGTCTGCTTGATTGAACATTGTTGTACATAATAATGCACGGCTTGAAATTGTCAAATTATAGTTAATGTCTTGGATTTTTTTTTGTCAACTTGACGGCATGTCAGGATTTTTTCGATTTCCGCCTCCTAACCGCTCATTCGGTGAAATTGTTTAAAACTGTGGTCATATGTTTATCATAGTTGTAAGTAGTTTCGGTAAACGTTAAGATTATGGTGTGATCGAAAGAGGGGGGGGCCTCCCTTAATACTGCATAAAAAGTTCGCGGCGGTCACGGCCCCTTGAGAAATTATGGGGACTCCCCCACTGAAAAAATGAATATTTTACCTGTTTCCAGAGATCATATAAAACCGTCAAATTTATCTGGGAATTGATTTTTAGACTTGTTTAGAAGTCGAAAGAATTTAAAAAAATAAAAAAAATTTGTTTAGAAAAAATGAAATGAAAAAAAATATAAAAAACGATGAATGTCATTTTCACCATAAATGTAATATAATATGAATACATCAGCTCCGCAATTCCTCAAAGCTCATAATGAAAAATTAGAAAAATATCACAAATGTTAATACAGTAGAATCTCGAAAAAGTTAACTCGCGTAAAAGTTAATCGCTCGGTTAAGTTAACCGAATTTCAGCTTCCACGTGCCGCTCTGAAAAGTTAACTTTTCTGAGCGTATGAATTTTTCAAACCAACCGCTTTTTTCGGTTACTAAAGGGGCAATTTGGCTCCCATCAATACGATAGTGAAGACGACATTCCGTTGTCTAAATTGATTAAATCAAATATTGCTTACGACGATACACTTCGAGAAGTTCAATTGTTGGGTGATAATGTTGACATAAGCATTGATGTCATTGAAAATTGGAACAAGGATCAAATTGCGGAAGATGACGATGATTTCGAAGTTTCCGATAATGATAACGATGGATCAATTATCGAGGAAGATATTCAACAACCAAAAGTGAGCTTCTAGAAAGCAGTTGAAAGCATCAATATCTTGATAAAATTGTTTGAAAATAATAACGATGCAAATCAGGTGGCAGACCTTGTCCATATGCGTACGAAAATGATCAAGAGCTATTACACAAAAGAAAAGAAACAAACAAGTCTCGACGGCTTCTTCAAACGACTCCACAAAAATTAATTAATATATCGCACGAAAATGATCAAGAATGACTGAGAACCATAAACCAGCCGGTGCAAATTTTTTTTGTAATGATGAAAACTAACTCATTGAAATAAATTTAGCGTGTTATTTACGAAAAATCTATACTTATTATTGTACTTTTTCACTTTTGAAAACCACTTAGAAAAGTTAATAGTTCGAAAAAGTTAATTACCCTTGGGACATTTCGGTTAACTTTTTCGAGATTCTACTGTATAAACGAAAATAAATGACTTTATATATCGAAAATTAGGCACTGTTCCTTATACCGATCTTTATCGTCTGGGAAGTGCCGAGCATTTTTTTAAATATTGATGGATAAGTAAATAGTTCTATTTCTTGGATACATTGCCTAGAAGGACACGGAGGTGGGTTTAGTCGGTAGAAATCCGGCATATCGTGAGGCTGGAGCCAATCGGTATCTTTTGAAGATTCAAACCTTCCAACGACGAAAAAAAAATAGGGGTCACACCTTGGACACACGCTTTACAACATTCCCCCGGTCCCTTCACTCACCCGCGCTGGAAAATGTAAAAATTGCATTCATCGTTATTTTATAATTTTTCTTTTTATTTGTTTCTTATATGTTTTATTTATTACAAAAACAAATTTCTTCTATATTTTAATTTTTTCGACTCCCAAACAAACCTTAAAATCAATTCCCAGATAAATTTTACGGTTTTATATGATCTCTGGAAATATTCAAAATAACTATTTTTTTATTGGGGAAACTCCCATAATTTCTCATGGTGCCGTGACCGACTACTGCCATAGTAGTAGGGTAACCCTCCTCTTCCGACCCCTTCAACTCCCACTCCCTTCGGGGGTTGGGACCATAATCTTAACCTTTACCATATCTTCTAGAAAATCATTTGATTTAGGTCAACTATGTTTAAGCAACAAACAAGCGTTCATATTAGGCCGAGATGCGACAGCTCACCACTTTACACCGATGAAACTATCAGGAAACTTAGTAGGCAACGCGAAAGTATAAATGTCGAACCAAATCCTGGCGTGATGACCGTGCGCGACAGTTCACTTGAACACATTTGACAAAAATTACTAAGAATATTTAAAATACGACACATTCCTTAAATCAAACAAGCCAACAAAATAGTTTACCTATTCAACGCTTGATACAAAAGGAGTGGCAAGAACACACTTGGAATACATTACACAAACCCCTCATTTTGTATGAATTAAAGATATTTAAAATATATGGCGCATTCCTAAATAGAATATTTCTCAAGCTAAGGAAATATAGCCGGCTTGCTGAAATTCTGGTAGCAAGGGTTAAGCCTTTTTGAACACATTTAATATGGGCTAATTTCGTTTTATTAAAAATACTTAGATGACGTGACGCATTCCTCAAAGTATTCAACATTTGGTCTGTGGAAATCGTTTTGGGTATTCACTCGTCCATTTGACCTACTGGTCAGACTTTTGCAGTTGAGGCATAAATTGTAAAGCTTGTACAGCTTCAAATCATTCACTATACAAAAGTCAACTTGTGGCATGATGAATACATGAATTTTGCTTTTTGTACTCTAGTTTTCCATATTCGAAAACTACTTCTTCACATTTTATATAATTTCATTATTTATAAGGGATTCGATTCAATTAATATCATTATGTTTAAGGGAATTGTTCAATTCAATTTGATGGCAAAATTTGATCATTTGTTCAAAGGAATCATGGATAACCTCTTCAACGCGTTCTCAGAACAAACTCGAGTTTTTTTTCCGTGGACTCGGAATAATCACATACGCATTTTCTATTCGAATTTTTTTTCTCTGAAAGTTTCATTACCACCGTGTTGCTCGTGATAATGAAAGGTTGATATTTTATCTTGTTTTGCAGTGCAAGACAATTCTACCTAGAAATGACTCACCACAAGGATTTGTATTGAGTGATCAGTACTAGCTTAATAGTCATGAGCAGTACATATTTATGTAGATAATTATTACCAATCGTTTAATAATGCATACCTACTTGAAATTCTTAAATAAATACTATCATATGACTAATATTAAAACTGTTGGAAACCAATTAATAAGTGGGAAATATGTGATGACTGTTCTATTAGTTTCCATTCAGAGTGGAGTCGTTCTTTTCATTCATACAGTAGTATCATAATACTTCTTAAAACATTTTAATATTCCTCGCATGCAATGCACTGATCAGATGAAAATAAAACGAAGACTTTCATAATTCGGTTGAACTTTGTTGGAAGGTTTCATTCGTTTATGAAATATTAGAACGAATAAAACAAACCCGTTCTAATGTTACATCCTTGAGTTTCGCATAAATTCTACATTCTTTCGGATGATTCATGAAATTCTTATCAGTCTTTGTTTACTCCTTGTTATGCTGCTATGATCTTTAACAAATTAAGAACATAATTTTGCAGTTTCAGCTGATCATATTTCAATGTGATATCTATTTAGATTTTGCTGAATAAGTCAACAACTCGTTTAGTAGATAGCCAAATCTTGAATATCTACAGAAATGCCTGAACGATTGAACGTAGATTTTTAGAAAGCCAAACAGTTTTGATGAAAATAAAGCAGAGTAGGCGAGATGTCTGTTTGATGCATGTGACGAACTTAATGCGTGCAAAGAAGTCGAAAGTCTGGTATGATTCGAAATTCGTAAAAGTTGTTGAGAACTACTACAAAGTATGCATTGAAAGAGCAAATTATAGTGTGAAGAATGGGTATTGCAGCAAGCGGTATGGCATATACAACGACTTCCATCCTAGCATATTTGTTATTGCTAAATAGATGATAAGCCCTGGTCATCAACTGTTCCTACAAACCACTCTTCACTTGCTGACTTCGAACGTTCTCGTGAACATCCATGATGAGTTCAAGTACACAATTGAGAATGATCCGTGTTCTGCGTCTCATTGCATATGGAAGGGAACGTACGAGTGGAACTTTCCACTCTTGATTTTTGTTGATCGTCAAACGGCTTTGCTTCTAATTCTCTACGTCGTAAGGAATGCTCGCGAAGGCAACGTTCATCGGTTTATATGTATGACGAAACGAACATACACTCAGTCACAAAAGTGTACATACACCTGGAAAATCATCGATATTTCCAAAACTGCGAATATCAATAATTTAAAATATGCATTATTCCAAAGGTTTGGGCTCTTTAATAATCATTTCGCAACGAAATAATAACTTTTCTAAAAATTGATATCAG
The DNA here is from genome assembly GCA_963942545.1 of Oxycera nigricornis. Taxonomy (NCBI): domain Eukaryota; kingdom Metazoa; phylum Arthropoda; class Insecta; order Diptera; family Stratiomyidae; genus Oxycera; species Oxycera nigricornis. Next base: position 125,223,484 of record OZ012659.1, on the reverse strand, counting down.
AAAACTAAAAAAAACCTTGAAATTTATGCCACTAAAGTGTACATACAGCGAGTACATTTCCAGAAATAACGGGTCTCTAGCATCATTATTCCAATTCTGCGAAACATTTTAATGGTTAGTCATTGCTATTGTTCCAGTTTGCATTGTGAGCTAGTGCCATTACCATATATCGGTGAAATGGCTGTTCGAAGAGAGATTTCGTTCGAAATACGAAATTTAGTGATAAAATTAAAGCAAGAGGATAAATAGCTGGGCGAAATAGCAAAAATAGTGACAAAAAGCCGGGCTACAGAACAAACAATAATAAAAAACTTTAATTTAACTGGCGGTTTGAAAAATAAAGCTCGATCTGATCGTCCAAATATCTTGAAAGGCCGTGACGTCAGAGCAGTGTTACGAAAAGTTAAGGAAAATCCGAAAATAAGTGCACCAAATATAAGCAAATGTATTGCATATGAATTGGGAAAAGCAGTGCATCCAGAAACTGTTCGTAGGATTTTGAGATCTGCAGGATATCGGGGACGCGTGCCAAGAAAGAAACCATTTATTTCTGAGGCAAACCGAACAAAACGATTGGAGTTCGCGAAAAAATATCAAGATAAGGACCAAAGCTTTTGGAAAACAGTGTTTTTTACGGACGAAAATCGCTTCAACTTATTTGGATGTGATGGCCGTGTAAAAGTTTGGCGAAAAGTAAATACAGAGATGCAGAAAGAAAATCTTATCCCAACTGTTAAACATGGAGGCGGTAACGTAATGGTTTGGGGCGGAATGGCAGCAGCTGGTGTAGGAAATATTCATTTCATTGAAGGCCTAATGGACCATCACCAATTCTTGAACATATTGCGAGCTAACCTAAAACCATCTGTTGAGGGTTTAGGACTCGGACCGACCTGGATATTCCAACAAGATAACGACCCAAAGCACACTGCCATGGTCGTTCGGGAGTGGATCCTTTACAACGTCCCGAAACAGTTGCATTCTGCAGCCCAATCACCTGATCTCAATCCCATTGAACATCTTTGGGATGAACTTGAAAGAAGCGTTCAAAAATATAACGTCAGTAACAAGGAGATGTTAAAAAATGCGTTATCGGTGGCTTGGAGTAAAATTAGTCCACATATGACAGAAAATATAATCCTCTCGATGCCTAAGAGATTGGAAGCGGTTATAGTGACCCAACTAGAGGTGGCAAAAACATATCTTTGTTGTGAATGGATCATTTGAATCTGGCTCAGTAAAAAGATCCAGATCAGTGATATGGTTCATTTGGATCATCTAGATCATTTGGATCATCTATATCATTTGGATCATCTAGATCATTTGGATCACTGAGTCAGAAGAGATGATTGATATTATGAGTTAGTTATACAGAAAGATATGGTACGCTGTACAGAGTTACCATACAATTAGGTAAATCTGTAGATGTATAAGTTGTTTAATTGATATTTGAGTTCATAAAACGCCATTCGGAATACTTACGATCGTCGCTTTCCGAATCATTAAGTCAATTTTTGACTGAAAAAACCTTAATAAAGTTACATAAAATTAATATATAATTTCCACACAAAATATATAAAAGCACAATTGCGCCTTTTCTGTCTGACAACGACAAAAATCTGTACTTTCAACTACGATCATATTGTATAATTTCATATTTTAAATTACTACAACCGAAACTTTAAATTGCATCTTAATATATGCGTCTACTTGTAAACTACTGCTGGCAGCCCTGCAAATTATTTACAAACATATCATCTCATGTGCACATTCATCGTTATGCCCATCCAAATGCGAGCTGCACCGTCTCTTCGCGTGGAAAGTGTATTTCTCTTTACCTCTCTTACGGGAGGAACTTGTGAGAGATTACTGAATGGAACATGATCGCGTTTGTGTCATGAGATATGAAAGATCCATGAGATATGAAAGATCCATGATATATGAAAGATTCATGAGATATGAAAGATCCATGAGATATGAAGGATCCATGAGACATGAAAGATCCATGAGATATGAAAGATCCATGAGATATGAAAGATCCACTGATTCAAATGAACCGATTTCACTGATTCGAATCATTTGGATCTCTAAGATGATTCGGATCACTGAATCATATCCGCGATGAGCTACACATGCCTAGACCCAACTAGATATTAAATTTAACATTATCTATTAACAAATGGTACATTTTATCATTTTTTTCGTCATTTTATCTGCTGTATGTACACTTTTGTGGCATTATTTTTTGTAATATCTTAAATTTCGGTTGAAATACTTACTAATTTTATAATTTTCTTTCGTAATATGTATATACAAGTAAGAATCATTAAAATAAACTAAACTTTAATACATTTTTTTATTCAGCTATGCATAATATGCAAGATGTTGCGGGTGTATGTACACTTTTGTGACTGAGTGTAAATGCCATGATTTCCTTGAAAACGTTCACGTTTTCTTATCTTTCATGATGAAATAATCAACGTGTGGAGTTAAGTTACCTGATAAAATATGCTTTGTGGTGTTGAAAGGCATGTAGATGTACATACATACATATACTGGAAAGGATTCTATTTCAGTTGTGCAGAACATTCATTGTCCACACTGGCCGTTAGAATTGTTTATATAGTATCGGATCAGCACTAAAATTGACTACATATTAATATATCACTTTGCATGAATGACGCTAGTAATGATTGATTTCTAGAGGCAGTAAACTTTCAATTCAATTATTTAAAAAAAAAAATACGAGACACATAGTTTGTGTGCTCCAAAATCTCAGCACAAGCTTAACATTGACGGTCGAATGATGTCTGGATTCGAGCTAAACGGATCAGTCAAGCCACCAGGAAGTGATGACAGAAAACAAACAACACTTAATTAGCCCCTGATTCGACGTCAAATATCAACGAATCCCGCTAAGACCTTAGCAGCTTTCCCAATCCCAATACTCTTATCTGCAAATAGACTTTGACGACGTTGTATTTCTCTCCGGAAATATCGCAATCAGAAACTCGCGTGGCAAGTCAATATTTGATTAGACCCCCATCCCGCCTCGACATTAGAAAGGACTTTGATCTGTTTTTTTGCACATGCCTGCATTTTCCATAACAATAAATTTGAATTGCGTGTCGATCTCTTGTCGGCATTTGAAAATAATAAGACGGCAACACGGAGGATGAAAGAAAAGTATTTGAAATTGTAAAACCACCAAAACATGCTTGCAAACATGTGAAATCTTCATTTAACAAATTACTTTGCTACAGATAATCTTTTTTATTCTCGGCACGTAAGCAATTGCTCGAATGTCATTCGGACAACACATTGACTCTGAATATGTTGTGTTGTACAGTGAATGTTCATATGTTCGAACGCATAGAAGAACTGGATCAGCTTGAGCAAGCGACATTTGAAATAGAAAACAGGTTTGAAATTCGATTTTAAAATCAGCTGAAGCTTAGCTGAAGTTAAATTTGGGCTTACTGGGAATCAAGTTGCTTTATAGCTGTTTAATACGTTACTTAGTGATTTTTCTTGGTTGCAAGCTTGCGGGGGCTAAATTTGTCGAAGTTGGATTTGTAGCGATCGTTATCACTGCAGAATTGACTTGTTATAATTATCTAGGCATCTAAGTCTGCACAGACATTACACGAAAATTATTGGACTGATTTTTAGGTAGGCTTGATCTTGGAATGTTATTTAGGATACTTCTCGTATCAATTACATCAATGCTTCCCGGTAGATAAAGTTGCTAGCAATAAAAATATTCTTGTAAATGAATTGTATTCTTAAATTATGTACATACACACCTGGACAAAATAATAGGTGTGAACAATTTTTTTTAAAACAAGCTTGATTTTTTTATATTTCTTTATTATCCCTCAAAAATTGAGTTAGAACACACTTCATCGTCATAACAAAAAAAAAAGGCTTCACAAACTCTCAAAAAAAACTTAAAATTTAGTTAATTCCAGAATAATAGGTGTGCCCAACAAACTTAGTAATTAACATTGAAATTTCAATGGTTAGGGTCCCTTTTTATACCGAATTCGTTAGGACGCATCTAATACCCTGAATATCCGCCATTATTCTTGATGGCTTTTTCAATTCTTCTGGGCATAGACGATGTCAACTTCCGATAAATTTCTACAGGAATATTATACCAAACTTTTTGAATATTCTCCCAACACTGCGTTTTTTGTTTTGTTTTCTCTCGTTTAAGTTCACCCCAGAGGTTCTCAATAGGATTGAGGTCTGGGGATTGACTTGGCCTCCGTGCTTCACCGTTGTTTTTTCTGGTAAACCTAACATGAAATTGTTTGCCTTTCGGTCGACAAACGTTTCTTGCCGCACCATTACCAAACAAATTTATCTTTGCTTCATTGCTCCAGAGGACTTGGGTCATTTTTTTCACCCCGCGATCCGCTCCAGGTTTTATGAATCAACGCAAAGTTTTTCCTCGTCTTCAAATTTGCAGTTCTAAGCAGCGGAACTTTCCAGGCAATCCTACCAGATAGTTTTGCACTTACTAATCTCCGCCGAATGGTTCGTGATGATACCAAATTCATAATTTCGCTGACAATTGTCCTGGATGATTTGAACAGGTCGCGTTTGGCTAATTTATTTGGGGGGGGGGGGGGGGGCTACCGCATTTCATTTAAAAGGAGTTATACTCACTTGCCGTAGATGTTTTTTGATGGCAGAACATATTGTCGAATTTTTTCTCTACATTTTTAAAATTTTGGGGGTTCACACCTATTATTTTGTCCGGGCGTGTATGCATATCAGTCCCACTCCGTTGTAAGCCGCCGTGCAAACCGGTCGTACGATAAAACGCGTCTAGCTTTCTGAAAATATCGTTTGAATTTGAGAGGGAGCACTACAAGAACGCTACCAGTAGCGACACCTATTGTCAAGCACCATGCAATAAAATTTTCTAGATTTGTGTAACCGAGGATATGTCAGCGGATGGACAATGTGATAATAATTAATTACATATATGCATATTTGGAGAGAAGAAAATAAAAGATGTTTTTCTTAGGAAATTTCGTATATTTTATGTTGAAATTTTCACCATCATAATTTTCTAAGTGAGTTTTTATCTGAAAAAGCTGCCGAGTGTCACCTAAAAATTGCACTAGTCATTTGATACTTGTTAAAATAAAATTAGTACAGAAAGTACAGCAATTTATACAAAACTCCGTAGGAAAGGCTGATGAGATCAATGATTATTGTTAGAATTACGATATTAAGAAGAAGAAAATATTGCAATAACATAAAACCAATAGAAAGCTAAATAAAAATGTATAAATTCTTTTCTTTGAAGTTTGTTCGTGAATGTTACATCCTTCTTCGAAAAAACAGTTGACAACTAAATCCCAACATTAACGTATTCTAGCTAGACGCGAGCTACGCCCTTCATATATTATGTATTTGCATACTCACTTGGACAGGACGAATTGGTACTTACCAGAAGCAAGCAAGCATTTACCAAAAACAAACAATACAATTTGTGTCCTTGATTTCAAGCTTCAACATTTTTACTTGATTATGATTGGCATGCAACCGATGTGAGCATTTTCCCTTTTGTATTTTCTCGTCAAAGGACATTGCATTTCGTAACAATCCATATTTCCATGCTCAACTGTGGCTGGGCAACGACATGGCAATGTCTGTTCTCTAGGCCGAATTTAATTCAATTTATTAGACAGTATAATAATTCCGGGGAAAAATATTGATTTATTCATGATTCACACTACATTCGCAGTTTTCTCCAGTTTTTCTGAAGCATGAAAAATGGAATTGAGCGTATTAGTCTATTTTATCGACGTTACGATGATACTTGAAGGATTACTTCATTTCGATTAGATACGCTGTTAAACCTTATTTATTTGAAGCCTTTGTCAGCTACAGCTGAAGCGCATTTTCACTGAATTTTGATGAAATTCAAGTCAATACTGATAAGGCGTGGCTGGTGATAAAATATTAAATTTTAACCTTGAGCGTCGGATACATTCACACACACATGTGTCAATGTAAATAGACTTCATGCTATTTCGAATTGCTTTTGAAGGTGAAACAAGCGCAAAAATAAATGAATTGAATGTCGGCAAATAAGTTATGATGGCAAAAAAAATAATCTTCAACTGCTTAATGATCGTAAACAGTGTTAAGTGGAAATTGTATTCTGATAAGAGTTATTTTTAATTGGTCGTAATCTATAAATCATAGTTTTTCCAAGTAAGAAATATAAATAATAACGTAACCCTAAGCTCTAATCTCTGTTGGGTAGTTGAAATGAATTCGACTGAACTATCAGCGATTGTCTAGACAAATACTTACCCAACTTGTAGTTGAATGGTGTAAATGATGTTATTATATGAAATTACGAAGCCAGAATTCTGTTTTGCGCTTCAGATAAGTCCGACTTGAGTTTGAAACCGTCTGCGACTCATCACTGACTGATCATTGTTATTTTCATTTGAAAATGGCATTGTTATCTTTTAGTATAACAAGAACCAATGTAGATATGTTGCTATAAAACTTACCAACACGATTTTCGAATAGTCAAACTGACCCTGCTTGGTTTATGAGGTTCGAATCATTTTCTTTCTTTCGAACAACTAATAGTGAACTCAATTTTTATTTGCTTTTCCATGATGTCAAAACTCCTCTAACATATCACATTTTCTCTCAATCGTTCGAAAACTAAAATATGAAATCGAATGGCCATCATAAAATTGATCTAATCAGTTTTGAGAACAATTTCAATTATTGTATTCATACGAAATACTGAAATTTACTATTGAAATTAGTATGATTAGATGTAGCGATCGTATCACCTAATTAAAGGCAATATTCAATTAGCATTGTGTCTCATTTGAAGGTGTCCCAAAAACACTTTGAACGTAAACCTGAACCGTTTACGTTCCAAATATACATCCATACTATATAAATGCTAAATGGTGGAAAGCAGCGTCCTCGTCAGGTTTCTATTTGTTTATTTTCACGGTTACCCAGAAGATTGTCCGGCGAAGCAAGAAGAGAGACATTTAGATGTACGAGAAACATGCACATTTATGGAGTAAAAAGTTTTCAGTTGATTTTCTTCGTGTTGATTGACCTTATATACAGTGGCGAATAAAACTCTACGACAGCATCTTATATTGTGGTTCTGGTTAATTGGAAGCTTTAATCAAAAATCCATTGTTGCACACTTTTTCAGTAACGTGAAAAAACTTCATAACAAACTTAAAGAGAAATTCATAAAAACATGAAAAAATTCATGGACAGAAGTCTACGGCAGTCGGTGCTGGCTGCTTTATACACAAAAAAATTCCAACTAAACGTATCGGAATTTTTAAAATTATTTGCTGGCTTAATACTTGGTTGGACCCCCTTTAGCACCAATTACTGCTTGCAATCTTCGAAGCATAGAGGCGACTAAATTACCAGTTTCTGCGGATATAATTTTCTCTCGTTCTATAATGAGCGCTTTCTTCAACGATTTTTTTATTATTTATGCAACATTTCCGAATTTTCCGCTCCAAAAGATCTCATACATGTTCTAGTGGGTTTAAATCCGTGCTTGGGGGGGGGGGGAGACTTGCTGCCTGGGAGCGTAGTACAACAACCAGTTCTTGACGAAAAGTGCAGTGCTCTTCGGATTATTGTCGTGTTGGAAAATCCAGCTTCCTCCAAAGCACAACTTCTCAACTGATGGTCTGAAATGTTGTTCCAACAGGTTCTTGTAAACATAGCGGTCCGTAGTAATTTCAACAAAAGCCAATCTGCCGACCTCAGATGCAGCTATGGCTCCCCAAACCATAACATTACCTTCACCGTGCTTGACTGTAGTAATCAAATTTTTGGTCTTTAAAGCCGTATTCTTCTTAACTTCCCAGTTCCCTATGGGAAGTTATTGTAATGGGGTCGATTTTGCGAATCCCAAATTTTGACATATCTCCACGTTTTAAGGTCTCTAGAATCCAAATCCATCGTTTTTAGAGAGATGTCTGTGAGTGTGTATGTACGTATGTACGTGTGTGCGTTCGGAATAATTTTTCGTCTCGATTATCTCAAGAACCAAAGATCGGATTGACGTGTGACCGGTTTTAAACGACGCGTAATTACGTAACTTAAAACTGAATGACTTTTCAGCAAAATTGGTTGAGCCGTTTTTTATTTAGGATGAAAAACTGAAAAAACGACTATAAATTGCTTATTTTTAAACTGTTGATACGCACTATTAATTCGTGCAGATACCAAATACCTTCATAGTAATGTTGTTATTATTGTGCGTTTTAGCAAAATTGTGATCAAATTTGTAAAAAATGTTATTTGAAAAAAAAAAGATTAATTTATAAAATTACAAACTTATATTATCAGGTTTGGGTGAATGGGAGTAGAGACGCTAATGCAGTTAATAATTGGATATTGTTATAAATAATTTAATATTGTTAGTAACAATCAAATAATATTAGTTATAATCTGATATTGTATATATAAAGTCAATTATAATTATTCAGTAACGGTCAAACATTCTTAATAACGAATGATTATTGTGAATAATAAATAAATACCCTCAATAATAGTTGTGGATTCCGAAGCCGAAATGAAGAAGGAGGTTGAGGACGAAGTGGAGGACAAGAAGGACGAAGAGGACGAGGTTGTCGAGGCTTTGGTAGAGGATGACCAGGTGGTGGAGACGTCTTCCTCTACCAAAGCTTTTATGGTTAGATAAAAAATTGATAAAAATAATAAAAGTAATTATATTAATTTAGAATAATAATGTTTAATAATAGTAATTATTAATAAAAGCAAATTATAGCTTTTTATTCACCCCACTGGGAAGTTAGTCGTGTGGGCCTCAAGGGTCGCACTTAGACCACATTTTTTCTCCATATTTTACTGCGACCATCACACCCGAACATGTATGTCGACTCATCGGCAAAAAGGAATCGATTCCAAAAATCATTGTCCTTGTTTGATATGGGTCTTGGTGAACTCTAGGCGCAGAAGTCGTTTTTTTGCGGATACCAATGGTTTTTTACGTGGAGTTCTGCTTTGAAACCCATTAGAATTTAATGCTCTCGAGATTGTTCTTGTATGGACACCCTTTTTCCTTTCCGCAGATATTTGTTTCGCCAAATCTGGAGCACTTTATTTTTGAATTTTTGTTCACTTTTCAAATTGAACTACTGTTTTTGTACTAATGTTTTTTGTTAAATCTGAAATGATTACGAACTTCTCTTATTTTTATTAAGCATCTACTTGGTCAATTGTTTGATACAGATTAAAAAGTTGTCGGACATCTTCCCTGAATTCAATCCTTAAGGATGCAGCCCTCTCAAGGTTGATTCGAATTGAGTGTCGAATATCACCCCTCCCCTTCGGTACAACTCGCAAAGCATTGCAAGCAATCTCCTAGTACCTAGTTTGCCGCCAGCGTGCAGGGCTGGTGATGGCAGTACTGGTGGACTTCGCCGCTATCTAGCGGGCTTTACCAACAACCACCACAAGCATCCCACTAGGGGGCCTCACCCTGCCGAGGATGATAGTAACCTATCATGGGCTCCTAGACCCCGTGGTACCTATACTATCCCTGGGGTAGGGCTCACTTCTTCCTGGAATGCTATAGTTGCTGCTCCTGTTAACAGAAGGGCCTTTTGCCCTTTGCATCTCGGGAGCGTGAGAGCGATGTCTCCTAAGCTTCGCAATTGGCGGCAAGGTGCCTTTTGCTCCACTTCCTTGCGCGCAATTGTTTGATACAATATTTGTATCCTTTGCGACGACTAGTCCACGGCCTGTGAACAACATTGTAAATCAACGGCTATCTAAACTTCTAGTTTATGTCTCGCCATGTATATCAACATGAGTACGATCTGACACAAGACATCTTGGCGCAATTGCGTATCTTTTCGCTACATCTACACGCAAATATGTACCACCATCTAATTTTGCAACTTGACTTTAATTTGCAGGCAACAGCATTTACACCGTGCATGATTTATAATGTGCATACATCCTATGAAAAATGTGTACGAAATATGTATATGTATTTCATGGCATTGTCGCAATGCTGTAGATGTGAGGTTGTTTTGATTCCGAAACATGCACATAAAACGATTTGGAACAATAGCTGCCCGGAAATAAATGAAATCAACAGATATAAGCAAGATGGGGCTAGATAGCTTGACGCGGCGTGTGTACTGTAGATTTGAATAATTGAATAGAATGGTTATTATGTTCGCATTCGGATAGGGGTTGAATGTACGAAGTGTGCCTGTAGACAATCTGTTGTGATAGAAGCCTCGCATGTTTATAATTTTCTTGAAGAAATTTCAACGCATTATTATGGCGTTGCAATGATGCATAACTTTTCCTTCTTTGGCGTTCTTGAACGGTAATGGAATTTTGAAATTTTGTACATATGTTAATTGGTAGTTTGGGTGTACAAAAATATTTTTTAAAGATTTTTATTATTGTTTTTTATCCATAGCATTTAAAAAAAAAAACGGTGGACATGATTTCAGGTGACTGGATCATCTGGAAACAAAAAAAAAACGCCGAATTAATCCTTTTTTAAGCGCCTACGGCAGGTATCGGAATGATTTTTTTTCATTAAAAAATAAAATGGCGCCCATTTTGTTTAAAAAAACCTATTTTTGAGGGTGGGAAATTTAGTGAAAATCAGAAAATTTGATACCGATCATAATGATACCGCTACCGGCTAAAGCCGTATATGTGTACAACATATTAAAAAATCAGAGTGATCGATTGAGTGTTTTTTTAAATCGTTTCCGAATTCGAGAAAATCGCGTTTACTTTTTTTTTGTGCGCATTACGAAGCACCTTTCTAATGGAGCATTCGAAGTTAAGCCTTCGTATATTGGCTTCAAAATTTCCTGAGCTTCTTTATCTAGTGGTGGATCATGATTATACTTTCGTAATTCAGGAGAGGGGAATCAAAAATATCGAAACAGCGAAGCGTCAAAAATGCTGTGTCACGGCATCTCGCTATACACGCTTGAAAATACTTTAAAAATTAAAATATCATTATCAATCCTTTTAAATCGTATTCTTGATGAAATTTACTAACTTAATCTGTAAAATAACAATTTTTTTGTTTTTTGAAAAATTTAAACCTGGAAGACCTAAGGGAGGAAATCAAATTAGAAGGCCTTTTTTACGCTTTTTTCGTGATTATATTTGAAGGAGAAGGCATGATTAGAATTAATTGAAATGTCCAGCTTGTCTGCGATCGCTCCATTCCCGATATACTCGAGTACCTTCGTTTCTTGCCCCGAAAATATAAGGACTTCGAAATCGGTTTCAAATTTTTGAGCATAATCTTGCATATGTCGATGTTTTGAACCGTCCATTGTGATTTCACCCCTTAGGGATGCACATGACTAGCATAGTGTTCACGCGCTTACTGGCAAATTAACATCAAATTTTTAGCACGCATCACGTGGGAATTTATTAGATTCGAAAATAGTTGACAAATTGATCCAAAAATTTCCTCAACACTAGCATAATTGTCTGAATCTTAGTATCATCAATTCAAAAGCAATGAAATTTCTGCTGCTGCTATTCAACTAACCTTCGTAAAGTTGAATTTTTACTTCAGCTGTTCTTGAACATGAAAAAACAACGACCAAAGTATTTTGATTTCATTTGAAAGTCTTATTTGCATTCTCAGCGACTAACATTTATTTAGCGAACCGGTGTGATCTACGTGTTAAGTTGTTTTCGAAGAAAAATATCTTGGAAAATGTTTTCTCTACTTTATTTTTTCTATTTATCAACTTAAAAAAATATTTTCGAAAAGAATGCCAAGTGCAGACAGATCAAATGGGAATTATCTTGTGAGAACAAAATATCTACGGCATACTTTAAGAGAAATGCTGCAATACCATTTCCTTAGTTTTGACACTCAAAAACCTTGGCCAATTTCGTCAAATTTCGACGGCTTCAATCGATTGTAATGGTGTTGAGAGCAAATGGCCAACATGTGGCGCGGTATGACGATCGGACACATACGAAGAAGACGAACAACAACGCAATTTTATTGTTTGCATTTATAAATAAATTTTGTGATCGAAAAAAAAAACAAGAACAAAATTCAACATGCCAAAATAATTTTCATGCCAAATGCGTCATAAGACAATATATTTTCTTCCTCGGAGAAATGTAGCTTTTCCTCGAAATCGATTTTTTATAAATAGATTAAGTAGATATATATGTATGTACATATTTATTTACTTCGCTCATATGATTTGCTGTATTGGTGAATTTTTAATAGTTATTGAGATATTTTTTTGTATAGGGTGGCTCAAAATTTTCTTTTGTTGGTATTTCTGACATTAAATTTAAATGGAACTAGGAGACTTCGATTCAAATTTCATTTTCTTATGCGCCCTCTGTTATTTGTTTTCGCATGAATACTCTAAATACAATTGCACTTTGTCCTTCAAACTCCCAAGCTGGCGCTTTTCTTTCATTCTGTAGCATCATTGATTTTTGTCGATCTAGAAATTGTAAGCAAGGCCACTGCAAATATTGGAACGATTTATCTTACCATGTTCAACTCCAACTTCAGCTTCTTGTTGCTTTTCTCGCAGAGGCTATTAGTATCTGCTGCCATGATTTTTAATATAAATTCATTCAAGACAGCTTCGTTTTTCATAACCTACATGCTATGGTCCACTGCAGAAGAACAAGAAACGATTTGGGCTGACGAAATATTGATAATGATAATATTTTTCTTGTGAAGTTTAGAATTCTTTTGTAAATTCACCCAGGGAACATCTTAAAACGGGACTTGGTAACCTCAGATCGGTATGAATCTTGGCGAATCGATAGTATACGTTTGAGGTGTTCACTCCCATGCAGCCCGCACTAGCCAACGAATTTGACGTATCCCCAAAAGAAATAGTCTAGCGGTGATCTTGCAAGCCAGCTCACAGGTCCAAAACGAGAAATTGTAGGCTCATCAAATGCTATTTTAAATAAGTCAAATGGTTGCACGAGCTGTATGGCGTGTCGCGCCATCCTGTTGAAATCAGCGGTCCCCTGCATTACGGCGAGTCAATTCCGGAACGGTGGAGTCATTGATCATGACTCTATAGCGATCAACATTGACCACAGGACCGTTTTTTCCGAAATAAATCTGCACAATTTGGAGACGTTGCTCAGGCGTCAATCTATTCATGATAAAATGGCAAACCAAACTAGCCATAAAACGCATGACAGCTGTCACACCATACGTGGCATAAAAAATGATGCCAACTTAAAGTTCTATACATCTGAAAAAAACACCCTTTACAAAACAGGCTACTCAAAATTATGGCTATGTACCACTAAGAAACCCTGTCATGAATATTTCTGATAGGAAGACAGCCCTCTTCTGTGGAAAAGACTGAAATAAACCTCTATTTCTGATAACTTTAGTCAACTGTTCAATTAATGCGTATGTAAAAGCGAATGAAGACTGGTTCACATCATCATAATCTCTAACAGTAATTCGATTTGTAAAGTCTTATTTGGTAGAACGTATGGAAAGTGCATTCTTTACCAACAAATCTGAATAAGCATTTCTTTGCCTGGACATTTCAAAGTCAATTATTACCGCACAAATAAAACAGCAACTGTTTCACAACTGGATTGCATCGAATTGAGCTGACCGAGGGGTAGTTTCATTGTAAGTCCCCTTGCAGTGAAATGGCATGCGAATATTATATAATGGCTTCTTTTTGACTATGTAAGACAATTGCTGCCATGCTTCACTGGCTTGCACTCTATGACGTACATTCTCAATCAAATTGAATCGTTCTGTTGCGTCCCTTGTGCCTCTGGTTTGTCGATTGATAGTCCGTTTGACTCCACGTTCTACTTGCTCTTTGTCGTCTACCACAGGCTAGCATGTAGCTAGCTAGCTAGACTAGACATGCGACAGCACTTAGCTGACTAAGGGGCATGAAGCAATATCGGGGCGTCTCATTTGAAATTTATATATTTACGCGGTTGCAATATGGGCGAGCGTTTAGTATCAAACCGATGGTCATCCAGTGTAAACAAAAACATAAACATAGGCCGCAAGCCGGTTTTGCTTGAGAAGCAATTTTTATTTTTTTGAACCTCAAGTATTAATTTAAACAATAAAAAACTACGTGAACAAATAAATACTCATGTGAAATAAACTAAAATAGAAAGAAGCGTTATCTGAGATTTTCGTCTGTGATATTTTAGGATACTTTTTTTTTTTAAAAAAAAATTAAGAGCGGTTAACCAATTTTTCAAGTGTGCTCAGTTGTGATAAATTTTTCTTCGTTACAACAGTTGAAAGTTAACTTTTTCGCCGAGCGAAAGTATTATTTTTACTGGTTCTGGTGAGTGTGTAACACAATACAATAATTCTAATCAGATATAATTTCAATGTTAAAACTTTTGCACATGATTTGCTTTTTTCTTAAAGTTCTAGGGAAATGCGTTGCTAGTAAATAATTGGATCCATCAAATTGATTCATTCTGGTTGATTTGAAATGAACATGAAAAACTCATTTAGTGTACAACCAAACGATTTATGATATCTTCTCAGACAAGGTCAAAACGAATCACAAACAATTCGGATGCTAAATGTGATATTTATCAACTATTTTATTTAGAAATATCGTCAAACAAATTAGACTATTGAGGAAGGAACGTGTTTGGTATTTTGAAATTATAATTTCGATTCGTTTTATGTTGTTATTTTTGTTAAATGAATTTCACAGAAAGATCTGTTTTTCGAGTGATTATGAATAGATGTTGGTATGGGCATAAGATTAATTTGAATAACAACTAAGTTGTGTTGGTTGGCAAAGTGTCAAATAAAAATAGAGAATATTTGGCCTCGATTAAATCAAATACGGAAAAAGATTATTGCAAAATTGAGGACAGTTTAAATATTGTATTGAATATAAAAAGGCCAATTTTTCGAGTAATGTTCCAATCTTAAGAAGTCTGATTAGTAATGCGTGGATCTCGGGAATTTGGAAAATTTGTTGGCTTCGGGACGAATGCATTCTCCTCCTTTTTTTAATTTTTGGGCTTATATTGTCCAATTAGGCCGCGTCTAATTACCATACGCTAATAGGTCATCGATAAATTAGATCATACATACATTAAAAAATTCAGCAAGTCGGACAAATATTCTTGTATCTACCTTTTAAATGTGATGCTGCATCAGTTTTTGCTCTCAGGATTGCATAGCGTGTTCAGCGCGAATACTGGTGTCGATCAGATTCTCGATCCAGGAAGAATTTCCAGACTATTCGATTATCTATGAATTGCTAACCATATCTTCATTTGATATTTGGATTGCTATAGACGATAGCTTCTTTTCGAGGTACAACACGGCTTAGCTACAATACAACAACCAACTTCCAACAAATCATAGTGACAATATCCCTTCATATGATGGCGAACTTCCCAAATAACGCTTTGGTGATGAAGACAACCGATCATCATCCTTGTGTATGCGAGGATAGAACTCTGTATTAAGGCCGGTCCAGACGCTCCGTTTTGCACAACCTTTTGTCTGTGCAGTCTTAAGACGGAATGAAAACGTTGCAATTTTTAGAGCGTCCACATGGTGCAGAGATATCTGTATATTTCGCACAGTTTTAGTGATATCGTCATGGAGGAGGTACTAATCTGGTCAATTTTGGCATGCTGTCTTGTTAAGAAAAATAATACCGTCTACATGCGCCGATTTGTCCGCACAGTTCAAGGAAATCTATGCTCTCTGGCTCAGTTATCGCTGCAACTGTACAGTTTTCGCACCCATTTCAAAACTGCGTAGTTTTCCTATCTACACGCAACGTTTTCTCTGCAACGTTTTGAACTGTGCAGACAAAAGGTTGTGCAAACCGGAGCGTCTGGACCGGCCTTTAAGTTTGTCAAAAAAAATTTTTTTACTCTACACTAATAGACTTTAGCGTCTTCTTACGGGGACCTCAACCTCATTGAAATTAATAGTAGGTTCTCCAAACCCATGTACCAATCCATATCCCCTTGGGTAAGGTCGCAACCTAGAGTCACTATTTTTTTGTCGTCACATCGATAAAGATTTTCTTCCTATTTTGCCAAGTGGGAGCGACAACCTCCATAGGATAACTTAAAGCATGTCAATCACTTGCTCTACATGTGTTGCCCATTTGGGTACGTGATGGCAACATTCTGCTGAAGAAGACACAATTAGCAAATGCAGCGGGCTTGTAACTTCTTTTACGTGTATACATTTTTCATCATTATGTATCATACTTTTGTAATTGTAAGGTATTAACATTACGGCCTATAAATAAGGCTGACAGGCAGAGATTTTTATTTATAAGCTGACATGTGCATGTACGAAGGTTGTCTGAAAAAGTTTCTGGCCTAACAAATAAACAAGGCATTTTTTTTTAAAATTTAGTTCTATTTTTCAACAAAGCCTCCTTTTAAGTCAATATATTTTTGCAAGCGATGCTCTTACTTTTTTTTAAACCCTTCCGAATAATAGTTTCGGTCTTTCTCTGCAAAATAGGCGTTTACGTATGCTATAGTCTATAGTCCCGTTATTGTTTTACTTTTTTGAAGATAATCGATGAGGAAAATTCTTCGGCTATCCCAAAAAAACAGTCGCCATAACCTTCTCGGCCGACGGAACTGTTTTCGCCTTTTTCGGAACAGGTTCACCCAACCCACTGCTTTGACTGTTCATTCGTCTCAAGAGTATAGTGTAGTGTAGTTACAGTAATAAATCGACGCAAAAAATTGCCTAAACCGCTCGAAAAGAGCTTTGGAAATGTTCATTCGAATGCGGCGGATAGTTTACGCATGCCTAGTTGTTTAGTCAATATATGACAAACGCATTCTTAAGATATGCCTCCGCTATCTCTCTAACTTTAATTCGATGGTCATCCAGTGCCATTTGATGGACTTTTTCCCACGTTATAATCCCTGGTTGTCGCAGTTTTTGGTCTTCTTGCACGCTCATCATCAGTCAAGCTGGTACGCCCACGTTTCAATTCAGCTACCCAAAATTCCACGTTCGCAAGTCATATGGTACAGAGTCTCTATATACAACGTCCAACTCATCTTTGATTTGCGTGAGGGTGTTGCCTTTGAAAAATAAATGTTTAATGACAGCTATGTACTCCATTTTTGTGAAAACCCTCACAACGACTTGACTTGTTGTCAAACAACAACTGATCATGCAAAATGGCTGAAATTTCAATGAATATTTTTGAACACATGTGTCAACACATTCCCCAACTTTTGTGGAAAAGCTCGTGCCATCTTCATGTTCAGGCCGAAAACTTTTCAGACAACCCTCGTAAATTGCTTTTTATATTTTGATCGACCCTCATACATACAATCAGAATTTATTGAGAATCGGTCCGTATCCACCCCTTCCAGCTTTGTACTTGTTTGTGAATGTCGATAATAGCATAATTACTGGCTGAAATGAATGAACATAAATCCGATCAGTTATCATCGTCCTAAATAAAGTTCCTGTAGTTTATAGTGAGAGCTTAACTCAACTGTTTTCTTAAAGCACGGGCTATTGACGCCACCTAGCCTACGAAGGTTACCCCGTTAGTTGGTTGTAGTGGCAGCCCTCTTTATCAAAGGATGGCTCAAGATTACCCCGACTTTCCAGTAATGGAGTTATTATCCTGACTCCATTGGCTCAATCATGTTTACTGGCCAAAACGAAGCCCATCCTAATCTGCTCTTGATGTTTAGATCACAGCAGAAAGACTAATGCAAGTTCAGAGGATCCTCGAATAGTTTTACGAGTTGCAGTTGTCCTTATATGCTTCTACTCGCGATGTGAGTACATTCTCTTTCTGAGCTTTTAGTGCTTTATCTGTGCACTGTTAATAATCATTTCGAGACGTGATCATTTTGGATAATCTACGAGTCACCGATGGGACGAAGTCCAGGTGCTAACTCGAATTTTTTGGCACTAAGTATGTATATTATAAATATTTCTAATTCAACCTCTTTGTCTTTAGCGAATTTGTTACCGCGACTTTACAGTTCTCCAGCTTCAAGACTCGCTTGTAGTACTTTTCGATTTGATCATGAAAATCGAGCATAAACAGGACAATCATCTAGTTTATATCACAAAGCGTCTTCTGATCTCTCTCGGATATACTCGGCTGTAATTGTTGTTCCAACAAACGCGAAGCAGAGATCACACCATTGTAAATAGCAAACGTAAAATGGAATGTTAATTGTCCGCTGAATCAATAAATTCCAATTCAAAACGCTATTAATAATTGTACAGTATAATCGAACCGTAGTCATTTGTGGAGTCATACATTTCTAGTTCTCTGAATTCATCATTTATATTCGCAGAAATGTACACATGTTCTTCGTATATGTACATAGACATGTTGGGCTAGAATACGAACGCTATGTTATATAATGCAAATATCGGCAAAGTTATTTTTAGCAATAGTTAAATTGATAAATTTTAAATATAACGGCAATGTAACGAAGCTGGTCGTTTGATTAATTCGCCTTTCAGTGTGTTATGGACGAACGCATTGTTAATTAAATTAAGGACTGCACAAGTCTGAACTAATATAGTTGGAATTGCTTAACTGGATTTACGTTCAACTGCGCGTTGAGTGACCGTTGAATGCAATGACTTTATCAGATTACATCGGAATTATATGATAGTTTCAAAAGGATATAATAAACTTGTATGTTTTGTTAGAGGTTCGCGTTCACAACTTCGTGTCAACTGATTAAATCGTAAATGAAAAGTGTGTAATTGTAAGAATTCTACTCATGACGGTCTATCGATTATGATTATAGAAACTCTGAATGTCAAACAATTCGTCGTTATCTTTTTATGTCGGTGTGTCATCTCGTCAAATCATTTATTACAACCAGAATGACTAAAACAATTCCTTTTTGGTTTCTTTTCAGGGAACCAATGTTTAGTAGTAGTAGAAGTAGTAGTAGTGGTAACGAACGTACTATGTCTACCTCTTCTAACTCTACTACCATGTCGACCGAATCGACTTTCTGTATCTCTCTCGGTGTAGGGCCTCTGTGGTGGTCCTGATGTCCCTGCCTACCACAGAACAGATCACGATAGGGCGTCACTCTTAAATGGTAAGTAAATGGTGTGCAACATCGTTAGTTAGTTCTGACTTTCTTGTCTGTCAATCGACAAGATCAACCAACAATTAATTATAAATAAAACTAATTTGATTGGAATTATTTCAGATTACAACCGGAAAACATCCGTAGATTCAAGTGCAAGTAGTAATTCGGATGACTACTCTGACACTGAATATTCTGAATCAGCATTTGACGATGTAATTTCGACACGTTCCGATGAAGATTGTCAAGAAGTTGTTAGCAAGATCATACAACAAAAAACTCCAGCACGTGTTCTTATTAATTTGCATGTAACAGAAAATGTGAAAACCACATGGGATACGGTAGGTTCAATTATGGTTCTAGTAATATTGATATTCGATTATCGTTGGAAGAATCATTCAATGCATAGATTTAAAGTTTAGCATAAATTGAGCGAATACAGAACCGGGAACTGGATTCGCGACGACCCGAAACCTTCGATAGAAAAAGGTGTCAAGATAACCCAGAAAAAGGAGGCGAAAACGCGACGACCGCTCGCCACTTCACACAACTAAACTCACTCGATTTAATCTTTAGTCATCATTTTATTCCCTACTCTTATCTAGCTAACCCTAACTATACTTCTACAGGATGGGCCAAATACAAGTTACTTTTTAAAAATGCGATAGAATGAACAAATTTAATTTTTTTCCATGTATTATGGCTTCATTAGTAAGAGCAACAATTAATGATGAAACACAACTTCGTTCAAGTAACTGCCTCGGCTGGCTTCGCAGCAGCGCATTCTGTCACTCCCATTTTCCAAGACCATGTCGATGGTTTCGGGCTGTAGCTCACGGATTGCTTGGATGATATTGGCCGTAAGTGCTTGAATCCTTCCTTCCTTCACGGTTCCCCAGAAAAAAGTCCAAAGGGGTCAAATCGCAGCTCCGAGGCGGCCAATTGACATCGACAAGACGGCTGATAACACTATTTGAGAATTTGGTGGGTAAAAGATGGATTGTGGCATCGCGCGCCATCCTGCAATAACCAGAGGTCGTCCAAATCCATGTCTTCAATTTCAGTCAAAATAGTCCGATAACATGGCTCTGTAACGTTCACCTTTGACCGAAACGTTTTTCCCAGCCTCATTTTCGAAGAAAAATGGTCCAATGATGCCACCACTCCACAATCCGCACCAAACTATCACTGTCTGTGGATGCATTGGCTTCTCGACAATAACGTGCGGGTTTTCCGAGCCCCAGATGCGGCAATTTTGTTTGTTAACATAGCCTCCAAGATGAAAATGCGCCTCGTCAGAAAAGATGATTCTTCGCCCAAAATCGTTGCCCAATTCAAGCTGCTCTAAGGCCCAAACTGCGAAGCGGATGGTCGTGCGTCTTCAATTGCCGAGTCAATTGGACCTTGTAAGCAAATAATTCGAGATCTTTGTGCAGAATTCTCCTCAGGCTAGTGCGTGAAATGTTGAGCAGTTGAGATCGACGGCGAGTTGATGTTCGTGGAGTGAGGTCTGTGCGTACCGTACGACGACGGGGACCATAAGTGTTGTCCACTAGCATGCCAATCTCACAAACTTGCGTACAGCAGACGCGGTGGGTGCTTCCTTTTTGGCCAAAACTTCTTTTTAAAAAAACGCACTGTTTGAGCTACACAGCACTCACTTTGGAAGTAAGTTTTCAATATTTCCCAACGTTATTCAAGTGTAAAGCGACTATGATACTGACTATCTGTCAAGATTTCGAGCGGGAAACAGCTTTCAGTTTCAAAATAACCAATGATTTAAATAGAAACCACTAGATGGCTCACCCTGTACTTATAATATTTTTCTTAACGCTAACGCCCCTGGCTTCTGCCCACGTCGCCGTCCATCGTCCTCGTCTTGCTTCTCACCGCGATTCGTAAGATGCCGCACAGTTTCTCCAAATCTTCGCAGCAATTCCTCCGCTTCTTCATCAACACCAAGCCCTGAACAGACCCCTCCAGCTGTTCTCTTGCCAATGATCCCGTTCGCTGGATCAACGGTCAACAGCCAGCCGAGTTTGCTGAACTCATCCCGCTTTTCATTCTCTCTCTTCGACTGGTTTTATGCCGTTTACCGATGCTCGTCAACTGGGGATTTGGGATTTTCCGCGCTCGGTCTTCCCGATTGACTGCAGTGTTGCACCTCGGCGGATACTGCGGCTGCTGTGTAAAGGCGTGCTTTTGGGCGGACCCATCATTGAATCGCTGGCCGTGGAGTGCCGATATGAAGATGAACAATTCCATATAATTAACGACTTGCCTAGTGTCTTTGTGAAGTGGCGGCCCGTGTATGCCATTTACAATTGACAACGATTACCCGCACGTAGGTTCGGGGTCTTCAGGGGCAAGACAGTCCCTTAATTTGTACGCGGATCGGTCACGCTGCGTGGCGAACGTAACAAAATGTCGCTTCACGCACTGATCGAAACAAGGACCATGCTATATTCTAGTCGCATTACGGTATCAATCGCGAATGAAAACAGACGGTACTTCCCATCTTTAATCGCCAGTGACTGTCAAGTACCGTCACTATTTATTTTTCTGCCTGAAAAATAATTTGGGGTCGAAGATGAAGTGGAAGCGGCGAAAAAAGTGCTTTTTCAGATTCAGAACAATAATAATTTTTGCATTGAACTTGAACTTGAGGAGGATTATGTATATGAAAAAATAGAATTCATTTCAGGCTGAAATTGTTTAGCCTCTTGGACATCATTGTGTGATCAACAAATTTCAATGAAAAAACTATTAATTTAATTAAAACGTAGTTGTAGTCAAAATATAATCAGTCGCTTGTATCCTTGCAGGTTTTGAATCCCGTCAACAACATTCTCTATGTTGCGCTACCGTCAGTCCTTCCGCCCGACGGATCTCGGCAATCATTCATTTCATTGCTCGAGTTCGCCGAGGAGAAACTGGAGGTCGATGCAGTTGTACTGTGCATGCGTAAAGATCGTAAGGACCGTTCGAAGTTGGTGAAAACATTCTTGTTTCTCGGCTTCCAGCCGTTGAGCGCCACTTCACCGTTGGCACCGCCACGTGACGAACTTCAGGATGAGAAGAACTTGTTCCTCATCTACAACATCGAGGACTAAACCAAATTGCTGATTCAAAAAACAAATCCAAATTTCACAAACACAACACAACCAACAACATGGCGTGTGGAAACTTGTACTAGTTAACATAAGTAATATTTTTCAATGAGCGTTTTGTTAAAGTATTATAATTTCCACACGAATTTTCAACTTATTTTTCCAATTCTGTATGAAACATAAAACTTAGAACTATGTTTATTTAATATTTGATAAATCTGATTGAATGTATGTAGAGATTGAGATTGTAAGGCAACTTATTTCTTTATGTAGAATATTTTCAATTAACTAATTTACATCATTAATAATTTTGAATTCATTTTGGCTCCAACATATATTTTACTAACCACATGCAATTTCCACGCTACTAACAATTTTGCAACGTTCGATTTATAAAAAAAAACCAACAATCAAACGATTCAGAGTCAGCTGTAAACATTCGATTTAATGCTACATATACATCACGCATCCTACTAGCAGCTGATTTCCACTTTTTTGAAGATTCAACATCATGCTCCATCTATTCAACGTAATCATTTAGGAGAAATGCTATATCGTATTTTAAAAATATAAAAAAAATACAAAAAAATGTTAAAAAATATGAGAAAAACAACAAAAAAAGTTTAAAATTTGTTATAAAAAATACAAAAAAAGTCTAGAATAAGGTAAACAGTATATATATAAATAGAGTGCACTTGGATATCATTTTGGACAAAATTTATCGTAAATTATTTTGTATTGAAACAAACACCACAGATCAAATTGCAAATGTAAAACTGTTAACATTTTCTTTCAAATATTTTTTTGGAGTCGTCAATGCTCCTATTAATTTTTCGTAGTGTTTTCATTTCTAAAAAAACAATTCAGTAATTAATTGTCAATAGAACACAATAGGAAGCGAGGTGATCAGAGTGTGCTATTGCCAATAATGGGCACAAAATCATTCAATTTGAAATTAATCTAATAGCAAAACTTCTTGTCTAAGGTGCATTGATTTAATACAACAGCAAACAAAGATCACGTTACATAAGCACATTATTTTTCTAAGATCCAATTTAAGACACCACATTCAACATCTCTAACACAAAACGTGTTCAATTCATTTCTGCATTGCGTAAGATCTAAACAAAAAAGAGAAGGCGTGCTGACACTGTTTGTATGAATCCTTATTGATCGGAACATCAACTGCAATCCTGATCAAATCTTTCCAATAACTTTATATCATCTTATTCGTATTGTGTTTTGTATGACAAGACGAACTTTTTCCATACATTATAACTGTGAAACTGGCTTAATGATAGTCTTTGTGAACTTCTTATAACAACTATTTAGATTATATTTGATTTTTCTAATTGTGGTCGATCCAATTAATTTTTCCTACATTCGTATTATGGATTATGTTTTTAGTTTTTAGAACAATGTATTTGTACCGAGCATATGTATTTATTTGTTTTACAGTAATTTTTGTTAAATATTTTTAAATACGATATGGTCTAAAAAAATAGAGTACTTGTATTCTCTGTATCAACTACACGTTTGCTAAAACTTTACATATATGTTTAAAAATAAACTATGTGACGACTAGAGGCTGGCAGTTTGATTTCAGAAGTTTGAATGTTGTTGGTGTAAACTCTGTTGAGTCATTTATGGTTAAATCGAGTGCTGGATGTTCGATTAACAGGAAAAGAGAAGATACTTTTTGGATTTCGAAGTAAGCTTTGGGTGAAACGACGCCGACGCGTCATTCACCTAAGCGTTCCTTCATCCTAGTACTGATGAGTCTCCTTGTCTGACCGATATATACCTCTTGGCAGGTGGGGCATTCAACCCTATAGATCCCCGATTTCTCGTGTGGTTGTCGCTTATCTTTAGTCGATCCAAAGATGTTTTTGAGCTGGTTTCTGCCACTCGTTTCTATGAGCTGTATTGATTCATGGCCGTTTAGGTTTCTTTTTATTACGTTAGTGACACCTTCGTGGTAGGTGATGGCCTTCCAAATCGTCCTTTCTGAGTTAGGGTTTAGTAAAGTTGTTCGTACGGCGGGTTTTTTTTTTGATTTTTTCCGCCATTCTGCTGATTGTTGTTAGTTTAAAGCCATTTAAATTGATAAAAAAACAATATAAGAGAAAAAAATCTCGTTTTCGTGTCATATTTGTGCTGACAGCGTTGATTGTGGACTGTGTCTCGGGTTGAATGCACATGCACACACTTGCCACTTCTGGAAAGCTGGGAAAGAACATTGGAAAGTATATTATTGCCCGAATTGAATCTCGGCTTCGTTGGATTTGGATCCACAAGCCAAAAGTTCCATCATGTAATTTCCATTCTTCTCTTATTGCGAGTGCACTACGTCGTATATATTGTGATCAATTTGAACAATTCACTTTTTAAATTTTATTCAAAAATGAGGTAATAAAAACAATAAGAAGTAAAAAGTGAGACGCACCGCTGTAGTAAAAAGTGGAACGTGGACAATAAAAATTCAAATTTTAATATTGTTGTCAATTATTATGTCGCATTATTTGAAAACAAAAGTAAAGATAGATAGTCTCTTGAAACGATCGATCGTTGGTTATCTCTTTAAATGAGAAAAGATTGATTTGAAATAAAAAAGGAAATATCAACCGGAAAAATGATTGAATTGTTTAGTGGTGTTTTTTAAGGTCAAGAATAAATGTTCTTAACTAATTGGTGCGACCATTTGAAAGTAAAACGTTCATAGAAGGAGATATGCTAATATTCGCAAGCTTCAACTGGGTGAAGCCTAATTTTTATATCTAAACCAAAATTATATGCTAATCATAGAAGAGTGTCAAAAATTGGGGTGGAAACAAAGTGGAAGAAACAAGCATTGAACGACATTAATCGTTAGAGGAAGCGGGAGTGGTTTTAATTGGTAATAAAACCGAATAGCGACAAACGAGAACATACAATTAGCAACTATCAACTACATTTAAATTATTTAGTTAAAAATTCATATCACAACTAACAATTTACTCGTAGTTGGTAGTTGAATGCACAACCGAATTGTTCCAACTAAATTTGTACTATTACTTGAAATTTTTTAGCTGTGCACTTTGACTAACAATTGATTATTTAGTTGAGCAATAAACAACAACATATAACAGTTAGATTGTTATTAAAGTTCAAGTCACGAAATCTTAAAAAAAATTGGTTGTTTACAATTCTATCTTAAGCCCATTCGTTTAATTGTGTTTAGATCTTCCTAAGACTATTTCTGAGAAATGCGGCATCATTTTTATGTGCTGCACATTTACAGATTTAAGTAAATTACATAGTTGTAAGTTGTGTCTGGTTTATTTCTCCTCGAAAGATTTCTCTCGACTGGAAAATTGCATAGATAAAGATACATAGCACTGCCTTCCTCTAATATGTTCTGGATTCACAATGTTGAGTATATCATGTATTTTAGGGTTAAGTATTTGTTATATTTTATATATTACAATGTGGTTGCTTTGCTTTGGCGAAGTAAATAAATAACAATTTTCAAAAAGTCCGCCAAAATGCTTTACCTTCTGTACAGCTGGCAGTGCTTGCGAGACGTAAATTTTTACAAACACCTAGCGTCATTTCTTGAAAGCAATTTTGATGTTTGAAAGCTTCCATGGCGCACTGTGTGTTGTAGGTTCTTTTCTTTGCACTCTTGTTGCGAGTGCACTACGTCTTGAGTTGTCGGAGCCGGAGGTTAAGTTCGCGAGGTGTCATTTCTTTCCGACAATTATATTTTTCGCGTCCCGCCTGCAATTGCCCCCATTCGGTGGAATCCTTCCGAACTGTGAACTATATCGATAGAGTACCGTTACAGGCCACTTCCCTTTGCGAGCTTTCGTCGGGTCGTGCGTGGAACGTGCCGAGTGCTTTCGCGACCCACTTTTGGGCCAAACGCACTTCTAATTGAATTTGCGGGAGGGACAGAAGACGACGTGTGCAATTTCGAGGGAACCCAGTGGAATGTTGTTGTTGTAAGGTTCGAAAGTGAACTATTTGTTAGGAAGTGAGGAGCCGTTGCTGATTTTACTTTCCGGTAAGTACGTCTTTCCTACCGTAAAATGGAACTGTGCAAAATGGGCGCCAATGACCCTCGCGGGGAACGCCTTCAGACTTTCGTTGCCAATCGGCCAAAGAACCTACTAACTTGCGCCAGAGGAAGCAGCTGGGCTCCTCTGCTACAAGGACTGTTGTTCCTTGGGAATGGTGTGGAAGAATCGCGACAGGCAGGTGTGCCAAATCGAATACATGACGACGGAGATTGTTCCGCAGCTCCCCTTCGAATGGCCTGAACTCTTGCGATTTTAGGAATCAGCTGTTTGCGAGGTGTGTTTACAGCAGTGCTTCCACACGCAGTGGATGGTTACAGCTGAGGGCGACTTCATCCAAGGATATACTTTTGAAAGGAGGAGCTGAGTGTTTGCAGGCAACTTGCATCCCGAAACCTCCTCCCCTGCGGAAGAACTGTCGAAGGATGCCAAGAACGCAATGGTCGGTCAAAGGTCAACTCTCACTAAGGACAACTTACTAACCCACTTCCCACTGGCTGCCCCTGAACCGTGCGTTGTATAACGCGTGGAAGCAATGCATGAATGGGCATACTTATTGCAGATCAACAAACGTGGCGAACTGTGACTTCCGGTCCTGCTGGCAGGTCTCCCAGCGCGGTGGCTTCCACCTGGACCTAGGACTACCAGCAACACATTGCAGCCATATTTGCAGTCAGTGCCAATGCAAGACAGCTTTCTTATCGCGACAATTCTAGAGAACCTTCAGTCGTGTGCAGCGCATAGCATTGCATTCGCAATACGCTTATAAATAGAGTCAAGTGTGCAGGCAGGCAGGCGCTTAGGGGTGTGAACGTGAGCCGCAGACAGATAGATGCGGCGGCGGGACAGGAGGAGCCTCAATCAAGCTCGATTATTATGCCACTAGACGCGAGCATCTGATTCGATCAAAGTCCAATCGATTGGATTGGTATCATAAACAATTTGATTAATCGAAGAAGCACCGTTTGATGCGTTTCTATCACGAATCTGGGTGATAGTCCAGCGGATACCAATGTTCAAAGAGTTCCAGTAGTCCAATTTGCTTCTGAATGGGAACCAAGTTCGAAGGTCCCTTCATGGAAGTAAGAAAGAGCACTGACTAAGTGGGTGTCCGGGAGCTTCTTTACCGAAAGAAAGTGGATGCGTAGCACCCTCAACCTCAGAATATTCTTTGAAATTAAACATACTTAAGTACATTATCCTGTATCTGCTTACATATGTCTTATGTAAACAAGCAGCGAGGTGCGAATCCTTGAGATCAACGCGGAAAACTTCCCATTAATATCTCCGTTGCTAATAAAAACAATAATAATAATAAAAACATTTTTAACAATGATAATGTGACATTGCAGCACGTGGTATGAGTCAGCATTAATCATATCATCTCAATATTCAGTATAAATATTTACTATTTATTGTTTTTATATGACTACTTTTTTCATTTATAAAAAACTATAATTTTATGTCTGGATTTTTTTGCATTTATTTTATTAAGTTAAAAAAAGACTTTATTGGATTTATTGAAGAGTTAACCAAATTATAAAAAGGATACTACGCTTTGACCGAAACCACAAGCACATCATGAGAGTAAGGGCCATTCATATATTACGTAACGCAATTTTTAGAGTATTTGAATAATCCCCCTCGCCAAGTAACACTTAGTAACATTTTCAAAAACCCCTCCCCTTTATAATGTAACAAATTTATCGTACCCCCTCAGGCTTTTGAATATTTTAATCACAAACTATTAACAATGCATCTAAATTTAGTTTATCGCGCCTAGCGCCTGCTGACACCTCTTGGCGCGGCAAATAATTTTAAAATTTGACTTTATGATTTAGTGCTATAAAAAAATATTTTTAACTGATTTTCAATTTTGTTACATAACATTTTGCTAGCCCTCCTCCATGTAACACTTAGTAACATTTTCAAATACCCCCCCTTGTTACGTTGTGAGCCGATTGCGCTGGTCATCCTCGCAAACGTCCAGCCAAAAGCCTAACCCAATTGGCTGCTCTTCAGCTAGTCACCTGCGGGCTACAATCAGGCCTCACCAATTTGAGCGCACCAAAGAGAAAGGGACATGATTTGCGTGCGGATGGCTGACGGAAGATCATCATTTTTTCAGCAGCGAAATAAGAAAAGTACGTCAAAAGTATAGTGTTGATCTCATTTAATTTTGTAGCACAACAGCGGGTTGTGAGATATTCTGCCTTTTGGGTACTTCAAAAATCGGGAGTCTAATCGCTTTATTATTGCAAAATACTTGTTTCTGATGAAGCTCATTTCTATTTGAATGTGTAATGGCGCCCAACGTGGCGCCCCAAACAGCTTATCACCAGTCAGATGTTGACTTGGAAATTGATCTTTTCGATCCAGGGTTCACCCGGCTGAGATACGTATTGGTGGGCTTAGCGCGCACAACATATGCGGACACGCAAGCGCTAGGCCATAGTAGGGCGGGCCCAGGTAGCGATATCTGCGCCTGGCGAGCTCCACTGAAGCTCGTTTTCTATCCGGAAGTAGCACGGCCACCCGAGAGATTGTTTTTGGTACGCGTTAGTCTTTCGTTTTCTCTCTTTTTTTTTGAGTAGTTTCGCTATTTTGGTAGATCGAAGTAACGTGCAGGATTTTTTGAATTCTCGAGTAGGTATTGAACGCGGTATTATCTCGGTGTGCGCGCGAGAAATTCTTGGTAAAGTAACGTAGGAGGTATAGCCTCACAGGATAATATGTTTTTTTTTAGATTTTTTTTTGTAAGGAAATGAGATTCGGGACTTGGCCTAGGCAACCGTAGCCACGACATTACGCGCCGAACTGAGCTGGCTTGCCAGCAGTCATCGCCATCTAGCCAAGTAAAGGCAGAACCCAATTCGTCTACACGACAGACGGGTTCGTTGCCTCGTCCCAGGACTTAACGTCCCTTGAGGCCAACGAGACGAAAGTCTTGTTGCCTTGAATTTTCGTAGAGATATCGATATTTCCATTATAAATGCTTCGTTATCTAAATTTTCAACAGATACACGAAACACCCTTGTATCCTAAAAAAGTGTATGATCAGAATAACATTTGAAGACATAAAGAAAGTGCAAAGTGGCACATCCCCAATGAAGCCCATCAATTTATTGACGGACTTTTTTGTTGCTCTGATAGTTTTATGCCAGTATCCAGTCAATTAGTGTTGAAGGTCATGTGGTTTGATGCTGCTGGTTTATTTTTATGGTTTTTGGAAGGGTACGTTGAGTCGGTGGCGTTTTCTGGTAAACCCAGGACGATTGAACACTTGAAAGTCAACACTTCTTGTATTAAAGATCAGCTTCTGCGTAGGCTATTAAGTCGAAAGACTGTACTTTCCGCAGCGTAATCTTCTTGTTCATTTAAATGAAATAATTTTTAGTCATAAATGTTTAGACTTTTTCTTCCCAATGCGTTATTACTTTTTTATTGTTATTGAACATTCAACAATTGCAAGTAATAATAAAAATACAC
The DNA here is from genome assembly GCA_963942545.1 of Oxycera nigricornis. Taxonomy (NCBI): domain Eukaryota; kingdom Metazoa; phylum Arthropoda; class Insecta; order Diptera; family Stratiomyidae; genus Oxycera; species Oxycera nigricornis. The sequence continues at coordinate 125,193,678 of OZ012659.1, read as the reverse complement.
CTTGACTTTCGTCGCCACGCCATCCTTGCATGTTATTGTAAAGTAAAAACTGCTGAACAATTATTTGTAATATAAATACAAAAAAAAACGCCAATAATTATCACTTATTCCGTTCAAAAATCACAAAGCAAAGCTCAACAATTAACAGCTGAACAATATATAAAATGAATTGAAACGACCGTGAAGAAGACTTGAATTAACTCGAAGCTTACATTATCTTCGTGATAATCGGAAAAGTTTGTCAGCACAGAAGAAGACGAGATATGAAAGTCAAAGTATCTCGAAAATGGACAGAGTGGAGGGATAAAAATAAATGTGGACTTTGTGCGCAAATATCTAGAATTTATGGAACTGAGCGAAAAGTGCTTGCAGTTTGTTTGCAAGTGGATGCAAAGTGATAATAGAGATGACTCTAATATGTTAGATAACTCGTCAGGTATTCTACCTGGCTTTGCTCAGGTTTGGAGGGTGGGGTGTTCTGAAATTGAAATCTTTCTAGTTTTCACTCTAATGTGGCTATCAATTTTAAATGATAAGTATAGTCCTGAATGGATTGCGTTGAAGGAAATATCAGCACCTCTTTTAGCCTGTCAGTAGAAGCAGCTGAAGGAGCTGCAGCTTCTAGCAAAAATAGAAAAAGCTGATAGGTTTGAAGCTTTTGCGGAGGAATGAATTTTTTTAGAAAATCAGAAGGACTAAATGTTAATATTATGGTCCCCTCCCCCAAAGGGGATGGGAGTAGAGGCGAATCGTAAAAGGGGGGTTCCCCTACAACTATGGCATAAAAAGTTCGCGGCGGTCACGGCCCCATAAGAAGTTATGGGGGTTGCCCCACTAAAAACTGGTTATTGGAAGTTCAGCTTCCTTTACGGAGGTTCTAACGAAAAGTGAGCGAGAGGAGTGAGCCCAGAAAAAGCGTACTGAACGGAAATTTGTCTTAAAAAGTGAGCTCAATATATAGCAATGATGTGCAAATATAACAGTAGAGTGGCTGGTTCAGTGAGCAGAACGCCCGACTATTGCTCTCGAGGGAGAGTTCAAATCCCCGTTCCCTCTGTTTTTTTCAAATTTAAGTTATTTTGTGTGAATAAAATCAACAAGAAACTTCATATATTGTCATATTATATGCATCCCGAATTTTTGAATTTGTCACATTAATTTCTAAATTTTTCCTGCATTTTTATATAACAAACTTTTTAACCTATACCTAATTTGCAAAACGTAGCTAAATTTCCCACCGGAAAGTCCCAGAGGGCCTCACTGCTTTTTTTTGCCTATTTTCAGAGATCATATGTAACCGTGAAATTTATCTGCGAAGTGTTTTTTAGGCTTTTTTAGAAGTCGAAAATATTTTAAAAAAAAAGTAAAACAATTTTTTTTTGAAAAAAAAAAAGAATAAAAAAATTCTTTTAAAAAATTTGATGGGTGTTATTTTTACCATATATGTAATGTAAATAGGGGTAACACTTTCGACACACGTTTTGCACTCCTCCCTCCTCCCGCGGGTCTCCTTATAATCCATAATCTTAACCTTTACCGAACTAAACTTGAGGCATGTGAGACTGTTCAAAACAATTAAGAAAAATCAAATCAAATTTCTCTATCAAAAACATGCCTTGAAAGACTATCCTCGGCCATTTGGTCGGTACCCAACTTGATTCCAACAAATATGCATCGACCTTCATGAAACTCGGCATGCTCATAAGTCAGTCAGAAACATCAAAATATTGAAGTTACCCCGAAGACCCTAATCTGTTCATTGAATTACGTTTGAATAGGTACATTTGAAAATTAGATAATGATTTAAGGGTGTGATGGTCCAATGACAAAACAAATGCTATGCAGTGGCACATCCATGCAAGTGTGACTTTTTTTTCAAACTCCTGTCTTCCCGGATGACCGGCGAAGCTGATAGTCTCTGCTTTAATTGAAACTAATCAAAATGTTTCGCATTAATTGTGGCAATGAAATTGATTAGCGAAAAAGCTTTCGCAAACTTTTTGGTTGGGTACAAAGTCCACGCGGTTCGCTTCAATTTCGCGCAGACACAATCATAGCTAACGTTATCGCGAATTTCCAAGCATAACGTCTTCAATCATTTGCATATATAAATACGTGGATTATATGTGCACATGACGAGGCATGTAAAAATTCGCACATGCAAATACTCGAAAGATATAATATACTCGAAGCGCGCGCAGCCTTGCGTCACCACGCACATTCAATTGTTAGCCAACTAAGCAAATGGCGTCGAGCACATGTGTTTCCACATGCATGCAAAATTCAGTCAGTCGAGCTTTCCATGTAGTTTTCTAGATTGGTGAACATTTTTGAGTTGCTGGTAGATTTGCAAAATACGTTTTTTTGTTGCACTACTGCCCGAGGATTGTTGTAAACAAGTCCAAGATTTCAGAGAGATCTGTAGGCTGTTATTTGTGACGACAAACCGTCCCAAGTGTTTACTGCAACCACATCAATATTAATTTCAGTAAACAATCTTGTTGAGTTCAATTTATTGCGTTTGTATCTGTCGAAATAGCTTGGATGGGAAGTGAATGTCGTCTGCATGTAATTTCGAGGAGATAATGATGATCGTAGGTCAGGAAGAAATCTTTGATTTCGCAAACCGTATTCAACGGTAATGCTCTTCTACGATATTCAGTTTGCAAAGCCTTTATTCAGAGTAACATTTTTCATACCAACACCATATGGAAGGTTCTATTTGCATAGCATTTTAGACGAATTGATATTACATCCCAAAGTCTCAGATCCCATACGCAAAAAATATTCTGAATTTTTTTCGACGATATCATGCCGTGTGACAAATTGTCATATCAACATGCACTGCTGACTAAAATGACACTGGCAGTGATTGTCAGACACTGACATAATATGAACCTCGCTTTCAGAACTCTCCCATCTGTCAAGCAAAAGCATCTGAACGCAATGTAATCGCTTTCCCCTGCATTCAAAGGCGCGTGACATAATCAGGTGATTATGTGGGCGATGTTACTAAATCCAATGCTATTAAGAACAATAGATCATCATTAGCGCATATCGACCCTATCTTCCATAATGGGAAGCAAGTGTTTGTTTTAGTTGCTTGTCCGACTGACGTCTCCACAAGCCCTAGAGTGCAGATCCATTAAGGTATCTGATTGCAGATTTGTCACACCTGTCGTAAATAAAAAAAGATAGTTAACAACTAGAAGGTTGGAAGCTTCCAATCAGTCGATTCTCGCAAATCGATAATGAAACCCATTGTTTAACAATGTCATTGAAAACAGAGACTACTACCGAACTCCCAAAATAGCATGGTTGCTCCTACATTGAATATTGAAGTCACACCTCCAGATAACATTCAACATATGTACATAAAGGTAATCATGGCTGAAAGCGTGCAATTATCAGTCGAACCGGTGTTGGTTTTGAAGATTGATGGTCGGCTCCCCCTGCCTAATGCGATGCGCTTCCAACCGAATCTCAATGAGAACCTATTTGGGTAATAATCGGTTCCAAAGTTCATCGTCATTCGCGGAGAAGCTCGCGAAAAGTTGCGAAAAAATAAGACATGGACTTTGCTATCTGCTACCAATTTTTCCTTCCTTCCCGAGACAGCGTCTTGCCGCGCATTTGAACGCGGAGCCCCTGCCTGGGTATGTTGTTGAACTGGTACGCGGCCGGCCCGCCAAGATGATTCGATCGGTTTTGGCAAGCCCCCGTGGCTGCAACCATAATGCGACCCATACACGTTCCATTCCGTGACGCGCCCAAAACCATGCGAAAAACGCAAATCTTTTTGTACATATTAATAGGAACCTGTTTTGGGGGATGAATGTGCCCTCGTGTAGCCGGCGGAATTCGATCGACACGTGTTCAACTTAATTTTCAGAGATATTTTCGTAGATTTTCAAGCCAACCCGACATGCGTTCAGCTAAATTTCCGCATCGACTACCCTTGGCAAATATGTAACCGGCATTAATTTGAATTACTTAACGTTCTCAAAATAACATATATTTCTGGATGGCAAAAAAACATTTTTTTCTATTGTGTGCGACTCCTAAAATACGCATATCTAAAATTGGCATGTTTTTATGAAACAAAATCGCAAACAACAACCGGAGAAAAATAATTTTAGCACAGATATGAAGGCTCTTCTGCGTGTCTGTTGTCTGCGAACACCGCTCCACCTATGCACCCCCCATTTTGCATGCAGTACAAAGTCCATCTCGAACAGGTTCCCTCCGTGGAATAGAAAAAGAAGTTATGAAACGAATCTAGATTGAACTGCCGGAGAAAGAATGCGATTTAAATGCGGATATTATGTATGGACACCAATTACGGTGTGTCACAACAGTGGTGCATGTGACGCGCGATTGGGGGAGTTCTGGGCAGTCCAATTGGGGTGGTTTGACGCATATTGTTATCCAACGATTGGTGATATGTTTGCCAAATTCATATCTGCTGTGAAATCAGCATGTTTATGTGTAATTGATGGCGACACCCGATTTTGGATAGCGATAAAATTGATATGCACGTCCATTTTTGTGGGTCATTGTCAAAATGTGCCTTGTATGAAAATTGAAAAAAATTGTTGGATATTTATCATGGCCATTGAAAAGTATGTCATGTGATAGAAGCCACTTATTTCAGTTTCTCTTTCATTTTAAAAGTCCTTTTCAGTAATACTGACCCGTTATCCTCGCCTAAAAGTATATAGGATGTTATTTATGCAACTACATGGTGGTTCCTTGTTATTTCGATTATAAAGTCAGGGGATGAAAATCACGGACAAAATTTCGCCGGCTAGAATTGCAGGCTACCCGTGGCCTTGCCCACAAAGAAAAACTCAGGTTCAACTTTTTCGAAACAAGTAAATCCAGCGGGTAAAGGGTGAAAATAGTTAAGAAAATGATTTTGATCAGGGGGTCTTTCAATAATGGTGGTTGCAATGGTGGTCCTAGCTTTTCGGGCACCTTGGGTGGGGTGTTCTCCAACGCTCCTATTTGTGGTAGCGTTCATTTTCTTAATTGATCGATTTACCGACCGAAGCATCACCATTGCATAAATAATAGCTAGCACTGACACTATAACGAACCGGCTGAACAGCCATATACAACGCGTCTATGTGGAATCTTGTACGAGTATGAGTTACAATCTGCATCAGCACACATATCATTCGTAATGCTGCCTCGTCACGATATACAGGGTGTCTCAAAAGAAAGTTTATATTTTGTGAGTCGATGAAATAAAAAATGAGATGTCTGTGAAATAAATGTTTATTAATTATTGAAGTACAGTATTTGGAAATTTATTTGTTAAAAAAAATTCGTCTGAATGTATACCTCCGCGTTCACGGCATTCATTTAGTCGAACGGTAGAATTTCCAATGGCGGCTTGGCAGGTCGACATCGTGACAGCTGCGATTTCGTAGCGAATATTTTCTTTCAAATGCGTCAAAGAAGTCGATTTATTGTTATAAACTTTTGATTTGAGGTAACCCCACAGAAAAAAGTCAATAGGAGTTGAATCAGTACTGTGTGGAGGCCAGTTTATGACGCCTCTCCTGGAGATCAATTTGCCAGGAAAAATTTCACTTACTCTAGGTAGAGACGTATTGAACGTGCGTGAGGTTGGCCCGTTCTGCTGGAACCTTGTTTCTTGATTATAGCCAGAGAAGTTTTGCAATTCTTGCACCAAGAAATTGTCTTACATTGCCACATAACGCTCTGAATTTTTTTGTAACCGCACGCCCTCTTGCTTCATCTTCAAAAAAGTAAGAGCCAATAATTCCTTGCGTCGACATCGCAGTCCCCTTTTGGTGAATGAAGTTGTCTCTCCTCTCTGCACCCTAGTAGCGGCAGTTCTGCTTTTTTACGTGCCCATTAAGGTGAAAATAAGCTTCATTCGAAAACAAGATATTGTTAAACGTCGAAAAGCGATCAATTGTCTAGGTTACAAAGTCAAGCCTATGACTGGCATCTTGGGGTATTAATTCTTGCATCAATTGAATTTTGTACGGGTGAAGTTCTAGATCTTTATGCAAGATGCGGTGTAATGATGATCTATGCTAATGTAAAGCACTTATGCGTTTCCGAATTGAAAGATTCGGATCCCTACGAACAGACTGGTTTAGACTCTTTACGTTGTCTGCCGTTCTTGATGACCTTGGCCTCTCCGGTTTACGTTTTTCTAGTACTGAACTGCTCTCTTCAAATTTTTTTGACCCATTTTCGCATGAAGTGACGAAAACATTGAATACTGCAGAATCTTCTACGCGCTACACACGGTGAATCACCGTTTTTGTAAAACTCTTGCACGCACAGTGCACGGTCCGCTCCCGAGAAACGCTCCACAGTGACTGAATTAGGTCTGACTATAATTGACGTACGAAACCGAGAGTCTGCCTGGGATGATACGCACCCTGTCACTAACAGCTATGCTAAATTTGACATACGTTCCGTCAAAGTGTGGAACGTTTCCGTTAGAGCTTACGTAGAAGTTGACATCTTCGGGTCCGGACCACAGTAAGACCTAGTATGCATTCGAGCACTTTGAACATCAAATTTCCTTCCAAGAAATGGCGGCATGTGCTTGGAATAACAGACGTTTCCCAAGCACTGCCAGATTTGCAGAGGATAAAGCACTTTCGCGGACTTCATCTTCCATTTCAACACATGAGGCATTTTTTCAGTCACGTTGGCATTTTTCTAAATCGATTTGTCAAAAGCGTATGATCTTTGTATGTTGTCCGACAGTGCCCCAACCAGTAAACCGCCATTTTGTCATATATGACAGCAAACATATGATAAATGAAGGACAACATATGATTTTGTCCCGTAGAACCGCGGGCCGCACTTGATAGTGTGCTTTTATATGACCGATTGCATACTGGTTCTTACCTATACTGTGGTCCGGACCCGAGAAACTCAAGCTGACGTGCTGAAAGTGAGGTTATGTGTTCAATCGAAGTGGACGACTGTGCACTGTGGCTAAGAAAATTTTATAGATTCGGTAGATCTTATGAATTAAGTAAATGAAGTCAATCAAAGACAAAGGGCGTGCAGTTCCCGAACTATCTTTCACGATAGGGATATTAGCAAGCTATGTTTGAGTAAGATTTGACCATATTTTGACAGCTAGTTAGCCTACCGCAAGGAAATTTAACGAGCTCGACCCACAGCTTCAGACGTCAATTGTAGTCAGACTTAAACGCTCCATAGCGACCCAAGAGCCAGGCTGCCTACTAGCATACCCCCTCCCCTCTGAATCGATGCGTTCACGCAGTCAGCTAAACAAATGTAAACTTTCTTTTGAGACACCCTGTACTTGCCCAATTCCACATGGGGAAATTTTGCTACGCGTTTTCAACCATTCGTTCTCGTGTGAGCTATAAAACGAAAACCATATTTTGTTTGCTATGGTATCATACTACCATCGAGCCTAATGTCCTGGTCCAAGAATCCCGCAAGCTGGCCAAAATATGAATGTGTTGTTCAATCGTTATGAAAATTTCCAGAGTTAAAGATTTTTGAATTATAGTCGATCCTAGATAATTCGAGACAGATAGGACCGATAGGAAAATTGAAGTTATCGAGGTTTGGTGGTGTTTTTTCTCGATGATTGGTGGACTTTTATATTTTTGTGGGCTCATTTTGGAGACCATTAACGCGCACGATATGAAAATAATGGTAACTAACCTGAGTAGAAAATAACGAATTCTTCACAAACGTATTGCTGGATCAACAGCGCATATACGGCTGACATCATTTCAGTTCAAATAAATAAATAAACGATGAGCAAAATTACAATTTTTTTACCGGTACACCGCTTTAAGCAATTATAATTTTGTAAAAAAAATCCCAATGATATCAATTTAAAAGCCAAATTCATAACTGGAAGTGCTGTTTCAATCCAGCCTTATTATGGATGCGCCGAGTGTATCAATCATACCAATTATAGTCGATTTCTTCGGTGTTCATCTCTCTTCACGCTTAGGAGCACTCTTCATAGCATGTTAACTATTATTGTTGCTCTGTTGCACATAGTCTATTCAATTATTTCTCATTGAACTGCGACATTCGTGAAATAATCAAATATTATTATTCTAAAATTGGTAGTAGTCATTCGTACCCAAAAACAAAGGTCTCTCAAACAACTATCTTTGGTGTGCCAAGGTGCCAATTCTCAAGCGTCCACTCCATTCCTGCGAGGTTTGCTGGCGGTTGTTTGAAGTACCTTTCAGTTGCATAACTGGCATTTCGGTTTCAACGCTCCGAATTAATTCGCCACGCTTGCGACTGTGGTGCAAGATGCACAAATGTAACCCACGAGGCTAACTCTTGCGCGGGGTTAACTGAACCCAGCAGATTGGCTCGGCGCAATCATCACCATCACCGATGAAGCATGGCCATTGGACTTTCACTTTTCCAATGTCTTTTGGGCTGTTCATAATGAAATGAAATGTTGAACCGCGAAGCTGGGTGCGAACATGCAAGAGTAACAGTCGTACGATCATATATTACCAATTTACTTGAATGCGCTCATTGCATCCAAGCTGGGAAACAATTGCAATTAAATCGAACAGTTCCGTTCATCGGATTGCTAATCCAGTTCGGTGCTTTGTATCTGATTTGTAGTCCAGAGATTGCGATTGTTTTTGATTCACCCAAGCAACCAACAAAGAAGCATTCAGCAATCTTACATTATTGCACTAGATCTGGATGCGCAACCGTTGCACATTTCTCGGTCTGCTGAATAACAGTGGCAAATGGCTCATAAAACGTGTTGAAGCATTTGGATAACATGAACAAGTAGTTTCAGGTGTCTTATGCTGGTTTGTTGAGGAATTGTCGTCACGGTGTTTCTCAAGGTGCCTTTAAATCATCCTGGTGCCAACTATTTGTTTGTATATCATCATTGATTGGTGACTACCTAACTTTCTGTGTATATCATCCATTTCAGAGATGATTGAAATATGCGAAAACCAGTTCTTTGCTTCATGGTTGTACGTTGAAACTGCAAAGGGCCATCCTTGAAGCGAAGTATGGAAAACAATCCTTTAATGAATGATAGTCCCCAATAGTATTAGTTCCTTGATGTCACCGAAATTTGGTTCTTGTAAAGCATAAAGAAAAAAAACCATTTTTTGTCGATAGTCCCTTTGAGGTGTTACTGTAGCTTGGAATCTCGGTTATCAAAGAAAGAAGCAAATAATGGTTTCCTCAAGATTCCTCATAACGCAAAAATCTATTTCTAGATAATCCTCACTTCCTTCTAAATTTATTATTATTATTATTTTACTTACACCTAATTTTGCCACGGTCATCAGCATGCAACAATTACCTCAGTCCAGTCAGTCAACTGCCTTGCTGACTCGACAAGAAACAACAATTTTGTTTGCTTATAAACAAAACAATTTATACTTACGTGCGACTTGGTGAATTCAATGCCGGCTGGCATTCCCAAAAAACATGTTTTGAAGGCTTGTAGCGTTGAGTTTGAGGGTACAAAGGTGACTGACTATACATACGTGTACGTAAATTAACATTTTTCTAGTGTTGAAATCGTTAAAAACGAGCCATGTTGCAAGGTGTGCTTTAAACATTATAATGATGCGGCTACGAAATCAGCCGCGAACATGATTTGAAGGCATGTCAAACGATTAGTGTGAAAAATGTTAATGAGATCCATTTAAAAAAAAATTCGAGACACAATTTGATGCAATAAAATCTTTGTGATTTGAATTCGCCGCTGGAAACAACATTGATTTTGATTGATAAAGTTCACTGATGGAAAACTTACTAATTAAAAAAACCGCCAGACTCCATAAAATTGCAAACAGCTGAGCATTTTTATAGCAGACCACATGCTCATCGGTCTGGCAGTGAGCTCATAGCAACCATAATTTATAAATGACAGCTGATTGTCAAACTGCATGATGAATTTCTAGCGAGTCTTCATTTGGCTTTAAATTGTACCGGTTATCCTTCTTGCTATTTAAGTTCAGATGCTAAAAAGGAGGGTGGGCTGCTGTTTAAAATGCATGGATATATAATAGATAATATATTTGAAAGCAAATCGTTTTTTAAAAAAAATTCTTCAATCAGTTGTCTTTTGTAGTTGTTAAATTATAACAACCGTCATATGATATGATTTTTGCAAAAGCTATTTTCAACTCGAGATTATCAATCAATTTGAAAAGTGTGCGGGTGAAAGTACGATACTACGGATTGGATTCAATACCGCCAAAAATTTATTGGAAAATTTCATGATAAGATACAATGTTGCATAAATATTCTGCGACGCATAAACCAACGAACTATGTGTTCCATGTGACTTACTGGCTTTGCGATATTTCAATATTAATCGCGTAATCAACGTCAGTGGATTTTGAATTGGTTCCAGTTTGCAGTGGACAATGATGCACGACCACGAGTCGGTATAATCATGATAGTGAGTAATCATTTAATTATCAAGGAGTTTTTAAGAATGCGAATGATTTTGCCAAGATAAACGGACTGATTGGTTGATTTACTTTCATTTTGGGACAAACAGGGTGAATGTTTTGGGGATGATGTTTTCTATCTAACCTACACCGCTCATGTACGTTCCAGGTGAGGTTTTGAAATTTTGAAAAATTCATAGTGTATGGGACAGACGTAAGTCATGAGTTGTAGAAGGTCCTTCTTTACCTTCACCATTATTTTTACAGCTTTCGTACCCGTCGAATTGCATCTTCGCGAGCACGTGCCTTCGCTTATGAAAACAACTCTCTTGCTTTTACGCTACGTAGCCATGTGATTTTTCCACGTCACTATCATTGAAAACAAATGATTTTTGATCTTGCTAGAACTATATTCATCTTTATTCAAACACAACGCTTGGACTCTTCACCTCTCTCACGAAACCCCGTATTCAAACCAGCTCTCAGCCAATCAGCCCTCTCAAAAACCCAGCTCACGATTCAATCGCATAGTACACACGCTCGCACACTCGCAAACAGCTGGCCGGCCATAGTCAAAACCGGATCTACATAAAAAACGCTTTCCATCCACTGATATACTTGAGTGTCCTTCAGCTCTCCGAACTAACACACTTTGTGTTCTTTAGCTCTCGGGGCCAACACACTTTAAGCATGTGTAGAAGCGCAGCCCGTCCTTTTTGAACGCCGAAGTAAATTGCATGAAAGTATGTGTCTTACTACTTCCGTCAGGGTGTAAAATACTCAATGTATTCATTACTAACGATTTATTTTTTTTCCATCTAGTTCAGAGAATTCTCGTTTGTGTATTTTGTATTGGATACAAAACGGCTCCGACACCGTGGTTTCTCCTTGTAAGTTTGCTACATGAATGAAACTTTTTTCTAATAATCAGTGCATTTTATATAGTCTCAATAAATCAATAATATGATTCGGTTTTTTTCCCACGCAAATAATAAACATGCACAAAATAGCAATAATACGGTCATAAAATCCAAACCGTTTCCGAGTTGTTGACAAAGCAAAAATTATCTCGAAAGTGCACACAACCCAATTAGTAAAATAGTCATATATTACACGATAATAAACACCGTAAGCGACAATTACTGATAAATATTTATGGAACATATTCTCGAATAGTAATGAGTATCCTGAGTCTATTGTTTATGAGTTGATTGGCAAAAGGGTTCAGAATGGAGACATTAAATAAATGTATTTTTTTATTAAATGGAAGCAAATTCTTCTAAATCCTCTTCGAGTTCGGACTTTTGGAATGAATGTGTAGTAACATGTTGTCCGTGTTTTGTATAAATTATTATATATAATCCAGTCAGTAGCCGTAGCACACCGTGCCATTGTCTTTCCTTACAAAGAAACAGATTGTACTTTGCTTCTTGGTTGCTTTCTTCCGCTACCGTCGACCTTTAGACCGGCTGGAAAAGTGGCAAAACACAATAAAATCATCGCAATATTCTGTTGAAACTATCTCCCGATTATAATATTGCCAATGCTGCGAAACTGGGTTATCATAGATTCGTGTTCGCATTATCAACTTATATGATTTAGAGGTCCTTACGTCACGAGCCCCATTTTTGTGCCGAGTTGGCTTTAGTGACGATAGTGCAAAAAAGTTGCGGCAAGTTTCTTGTTGTTGTTTGGGCTTCTTGATTTATACACACTATGCACATATGTATGTATATTCCAGAGATAGTGGACATGTGGATATCAGGCGCGCAATTTATATAGTCGGCAAGCGGTTCTCATTAAGTTGTCTTGTCGACTTCATAATTTATGGTGGCAAGCTAGTGTAAGTGGATTGCATTGATGGTCAAGCGTCCCCTAAAGTTTGCTCAACGTAGATCAGAGATTACGAAACAAAGGAGAACATTTTGTAAGAGTGCGTTTATTATATAATTATCCTCTCTTACTATTCAAGCGGATCCACTCTTGCGTCAGGAATCAAACTAAACCCAAAGAAGCATCAAGAAATTACATTTTGTTTGAGATCAGACTTTTTGTGTAAACTGTACAAATAGAGGCGATAAGTTGAAGAAATCCTCCATAAAATGAGAATTAGAAAGAAAATAATTTAGGCCTAATCTAAAAAAATCCACATATCCCGCAGTACCCACAAGTGACCTGAGTTTATTTTACTATAAGTCCAGTAAAATAGTCAGAATTTTGATTTAAACCGTGCATTTTGAGCTGGCAGGCTGATTTTTATTGTAATGTGTGGTAAATTCTATAGTTAACTTAAGGGGAGAGTATGGTTAATTCTACATATTTTAAGCATATTTTTAAGATTTTTTTTGAAAATACTGTAAATATAAATTGATTTCTGAACAAAGTACATAATAATATGAGTATTTTCTAAAATTTTGGAAAATATTAATTATTGAGCCAATGACAGCAAATTTTCGTAGAAACTTCAAAAACAAGTAGTTTTGCGGTGCATAGCATAACTCATCACTCGTCATCTGATGACAAAAAACCAAAAAAAAATTTGTTAGTTTATGAGTTTTCCGAGGTAACCACGTCCAGATATATTTTTTTTAACAATTTTCAATTTTTAGTATCAATTCTGAATAAAAAAACGAATTTTTTTTAAAAAAAATTATTAAAAAATCGACAAATTTGTTATTTTAAAACCAAATTATAATCATTAAAAATAAAATATCTCTAGGTGGTTACCTCGTGATTTATGTACAGAATAAGTGTGCAAAAATTGAAAAGGATCGGATAAATAGAGTTTGAACTAGAACGTTTACCGACTTTGGAAAGGCTAAGTGTTGGAAAAACGCGAAAATAACCATACTTCCCCCTTAAGTTCAAGTTCCTAGGGTCGGAGCTCCAATCTTCTGGGCTCCATTTTAAAAACGAAAGAAATTGGGACACCTCCATATCTCAGAAACCTTGGCTCAAAAAAGTTGTGTATGACGTAGAATTGAATTTATAACAAGTCTTCCATACATCACTTTTACGTGGTGTCAATAATAAAAAAGTTGGAAGCTAAAAACGACACCCAAAATTATTATCTTTCGAGCTCCACAACTTCTTAATTTTCACGTTTAACGCGAAACATGTTTGGAATTTTTTTAGGACAATTTTGTCACAAGTCGTTTGCGGTATTGATTGTTTCAATGACTATACATTGAAGGGAGTTATTGCATCCCAAGGGGGGGTAGAAAATCGCGTGAAAAACGCGTTTTTATGCCAAATAATCGGCTTCCGATGGCAAACCCCCCATTGCGAAACTCACGGAGCATTTTGGTAGGCAGGCAGATTTTTGCTGCAATGTGTAGTGTGTCTTACTGTGAGTTTAAATTCAAGTTTCTTGCGTCGCAGCTCCAATCCTCTGGACTCTATCTTGAAAACGAAAAAAAGTAGGACAACCCTATAACTCCGAAATCATGGCTCCCACAAAAAAAATGATGGATACTCGGAAGACCCAGATATAGTTAACACAAAGTCATGGGATTCACTTTTTTCACTCTTTGCTTTCGTTATATTAGTTGCTGACGACATACACACTCTTGTGAAGTGACTGCCCTTTTGTGGTTTTAAATAGGAGACTTTGAAATTGTTTCGTCCAAGCGCAGTAAGTAAAACAAGAATGTCTATGTCCTCGGCGACAAGTACTAGGAAATCAAAAAGTGGAGTGGCTTCAAAAGTTGAATTAACGATATTTGGATTTGACCATTATCACCAATTTGATTTGATAACCACCACCATAAAGTTTTTTGGGTACAAGATCAACGGGACCGTTGAAAGCAGAAAACGCATTAAAACGAATTGGCTTGGTGCAGTCAGTTTTGCCACTGCGAGGGTTTGTTCTCGCGAACCGTCATCTGGTCTTAAAATGCATTTTTCATGTGGCGTTCCCCCCTTCGAGACACAATAACTCCCACCAGTGTACAGTGATCAGAACAAGCAGTACGGCAAACGGCTTGTCATAAAATTGTTTAAAAGTTATTTACTAACGCATTTCGCGAAAATAGGGACAACAAAGAAGTTTCGGCACCCGAAAAATGATTCCCCGTTTTCAACGTCGTTTTTGACGTGTAACTCTTTTAATATTGACAGCCCTTTTTTATTTTCAAGATGGCGCCCAGGGTTTCGGAGCTGCGATTCTAGAAACTTGAACTTAACCTAATTATAGAATTGGTCACACATTGCAATGAAAATCTGCCTGTCAGCCCAAAATGCACGATCAAACTCGCATTTGACTGAACTATATATTCCTAGTTCTAGTGTAAAGTTAAATGTTGTAAAAAATCTTAATGGTGTCAAGACCCTTGTAATATGCCGAACACATTGAAATACGTTTGTTTGTTTGATTGCTAAACAAAAACTAAGCACAGCAGATGGCAGTAGGCTGAAAATCAAGCCATGCGTGCATCATAATTAAATTGTGCCACCTGACTACACTCGCAAAGTAGATGGAAGCAAGGATCTTGAAAGCAAGAAAGAGTCTTGAATCTTCTGCCCTCCTCAGAGGTGCTAGTAAAATTCGCTTCATGCGTTGAGTGCGTTGATTGTCAATAAATTTTAATATTCTAGTTTATTGTAAAAACGGATTGTACTTCTTTCAGTCCAATGTTAGTCATCGTATTATGCATTCGACACGACATATTTAAATAATTTCTTTACCTCTTTTCAGTAGGTGGAATAATAAAAAGCCATGGCAGAAGCCCATCAAGCTGTTGCCTTCTCCTTCTCAATCACCCACGAAGGATGGGACATCAACTATGATCAAGAAGTATTAAATCTCGTCTGGCAATCAGGCGTGAGATCGTGGAAGAAACGAATCGCTCGATTCAGGGTAAGGATTCGTTTTCGTTTGATGCCAACTGATCGTTACATTTCCTTATATAGAATTCACTGAGAGATGGAGTGTTTCCAGCTCACTTACAAAGTCTTTGGCTCGTGATAGCTGTTGGAATTGGATTACATTTTACTGGTCACAAAGTACCTTTAGATTTAGTTAATAGGATATTACCACATCTACCTGCGTGAGTATCACAACAAGAAAATAGGAGTTTCGAATGGTCGACTAAACAATGTTTCTTGTTTTATTTAGGCAAACGACAAATTGGCAAGTAGTGGCTTGCAGCATAGCCGGACTGCTGGTATGGCTTTCAATATGCTACACCATGCGATACACTCTGAAGCTGCTGCTCATGTACAAGGGGTGGATGTATGAGTCGCGTGCGAAAGGCAGTAGAATATCACTACAAACGAAAATATGGAGTGTGTTCGTGAAGATCCTGTCCAGCTGGAATACACCTGGACTGTATAGTTTTCAAGGATCACTGCCACGACTACCACTGCCCAGTGTGCATCAGACATTGCAACGCTATTTAAGGTCCGTTCGTCCACTGTTGGATGATGAGAACTTCGAACGGATGGAGCGGTTGGCGAAAGAGTTTGAGGGTACGATCGGCAAGAAATTGCAACGCTTTCTGTTCCTGAAGAGCTGGTGGGCTACGAACTATGTATCGGATTGGTGGGAGGAATACGTTTATCTGCGTGGACGCAGCCCTCTGATGGTTAACAGCAACTTCTACGGAACCGATCCAATCTTCATGGATTTAAGCCAGAATCAAGCTGCGCGGGCTGCAAATATTATTTACTTATTGTTGGCGTTCAGGCGATTGGTTGATAGGCAAGAACTGCCCCCAGTGAGTAGAATGTCCTTGCCTCTCTGTGACAGGGTACTTATTTCGAATCTGCTTGCCTGTTTCAGATTATGATTCAGAACATGATCCCATTGTGTAGTTGGCAATATGAGAGGATTTTCAATACAGTGCGAGTGCCCGGTCTCGAGACGGATCGCATCGTGCATTACAAGGACTCCAATCATATTGTAGTGCTGCACAAGGGCTGCTACTACAAGGTCATAATTTACTATAAAGGACGTCTGTTGCGAGCGTGCGAGATACAAATGTAAGTTCATCATGAAAGTCACTAGTGGAGTTGACCTGTTTAAAATCTTCGCAGTCAAATGGAGGAGATCTTGAAATCGCAGGCCAAACCATTGCCAGGAGAGGAGCATCTTGCCGCTCTGACCGCGTGGAATCGTACAAAATGGGCCGAGGTGCGAAACAAATGTTTTGCCAGAGGAGCGAATCGCACGTCGCTGGCGACGATTGAAACGGCTGCGTTTGTCGTGTCGTTAGACGAGGAGGCGTACCAATACGATCCTGAGGACCATACTAAACTGGATCATATCGGGCGATCGTTGTTACATGGCAGCGGGCATAATCGTTGGTTCGATAAAAGTTTTACCATTTGCATCGGTACAAATGGTCGGGTTGGTTTCAATGCTGAACACACGTGGTATGTATGGGTCATACTCGCGATGGAATAAGATCATCATCAATCAAATTCATTTGCTCTGAAGCTGAACCATGCCAGACTTGTTGAGGAGACAGTTTTCTCAGCTTTGTGTTTGTAAGGAAGAGATGAGGTAGTCGTACCCTGCGGACATGAACTTTTGATTGATCTTAATCGATGTTTGTATCATGGACGTAGATTTAAAGCCGTCAAAATGGACTTTCCTTCCGTATATCTTTTAATCAGCTGTCATAAAATATGCCTTCAGAGAAACGACGAGCTTTCTTTCGCAACGTGGGTGCAAACTCTACGTTTAATTTATTCAAATCTGAGATTTTATCGAGTTTTCCGAGATCTATTTTAATTAGAGTAAAACAACATGGTCCGCTGGCTGAAATTCTTGACTCAGTTGAATCTTATATGAATGTATTGTCAAGTTCTTGCAACAAAATACTTGTGGTTTCTTCCTGTGCACGCTTAGGATTTACGTCGACAATATTTTCTTCACTTCGCGCGATTTTGGCTGCATGGCCGCTTTGACTACAAATGAGTTTATGCCGACTAAAACTTACCGACAACGCGACAAATTGGCTGTTCTGGGGATCAATTTCAACTTCCAAAAGTACCTCGAAGTGCACGATAAGTTTGCACGGCAGAGGCTTTACTCCGTTTTCAAATTCGAAATACTTCTAAGCGTCGTTGTGTAATTTTCTGTAACTTCCGAAAGAAAATATGGCAACAAACGGCAGTTAGATTCCTACTATCCTTTTTAAAAAGCTCTATATTTTACTTTATTTCTTTGAGAGATTTAAAACATTCATACCTTAATTCAAAACTTTCATGCGCTAATTCGAACCTAAGTATGTACATTTATATAGAGTGCAGCAGGAGCAGCTCATCACAACTCACGGCGACTGTAAAACATTTAAAGCGAATTACTAAAGATTTCAGAGCTGATTTTTTTTACCTGAAAAGAGAAAGTGACCTTTTCATTTACCAATTTTTTATTTGGGTCTAAATTTTGGGGCGTTATTTCGAAAATAACTAGCGACGATTTGTCGAACGCATGAATCAAATATTGATTTCTTTCAATTATTAAATTATGAATATTATTTATTTACATCTATGAAGGGGAGATGCAGGCGTTATGTCACATATTTGGGAAACGTATATGTACGAAGAGCTCAATGATCCAGGGTAATTATAGCAATCGAACCGAGTCAATAACAATTGACGACGTAGAGCTCACACACTCGCTCTCTCTCTGTCTATCGCTGCACGATGCTTCCAAGTGTGAAATCATCAAATCATCCCCTCTTCCTCCAGCAAAATTCGCATTAATTATTATTTCGAAATTTTTATACACTTTATAATTTGATTTTTTTCCTCGTTTTTATTTTTTTCTGCTCTTATTCAAATTTTTCGCACGAATAGGGCGGATGCACCAGTACTTGGACATGTGTGGGAGTACACGTTTGGTGATGATTTTGACGGGTAAATTTGAAATTACAAAACAAAAAGTTATTGATTTATTGTTTTGTATCATCCTGTTTGATTTTTGTTTTGATTTTTTATATTTGTGTTTGTGTGCAACATTATGTGCTTAGTGTTAATTCGAGCTCCCTATCATTTGTGGCTAATTTATTGTGCAATTTTTAAAGATGAAGATGGAATGGAGTATACGGAATTATTTCTTGTTGCTTTCTTTCGTATGTGCTTTACAATTGTCGAAAGAATTAGAAGAACTAGCTGGAAAATCATGAAATGGTTTCGTATACTTGTTAGTTATTGTTTTTTTGCCTAAATAAAGATTTTGAATTCAGTAAAAATGTTCTCACAAACTAATCAGATATGATGAAAATGGCAACACAAAAGGAACGCCTGAATACACTCCCCCGACACCAACGCGACTCAACTGGGATCTTACAGCATGTATTCCTCAAATCGACGAGGCAACTATCGATGCTACAAAATTACTGAATGTGAGTTGTTAACCAATCAAAAAACCGAAGCTGCATTCTCAATATAATTACATTTTAAATTATAGGACGTGAATTTGCGCATTTACATTCACGATAACTACGGAAAAGGGTTCATGAAGATATGTCGGGTGTCGCCAGATGCTTATATTCAGATGGCATTGCAGTTGGCGTACTACCGCGATGCCAAACGGTTCTCGCTCACATACGAAGCGTCCATGACTCGATTGTACCGGGAAGGTCGCACGGAAACTGTTCGCCCGTGCACAATTGAATCTTGCGCTTGGGTCAAATCTATGGATGATCCGAATGTCAAGGTAATTGGTTGTTTCAATTTATATTTACAGTTGGGAATACTTAGTTGAAGAGCGGACCTTGAATGGTTTACATGAATTATTTCGTTAGGAGTTGCGAATGGAATGGTTCAAGAGCGAGAATCTATTCATTTTATTAGACAGTCTTGATTTAAAATTACCATCTAGCTGTTTTAAAGTCTATGCTCTCGAAAGCCTCGAAGATATGAACGATCTTCCCGATCGTGGTTGGATCGTTGTGCTTGTATCAAATAAATTGAATGAAAATGTTTTAGAATCATAAAATCAACGAACACTAACCATACAAGAGTCACCTAAATTAAGGGCTTACACCACAGTAGAGAGCGAAAATTTAAGGTTTTTTCGTTTTTTTTTGTAAGTGAAAGGAAAAATAAAATAAAGCATGTTTTGAAGAATTTTTAAAAAACTATATTGTTCCTTATAATACAAATTTTTATTGTTGTATCGCATACAACGCAGACTGCGTGTCTTCTTCTTCAGTGCGAATCACAGTTTTTTTGTTATACATAATATACGACTATTTACGTACTTCCTAAATTTTTATAACTACTTTCTATATCCTAATTGTATCCTACTCGACCACTAACCGCTCTCACCAGGCTCGATGCACAGTTGCCTTCATCGTGATTCATCCCGTTGTCCTTATTCACCTTCAATATCCAGATACTTTCAGCTGCATCCAATAGATGGGCTTTACGCATTCACTTAACGACTTCTACATTGTTGAATGTTATTATGTGTCCTTCGTTAATCATGTGCCTCGCTACCATGGACTTTACGTGACGGACATCATCATGCCTCCGTTTTTCATATTCCCTTTTATGCTCCTCGAACCGCTTTTTTACAAGTCTTTTTGTTTGCCCAATGTATGTCTTGGGGCATTCCGGGCAGCTCACCTTATAAATGCTACGCAACTCGTCCTTCTTAAAAGTATCTTTGGTGATCCCAGTAAGTTCCGCAGTTGATGGTTCGTACTTCTGGATACTACATCTATGTTGTGTGCTGCCAATGCTTTACGGATGATGTTCGTACAGTTTCAATACGCGATGCTGGCCTTTCTTTGTTGGTCTATAGACATCTGTTGACTAAAGACAGTTGTATGTTGCTCATTTCTCATCCAGTGCTGTTTTTTCCTCATCATTTGGTCGATTAATTCTCGTGTAAATCCGCTGTGTCCTTCATGTATTCTAGTTCGTTAATAAAACGCTTTTGCGTTAGTGGAATTGTAACAGCCTATGTATCGTGCTATGATATGCTGCCATTTTGTGTGCATATGTGTGATGCGATGATTTCGGAATGGTCCTTTGTGTATGAGTGCTCTTTCTATGTATGTCAAACTCCAAATTATTCCTGTTCCTTATTATTTTTATGTCCAAGAAGGATACCTGTTGATTCTTCTACTTTTCCATCGTGTATTGCAGTGGCGGCTCTACCTTTGGGGCTAGTGGGGCTCAGCCCCACCACTTATTGATGAGCCTATATTAGTGAAAATGTAATAAAATATCATTGAAGATTTCAATATAGTCTTCATAATTTCATTTCAAAATATAATGTAGCATTTTTTTCGCCCATGCTGTAGGTTACTTTCACATAATCTTCTTGTCACGCACTGTAGAACAATTTGTTTTTCTCTTCGGCTCGCTTCGTTGTGCCTGCACCGAGTAAACGCTAAGAGTAAAATTCAAACTTATTTTCTCTTTGACAATTTTCCACCTTTACTATGAGGAACGGCTACATGAAATAAGCCCCGATTAAGAGAATTTCGATTTGAATGTGTGCGTGAACTCTATGGTGAAGCGGCGGGAGTGTGCGTGTTTGAAATAACATGTATATACATCGCGGACGGGCTAATCATATGCAGCCTGTTCAGTGCTTCGACAACGTTTAGTCTTGGCATGATCTGGATAATATTTTTGAGCAGGCATGAGCAACATTTTTTTTACGACGGGCCGCAGCGGGTGAAGGTCATGACTGTTAATGCAAAAGTAGTCTCATCAGTGTAGTGCATGGTATTAGTACTTAGTGTGCCTTCGTAGTGTTTCGTATTTTTTTTTAAAGTTTTGTAGTGCTTAAAGTTTGTTTCAGAAAAGGGTTCTTCAGGTTATGGTATTTATGATTTTGATTAAATAAATAATTAACAAGATTTTCCTTGCATGTGTTAAAACTTGCTAGAAGTTTGAATTTCAATTTTAGTAAAAATTTTTCGGTATTTTCAAAATATGAATTCGGTAGAAAATATAATTAATATTAATATTACGCTATTCGAACGAAATGTTTCAAAATATGTCTTCCATTGTTCAGCTTTACAGTTTTTTTGAAGATAATAACCTTTGTTCGTCTTCGCTTGCAGTACTCTCTGTTTGTAATAAATTCATTAAAGAAATACCCAAAATGAATGAAAGGGTGATTGACTTGTTTGCTCAACAACAAAATCGACGTGCTGAATATTTATACAAATAAAACGTCTAGATAAAAGAAATTGCTTTTGTTGTTGATGTTGATTGAAGAAGTATATACAATGTAAAACTGTTTTTACTGAATTTATTTATTGATGGTTTTTGCTCTTGTTATTGTTGCTTTAGTTGAATTTATTTATTACTAGTTTTTTCGATTGTTATTGTTGTTTTTGTTGCATTTATTTTAGTAGAGAAATTATTTATTTTGAAAAGTGCGACAGGCCTAAAAGTTGTTTCGTTGCAAGAATTCAAATGTTTTTAACCATTTTTTTTATTCAGGGTGCACAGAACTTTTATTAAAGCTTTAAATGTTATTCAAAACACGATAAAAGGAATATATCTTTGATTGCCAGCGAATCTACTTTTGGGGAAACTGATCACTTAAAATCGCTTAACGCTCCACATGTGGTACCTCTTGGGTGGAGTGGAAACTCACATAAGAACTTATATTGGTGATAGAAAAATTCGTACCAGTAGCCCCACCATACTTAACTCCCACGAACCGCCACTGGTGTATTGGATGTTTTTATTTGCTTTGTTGATGATATTTAGCGTTTCTTCGATCGCATCTCTTGGAACAATTGCCAACACATCGTCTACATATTGAGCCCAAAACTGCGGCGTAATTCCTCGTTCTTCCATTTCAGTTTCGATGCTCACCATGAAGATTTCACTGATTAACGGGGACAGCGGGTTCCCCATTGCAGTTGCTGACTTGGTTTTGTAGAACTTATCTCTAAATTTGAAATAGTTCTCATTCATGCAGAGAGCCGCAAGTTTTGAGTATACTTTCGCTTGTCTTTTTTCCTCTGGTTTACCTTGCTTGCTCTTGCTATCCACTCTTCCAGCTTCCAAATGGCCTCCTTAACTGGGATACTCGAGTATAGGGCTTTAAGGTCAAAAGATACAAGGCAATCTGTCTCATCTATATCTTGCAGATCACCCAGTTTATTTATTATGTCATTGGTGTTCTTTTCTATAAAAATTTCCCAAGCTGTTTATCTCTTTTATTTCTATTTCGTAACTTTATGCTTCTTCTTATCCTGACGCTGCTGGCAATTCCACTTCTCGACTTCCTTCTTCAACCCTTACTCAGACCAGTACACCAAGAATACCCAGAACCGAACAGACCCTCCAACTGTTCTCCCGGCGATATTTATGGGATCCCTCGATCCCGTTTTTGCTGTATTGGTGGTCAACGGCCAGGCGAGTTTACTGAACTCGTTCAAGCTTTCCTTGCTTTGGACAGGTTTTGTGCCAATTGCCGACGCACGTCAGTTGGCGATTTAGTCTCCGTGCTCGGTCTCCACGATTATTCACAGCGTTGCACCTCGGTGAATACTGTGGCTAATGTGTTCGTGTGGGCGGCTTTGGGCAGACACATTTTCACGCTGGCAATGGAGGATCGCTGTGCAGATTGGCATCAACGACATTGCCGACCTGACTCGTTCCATCGGTGCTTTGAATTCAAATGCTTAGACGCTGACGGCGAGTTCGTCATGTTTTAGCATACGTCAGTATCAAAGATATATGTATAATCAAAAAAACTATTCCATGGAACTGATTTCGCTTTTGATGATACTTTAAATTACGCAGCTTTCCCGTGCACGATCAGGAACAAACTCTCCATAACGACATTACTTTCTACTTATCTATCTAGTCCAATATATGTGTATATAATTCAATATCCTTATCCTACATAAATCTCCTCTATATTTATATAATTCAATAATTCTCACCTAAATTGATCTACTCCCGAATTATATAATGCAATATCCTTATAATACCTGCTTGTGTGAAGTGGCGGTCCGCGTATGCATTTTTAAAAGAGAGCGCTTGCTCGGACGGTGGTTTGGGGTCTTCAGGGGCAGGACAGTCCCTTATTTTGCCCTTTTTTTTGTACGTGGATCGGCCACGCTGCGTGGCGAACGTAACACTACCAGCGAGTCTATGATGCAAACTTATCGTGCATTTCGGGGTTGGCAAAATCGATCCTTATATTATTATCGCTGTAATTTAACCAATGATCTTTTTTTCATTTTCAGTAGGTTTAATTTAAAAATAACGCTTATTTGCTTCTCCATAGACTGAAGATCGTGTCGCGCTTCTACATAAAGCCTGTCAACAGCATCAACTGCTGTACCAGGACGCGATGTGTGGCAAAGGGATCGATCGTCATCTATTCTGTCTGTACGTCGTCTCGAAATATCTAGAGGTCGAGTCGCCATTCCTGAACGAAGTCCTAAGTGAGCCGTGGCGATTGTCAACTAGCCAAACGCCCCACGGTCAAACCTCGAAGATGGATCTGAAAAAGAATCCCAACTTCATTAGTCCGGGCGGCGGTTTTGGACCTGTCGCCGACGATGGTTACGGCGTGTCGTATATCATAGCTGGCGAAAACTTAATCTTCTTTCACATATCATCGAAGTTGAGTTGTTCGACGACTGTAAGTCATGTTCATCTTTTTTTTCAAAAATAATATCCGTTTTTCGAGTTTATTGAATGTTTGCCATTCGGTGTATTTCAGAACTCCGAACGATTCACGAAAAACGTGGAGAAGGCTTTGAGCGACATGCGCGTCCTGTTCGAAGACTACCAAGCACATGCGAAAAAGCTGGCAAACGGAGCGACCAAGTGAGTGCGATGCGCGCCCGTCCCCCCTTGACCGGCTGATACTCCTGGTAATTTGCAACATGTTCCAAGCAATGTGTTTTAGTAACTAAAGTAGCAATTGTATGCAATACGAAGTAAGCGTTAGAGAAGCAGTCATGCTAGTAGGAAGTATGTAAAAAGGAACAGTTGGTGTCGACGGACGCACGATATCGGCGCAAGGATTAATGTTCAGTTGCGTCTTGTCCTCATCGAGTGTCACGTGAACGGTTGCTGCTGAGAAACGGAAGTTTTGTGATTTATATAAATGTCGATAATTATGAACGCTAGCTGCTGCTGCTGATTGATTGGTTGGATAGAAAATGTGTTATGTTAATGAAATGGCAATTTTATCGGAAGATATTGGGAAATCGATTGTAGAAATTGATTGATCTGATCAAGTAAGTAATTTGACTGAATGCTCTGTGGCTCTTCATGGATAGTATTTATCGACTCCTGTTGAAACGATTGTAGAATAAAGTTAAGGATTTTGAATAGATAATTGCTTTCAATGAGATGTGAGATATATCGTTTATGTGATCGATGGGCATATTTCGAAATTGACACAGGACAGGACTATTCGTGCAATGTTTTCGCTAATCATTTGATAAGAATGCTACCTCGTGCTCGGGAAATATGAGCACGTAACCATTCGATAAATAAAATATAATATGTGTCCTAGTAAAATCAATGTTCAATCAAAACTTATCATCCGCAGTTCAACGACCGTTGGGAACATATCAATATGTACGTATTTATGAATAGATCACTTTCTTGCTACCTCAAAGTCTATTCTTATGTTAGATGGATCTGCAAATGTAGAGTATGTAATCATTTTCAACAATTTGCAATCACGAAAAAAAAAACAATACAAATATTTGTGCCTTAAAATCTTGTCTTGAAATGATTGCACCAAATTATTAGTCAATCTGAAATATTTCTTTCAACGAAACTACATCTAACCATCAAAACTTAGTTCTAAACTGAAAAAAATCCAACAAATAAATTGTTTCGTTTAAACTGGAGAGAATGTGCTGCTCACCAATATGACTTATGAACATTCAATCGTAAAAATATGCACGATTTTATTTCGTTTTTATCGTCACATCTCAATTTCATTCAATTCTACTACGAATTTTGATCCGAAGAAAGCAACTCACCATTGTTTGATTAAAAGGCCTAGGGACACAGACCCAACCCAAAAACCTCTAGCGACAAGCAAAGTATCAATGCAATGTAAGAAAATCTAGGTATAAATTTTTAATAATATATATACACTTATTTGTTTTATTTGTAATTGATATTCTTTTCCATCGTGGAAACATGTAAAAATAAATGAATTTTATTGAATAATCCATTGGTCAGAGTTGAGATTGTCTGTCTATGCATGGATAATGGATAATACAGATGATAAATTACTTAAAAAAATGAACTATATGTAGACTAGATAGATTAAATATTGAAAAGATAGTTGAGTCAATGGTTTATCTATAGATTGTAAGATCTCTTCTTGATGTAAAGTTCGTCTATTGAAAGATGTTTTTATTTTATTTTTCGCTGTGTTATCAAACAGATAATTCTAATGAATTAATAAACATTTTTGAAATCTATGGAATTTTATTGTGTATCTGGTAAAGTTTGGTTAGGGAGCGTGGTTTCGGGATAACGAATGGCTTCCTCTTCAGGTGCTGTCATATGCCATTCGTTATCAGACAACACGACCACGGGTTAGGCTTGTTGATGGGTTAAGCTCGTTATATTTCAACTATTTTAATATTTGTATCTGCGAAGTATAACGACTGTCAATTGGTTCGTATATATGCCTACGTCGCTATTCTATATTCATGATAAAAAAAAACTGAATATAATACAGTAAAATGCGTGTAGTTCGGACCGATATCACATTTGGACTGGCTGACCGATCCGCATCGAGTATCTCTGGTTAGCCAAGGCGCTTCCATGCGCAGTGTACAAGAAAAGTCTGGGGCAAAAAAATGATTCGCCTTTTTTGCACCGGTTTTTTCTTATAGCCTTCTTGTTGCTACCACGTGAAAATAATATATGTACAAGTTGCTGAAAATTAAATTTTACACAAGTTTGTCAGACACGATATTTTTTAGAGTCAACGGTTACTGTGATATATGTATTCCATTTTTCGACTTTAAAGCTCCATAGCTCTGCCTGTCTCCCAACCCGTTTAGCCAGAACCAGATTTTATTTATTGGGAAGTTCTAAACTATCATTTTTGAATGTTCCCCGGCTATTCAAGTGACGATTTCAAAAATACACCACATTTTTAAACGGGTACGTCTCAAAACCAGGTAAATATCACGGCAGGCTGCTACGAATGAACAATTTTCAAGGCGCATCCGTTTAAAGTCAAGAGAATACGACCGCCGTAAGTGTTCAACAAGACAAGAATGTGTGCTTCCAGATATGTACCAAAATTAAGCATGTCTCGCTTATTTCTCACAAGGAATTAAGTTTATATCTACTAGCCAAAAGAACATAGTCACCATGCACCGCATCCTTGCGTATTACTTTGAAATCCTATCATTGCTATTGTAACATCGATGGGAACTTGTTAAGAAATCGAAATCGAAAGGAAAAACGATGAGCACTGGATCTGGAAGTCAGAAACTGTCTGCATCCTCTTGTCTTAGGGAATTCCACATGTAAGCGGCTGGCAGGACAGCCGCCTTGAAGAATAAGACGCTTTACACATAACGACGTCTGCTGTAATCTGTGGCGGGAGAAGACGATGCATATGGTTGCGCTAAATCTATAATTTTTTCCATTCCTTAATGCTAACGCATGTGGTTGCTATAACTTGACGTACCTCACACGTTGACCCATAACACATTTCAAGGGTTGAAACGCCTTGAAAGTGGTCATCAAAAGAGCGTCGTGTCTATTTGACACTTTTGTCTTTACATACACATTTTATGTACATTTATCAGCTGTGCTTGCTTTGTTTTTCGTTTTACGGCATTCGGTCAATAGACTGCACAGTCTCGGGGCGGATGACGAATCGTATATAACACGGCGTGCGATTTTACCAGGAAAACAGTGTAGTACATACATGAATTTAAAATTTTCCTAAAGCAAAGTGAGTTGAAAGGTGATACACTATTGTTTAGTTAGTGATGATGAATGAAGATTGTTTGCCAGAAAAACCTTGGCTTTGAAAATGAAGTTAAAGATCGTAGAAGAGTTTGCTGCGGGACGAAAAGCGGTTGACATTGCACGTGCCTTGGGATTGCAGCCGACAACGGTACGGATTGTACGTGTCAATGAGTCAAAAATACGTGAATATGCGACTTCATGTGCCACTAAAGAGATTATCATTATGGCGAAGAAAAGATCATCTACCATAGAAAAGCTTCAAATAACGCGGATTGAAGATCTCAATCAAAACAACGTTCATATAAGCACGATCATCATTCAAGAAAAAGCCAGACGCTTGTTTATGATCTTAAGTAACAAGGTGAAGTGTTTGCGGTTGGTTTGATCGTTTTAAAAAGCGGACTAAACTACACAACCTTAAATTCGACGATGAAAGTGCAGATGAAGAGACTGCTGCGAAATCTATAGATACGTTCAAATCGATTGTTGCTGCAGGATATTCGGCACAGCAAATTTTCAATGTAGACGAAACGGCTCTCCGAATGTCTGGGAGGACCTATACTTCGTTTGACAACGCATCGACATCTGGCTTCAAAAAAAGCAAAGCAAAGGCTTACTTTACGTCTAGGCGGAAATGCTTTGGGAGACTTTAAACTGAAACCTCTTTTGATTTATACTTCGGAGAATCCAAGAGCCTTTAGAAATCTTAGGAAGGACCAACTACCAGTAATTTGGCGTTCTAACAGAAAGGCTTGGATGACGGCCGCCTTGCTCAAGGATTGGTTCCAATCGTGAAGGAATACATGGATTCTATGATACGCAAACGAATGGCCCACATGTAAAGTTCCTTCCTTGGCGCGGAAATCATTGCAGCGGAAGAGATTCAACACGAGCTTTTTTGACTGGAAGGACACTCCCAGCCAAGCAACTTCAATTAAACAATGTTCTTCCGCTTCACATTTATTTGCAAATGTTTCCACAGCAATAGAAAAGAAGTTTCAGATCAAACGAAAACACACATCCTGCCCGTGCACAGCACAGTCACAATGCATCATTTCATTCCCGGCGCTCCGCTCCGTCCACGTTAGATCCTACATGATGTCCTCTACTTCACCTCCTTGACTTGCAGACCTGGCGGCAGCGATTGCTTCAGCTTCTCCGCCTTCTCCTTGTCGAACACGACCAATGTGTAGAGGAATCGCGAGCAACGAATCTTGAACTTGGTGTTGGTCGGGTTCTTCTTGATCTTCACGGCGCGGGCATCTTTCCTGCGGGCCTTGATCAGGAAATCCTTAACCTCTTTGATTTCACGCGGCATCTGTAAACATTGAAAACACAAATGACAAGACATCAGACCAGCGAGCATTTAGCTTGTAGCAGCATGCAGGACACTTCGTTGCGGTTCGGTTTCGCATACTTACATTTGCTCAGAATACTTAAGGAAACGAGAAAAGTTTCGCACAACAGAAACACCAACCAGAGTTGACGTTTTCCACGTTTCGAAAGGACGGGACACGGGCTGTCATTTTTAGAGTAAACAATGAGACGGAGATGCGATATCCGCTAGCATGACGGCACCTGGTTGTGAAACAGTGTAGCTTTGCGAATGGGCTGTCTATTTGAAAACCCCCCGCTGTATTGTTGGTGAAAATATCGTCACACCCATTCTTGAATTTTATCTACTGTACGCTCTAGGATTTTTGTGCAGTGATTTGAAAAATTATCGATAGTCTGAAGACAATAAATATTGCTTCCAACTATATAAAAATCAATTAATTAAATATTCTAATTAAAATTCTTAGGAAATCCTGCTGCTGGCCGGTTTCAAGGATCCGTGAACAGAGTAGAAAACTTCCTGCCTTGACACACTGTCTTTGAAACCAATGCGCTGATAACAGACAGAAGTCTCAGTAGCGCATGTATCATCACGTTAGCTTTTGTGTTAGCCTTGGCGTTGGAGCAAAGTCAAGAGAAGTCTAGTTCGGCGCATCGAGCAACGCGATTCCAGAATACTGAAACGCAGCGTTACGTTACGTTACGTAAAGCAACCGCCGAGAAACTTCAGTTGCACCGGCTTTTCGGCCGCGCGCACAACTTGTGAAAGCGAACATCAATCGATATATATAAAAATGCATTGCTGTTCGTTAGTCTCGCTAAAACTCGAGTACGGCTGGACCGATTTGAGTAATTTTGGTCTTGAATGCCGAATGCTGGAACATTGCAGCAGCTGCGCGCGGCGATGTGTGGAACATCGGACTGCACGCGCGGCGACGTGTGGAACATCGGACTTCCCGCGCGCCGCCGTGTGGAACATCGGAACAGCCGCGCGCGGCGACGTGTGGAACATCGGACTTCACGCGCGCCGCCGTGTGGAACATCGGATTGACGTGAGCGTGGTGAGGAATGTGAAATTATAAAACACCAAACTATGCATCTTGGTTGGTGTGCAATACGAATACACGAATTGTTCGCTTAACATTACCAACTTTTTATTCCTTTTAATATCCATGACACACAATATTCAATCTTCATTGATTTTCTCCAAACCCGGCCTAAGTGGTTTGAGGATAGGCTAAATGAATTGTTGGTTGTGAAAATGAGTGAAAAATGATAGAGCCACTTACAGTTTCGGCAAAATTGTAAATTTTTTGAATTTTTCTGTTTTTTTAATTGGCTACCAAAAACGGAAGAACAAACGACGACGAGATGTAAAAAGAGTGGAGCAACCACAAACTTGCAAAAAAATTCATCGCAAAATGTTGAAAATACATTTCTTCAATGCAAGTTAAAATTCAACATCTAGGCTCGCTACCTAATGAACGCAGTATTCCTTGTACCGAAGCAGAATTGTGGCTAGTGTGTCAGTCAAGACACTCCATGGCGCTGATACCGAGACTGACGTTGGAGTCAAGGTATCGACGCAGTAAAATTCTATATTACACATGTCTAGCCTGCACCATTTCACACGCAGAATCACTCTGCGTACCTTCTGAGAGATTGTAAGGACTCTGCATCACATGCACAATCGAAAAACTTACATTAAAAAGAAAAAGGACAAAAACAACTTGCGTGTTGCAATCAATTCAACTTAATTCCAACTTATAAACAATTATTCGACCGAAGAAATCTGTGCTTGCTTCGAACGAGAACTTGATCTTGGCCGCCAATTGGATCTTTATGCCTAACGGAAATGTTTGCACGGCATTCACGTCCTCCGGGTAGAAGGGTTTGTCATACAAACATGCATCGTCCGAGTCATAGATTGTGAGATTTCCATTCTTGCCGACGAAGCCGCCTTGAAACTGAAACCGGAAGCTTTCGATGGATTGCGGCTCATCGAATTCCACGAGTATCCACTGATCTTCACCCTAGATTGTTGAATATCATGTTTTGTTTGATGATTCGATGCTTTTATTTCGTCCTGTATACCTGATTGCTGCTCCACGCCGTGTCTTCCTTGCCGTCGAACATGAACGATTTGCCATTCTGTTTGGTGTCTCGGTTCAATACGGAGCTTACGCTGAAAGTTGAAATTTAAGAGCGCATTCGTCAATAAAGTGAAGGTATTGCAAATTTGGGTCGCACCTGCACTTGTACTTCGCGGTCTTCAGGAGGTCCATGACAATTCGCGACTGTCAGAAGCGTTTGTTTACAACCACTCTGTGTTGCGCTAAAAAGCGCGAATAAGCACCTTTTGTGAATTAACTTGTGGGTACAAAAAGGGAACAAACAGGCGTTCGTATTCCGGTCAAAAGTTACTACTAACAATTCGGGGAATAGCTTATGTTGTAAGCGTCCCTTGATTACTCACTGTTTGACAGGAAACACTTCACAGTGACTAACAAAAGTTCTGCAGAACTGCCCGCCGGCTGTAGTTTGTAAACACAACCCAAATGTCACCCAAGCCAAATAATCATTTTACGACTAACTCTCCTTGAAAAGGACATCAAATTGACTTTCCAGCAACACAGGATTCACTAAAATGGTAGCGTTCTTTGCAAACCCCCCCCGATTCCTCGTCTAACTTCACACAATCTTCACTTACAGGCAGTAACATTGCACACGGATTGCGGGGAGCTCAAATTGGAACTGTTTTGCGAGGAAGTTGCGAAGGCCTGTGAGAATTTCCTCGCCTTGTGCGCCAGTGGCTACTACAACGGATGTGTGTTTATTCGCAACATCAAAGGATTCATAGTGCAAACGGGCGATCCGACGAACACCGGCAAGGGCGGCGAGTCGATATGGGGCGGTAAATTCGAGGACGAGTTCAAGGAAACTCTGAAGGTGAGGCGAGCACGGGTCGAGTTGGCCGGTAAATAATTATTTGCTCTTAGCACTCCGACCGGGGAACAGTTTCGATGGCAAACAGCGGACCCAACAACAATGGCAGCCAGTTTTTCATCACGTACGCAGCGCAGCCTCACTTGGACCTGAAATACACGATAATTGGAAGGTGCGGCCAACATCCTTTCTTTGAGTTGATTTATAATGAATCCACGTACTCTTTGCAGGGTGATCGACGGCTTCGACGTGCTGGACGAACTCGAGAAGCTGCCGGTGAACCCGAAGAACTACAGACCGCTGGTCGAGAAGAGAATACTGAGTGTGACGATCCACGCGAATCCATTGGCCGGCTGACGATGCAACATCCTTTCGCGCCGAATAAAATGTCTGACTACTATCTCGATTCTAAGAAGAAGAAAACAAGTACTTTAATTTTATGCAACATGATTTATTTCACCTATCATTCAGACTTCCCGCCCGTTTTTTAAATTTGCCCTGCACGAAAATTCGCGGGACATCAATGCCTTCTTTCGCATTGACTGTCCTGCGATGGACGTATGTGTTTATTATAGTTTCGAATCCGTTCGCCTCGAACATCTCGCCCACCTCCACATCGGAGAAATAGTAGCTTCTAGTCCCGTCTTGTCGCACGTAGAAGTTCTCTGCGATTTTATGGCCAGGTTTGAACCGAATCTGCGCCATGTCGTACTGCCCGTAGTCCCGGAAAAGAACCACCCCGCCCGGTTTCAGTATGGCCAGAAGGTTCCTTACAACTTGGCCGAACTTACTGGGGTGAATGGCCGACAGGACGAAGATCATCGTGACTATATCGACACTTCCGGCCGGAATGTTCTCTAGTAACGTTTCGCCGCTGGTGACATCACACTGAAACACTTTTATACGATGTGGGTCGTACAATTCGTGCTTGCGGACCAGCTCGACGGCGCGCGGCGAAAAGTCGCAAGCATAGTAGAAGTAATGGTTACGACTCTCTTCGATGAGCGGAAATAGGGAGTTTCCGACGCCGCAGCCAACTTCCAGCACCACCTTCGGATCTTGCGATGCGTCCGAGAGCAGTTCTTGGAACTCCCGCGTTGTCCATCGGCGGTCCTTGAAGAAGCGGGTCTCGTTACGTTTGTAGAATAGATCCCAGTGTTTCTGCGCGTGCAGTTCTAGTTGGTGGGCTTTGAAGGCGGGAACGAGGCGACTGTTCTGGGCCACGAGTTTGGCTTCTTCCTCCGGGGAGAGCTGCTTCCGGGTTGAGATGGAATTTTCTTCTTGGATGGTGTTGTTTACTTCGTCCATTGTTTGAGGTTAGTACATAGATGTAGTAGAATATGTCATATGCATTCTAGTACGTCTCTTTAGAGTTGTGAAAGAGCTTTTGACTGTGGGAATCACCGGCGAGTAATGGCTTGAAATAAAATAATTTGTTTGTTGTTCTTTTGATGAAATGTCAATGACAAATAAATAAATATGGCAAAAAGAAACCTAAAAGTAATAACGACATTTCGGAAACGCTACATATTCAGGGAAACAGCAATAAAACAAATGCCGCTTGCATAAGGAGTATCGAAGATTTACTCAGAATTTATTGAATTCAGGAAAACCTTGTTACAACAAGCCGCGAGAAGTAATCCTTGAAGTACACAAGGACAACTTTCCAGTAATTTTTTCATAAATATTCAAAATAATAATATTAATGACAATAATAATGCTTTAAATAATAATAATTTGGTATTATCCTATATACCGATTCTTGTCGTCTCGGGAGTACTATGTACTGAAATTTAAATACGGAGAATTACTGAAAATTGATGGAGAGAGTGATTGAAGGAAACGTAGGTGGTTTTAGTCGGTAGAAATTCGGCATGCCGAGAAGCAGGAGCTGATCGGTATCTTTTAAAGATATCCACCTTCCAACGTTGAAAAAAATGATGATAAGAACTCACTACAGTAAGTGGAATGAGTAATATTAATCGGATCAACTTAAGAAGCGTCCATTGATTACGCAAGGGTTTTTGATAGGACAAGGATTTTGCTTGATTAAAAGTAGAGAGTGATGCAAACTCTATAAAGCATCTGATTTTGTTAAGATTGATAACCGGAAGTGCAAGTTCTCTTTTTAGCATATTAATTAATTAATTTTTGTAATTTTTTTTATAAAATTAAAAACTACTCTGCCCTTAATTCGTTGGGAATTGTACTAAAACATTGAAATGAATTCAAACCGCATTGATTGTTACCAAAATCACGTCATTAGAGGAAATGAAATCCTTATTCAAGAAAAGAAGAATATTCAAGAAAAAATAATATTACCTTTAATGTTATTTTTTCAAACACTTATTCATTATAAATATGTTACAACTGTAATTAATGCAACGTCTACTACTGCACCGCATCCGATCCGGGATACCGGTTAGGCAATCTCACCCGGATTTAAACCGCGAAATGTGGGAAATTTATTTTAAAGGGCGCCACCCGTTTCTGCGCCGGGACTGCCCTGTCCGCGAACTTTGCCCATACTCAACTTTCTTGGCTGACCCCGTACACTCACGTCTGTCCTTACTTGGTTGCCAACCGTACCGAACAGCCCCTCCAGCTGTTCTCCCGGCGATATTTATTGGATTCCCCGATCCCGTTCACTGCATCAGCGGTCAACGGCCAGCCGAGTTCGCTCAACCCATTCCAGGTTTCATTCCTTCGACTTGTTTTATGCCAAATGCCGACACACGTCAGCTGGCGATTTTCATACTCCGTGATCGCACGATTTGCCACAGCGGTGCACCTCGGTGGATACTGTGCTGTTATTTGTGTGTGTGTGTGTGTGTGTGTGTGTGTGTGTGTGAGCGGCTTTTGGGCAGACACATTGCGACGCTGGCAATTGAGGACCGCTGTGCAGATGAATCATCGCAGCCATGGGGTTGGATGAAAATCGCATTGACGGCAACCTGAGTGGTTCATTTGATGGGACGACGGGTAGCGTCGAGTTCGATTTGTTGTATACGACGACAAGGCGCAGTTCAACCCTTCACGACAATATTTTAGTCTACTTAGCTATCCAATATTGCTTACCTAGATAAACCCAATCCCAAATTAACTAATTTTACACCCTCAACTAAAGGAATCCAAATATATTTATATAAATTAATGTTCTATTTCTATTTATATAAATTAATAATCTATTTCATATTTATTTAATTCAATACTTTTATCTAGACAAATATTTAAATTAATTTCCCCAATTCTATATACCTGTACATATTTTATGATTTGCCTAGACTGCGTGAAGTGGCGGCCCGCGTATACCATTTTCAAGCGAATCGTTTGCTCGCACGGTGGTTTGGGGTCTTCAAGGGTAAGACAGTCCCTTATTTTGCCCTGAGTTTGGTTCGTGGATCGGCAACGCTGCGTGGCGCACTTAACACATATCAATTGTTTATTGTTCTTATATGAACATTTTTTGCAATTATAAAATCCACCATTTTTGGTTAAATAAGAACTTATTAAACTAGCTGACGTTCTATAACGTTTATGGCTACAATTGCAACTTTGATTGATTTTTTTCTTCAATTTTACGCAATCCTAATTAAAAATGGCTGTACTAAAATTATTGGAAATTTACTCAAATTATGCAAATGGTAATACGCTTTGATTAAAACCATAACAACGCCATTATAATAGGTGAAATTAAATTATTTTATACGTATATCCTCTATCAATATTGGTTTATTGTTTTTGTATTTTTTTGCTTTCATGATTTTTTCATTCTTTTGGAGCATCTGATTTTTATATGTATTATTTGCTCGAAGTGCAAAGCAGGTTGAAATTTTTTGAAACCCAATTTTTTACATTTTTTTTTGTTAAATTAAAAAGAAACGGCTGTACTGATTATATTTAACATTTGACATCTTGAAAACGTATATCCGACGTTTGTTTGCGAAGTATGGTGAGTGATAGAAATGACATAGGATGTGTCAAAAGAAAAAAAAAGTACAACTGGATCTCTGAATGAAATCGTCGCTTTGCGTGACCTATCGTCGTAGACAAAGTAACCACGAACGTACGTACGTACATACACACACATGGAGACTTCTTTCCAAAAACGCTTTAAATATACTCTAAAAACCTAAAAACATGTTGAAAATTTGTATTTTCGGAACGATTACAAGACCTTCCCACATACTGGGAAGAGTAAACAATAGATTATTTTCATAGCTAGGCAATCATTATCTGAATAGCTTCCGAACAATCCATTAAATTGCTTTCAATCCATAATTGTTGCAACAAAACGCCATTAGTATTTCATTGTCAGCCATTTTCATTGTCGCATGTCGCAAGATCATGGCTCCGATGAAGATGCGCGTCTTCCGCTTTCGACGCCGCTACCTCGTCGAATGTCGTTAATAAACTTTATTATTGTGCGTCAAATAAAGAAACGCGGCCGACGTGCAACGTCAAGGTTAACATTAGTGCACTCGGATTGACCAGCGCAACTTTGAATTGTAAATTGCTTTTGGCTGACAACTGTGATTAGTAAATCCGAATCCATTCGAAATCTTGTCATGCATTCCGCGAGTGAACTTCCGGCCACCGGGGAGAGGATACGCACTGCAAAATGTATCTTATATTCGTATGTGTATCTGTGCCAGCGTCGTTAATTCTGCGCCGATTAATGCAAAAATCGGTGATGAATCGTGTTTGCAAACTATCGCCGCCATTACGGCCACAACGGACGATAGCCTGCACATGTGCACTTGAAAATGGCGGTGGCTACGGCGGAACAGGTTGTAATTGAAACTATCAACGATGGAGTTAGCGGTTACGTAAGGCGGCGGGAGACAGTGATCTGATAAGTCTGCGATCAAGTGCAGCAGTTCACCGTGGAGCGGTGGCAAGGTCGGCAGTTGGCCGTTACCGCTGGGCATGGAAACGCGGTAACGGTCAGCAACGAAGGTTACCGCTTATCAATCACATACTTGTAGTATCATTTAGAGCGTAACACAATGCACTTGAGTGGAGACTTGAGAGTTGAAGCCAAATTCGAACGAGAAGTTCACTTCAATCATGGCCCACCCGCAGTGAAATGAAGGAGGCCTAGTGTGGACAAGAGAAGGTGTCAATGTGTCCGTCCTAGAAGTCGCTTGTATTAAGAGCAAAGACCTCAGCATTCAGGGAATTACCTCTTTTATTTTTTATGGGCTAACGATGGATCGCTCAGTTTTGATTGCGCTAAAACTAAAAGTGAACGGTAACGTGAGCGGACCATCAACATTTCTACATGTACAAATTATGCTAACAACATTTAACTTAACACTTATTAGTTTCGAATCACTTCCTATTTCCTTATTTTCTGCTTAACTGCGAACCATTTCACTCGACAGCATGATCCTCTTGCTCCTCCTCTTGGAGTCGAAGAATGTCCGCCTTGTTCATAAAATAGTAGCTTGGCTGTCGTCCTTTCAAGTCTTTGACAATACGCTTGGCACCTTTTCGAATCAGTATTCGACTGATTTTCTCAACGGAATTGATACCCATTGCATAGTGAAGGGCAGTTCTCTCCAGCTGCATGGGGAGGAACTATGTAAGAAGGATCAAAAAACAAACGACATACTCACATTGTCGCCAATTTTCAGGGCGTGTCGATAAACATCGGTTATATGGTCAACGAGTGCTTCATTCTCTTTGAGAACTGCAATGTGTAATGCGGTGCGACCTGTGCGGACCAAAAAAAAAAAAGTGGTGCATTTTCCAAATTCATCAAAACTTATGTGTACTAACCAAAATAGTTTTTGGCACGAATCAGTCGAGGTGAATCGTGGCCGGAGGTAAGTTCTTTCACTTTGGTGATATTGTTCAATCGAATTTGCTGGTGAAGCTCTTCCCGGGATTCCTGTGGCAAACGTTGAAATGTAAAATGCTTTTAAATTTATTTTAACTGGAAATTTCATACCTCGAATTGCGGTAGTGTTTCAAAGAAATTGGCCAAATCGTCGTGGCTTCGTGATCGACTGAAATCAACTATGTTGGTACCTTGATCGTCCGTTACATCCAATATGTGATCGTAGCCCTCGGTCAGTAGGTTTTCGAAAAAGTTGATGTCACCTGCATTCACAATTGTTTTGAATTGTCGATGGATATGGATATGAATCGTTTTATGACAATATAAAATAAAAACAGAAGGTTATGATCTATTGTTTTCGTAAAAATAGATTTTTTTAAAATTAGGCCCCTAATTAAGAGGTCTACCCTCTTTATCATTTTCAAAACGATTTTCGATAGTAGATATATGCAGAAATATGATATTAAAATTTTATAAAGATCGAAGCAGTCTAACTGTATTTTTGGGAAACTTTCACTTTGTCACCCGAGCGCGATTCTTCATTGAAAAAAACTAATCGCGTTTCTCTCGAAACAACGTTTTTCGACGCCGCGTTGATGAAATCTCGGGAACTACCGAACCGATTCTCACCAAATTATTACCAGACATTCTTTATAACTACAGCTATAGCGCGAATAGAGGGTTTTTGATTTGAAATATTTTTTTGACCATAAACGATGAAAAAAAGCATGTTTTTTCGTATATTTTCGAAAAATGTCCGCCATTTTGTCAATTTTACGAAAATCAAAAAACGCTTTATTTGCGCTATAGCTATTAACATGTTGAACCTAAAACTATTTGATTTTTTTGTTTCAGATCAACCATCTCGAAAATTTCATCAGCAGCGAACACACCCCTCTCGTTTTTTCGACATTTTTTCAACCAGCATTTTCTTTGATAAAAACTCACATAAATGAATAAAAAATATTTTTTTGTGTATTTCGGGAGTGTGTTTATTGGCTATAAGTATTTTATCAATATTTATAATTATATTTATAATCTATTATCTATATTTACAATTTAAACCTCACTAAAAAATATTGAAAATAACCCGTTTTTACACTGATAAAAGAGAGTAGACTCCTTAAGTAAATGTTTATATTCAAAAATAAATTCAATGTTCTATCAGCATTTCAATTTACTATTTCTGTATTTGGAATGTTCAATTCTTCAACTTTAATTTATATTGTGAATTTTGAAGAAAAAAATTGGTCTCAGGTGTTCAATGTGCCTCGCATATTATTTCATTGTCGCAATTATCCTGTCATAGTAGGGGATACCGGCGCTGAAAGTCACAAGGGTTGGTTCTGGCAGAGCTGTTACCTTTCGATAACGAGATTTTTTGCGCTTTATCGTTCAATGAATATAAATATTTATCGTTTTTTCATCGCTGTTTATTGTAATTGCAATTTTAAAAAGAAAATACCTCTGACTAGTGCTGGAAAGTGTTCTGTTTTGCTTTCTTGCTACTGTCATGGACATTAAGATAGAGACACAACAAAAATCTCTAAAGTTAAAAAGAGTAATAATTTATTTCACGATTTAATAAATAATTCTACTTAAATGCATTACGAACAAATTAAGATCCTCCAGTTAAGCTTACTTGAAAAACAATAAAATGAAAAAAATACAAAATGCATTGGACAATAGAATGAAGACACTGAAAAAAAATCAATGCTAAAGGGTAATTCACCACAATTTGACCAAAAAATAAAAATAAACAACAAAACAAAATACTTGTTGAATTTTTTGTTCCACATACACTAATCTCGAGAATAATTGTCCGTAGTGGGACAGTGTTTTTTCAAGACCTTTATTTTGGCGCCTTCTATAAATTACAAAAATAAAATCATAACGAAAATAAAAATTGTTTTGCATTCCCTAACAATAATATAAAAAAGCCATGGGAAAAAATGCAATAAAGGCGCTGAGATTTTTTTTAAATTCGCTTTTTGCCCTTGTAGACGGTAATAGTACCTTAAATTGTATTATTGTAAAGCAAATAAGAATATGTCGAAAGCGAATAATTTTATTGTTGGTACAGAACTTGCCTTTCGCCGCTACGCTGAGAATGTAGTGATCAATTTGTTTGGCATTCGCTGGCTGATTGGCTTGCAACGACACATCCCTGGCAGTCCTGTACAGCTCGTCGCGATACGTGATGTTGACCTCAGACTCTTCAATTAGATTGAGCAAGGCGTTTCGACTGTGTGGTCTAGCGCACGCAAAATGGAGCATACTTTGCCCATGCTCGTCCCGATCATCCCCCTCAACTGTCGATGCGTCATCGAATTCAGGACTTGATGAAACCTCCTCGTTTGATCCACCCGGTTGATGCAGCATGTTTGGGACGACCGAGTGATTCGAGTATCCCGACATGGGCTGCCCTAAATGACCGCCCACACTATTTGTTGCTCCCTGCCTGGACTGTTGTGTCGATGGTAGATGTCCGTTGATGCGTGCGAAATTCTGCAAATAGTTTGCCAAATAGACGACAGGCTCGGGCGGACGTTTTTCGGCAATTTCGGTGAGTCCTTTGATCAATGGGTCGCCGAGTGCTGTGGTGAGCTCGTATTGGAAGTCATAAGGAATAATATGTAGTGTGGAAGCGCACTTACCTTCGGCCAAATATCGTCCTTGTTCAGTACGAAAGAGCGGTATTTCAAGTCGATTTGGGAGGTTGGTTCTATCTGGAAAGCCATTGAGCAATGAGTTTTTCTCACGAAGAGGTATACAACATGCAGGAAGGTTATGAACAGAATAAAGCAGAGAACTTGTATATCAGTGATATTTTCGGGAAAATCGGGACTATTTCCTGATATTAACATGATCTTTGTTGCGAACTTTCAGTGATTTTTTTAAAACCTGCAGTGTGTTTTTTATATTAAGGGAAGTTCTGTGCTACTTTAAGCAGTCAAATTGTTAGTAGCGGTCAGTGGAAATTACATCCTTTTTGTTGACATTCACAGAAAAGCTGATATTCGAACCAGACCACCGTCAGGCGTTGATAATCATTGTGGGATCGAATTGACCATAGCCTTTTTTGATCACCCATCAACAATCAGTTTTATTTGCCCACAATTTAAATCAAAATGCTGATATCAAATCCCGATTGCTTCCAGACACCATTAAAACAGTTTATTACATCGTCTGATAACATGGTGATCTTCCAGTCTATATTTAGTGATGCACCCAATTCTAAATTGGTGTCACTGAAGCTTCCAGTACTATTTAATGACACTACCGTATTCCTTTATTAAGTACGAGTTATCGCAGCACAAATTATAAAATTAATTATTTCTGTGAACTCTCAGATCACGTGTTGAGCAATAAATGTTCCCACCACCACCAAAAAACATAACAACAACAGAATAAAGATGGAAACTCAGCATCTTTTGCCAGTGAGCTGTAAGTACAAACAAGGTTGAGTTTACAATATTAATTGATTATAAGTGCTTCCATAACGCCGCATAATTCGTTGATAGCATCTTATCGTGTGGTAAGTGAAAAAAAATCTGTTATTATGAAAAATTCACTTCCGCTTTGGAAATTTTCCAGTTTTTAAAAAGAATGTAATTAAATGATGCTTGAAAACGTGACAATGTTTGTTTACATGAAAGTAAGATAATAAGTAGTTTTGAGAAGATGTTTTTACGAAAGAAGAATGTATGTGTCATGTTAGTGAATAGCAATAATAGAATATCAACAAAGAAGGCAATTGTTGTGTGTATTAGATTTTACATATATGAAGATAGGTCCAAACCTTTCTTTGAAATAATTAATGGTGACATTTTTGGTCAGATTTAATACTTCAGTTCGCTTTTAAATTCATACTTTGACAGCAGTAATACTCCCGCCATTTTGCTCGATTCTTTGCTGGTTGGTTCCCATGTGTCCAAAAAATGCGTTCTTAATCAAGCTTAGCAACAACACGACGAATTGAGTATTCTGAAGATTGAGTTATCTCAACTGTAACTACAACGAAGTGCACAATAAAATTCTACAATATTCTGATAATGTCTGTTAATAATTTCTAAGCGTCGACCAAGCAATCTTGGTTCCATCTCGCGATTTGCCAAACATTAGTAAATAGAACTGTCAAACTGGTAAGACAAATTCGAAATAAGTAATGCCGGCAATTTCCAAGTTCGATAATCTTCTAGTCGTTTATCTTGCAATAATATGATTCTATTAGTAACTTTCAAAAGTTTAGTCCACATCAGCATTGACTATGACTATGAAAGAATAAAAAATAACGATGCAATTTTAAAGTTGCCAAGGTTTCTAAGATGATCAAGAAAGTTCCCCAATTGTATCTTACGAGTAAAACTGTGTAGTGGCATTTTCACATGAAACCCGTGTTGAGTGGTTTGACAATAGAAAGAACTGGGAGTTCAAATATCGACAAACTATGTCCCTGAGAAAAGGGAGATCAGAAACAGTTCTGCACTCGCTCACCAACTACATCGAAAAATCGGAAAGAATTTTCTAGACATTGAAGGGGCTTTCAACAATGTCAGCCAGAAGGCTATTGGCAAAGTACTCAGGGAAAGCAATGTCGATGACAACCTGACAGGGTTCATCGGACAACAGCTAAGCAGCAGGAACATAAACTCTACACTAGGAAACACCACCTTAAGAAGCAGGACTTGCAAAAGCACCCCTTCTATGGAACTTAGTGGTGGACAAGCTGCTGGCAAAAATAGAAGCGACCGGCAGCAAAGCCTATGCCGATATTGTAGCAATAGCAATATCGGGAAATTTATCAACACGTTATCGGAAAAACTAATCTTTGCCCTAGGTATTCTCACCAAATGA
The DNA here is from genome assembly GCA_963942545.1 of Oxycera nigricornis. Classification (NCBI taxonomy): domain Eukaryota; kingdom Metazoa; phylum Arthropoda; class Insecta; order Diptera; family Stratiomyidae; genus Oxycera; species Oxycera nigricornis. The sequence goes on along the minus strand of OZ012659.1, from coordinate 125,151,330 downwards.
AGCGAATATTGTGGTCTGAAGATTTATTCGCTCTGCGATTCGATTAAAAGCACTACATCTCTGGCAGGAGGGAGATGCTGGCCACTCTACCATACTTCGGAGGTATGGACCAACGCCAGGGGAAGTAGACCTTGCGTCCTTGATTCCTTGCTTTCATCATGGATTCAAGTCAGTCATCCCTGATTGGGATGACTGACTTGAAACCATGAGCAGGGATGACTGGGCAATAGAAAGAAGTGGGAAGCAGGAATCGGTCGACATCTATACTGATGGTTCTAAAATGGATGGAAAAGTTGGCTGTGATGTTTTCTGAAAACAGCTAGGCCTGAAACTATCCTTCCGACTGCCAGATCACTGCAACATCTTTCAGGCAGAGGTCATTGCAATATACAAGGCAGTAGACTGGTTGGTAAACCAGAAAATTTTCATATGAAAGCTGAGTATCTTTTCTGACAGTGAAGCTGCTATCCAAACATTATCCAACGTGTACACCACATCCATGATTGCAATGGAATGTCGTACACAACTGATCGTGATGTCGTCTCACTGTAAAGTGATTCCACACTGGGTACAGGAAATTCCGAAGCAGTCGCCCTAGCGAGAGCTGGCACTGAGCTCAAGGAATATAGCTGCGATACAGCTAGGATTTAAGCAGCATTACATGGAGGCTGCAAATAGGGCCTGGTTGCTGCAAGAAACCTGCAGGACAACCAGGCAAACTTGGCATGCACAGAGTTCCAAACGCACCAAGCAGCTCCTCCTCACGAGTCGTAAAACCTTAAGTTCTATCGTTTCAATACTAATTAACACGCAGAAAGGTTGGGTTTCTGCCGAAGCTACAGATCGGAAGAAGAGGAAAAGACAAGTCAACATTTTCTGTGTCAAGCCCCAGCACTGTCCAGGAAATGCATGCAATCTTTAGGCTCACCCATCCTGGACAGCCTCACGAAAGTAGTTGATTTGAACAATGGCTGCATAGCAAGCTTCATACGAGAATCCAAATGGTTCTCGTCACCCAGCAGCTAGGTTATAGTGCCGTCTCAATCTTCTGTGGTATCACAATGGGCCTAAGTGAGCCATCTTTTGATAAAGAGGGCTGCCACTACAACCAACCAACCATGTCCCCCCTAAGACGTTTTGAGCAAGTAAGGCAAGATAGGAAATTCCTGAAAATATCACCGCTTTGTGGAGCATTATTATTAAAATTATACAAATTCAAATCAGAAAATCACAAAAAATATATAATTTACATATTAAAGTTTTCTGTAGGACATATATGTTCTACGATATGTTGGAGTTGTATTCAGTTCAATCATTGATTCCTTGATTTGTTTGAAGAAACGGAGAAAAACTGATGATTTATCTTTAAAAAAACAGCACAAATCACAATAAGCGAGACATTTAAATTGTTTGCATGTAACTCATGTTGCCAACATTGAATTTGTTATAAGTTTTGAATCCTTGATTGAATACAAATTTGTATACCAGTAAAAAAAATTAAGGAATCAGGAGTTACATGTGATACACACATTGAAGCGATAGAAAGTGAAGTTACTAACCATTATTTACTTAATGTTGTCGGTGGTATATTATCGCATACAGGTAATGTCTCTATTTATACAAGTGCTGCCATTTGAGTTGGAAAGGATTTTTATACAGAAGCTGATGTTTAATTAATGTAGTATGTAATCGAATAGGAACTCAGTGGTTACTTCTTTTTATTGTGACGAAAAAAATGTATTTACAAGATGCCGTTTGTCGTTGACTGGGTCAGTGTCGCGTTGCGTCTTTAACTTTCAACGAGACTGTTCTTTTTACGTCTAAAAATCTTCACAAGCATAGCTGCAATCTGTTTTGAGTTCGTGAGTGACATGTCCCGCTCCAACTGCAGGATATTCGTCACGGCTGTGCAGTAATCTTGAAACAGACGCCACTCGGTGAGACCAAGACTTTGCATGTTCACCACACGAACAGCTCCGTCTTTAACATTCGGGATCATATTTAGACCGCGGACTGTGCATAGGTGACGCAGATTTTCCAGCTCCTTGATGAGGTTGGGCAGTTCAAGATTGAAGGAGAGTTTTAGACCGGTTCCCAGGTACGACGGTCTGGACGAAAGGTAGCCCAGCAAGTAGCTTTCCCTGAAATGCAGCCTGCCTTCAAGGAATAGCATAGTGCGGCCCAGTTTGGAGTAGGTGTAGCCAATGTCGGCCGGAGCGTCTGAAGGTGTGCTCACGATGATCCGCAGGTGCTCCTGCACGTTGATCCAAGCGGCCAGGTCGCCAGAGTGGCTGACATAGACCCCGCGGCCGTATGGCCAGTACTGACCATTGATGGCCAGCGATTCCGGCTCCTGTATTGGATCGGAGGAATCGAGCAGAGGGATGAGTAAGTTGGAGGTGGCCAGGACAGTTCGTATTTCTGATGGACTCTCCAGGACTTCGTTCATAGTATAGTATGTGCCCAAATCATCTTCGCCAATCGCTTTGGCAAAGTCTGCGTTCAGGATCTTTTCCAGGACGAGGCGCTCTGCCTGCTCAATCTGGCCAATATTCAAGTTGAGTGGCAGCTCGTAATCGTCGAGGTTCCTGGAGCATTCTACATGCCCATCCGTTACGAACTTCTTACTGTCGTCCATGTTCACCTTCAAGTTGTCGTCTATTCTTCCCTCAACCACGGGGAAGTAAAACATGCTCGGATGCGGCTTGAACTCTTGGCTTTGATTGATGCAATGCATGTCCTTCATAAGAGGCACCAGGAACTCCTGGAACACAACGTACACATCAAAATCAGGAGCGACCACGCCTGCATTCAGATCCTCGTCGATTCGTCGCTCCTTGCTGGACTTCTTCATCGCCGGCCAAATGACGTCAAACAAGTTGTGATCGAGCCGGGTCTGACGATGCTTGATCTTGTCGAAGACGCTGCGTTTGAGGAATCGCGCCAGGTATGTGGTGACGGTGAGTCGCAAAGAAGAGGCGCTGCTCGGTGTCCCTGAGCCCAGAGGGTCGGACTGCCGATTCGGTTCGTGCAGGATGCGGAAGCAGCGTTCCAGAGTTGACAGAATGTCGGCATCGTCCACTGGCCGTCTGGCGCTGTGCAAATCGTCTGGTACTAGATTGTACAGGAATTGGAGGATTTTGGTAGGATAATTGGTACATCGTTACAGTAGCTTGGGTATAATATGCAGTTTAGAAAGTACCGAACAATGTCGAAATGATCAAATGAAGGTGACGGCGATTAGATTCAAATGCACTATGTTGGTTTGTGTTTTTGAAGCGTTAGCTATTTGATCTACGTGCATGTGATGTTCATTCAATAACACAAAACAATATTCAACAAGCCAAACTGAAAAATCAATGAGATATTCAAATATGAAAGAAAAATATGAATGGTCGAAAAAAATTAAGAATTTATGCGATCTCCCAAAGTTGGGAAATGAGTGCACTTTCGAATGAACATAATGAATGTGAAGTAACGGTAATATATTTATAGATTTATTCGTATAGTATTCTAATCACAATTGTGTCACCCAGCCAACCAGGGTGCGCCATCTTTTGTATCGGTATGTAAACACTTACTAACTTTGACATTTGTCAAACCAATTGATTCGATGAGACATGTTTTGGAAACGGCAATTTAGTACAATTTGAACCATGAATCGCTTTACACCGAAACAACATGCCGAAATAGTGACGATGTACATCGAGAATAGTCGTTCACTTGTTTTACCTCAACGTGCGTACCGTCGAAAATATCGTGGCCAACAGGCACCGTCTGACAACTCTATTCGTCGTTTCGTGTTGAATCTTGTTGGAGCACGGGACAATGGGAGATCGTCGTCGTGCCGTTCATCAATGACCAAGACGTTTCAATGAACTGGTTGAAGCGGTCAGGGTGAGCGTTTCCCAGAATTCAAAAGTGTCGTATCGTCGCCGCGCTCAGCATTTTGGCGTCAGTGGAATCACTATGAAGGATGAACTACATTTGTTCCTTATAAAGTGCAATTAACACAAACAGACCTTCCACGTCGCTTGGAATACGGTAACGAAGAATCCACATGAAATTCATGAAACGCCATTGCATGACCAAAAAGTGACTGTTTGGGCCGGCGTTCGCGCCAAAACCATCATTGGGCCCTATTTCTTCAGAGAAAAAGAGACAGTTGACGGAAACAGATATCGGTTGATGTTGGCCCATTATGTCTGCCTGCGAATGCGTGAAAGAGGACTTGACGGTTACTGGTTTCAACAAAACGGTTGCCACACTGCAAATCAAACAATTCAGTTTTTGCAACGAAAATCCCCGTGGACGCCTGATGTCTAAAAGAGGCGACATTGTGTGGCCACCGAGATCTTCAGATTTAACCCCTTCGGACTTCATTTTGTGGGGCTATTTGAAAAGCAAAGTGTACGCCAGCAAGCCTTAGGGCATGACCAAACTCAAAGCAAACATTCGTGCCGAAATCATCGAGACGCTCGAAAAGGCAATGAAAAATGCAGCAAAAAGGGCACATTTTATTTTGGCCAATAAAGGCGGCCAATTAATTGATGTTGTATTCAAAACATAGTGAAAATAAATTGCAAAGGACCAAATTGAATAAAAATACCTCATATATAGGAATCGGTTGGATTTTCAAAGTAAGTAAGTGTTTACATATCGACACGAAAGATGGCGTACCCTGTATATCGATAGTAACAATTTAGAAGACAATGGCAGGAGTGAGCCGGCGATTTTATAGTGGGTATTGTCCATCGTATTCATTCCCATGCCACATGCGCTCGGATTTTCATGAAAATTATCAAAACTATTTGAATTTATCTAAAGTTAATGGATTCGGAAACCAGAATTCTGTAGTTAAACACTAACATTGCATATAAGCCACTTACAGTGAATTATCAAAACATTAAAAATAACGTGCGAAAAATTCAGAATATAGCAAAAATATTTTTAAGTCATGCTTATTATGTATTCAAAGAAATTCAAAATAAAATATTAGCATTTGAAAAAAAAATCCATGATACGTAGAAACCATTTTTAAAAATTCTTTAAAATCGGCTCATTTTGTATACTTATTTTTTGTAGCTACGATCTATAAGTGCTTTCAAAACAGGCAAATCAATTCCCAAAAAAAAAACTTAACAAGAATCAAAAAAACCACGTATTCAGCTTGTTTAGTTCTTGGTTGAAGTCCCAATAAAGCCACTTAACAATAATAGAAGACACTTCAAAAACACAAACTGTCTAAAGCAATATCATTTCACAAGGTCTCTATTGATTTTCAATTTGATTTCGTCCTTTCGTTAAATGCACAGCTCGATTGCATCGCGGCAATGTAAAAGTATCTTTTTGTCGCTCCAACATATCGCAAAACTAAAAACGTTACCTTGATCCGCCAGCATTTCGTCCTCCATGTTCTCGTTGGCTCCAAACACTTGCAGCAGATCCCGATAACTGAGCACTTGCATCGATTCGTCCCTGTTGTCTCGATAGTACTCGGCACTGTTGCCCAGCTGAAAGGATAATTGATGAAACATTAATGAGTAGCGCGGACTACGACTGTATCACTGAGAATCTAGTTGTTCGATGGACTGCTTTCTGTTCGCCAGGACATGTGAGAGTCCTGGCGACACGTAATTTATCATTATTGCATATGTGGGTGGAGGGCGGCGGAGCGTGCATTAATTTTATTATGAATAATAAATGGAAATGAAACAGAAAGCGGCTTTGGATGTGGGTGGTTGTTTATTAAAATTGTGGCGACCTACTTTGTCGGCGGATTTCGGATTCGAGCCAAGGTTGATCAGGAGGTTGTAAAAGTGTCCGTTATCGTTGATGGTGGCAGCGTAGTGGAGGGCGGTTCGGCCGTTGTCGTCCACGGCGCTAGTGGTCTCAGGGAAGCGACCCCCTAGGTAGCGAAGGATGCCTGCAAATGATCGCATTCTCATTAGTTTGCGGTGTATGTCATTCAGATTAATAGAGAATCAGAAAAGGATTCGAATATCTGTGATTCAGGCTACTGAAATAATGGTAGCTTGTTAAACGCTTTGATAAAATTGGATAATTGAAGAATTCAGCAGACCTTATCCGTCAACTGAAATTATAATTGGATGGAAATTACCAAAGCAAAATTGGGTAAAGAAGCGAACAATTTAGTGGAATGCCATTGTTATTCGGTAATTCATTCAATTTCAATTTTTGCTTTCAAAGTTTAGTTTTTTTCAGTTCATTATTTGCAATAGAAATATAATTAAGGACTTCGTCATAACAGTGGCTATTATTGAAGCGTCTTACATAAAAAACTATTTTAAGTAACGGAGTAATTAACTAAAAATATTCACTAAGCTTCTCATCTCGTTTGTAAACTGGAGACTCTTTCCAGGAGTTAAGGTGGCGTACTAGGTCAGTATTTCCAATTATTGATTCAAAGCCAAATCATACGACTCCTTATATGAAGTAAGACGTTAAATTAAAAAGAATGTGGAATTCATTATTCATTAAGCATTTTGTGTCAATATTGGTTCATTGATTCTGGCAATCTATATAAAATTATGTCACAGATAAATCTAAGAACACAGAGTGCCACTAGGTTAAAAACGATGTTGTTGCAAAAAAATAGGACAGCATGTGTTCGATCAGCATGATGTAGTATCGTAGCCTGGAATGGGATCGTTTTATACCACAAGTTTGAACCTGATAGATTTCAGTATTCAAAACATTGAACTTGATTCCGAATCGACATCTATGAAGTTTTTACTAATTTCAACTGACAACATGTTCTTATACGTCTTCGCATCAGTTTTTTTTACAAGTGGCGAAAAACTAGTGATGACAAAATTGCTCATTTGCGCATTTAACTGCACGTTAAGTACTGCATTCGAGTGCTGGCCCAGTGTTGGGGATTGGCATATGCTTGTAGTAATTACTGCAAAATAAAACTTAGTCTGCGCTGCAAATAAAAAAAAATCATTTATGCCGCTTTATTGTGATATGCTTTGATACAATAGATATTTGAAATACGGAAATAATGTGCTAGTTGTGCTAGTTGGATATGGCCGCAAGTTTGAAAAGAAGACGCACACTTAATTTTTCAATATCTCGAAAAGTATGATTTGCACAAAGATGTTATGCATGGCAAATATGGCGAAAATTTAGTTTGCCGCAACTTTCAAACACCTTGTTTGCCCATTGCGAAAAAGATATATGTTAACAACAGTGAAAACACAACCAGTAACAAAGAGTCTGCATTCCAGTGTGTGCCAAGTTACAGCTGACTATTTGCAACACAGAGTTTTATTTTGCAGTAGTAGCTTCAAGCTATTGGTCAGTGGCGATCGCCAGTGCCAGTTTACAACGCTCATGTAGCACTCAACGCCAGTGCCATTTTACAGCACTCCCCCAGTGCTGATCCAGTGCCACAGCACTTAGCCGACGCTCAGCCAACACTGTCGTTCGTTGTAGACGGAAAATTGCTGCCCGCTCACTCTCTCAACGATGCTCGGCTGACGGCTTGTGTGTTTCCAATGCGTTCAAATGTGAATTTGGATTTGAACTCTTAACTGTCTCCATGGCTTCGACGCTACAGCGCAGCTTTCTAGGATAGACGTCGTGGGTTCAATCCTCGGTGGCAACGGCGATTCATCACTCACATATCAATTGGATTCCGTCTAGTCTTCTTCACATACCGGGTGACGAATTTCATGTGAAAATGATATTTTCATTCAAATTTCCACGGCTCGTGTCGCCGCCAATTTCATTTTGGCATTTGACTGCTGGCTGAGTAACAAATTCGTCGTATGTTAGTACTGGGCCAGTGGTGTTTTGGGTCTTGGCCCAGTGCTGGCATGCAACGTCCGCCCGTAGCTATCATCCAGCGCTTATATGTTACTGGGCCAGCAATTGCAAACAAGACTCGGCCAGTGCTATGAGGCACTCAGCCAGCACTAGCCCAGTACTGTGCCAGTTGTGCAACCGTGTTCGGGAAACTTGTAGTTGTCTGCGCAAGTTGGGCGTTTTTTTATCCAGGTTAATATTATTTAGTTTTTCGTCATAGGAGCTGCGTAAACCACAACCTCCATGTTTCACCCTTACCCTCCTAATTAAAGCCAGCAAAAATCTGTCTGTCCTGTGCCCAGACGATCGTGGTAGCAATGTGATCTCTGAAATAGCCATTTTTACGGCCATTTGACTGGACTGACAGCAAAAAGTATCGATCAGTACTGTGATTATTTCACTTTCACATAAGTCCCAATTCACCTCAGTTAACGTATGAAGTGTGCTCCGAACCATTTTTAAATTGTCCTCATTGTCGAATAGGTGGAAAAATTGCATTTAAATTTTGAAAATCACCCACTAATGAGCCAACATATATTCAACTAATTTATGTAAGATTTAAAGTCCTTTATCCAAAAATATGACGATTTCGATCGAAAAAATTCACTTATGTTGATGATTTTGTGTGTTACAGGGTTTGAGCTATATTCCTTAGTTAATATTTATAATGAAAAATTGTTCATAGCAGATCATAGCTTCCATAAACTGTTTAAAGTGCTGAAATCCCTGAAATTTCAAAATCAATCTGGATGATTAATCTAGCTCACCTGCATGCCCGAATACAGTAGCAACATGTAAAGCTGTTGCGCCATCTGGCGATATCTCATCCTTAGCTATTGCAAATTTTCGTCTATCCAAGGCTGCCTGCAAGTCCCTAATATTGCCGTTTCGAGCCGCCTGATGAACTCTTCTGATTTTATTCTAAAGCACGAAAAACAGCTTTATAAAGAAAGCCTTCAAGTAAGTCGTCGGGAATTCCAAACCATATATGATGGAACGTTGTCCAAGAACGCTTGAATTTCTGGTTGCTGAGAAGTGGCGCCCATCAGCTTTCTACCCTCCCCATTCAACACCAAGGTTGCAAGCTGCTCCATGTCGCCCGAGTCGATGATGGTTTGTACGTGGTTGACCTGAAATGATAGGATCTGGTTAATCCTTCAAAATGTATGGTCGCCAGCTAATTGATTCTTTCTCGGACTCAACCTTAAAAAGCAATGGATTGCAATTTGGAAATATCTGATATTGAAATGGAGACAGACTCTAAACATTTTAAAAGATCATAAATACTTTCGTCCAGAATAGTTTCTGGACTAGAATACGTTTTTGTTTTTGAAATTGTAGCTTGACAAATAATTGGTTTTACTTCATTCACAAAATATCCTCCACTTTGTGATTGAACCTGATTATCATCGGCCTCGCCTTGCACCACTCCCTCGTACTCCAAGGCTGGCGAGGATGGAGTCATACTTCTCGGTCCATTTTGTTTGATTGAATTGTGATTTTCATCAATATTTCCATTGGATGTGATTGTTTCCTGCAAAAAAACAACAATTAGATTTGTTTTACAACAGGGTTTTATTAAATCTTGATTTTCTGTTAAAAACTTGCAAGAATGAGGATGAATGTTTGACGAAAACAAATTGTGATTATATAACATATAGAACGACATAGTGATTGATACACATTTAGTGTTGCTTGGAAGTGATGTAGATTAACAATTAGGAAAATAATGTTGGAAAAATGTGTTTGAAATGTAATATTTACATGAGGTCAAGTACGTTTCGTGTATTTTGATGTGTTTCCAGTTGGAATCACTGAAAAATATTCAGTTCACTCTCATGCCCAGGAGCAGGAGCAAATCGGTATCTTTTGATGATTTCCACCTCGCAACGACGAAAAAAATATATGTACTAAAATTGTGAATTCCATCTATAGTTGCTGCAATTTTTACAATTAATAATTATAAAATCGATATTGTTGCGCTCCTTGTTTGATTATTTTCAAAAAGAAAATTTTGAGCCGTTTTTAGATTACAAACAGTTGGTGGAATCTTTTTTGATGGTCTTCCTGTAGTTTTACGGTGGGCAATGGCCAATGGCCAACTTCAAAATGGTGATTCGGAAGAAATCTACCTACTACCAAACTATTCTCATTGCACTACTATCTCGGTCCAGGTAAAAGTTTGCGTAAAAAATAAACTTGTGACCGATTTCTTGCTAGGAATGACCTTGTTAGGGTTTCTTTGTTCCATTACGTTCAGTTCTGAACGATAGAAGGCGTTTAAATTCTACCCTTTGAAATTGGACTGCCCAAAAGTAGAATAAGGGCTGAGTATCGTTCAACAGGCAGTCAATACAGAAAAAAAGGAATCAGTCTGCAGAAATAAAATCATTTGTCTAACAATCGACTCTTAAAATCACCAATAAGTAATGGATATACACTATTAGCCTCAATACAATACAATATTAGAAGTAAGTCAAGTATTGAAACAAAAGTTTTTTTTCGTACTGAGTTGCATGATATCTTGCCCCAAAACCCTAAACCTATTTTTATACAAAGCTCTTTAAAAACATTGGGAGCAAAGTAGCTTTATCGTCCTGACAGTACACGACGAAAAAAAATTGTAAGCTCTCTGAAGTCGCTTAATTTTCCGCCTTACATCGAAAATGTCGTAGATGTCACCAATTTTCCATTTTTCGATTGAAAAGTATTCATTTCCAACCATTTTCGGATCTATAACAATACGAATTCATTTTGAACGATCTCGCCGAAATTGAAAGATCGGTCCGCCATCTTTCGCAAAATATCGTGCTTGACATGGAAGTTTGCGTCTTGTCAGCATTTTTGTTTGCGGCAGCAGACAAAGTAGCTGCCTTCCAAGCGGTTGGCGTGGGTTCAAATCTGGCCAGCTGATTGCTCATTGTTTTTATAAGGGAACAAAGACCGTAGAATCTTTGGTTGTGTTCTGAACAAAGAGAGCTGTAGAGTTCATGGCTGGTTACTTTCGACCACAAAATGGTGAGGACCTTATTTAGGGTTCAATAAAGTACAAAATATAGTAGACCCATAAAATTTACCAGTATTGCTTCGACCGAGCTAGATATTCGTTGGAAAATTGCTACCTCTCCCAAAAAGTGAAGAATTTATTCTTCATTTTCTTCATCTTATCCTCCCTCTTAAAAAAGTCAGGATCATTAAAAAAATCGAAATGTTTTTTTAAAAAAAAAATTCTTACTTTTCTCACTCCTAACTTTAAAACGGTTCATTTTAGAGGAAAGTTAAGTGCGAATAAAAGTTGCATAATGAAATTTTTTATAAGACAGGATTGGTTAAATTTTTTAAAACATTTGCCGCAAAATAACAATGAATATGCATATAAAAAAGGGGAAAACAGTTTTTTTTAAAAAAATTTTTAATCACTTAGAATACGCTTAGGACCTTCATAGCTCGCTTAAAAAATCTTTACAGCATTATAAAATAGCCCACAAATTCAAAAATAAAACATTTCAACTTTTTTTAATGTTCCCAACTTTTTTGAGAAGAAAGATATTGTTATACGAGTTATTCCACAACTTTTCCTGCAAAAATCAGTGTGTATCCCCCTCCCCCTCCCGTTAACGACCAAATGTAGACGTTTTTTTACAGATCCGCTCTGGTCTATATAGGCTCAAAACTAGTTTATTTTCATAGCAGTCTAGGGACATTACAACTTCATAGTATTTGATTTTTTAACCAGAATCCATGCAGGAAGGGAAGAGAAATGCAGGAAGTCCTTAGAAGAATAGCGTATTTATTTTGGTCTCCCTTAACTGTTAAATATGCAGAAATTTAAAATATTTTGCAACTCGAAAACGTTTGAGTTTTGCATTCAAGCAGCGATTTTTTTATTATTTTCATGTTTCACCTGATTTGCAAAGGACATTTAGGATTGGCGAATTCCGTTCAGTGGTTTATTGCCATTTTTTTGTTGCTTCTACACAGTTCTATTGATTTTTAACCAACAATTCCAGCCAGTAGTAGTTGATGGTAACGTGGTTTAACTTGCCTAATTGTGCCAAGTGAAAGAAAATGAAAGAACTCCACAGGATAAAGCTTGATAAGGATAAAGATTTTGCTTTGCTTTGCTTTGTTCATTATAGTTTCGATAGATAAATATTCTGTGATTTGATTTGATTTGATCTTGAAGACTAGCCACGTGCGAATCTATGAAAGCAGACATCATCATATTCTATGCAGAAGAAGAACATTCGATTGCATAAATGGCCCAAAGGTCACTGGTTTCTTATTATATGAGCAGCAAGATGTTCCGGTAAGGTCTTAGTGTAGTGACTGAGCAACTTCTACAAAAAGATTTTTTGTAATAACAAGAGGTCCGAGTAAAAAGGAAACCAAACTAATCGATAGCTTGCAAGGAAAGCTATCAGCTAATTTCTAATTAGGTGAAGATCATTGCGAGAAGACAGTGTAAATATTCTAGAGAATGAGTCGAGAGTATAGCTTCACTTTGTGTAAACAGTTAGCAAAATAGCTCAAAAACTACAACCACGATTCGTACAAAAGTAGCCAAATCTTGAATTGAATCCTTAAGGGAAATATGGTTTGCCGAATTAGCTGAACATGCATGATCAACTATAAAGTCGAATGCATTTTAAGTACAAAAACTTTCAGATATACATCAGAAACGCATTATGCTTGAAAAGAGCCTCAAACACAAAGCATTTTCACTTCCAACCGTTTGAAAAACCTTTCAGTTTTATTGACTCCAAACAAATTTATCTGATGTTTATGTGGGCAAAGAGAATTTCGATAGTTCCTTTAATAAATAAAAAGATAGTCGTGTGAATTATTTAAAAACAAAAGATTTTTTTTGCGTAGATAACTTCAACACTTTATTCAACAGTATTAGATTTATGAAAAACACAATTGCTTTGTATTTTCAAAACCGATAAGGGTCGTGTCCACAATTTTATCCTTGCTCGTAGTCCTACATGTATACAGAAAATGCAATCAGGAGCAACATCCAAAAATACACAAAATCATCTTTGGTTTATTTATGATAGATTGATAGTTAGAAATGCACATAGATATTGGCTGTGACTGTAGATATATAGATACTAGCCATAGTATGTATGATTAGGATGGAAACGGACACAATTTATAATTTTCCGGATTATACCTGGGCGTGAGTGTCTGCATCATCGTTATCTGAATCATCTGGATTTTTTGTCTGAGTTGCTCCTTCGGGTGCTTCCCTGTTGGGTGTTTTTACTGTTGGAGTAGCAATACGAGTGGCTTTTTCTGGTGACTTGCTACGTTCAGGAGCAGCTTCGTCAGTTTTACGACCACTTTCTGCACGAGATTCTGCTGAACCAATTGGTTCAATGTCATTAGCCTTTCCATTTTCTTGGATTGTATCCTTATCACCTTGTGTATCACAGTTTCCCTCATCAGACGGTTTACCGTCGGGGACCTTTACTTCATTGCTTAAGTTGCCTGCATCGTTGTCTTTTTTACCATTGCCATCTTGACCCATTGGGTTGGTGTCCATAATAAGGTCACCGTCTGCCTGGCTTGTATCACTATCTTCAGCCTCGGTGACGTCCGTCTGGCCATCATCACTTGAATCATCACCCGGTACCGCTAACAGCATCATGGGCGTCGAAGCATACTGTATGTGTTGAACTTCGTTGTTGTCTCCTTGACCTTCGAGCTCGTTCTGTTCCCTTTCTGACTCTTCCTTGGCTTCGGCCCCATTTTCATTGGTTTCCTTCCTATCGATGGTTTCCTCTTCTAAAACAATTGAAACTTCCACATTTTTACTGTTGAGTGCTTCCTCCTTGCGATCATCTTCAAGAATTGGATTGACGGATTCAGGCTCTGGAGGGCTCTGAAATATTACGTCGTCCTGGTCACCCGTTGCATCCTCATCATTTTCACCCTTAACGTCCACAGTACCATCGTCTAATTTCTCATCATCAATTTTCTGAAAAGTAAACAATTGTCGACTAATTCTTTCCTACTTTATTCCATTTTATAATGTCGGGTATGCTCAGTGCAATCGAGTTACCTGAATACAAGAAATTGGGATTAATAGCAGATTTAGTTTTTGCAAGTCATTAAATAGGGAAAGTTATTCACATATCGTTTATGCAAAGCATTTACAAGCAATCCTTCCAGTCTTAATGCACAGAATATCATTAAGCGAAAGGACTAAAGGTCTAGCCGACAATAGCTTACTTGTTCTTAGTTTGGATGCGGCACAAGTGCAAATAATTGTGAACGATAACAAGGATCAAATCCCATGCAAAGTGCTCTAATTTTACTTATTTCAAAAAGTGTTATTTTTGGATGTCTACGTGCAAGAGCTTGAGTCGTTTACCTGTTGAATACTTTGGTCAGAAGCGAAGTGATCTTCAATTGTCTCCTCCTCAGGAAATGCTTCGGTGCTATCCATCCCGGCTGTGGATGGAGGCGTTGTCTCAGTATTAGCATTCAAGTCGCTCACAAAGTCGTCACTGTCGTTACGTTGCGCATCCTTTGCATTCTGCTCCTTCTCGAAAGCCTGTTCATCCTCGATGGCTGCCTTCACAGCCTGCTCTTCTAAGGTCAGGTTATTTTGGCTAAAAGTTTTTGGGTGATACATGCAGTAAATTTATCGAGTCAATAAATCTATTTAAGGATCAGCGCATAAAATTATAATAAATTGGAAAAATTTCGGCCTTGATGTTGTTTCCATTACTGATGCTTATTTAAATGAAAAAAGGGACATGTTATTGAAGGAATCATCAGCAATTTCTCAAAAGCATTGAAGAACCATTACATACAAAGAATGAAACTGGAAACTAGGGAATGTACTTTTGCTTGGTTCAGCAATAAGATTAATTTGGTCCGAAGACGATCTACAGGGTCCCTACAAATGCCAGTCTGGCAAAAGTTTGGACTCACTTAAAATTAGCAGAAAACACCATAAAGATGTTAACTGGTCAATCAGGCCCGCAACCGCTTCATGAAAACTAGCAGATGTATATTTATATCCTAGAAATCCTGCGCACACTCCTTTTTCAAGAAAATTGTGCTTTTAAAACGTCTTGAAAAGATCAAATCTCATGAAAACTCTAGTCTTTCGAACTGGTTTGAATGTAATATTCCACTATAGACTCCCGATTTATCCTCAGAAGCAGAAGAATTGGATTCAATATGCTGGGATAAGAAATTAGACCGTTACGAAAAAAAATATCAGTTTAAAAAAAGAGTTTTAAGGGATCCCCTAGTGTTTTTTCTTAGCTTAAATTTTGGATAACCCATTAAGTATTTTTCAAAATGACGAGTCGCTGCGATTGATTAGTTCTCAGGAATTAATTTCAACAAAAATAGCTATGATAGTAATAAATACAGCAATTTGCTGATTAATACTAATCAAAGTTCACATTCCGCACAATTTTCTAACAAATTCATTGCAATTGAAATAGTTTAACAGCTATAAAGCTGACTTGTTTATAACAAACTGGACGCAGTAACTCTTAACTTCTTTCTATCTACCTATGAGTATGTTGAAAATAATTTATGTGCATCTTTAAAATTGATTTCATTGAACTTCATTGTCAATTGATGCATTTTTTCTTTATTTTTCACACCTGGATATGAAATATGCAACAATCTGGGTGGAAAAAAGATTGCTAAGGGAGACTATTTTTACGGAAAATTCATCATGGAAACTTAGCTCTGAATTGCAAGTACAGTAAATTATGTAATTGTGGAAAAATGCTTCTGATGTTGTAGCCAAGACGACACAGAGTTACTATTTAGCAAAGAATAAATTAAAGACGTTATTTTCATTAATAACCACAAGATTAATCTTAATCAGTTGAATATGATCTAAAGGCTCGAGTATTAACTAGGAAGGATAGCCATGCGAGGAGCATTTTGTCTTTTTATGAACAACTTTGATTGAAAAAGAACATATTTGTAAGATTTTTTCATGGTTTATGTGTTTTACAGTTTGTAACAAGTATTAAAATTATGCTTTGTTGCAGTTTTCAAAGAAATGTGACATTTTTTTAAGCTGAAAAGTCCTGCAGGCTGAATAAGTGCCCATTCTTAACTGACATGGCTAGCCACGTTGGGCGCCACTCTGGTTTATTGCTTTTTGCCGAGTTGGCTATGACCTATGAGACATGGAGAGGACGCAAGATTGATTCTAGAAACAAGGGATGATCCTACCGTCAATTATGACTTTGCTTCGATTACAACAGTTTTTAATAATAACAACAACAATTCAACAATGAGTTTTTAGTATAATTTACATAACTAAATGAAACTTACTAATCCATAAGCGACGCTAAAAACTTTAGAAGCTATTTCTCAAAACGGGGGGAGTGTTGCGGTCTTATATTTTAAGGATCAAATATCCTTGACGTTTGCTACTTATGAGCCTAATTTCATCCAGATCTGAGAGGACGATCGCGGGCCTTCTCATTGTTAGTTCACTGATTATCGTTGCATAAATTGTTGAAATGTTTTGAGGTCGAGCAAATTTTGTAAAAAATTGAACACATTATTAATCTTTGGTCAGCTAAAATAGAAAAACTACCCATCTTTCTGGAGAAAATCAAAGTTCCCGAGGATGAAATGTAAGGATCGCCAACAAAAGGTACAAGCATCTTAAATGAAAATTCATTCACTTGATGACCAAATAGAATATTATCGATAAACGTGGATCGAAATTCGGTCCAGAAGAAATGGATCAAGTTTTATCAATGTTGTAGAGCAGAGTCCAGGATCGACGCTGAACAGGAAGAATGGCCAAACAGAATCAGATGTCCTGGAATGCGAATTTTGAATCGAGTGGGTGATTTTTCTGATAGCACAGTGCTGAATGGAAATGCGCGACTTGACATGTGATGGACAATTCTGAACGAGTGGTGGGAAAAAGTAACGAAAAAGAACGCTATTGAGTAAGCTGGCTAAAAGTGGCGTTGTCAAATATAAAAATATAAAGGAAATCAAAACAATTCCACATACTCATCATGAATTTCATCTGGCTCGGAGGTATCATCAATCGTATTGGCTTTCGATCGGCTAGTCAGTAAATTCATACCATTGCCTGTAATATGGTTACCCTCGAGGTCATTATTTTCATTATTTCCAGATAAATCAGTCTGTGATTCCTGCAAATGTCGTGGAAAGTGCAATTGTAGCGCCTCAATTTTCCTGGTCAGGAGTCGGACTTACCGTCAAATTTCCTACCTCATCAACCAGAGCTGACCAATCGGGATGGCTTTCATGGGGAACTCTAGGTGCTTCCGGAACCACGGTAAGCAAGGATCGATCCACATCGTGGGGCTTGCTTTTATATTGCGATGCTATTTTCATTCGCTTCAAAATAATAATAATTTATTTCGATTATTTTTTCGGTCTTTTTCTAATCGATAAATCGATGGGTCTTGATGGAAGTGGAAACGATATAAATAAATGTATCTTATTCAAAAATAAAAAAATTATCTCCACTTCCATTTGGAAACACAAACGTCATTACATAGTCCAATGTCTCCTCGTCAGCTCCGGCCTGCGCCAACAGATTGTAGCATCTTGTGTTGTTTTTGGCAGACGCGGCCCAATGCAGAGGTGTCTTCCCGGTGGCATCGATGTCTGTTGCCCCGCCCGGCCACACCTTCAACAAATGCTCAACAATTCGAGTGTGTGCAAGGCCGGCAGCTTTGTGCATCACCGTGAGGCCATTTGCGTCCTTGGTCGTTATCAAACTGGGAGGCACGGGCGGATTTGTTTTTGATATGAGGAGATCTAAGTTATTGTCTACAACCGCCTGATGAACTTCTTTAATGACATTCTATAGAAATGTAAGGATGAAAACCAGTTACTGGTATAGCGAAATAATGATGAGGGAAGTTGCGGGTGGTTTTGAATATGAGCTATGTTAGTTGAACGAATATCGTCTTGAATAATCGAAATTTGAAACAAATTCAAACCGCGCGCCAAAATTTAATCTTACGAAAATTTAGCAATTGTGCAGTCTTTATTTTAACGTCATTCAACTTCCCATACTTTCAATTCACTCAGAATACTCATGGCTAACTTCAAGATATTCATTGACGTTTTTGAATAGAAAAGAAATAACCATGGAGCAGAAAGTTGAGAGAAATGAAGAAGCGTTTGAATGAAACAGTCGTAAACACTGACCTCATTTTCTTTGAATGTCAAATGTTCGGTGGACGTCAATTGAGCAATAAACAAAACTTGGTAGTTTTGCCTTTCCTTCGAATATTTTCTCTATATCTTGAATATTGAGTATAGTAAGTGGTGAATATTGTATTTAGTTAAATATCGGAATGTGATCCTCTAGAAAGATATTTGAACAAAGTCACTTTCAACTATGAACTGAGTAAAATAAGCAAGAAAATTTTCTCGACCTATATGAGATTAAATAAGCTTGGGAAGATCAACTGGCGCTTTCACAAAATTCTACTAAATTCATTTTAATTTCTGATGTCCTTTCCGAATATCCGCGTAGCTAGCATAATTATTATAATTTAACAACCACCAATAATTGAAGAATCCATACTCACCAAAACATATGGTACAGTCTCCAAAAATTTCTTGACACGTGGATGTGTACTGGTTTCCTGTCGCAATCGATTTCCTTGTCCGGCCCACAATACTCGCGTCAATTTTCCCACGTCCTTGTCATGAATCCATATTCGAATGTTTGACGGTTTCACAACAAATGCTAGACACATATTTTTCGAATTGAAAACGCTTACAGTGATATTATTTGTGAATGTCGCAATACGTTATAGAAATGCAGTGTGTTAGTATATAGGTGAAATCACAGAACGACATGCAAAGGAGCGTGTGATATGAAACTTTAAGGAGCTGCCAGTATCCAATTCAATCACCGCCATTTTCATTTCATTCTTGCAAGCGTGACGTGACGCCAACGATGCCAAATTGTGGAGGGAGGTGGTTGTGTTGTTAGCGATTGGTAAAAGTAATTTAAATTCAATCAATTTTAATTTTGTGTCTATTATTAGGTTGAGATTTGAAAGTGGAAAGCCATTCAAAGTGGAAATCCGAATGTCGTTTTTCTGTCGTTGTCGGGAAGTACTTACACATGAATTTTGTGATGAAACTTTGATAGTCAGATATTCTAAAGAGTATTGTGAGGACTATTTATGGCTATTCGAAGTATAATGTGTTGGAAATAAGATAGCGATTGAAATTGATTTATGATTTAAAATTTAATATAAGGATAATCTTACCTTCTTTGACTTCATCTCGTCCACTTGTTTTGGACGAATTACTGTTACTGTTCATTGAAAAAACTGAAAGAAAATTAAATAATGGTATTTACTGCTTTCTAGCGAGAAAAAGATTTTATATCAGATTTTCGAGAGAAAATAGCGGTTCTTTATATTTTATGCTAGGAATATTCATATGTATTATCGTAGTTTGTGCAACTGTAGTTTTGGACTGTCTTCTCATTTTCTTTTCTTATTACCTTTCCCAATTTTTTTCTTCATCCTTTTGAAATTGTTAGCATAATTGCATGCAACCTGGCCATTTTAAAGTCGCCATATTTGCCGCCAAAGCCGTATCGGGAACCATTTACCACTCGGAACCCTTATCCCCCACGGTGTGGTGGTAAGGACCTGGTTTTAGTGCGAATGGGGGAGGTAGATGGTGACGGCTCGACAAGCCAGGTGTCAAGTGAGGTGGCAAAGAGAAAAAAGGCAATAGAGGAAAAATTAAAAGAAAGTTTAAAAAAATTAGAATGTGGGCATCTTGTCTCGTCCCAGGACTTAGCGTCCCTCAGGTCAACAAGATGAAAGTCTTGTTAGCTTGTTTATTTTCGTCGTGGTTGTTTCGCCGCTACTAAACAACTCATTTTCATTACACATAGCTCCCAAACCATTACGCCATTAAAGTGTTGCGCCGAAAGTAAAACTTTCCATAGATATTTATGAATAAAAATGTGTTGTTTTCGAATTATGTTCAGAAATCACTTTCAGGCAGAACAATTCAGATTATTTATTTTTCAAAATCGGTTGAACTGAATTCAAGTAGATGATGCATTTCTCGGAAAATAATCATATTGTTCCAAACGGAGCGTTCTTGGAAAATTGGTTTCCCGGCATCGTTGAGGCCAAGACGTTTGGAATCACTTAATATTGAAAAAAATAAAAGCAAAAATTAAAACGGAAAACTGACAAGAAGACGATGTCGACAATGCAACGAAGGAAACTTTATTCTCACCCCTTTTTTCTACGTTGACTGTGGGGTTCTTAGACACTTTTTCCCGAAAGTTAAGTTAAGGTATTATTATTGGTGATATTAGTAACAGTAAGTACCAATTAATCCATCCAAAAAACAATCCAAAAAATTAAGGAGTGAGCGAAATCGAAACGCAGATTCCTCCTTCCAATTTTTTAAGGCCATTATCTTTTGCGCTTTTCTAGTCCCTAACGACCATTGTTTGACCTGGCTACCTTCCACTAATGATGACCACTAATTTAGATTATTTTCGTGTTTTCCATGATGTCACTTAAGTGCATGTACGTAACACGCACGTTCAGAATAATTGATGGATGGAACAGCTGACGTGTCCTTTGGGTATTTCCTAAGATGTTACATCGACAATGAGGCTATCAAAAGAAATTGTTTGGGGACACAATTGTCTGATGTATTAAGTAATTAACTCATTGCAAAGCTGATTGGCTAATAGGAGAAACTTTGTCGAAAAAGATATAGCTTTACTTTCTATAGTATTGTAGAAACCAGTCAAACTTTGATTAAATTATTATTGAGATCAAGTAATTTTGAAGATACTGGATTACTGATTCATCAGCAAACTTTTAATAAAACATAGTCTGATGTAACTTTAATTCCTTATCAAATATTTAGTGTATTTTGATTGGAGCCATATCAAGGACATCTAATTGATGTGTATCTTTCACGATATCAATGATGGCTCACAAAGCACGCAATGAATTTATCGGGAAACGTCTATGATCTGGGAGAAACCAATACTATTTTTCAATTGCTATCTTAAGCGTCATTGAGCACATTTTCACAGGGTGGTACATGCAATTCACAAGGTACTGAGCAACCTTTCTCCTAACTCATAAAAATGCCGGTAATACAATCTATATGGAAGATGTCCATTGCTTTCAGCGTTCTTCGGGACAGCAACAAGGGCGTAACGATAAAATAGTAAAAGGATACTCGGCTTAGTCACTTGCAGCTTGCAACAATACGATATTTGAATCTACTAACCTTTGCCAACGTTCGGGATGTGTGAGAGTCCAAATTGCTGAAGTTGTATCCTTCTTAAGAGCGTTTAATATCCTGACACTTATCCTGCCCAAAAATAACGATTACAGCTCCGTATCGAATGGAAACTAAATATCGAATACCGCAGCAATCCGTGAATATTCTCGTCACCGAAAAGGACGAAATTTCCCTATCCACGCAGACAATGAATACGGTCGGTCAATTAATGAATGTTTTAGTAAGTGCGCCATGGACTGAGGTAAGGATTAGGTAGGATCTATTCGGGGGTTGTGGTTTGAGTCCACGATTCATCATCATTGCTTACCTTAGGGGTGGTTTGCCCGGTATCGGAAGTTTGACTCTCGTGTTGGCTCAACTTTCCAATGGATACCGCGTCGGCTGTAATCGAACCGAAAGATTCAGCTGTTGGCTCGAATGAAAAGGACACACGTCCAAGTGGTTGGAATAAGGACTCAGAACTGAATTTGTGTATGCCGACCTGACACGCAAAGAGGGTCACCCAAATTGTGTTAGAATATTTACATGTAGCAACAGTGGGCCATAAATAACATTTCTTCGATAAAAAGGAGCAGAAAAATATGTTCGCGATTAAGAAGGAGATGATGATTATGACGATGGTGATGGCATGAGGGCACGCTGGACTTGGATTGGCCGACATCAGCATGTAGGTGGTGTGTCCTTGAGGTTACGTACTATTCAATCGACCTCGAAAGTGTCAGTGATATTATTTATGACTTTCGATTTCGTCGAGTCGAGCGAAAAAATAATTATTCAGCTAAGTAAACTCTTTTCGTGCTAGTACGTACACTCAATTATAGGTGGGAGTGGTTTGTAACAGGAGCCAGGATAAGTAAGCCTTAAAATAACATGTACTAATTGCGAAAGTTTTCTTTAGGTGTTTGCTTTCGGCCACACTATTTAAGAAGAAATACTGCCCACAGCAGGTAAAAAACAAGAATATTTTATTTGTCCTTGAAAACAAAGTATGTTCATTCAAACCTGTTTGAAAGCAGCTTCAACTTTTCACTTTATAAAATTGAAATTTTTGAATAAAGTCCTTTAAATTGAATTGCGTAAGTAGTTAGGTGAACAAGAGCGGATTATGGACTATTTACTGTATAGTTTACAACAACGAAATCGCAGTTCGCATAATGTGAGTTGCTGCAATTCGTCTAATATTTAGCACTAATTGGGTTGAAACTTTTCAGTTGTGTTTTTTTAAATAGATTAAAATAGTTTTCACAACTTTTGTGACCGACAAGAGTACACTTTATGGTACAGAGTGAAAAATATGGATGTTTTGCATAAAACATAAAAAAATCAGAAACTAATATTGAATAAATTTCCGGGTTGTTTGTCGTTGGCAGGAGTACAGACACAATCTTTTGCCTTGACGTAACCAACACACACATATACTTATATATACATAAAATCCACTGTTTACTTCTACCATGGGCACGCCATATTTTTTTATGAGTTTGACATCTGTCAACACTAATCAGTGCACATTGTCAGCAATATCATGCAAAAGCACACATTTTTCCTTTGGTTTGTCTAGAATTGTACCAGAAAAAGAGCATATGTGGGAAGCTCTGCTTTTCTGCTTCAATTTGAAGAAATCGACTAACGAATAACATCAAATGCTTATGGACGCCTATGGTGACAGTGCTTTATCGGAAACAACATGCTGAGATTGGTTTCGTCGGTTCAAAGACGACAATTTTGACTTGTGAGACAAGAAGCGTGAAAATTTGCCCAGGGAGGTTGAGGACCATCAATTGCAGGCTCTTTTGGACGAAGACGATATCCAATCGCAAAAAATGCTCACCGAGTAGTGTTACTCAACCAGCCATTTCCATTCGTCTGTGTGCCATGGGGATGATTTAAAATATCGGAAAATGGGTGCCTCATGAATTAAACGATAGGCAGGTGAAGCGACACCAAAACACATGCGAAATCTTGCTCACAGGATGAAAAAAGAAGATCGTTCCTGCATCGGATTGTGACAGGCGATGAAAAGTGGATATATTTGGAGAATCCTAGACGCAATAAATGATCCCGGCCAACCATCAACATCTTCCCCTCGACCAAATCGACGCAAAACGATGCTGTGCGTTTGGTGGGATCAGCAGGGTAAACAATGCTAACCTGGTAAATTGAATTCAAGGGCTTAGATATAAATCCATATAAGGTCTGCTTGTTGCCAGAATACCAGCTATGGTATTATTTTATTTGATAGTTATTTTAGTTATGCTTGTCTTGCTGTTGAATCCCTGAAAAATATCGAGTGGAGTGTCCGCGAAAAATGTATACCAATCAAAATATTTTTGATGGAAAATATCATAGAAAAGTCGATTTAGTATTTTGGACATTGAATTGCTGAAAACAAATATCATAGATATTTAGGTTTGTGTTTTCAATTTTCGCTAACGATGCAATTCAATTCAATTCATCCATTATGAAGTAAGTAGATTTCAAAGAATTAAATTAAGCTAATATTAATTATTTAATTTTGAAATTTATTGCTAAAAATTTTAGAAATGAATTTGCTGTTGCTGTATAAACCAATTAACGTCTGCTGTGGGAAAGATTTGAACAGTTTAATGAATTTTCGAAGAAACTAGGAAATTATCAAAGCTTGAAATAATTATGCTTACAAGCCTATGAGCTACCACTGCTTGAATGACACTAGAAAAACAGTTTTAATTTAAATTAATTACAACCAGCACGCACCTTAATATTTCTGTTCCTTGGTGCACAAAATATTCTATGACTACTACAATAATTATAATGAAACTTACCCTTCGGCGGTGACGAATGATAATACAATCCGTGGAACTTTCTGCGTCGTTTTGGCGGCATCGCAAAATACTAATGCTCCTCCGAAACGGTTACTGCCGTAGTTCAGTGACAATTGTTCTGCACATAACACCGAAAAGGACTCGAGTGGCCATGCTTGACACTTGGATTCCGTTAACGATTGGAAAAGCGAATTTCCGCGCACCACACTCACTCGATTAGGACGAAATAATATTTGTTGGCGATTTTTCCATGAATCGCATAAAGAACGGGGACAGACTATCTGAATATTCTGCACGAGGGGTTGGTGTGCTGGAAAGGGTTGCAGAAGAGAACATATGAATAAATGATGATAGTGCGCCCACTTTCTTTTCGTTGGACATGTGTACATGACGTTATCCTGCACTATTAGTCATATTCCGGTCATATTTTCCGGTACCCAATGATTTGAAGGGAGACAGGGTGCCGTGTGAAAATGTAAAATTGTCATAATGACTGCATCGCATGACCTGACCAAATGGACAACAACAACATCCCTTTCTTTCGGTCACCGGGAAAGCATGAGTCGTTAATAAACTGTACCCGTTTCGATGTGTGCTAAGTGTGCAACCCGAAACTAATGTTCACTCGATAATCATCGATTATTACTGAACTGTGTACATATGTGGATTTCTGGTGAAAATGACTTAGTGAAAGCATAAAACGGACTAGAAAATGTCCCGGCTGTTAGTTTTGGGGTCTTGTTTATTCACATATAAGTGGGCAAGGAGCACTAGGTCGATTTCCAGTGTCGTGTCCTATTTAAGTTAGCAGCAGAAAATTCTTTGAATGGATATATCGAATATTATCTGTCCAAGAACAAATTCTTTATTTGAGAAAAAATCATCTATGAAACATTTGAGAGCACAAAAATTGCATCGCAGTTTTTGAGATTCTGGCTATCATTTTTGGCAATTGTTTCAAAATAATGGCGATAATCGAGAAAAAATCTCACTATTCCGTTTATTCATTATACATATATATTCTATTGGAAAAATATTTCTTTGCCATTTTTATTTGAATATGATTTCGGGCGTTTGAGTACCACGACTGGCGCAGAGGATGTCCAAACGAGAGGTCCTAGAGTCCTACTCTAGCCGATAATTGGGGCCGTATCTCGTCAATAACGCGGCGAATGTTGTCTTCCAAATGGTCAAGCGTCTCGGGCTTGTCGACGTAGACGAGTGATTTGACGTATCCCCATATGAAATACTGCAGTGTTAAATCATAGGATCTTGCAGGCCAGATCACAGGTCCAAAACGAGAAATTATGCGCTCATCAAATAGTTATTTTAATAAATCGATGGTTACACGAGGTGTATGGCATTTTGCACCATCTTGTTGAAATCAGAGGTCCCCTGCATTACGGCGAGTCAATTCAAAAACGAGAAAGTCATTGATCATGGCTCTATAGCGATCACCATCGAACACAGAACCGTTTTTTTTAAATAAATCTGCACAATTTGGAGACGTTGTTCAGGCGTCAACCTAATCATGATAAAATGGCAAACCAAACCAATCATAAAACGCATGACAGCTGTCACATCATACGTAGCATTAAAAAATGTTGCCAACTTAAAGTTCTATACCTCTAAAAAACAGCCTTTATAAGCGTCATCAAGATAGCCGTAAATACATTGAAACTAACGAGCGTACGGGTCGTCCTAGCACATCAACAACCGATGAAAATGTAACAAATAAATGGAAGAAATGATCATGAAAGATAGCCGAGCTACAGTTCGAAAAATTGTTGATGATGTTGGCATATCAATTGGCTCATGCCATGAAATTTTTCATCTTTTTTGTGTTGCAGCAAAATTTGTTCCAAAAGTGTTACATTTTGAACAAAAACTACGGCGAATTGAAGTTGCTCAAAAAACGCTAAACGAAGTCAACAACGATTCAGAATTTTTGAAACGTATCATAACAGGTGATGAAACATGGGTTTATGGTTATGATGTCGAAACTAAGCCTCAATTTTCTCAGTGGAGGCATTCTGAATCGGTAAGAAAGAAAAAGCTCGACCAGTTCAGTCAAATGTGTAGGTTACGCTCACCGTGTTCTTCAATTTTAATGGCATAGTGCACCATGAGTTCTTGCCATAACGTCTAATGGTCAATACGAAGTACTATCTACAAGATTAAAGCCGTTTGTGTGAAGCAGTCCGAAAAAAACGCCCGGATTTGTGGCAAAACGTATCACGATAATGCACCCGCTCACACATCGTTGCTTGTTCGTAAATTTTTGGCAAAAAATAACATTGCAATGATGCCCCAGGCTCCATATTTGCCAAACATGGCCGCTATTCAGCTTGCCTGCCAGCAGTGACCGTACCGCTTGTCTTCGAGAGGCCGAACCAAAATTGTCTGCACGACTAGAAAAAGGATTGTTGCTTCGTTTTGTGAAGTTTTGTTGACTTCAACTTTCGTCGACGTAGTAAACTCATTCACTAAAATTTATGGCAGTGATAAGAAACGATGGCTTCATTATGATGAAAAAGTATAACAAAAAATTACATCCAATAAATCGGTAGTGTTGTTTGTACGATGCGTTTGATCTAAATATCAATTTAGACCAAGCTTATTTGGCTTAATGATTTTATAAAAAGCAGAGACCATTATCATATCAATGTCATTAGTATCCTAGAAATCTAGAAACCTGATTGAATTGTCATAAATTAATCAACTAACAAAATCAAAGTGTCTCCAACACAAATATATGATTGTGGAGTGCATCACATCAATCACATTTATTAAATTGGAGCTTCATCGAAAGGATGTCCCTTTCAAAAAATCAATATTCACTATATATGCACACATGCTATCCTACCAGATGTTTTGTTCGATTTACATTCCCAGGAATACTTTTGAGCTGCTTTCAACGTCAACTACGTTCTAGGGCAGAACAGGATGTATGCTTTGACCTTTGAAAAGTGCATCAAATATGTATGTTCGACTGTATTCAATATCGATAAGAATTGATGAGTACCATAAACTGCTCAACTAGATACCCTTAAAACATGATAATATTTTCGAAGAGGAAGAATATAGGTGTCCTGATTCTTTTCTGCATTCACGGGCTGGAATTAAGCACGAGGCTATGGTCTTATGAATAATAGAATTTTCAAATCCGAATATCGAAGTTTTCTTTTGAAAAATAGATGATAATTGTTGGGTTTCCAAATCGTCTTTGCTAGTAAAGTTTGTGGAAAAGGAGCAGGATCGATCCTATATTCGTGTTTTTCACCACGACCTTCTACAGATATGGCTTTATTTGTATAAAACAAATATCGGTAAACGAGCGTCCTTCTTTTCAAATTGAAATTATCATTCATTCTAAATGCAGGATTTGGGGTCGAAATTTTTGAAACAATATAAATTTAATAGTAGTAATTCATCGCTCAATCAAAGGTCTGCACATCATTTTAGAAGGTGATTTATTGAACGTTTATGCTGCACCTCCTTAAAAAGAATTGTGATGGCTTGGAATAGATATTGCATCTGCATTTTTCATTAGTTTGTGAATAATGATTTAAAACTACATATTAATTAGTACATAACGAGCCAAGTGAATTACAC
This sequence comes from Oxycera nigricornis, assembly GCA_963942545.1. Classification (NCBI taxonomy): domain Eukaryota; kingdom Metazoa; phylum Arthropoda; class Insecta; order Diptera; family Stratiomyidae; genus Oxycera; species Oxycera nigricornis. The sequence goes on along the minus strand of OZ012659.1, from coordinate 125,123,773 downwards.
CAACATACGTTTGCTAGAAATGCAACACTGTTTTTTTTGTTTTGTTCAGAATTTAGAGATATTGTTTTGCTCACAAAGAGTTTATATGTTATTTTCATTTAAATATCTAAAGATTGTGAGATTTGGGAATAACGATCCCTTTAGACATGGTAATAATGGTAATAAAACTATAGATAATTATATTGCAAAGCGACAATCTGTAAACTCTAAGAGAGCAGAGCACTACAAAGTTTGGAAATGTTGAACGTAACTGCTACAAAAATGGTGATAATGCAACAAAACTCAACACAAAATCGACAACTACATAAAAAAATGCTACATGTACTATCCGTTCCGGCAAAAGTTTCACTTATGCCCATTTGCCTTTGAAGTGTCGATAAGTACGTGAAATTTTATTAGATCAAAAACCTGTGCTTTATTATACCTTCCTTTCGTTGTGACACTGTCATACACTATAAAGTAGTAGTAATGCAAGGTTTTACCGGGCTCCAGTTGAGGATTTTACAAGAATATCATATGAGCGAATGGAATTTCAAGAAAGCCAACCATTACCGCTTTGATCACTGACATCAAAGCATCCTTAGTTGGAACGTCGAAACAAGGATCGAGAATTGTTATGCCGGTGGAGATATTGAAAGTTATTCAGTTGAAGCTCCTCTATTGATTTTTGAGGGACTTAATTAAGTCTATCTGAAACAATCACTACAGAATTTTAGAACTTCCTCTTACATGAAACATTCACCTGACTATAAAGAAATGGATGTAAACATCCATATAAATTTTTGCCTGAACATGATATTTTGGGATTCACAGGAAATCCTTTTGAACATCTTCCTTTCCCTTACTTTGAACCACGCTAAGTACACGGTAAAAATCCCAAAAGTGCCCTTTTCAGCTGTGAATAATTAAACTCAGTTGCTGTTTTAAGTTTGCCAAGAGTGTTTCTAACGTGGATTTGAGTTTTTATGTAGCATTTTAAAGCTGTGAAGATGTGTAAGTGTATTTTTTGAGAGTTTTGAAATTTTGTCAATCCCTAGAATGCCCCGTGGAAAAAAACTAAGTGATGTTGAAAAACATAAAATTATTGATTTAAGGAACAGTGAAAAAACTCAGAGACTAATCGCAAGTGAAATTAAAAGATCGCAGAGTGTAGTTAAAAATTTGTTGAAGCTTGGAATCGCGAATTATAGGAAAAAGAACTCATCTGGACGTCCTCTAAAATATTCGCCTAGTGTGAAACGTGCAGTTTTAAGAGAACTATTGAACACAGGAGCTTCATCATCGAAAATTGTTAGCCAGCTAAACTTGCAATGTGATCCGAGCTTAGTTAGAAAATGGACTGCAGCCTCCAAAAACTTTAAATACCACAAATATTTGCAAAAACCCAAATTGACGAAACGTCACATCGAAGTTAGACTGAAATTCGCCGAAATGTTCATCCAAAAAGGAACCATTTAGGATCATGTGATCTTCAGTGACGAGACGAAGTTCAATCTGGACCAGATGGATTTAACTACTAGCATGTCTTCAGGGCACAATGGGCCAACGGGGCCTAAGTGAAGCGGAAGCCGTGCGGCTTAGCACCCTTCAACCTAACCTAACCTAACTACTAGCAGCACGATTTACCAAAGGATAGAAGAATCCCGCCAAGAAGTGCAGCTCTGTGATGATTTGGGCAGCTTTCAAAAAAAAACATGCTAGGAGAGAAATAGCCTTCGTCAATGGTAGACTTAATGCTTTCGGATATCAGAAGTTACTAAACGATCATCTACTGCCTTTTGTGACGCTCGCGGAAGACGAAAACATTATTTTTCAGCAGGATAATGCACCTATCCATACGGCTGCCTCCACAAAAAGTGGTTTCAAGATTATGGAATCAAATTATTACCACAGATCCCCATAGAAAATTTGTGGGTCATCTTAGCGAGGAAAGTCTACGATCAGGAGAAGTCATCCATTGAAAATGTAGCAGGACTGAAGGAAAGAATAAAAGTAGCCTGGAACGAGATATCAGCTAGTGTTGTTAACAGCGTTTCGAGTCGATTGTTGGATGTAATCAAAAATAAAGGCAAATGGACCAAGTATTGAATGAAAAACTTAACAAACATGACACTGAGTTTATACCTATTCACAGATCTTACAGCGAGCTTTTATGTTTTTTTTTATTTTCGAAAGGAAAGGAAGTTGATTGTCGAAATAGAATATGTTCAGCTCATTCTTTTACTGACTTCAGAGAAGAAGGACGATGATTTCCATTCTTTCGTGAATTGGCTGAATAAAAATTCCGTATCGAAGAGATTTTTAAACTTATTGAATAAAGTGATATTCGAAAAGTTCAAAACTATGCTGCTTGAAAATATTTAATAATAGAAAACATTGAATCATTTCCATGGGGAATTGTGGACGTTGATATACTATGGGATGATTCAGTTAAATCATTATTTGTACAATATTCTATTTTGTTATTTGCAATCTTAGGCGCTTAGAGAAGAGAAATTTTAAATATCCCAGGTTACATGTATAAAAAATGCACACTTCAGTAAATGCTTTTTACCCAAAACTTCGTTGAAAGTCTAACGATGACTCTGGCCAGACATGCATAAATAAACTCTAAGCTAGCCCTATCACCTGCTCAAGGAAGAACGTCTAGCAAAAACTCCTCAGACGTTTGCTGATGGACATTCGACCGGTCGGACTGTGCAGACATGCATGCAAGTATGTTAGCTGAGGGCTCGGCCGATAGCCGACCAAAAGTGCACAATGCAGAAAATATGCAAATTGAGAGCAATCACCTTTAACCCCGGCTTCGATAGGCTACGGGAAAAGTCTCACCACCAAAAACTATGTGATTTCACTCGGCATCCAGCAAATTAAAAAAAAATATCTGAACTACTCATCACTTCCCGGACACTTACAGGACACCCGAAATTCACTACCACTTCATTAGTCAGTTTCCCTGTAGGAAAGAGAGTCACTAATTGTATATGTCCGTTATCGCGGGAAATCACTCGTTTCCAATCGCGTTCGATAGTTCGCGTCTAACTCCTTGCAGGACAACTCTCTAACTGTACTTGAAACGATAGTCTGGTGCATAGGAAGGACTCAACGTATCTATATGATGGTTCTATCTGTCCGCAATAGATACTATTTGTACGGGGATGGGGTGAACGGTTTTGTGTAATGTAAGTTGTGGTCGTAGTTGGCGTGTTCAATGCCACGCAGCCTTTGGCAATTGTTAGCATCATTCAATAATTGTTTTATTAATCAAGCCCAATAAACTATCATCACCGAATTATGGATGCAAGGAAGAAGAGTTAAAGGACATGGGTCAATAAAAAATGTATCGCTGTTGACATGAATCCACTCAAGTCGGAGTAAACTGAGCGTGTTTTTTTACGATTGTTGAAAAAAATGGCTAATATTTTTAAGTGCATATTCCATTGATCTTTGCTGAGTTGCCTAACATTTATGAATATAAGGGGTGATTTTTTCATAGTGACATACATAGCTTTAAACTGAAATAAAATAATAATAAATTAAGGTGAAGTCTATTTGTCTTAATTAAAAGTAATAATAAGAAGATGATTTTCGCCATAGCACGTGCAGCTCTACTAAGTCGCATTTCATTACTCAACTTTTGGACAACTAGTTTGATCAATCGAGTCTTTATTTTGGAAATAACTCAACTTACACAGTTTTCCAGGACTTTAATAGTTGCTGACTTTTGACTCCACTTATCCTCATGGAAAATCTTCAAATGTTGTCGAAACACTCGATCTTAGCCTCTAATTAACTGGACCATTTCTTAAAGCAATGTTGATTTTTGGGTCAATGAAGGCACTATTTCGCTGAACTCAAAAAAAAACATCCAGATAGAACTTAAGAAAACTTTGAACAAATGATCATTTCCCGTGGATCTGCGAATAACATTTTGAAAGAAGCACTAATGATGCTTCCAGCATGTAAAAAACACAAAACAAGTTGCTTATCTCTTGAGGACTGTTTTGGCTCCATAATTGAAATGTTGTTTGTAACGGAAAATTTTCAATCACGTATGCCTACAAGTTTACTATTCATTTGTTCAGAGTGTACACTTTGTGTTTTATTGTTAAGGCTTTCCTAAAATTCATATCTTTTAAATAGCCAGAAAGATAAACAACACATTGTTGGCGCTCAGCATTCAAATGAACAATGCGTGTATGCAATGGTTGACGTTTCTTCGCTCAGGTGCTGTGCCACTATGTCATTTAAATTTTCGATAAAAATGTTGATCAGTTGGCAGTCCATTCATCTAACAAACATAGTGTCAGTCTCCAGTCCATTCGTCAAATACAAATGTCAAAGTGAATGTCATTCATCAGCTGTTAAGAGACGATTGTCATCTTCTAGGGCTTGCGGGATCATATTGTGACGGTCACTGCTTAGACGCCTTTCAACTTGTGTCCATTTTTACATTGCATATATTTTTTGTGACACAAAATGGTCCCAATGTAATTAATAAAAATAATGTGAAACAGATGTGGCTGCAAAAAGTAATGTCAAACAGATGTGGCCGTCACGTTAGGCTAGTAATGTAAAACAGATGTAGCTGTCAAGACGTTGCTCGTGACGATCGTCGCAGCGCCCACTTCGAACACACCTGTAATAGTAATAAGCTTCATATAGATAATAAAAACGCTTGGTTATTTTTGTATAAACTCGGTACCTGCCACCACAATACATTCTTAATTTTTTATGAAAAAAGAATATCTGCATGATTGACTACTTTGAAGAGAAAGGGTTTCTTCATGTCACACGTCTAAATTATTCGTAATTCTCAACGATTTTGGCAAGCACACTTTTTGTTATTTGATAGTATTCTTAGCCAATATACATCGGATCTGTTCTGATGGTGTTAAAAAAATTTCAGAGTATTTTGGGCTATTATTGACTCATTTGAGGTCAATTCAATTATACCGCAGTCTCCAATAACATCATTCATACGTTTTCAGTCAATGCGTAGTACCTTGTCCTTAATATCCTGGCAGACAAAGTAAACACTTTCTTGTTAATAAATTATTCCATTGGAAAAACGTTAGGCACTCATATTGAAGCATTGCCTCTGTCTTTTCAACAATTCCTTTCGTACACTGACACCTCGTGAAAGTGTTCACGCAAATGTTTCCACCCAGCTTATCTTTTAGACCTACCATCGATGGGAAGGATTAAGGTGGTGGTGGATGATAGGGCGGCAAAATGGTAAATTGGGCTCGTGACGGTAACAACACTGACTATTCTCTTATTCTCGCTCGTTGCATTACTTAGCCAATTGTTTTTCGTTTTTGTCAATCGTCAATCGAATTTGGGGTGGAAATCGGCCAAGGTTACATTATCGCTTATGTAGATGTGTGCCAGCATGATTGTAAGTAACTCGGCTTGCTTAAGGGGTTGGTTTGGAGTGTAGAAATTCACAGGTATTACTTATTAATCATGTACTGTTAACCAGAGAACACTGCTTTCTGCTGGAGTTACGGGGCAGCAAATATGAAAAGAATATAGAATTTTCCTCAAAGCACAAGGACATGGAGCCTTAGAATCTACGTGTTTTGGATTTGCTCTTGATAATGGCCTAGTAGTATTGCATCCTATATCTTTAAACCGAACGAATGGTAAACGCTGTGAATTTTATTTTGCCCAGCAAATTAGGAAGCAGCCATTAATCACGTTAAGTTAAGGGAGGTGTTATCCAATCCTTAAGTGGTACAAGTGGGTGTGTTAAATTTAAATGATTACAATATCTATTTCACTATCCGCAGCTTGTTGGGAAGTAGATCACGTTATCGTATAAATATTTCTATTTAGCCTCCTTAAGCTTCTGATAATATCTTGATCAACAATGAATATATAATTCGAACGTTGTAGATCCGTCGAATTTGTACAGTTCGTGATCATTCAATTGTCACTGCCGATTCACTAATAAATGGGGGTAACACGTTTATCAGTCTGATTCAAGTCGTCACTCACTGTTCACCATAAAAATATAAGTTCTAATTATTGTTACGAATAATTCAGGATGCGGCAAGAGTCTTGCCACGTCTTATCCCAAACGGTTCAGATTCAATTTAATCGATCGAAATGTGATAAAACCAAATTTTTGCTATTTTGTGTTGTTTAGTTAAACGGATATTTTTGGTCACGTATCCATCATTCAAAACGGATAATTATTTAAATTAAGAATGACGTGTTAGTCAATAGTGTTTTAAATTATCGGTTTTTATCATATTGTACAGTGCAATTTAACTATGATTTCACAAAAAGATAGTGAATTTTCATCGAATGACCTCATCATCGAAAAATCTAGCAACCGAAATGGACGCTATTTAGGTACATTTAAATTAATCAGCATGACTAGATTTGTAGTGTTGAGATCCTTTGAAGAATTTCGTCGAATCGGTGCACAATTTATTTCAGTTTTCATACGCCACATAAATCTCAATGTGTGTCTGAGTTACATAATATCTAAAATATGAAAAATAAAACAACATAATCTTTCGACACCACCGCTTCTACTCAACTGGAATTTAAATCATCATCTTGTGAGCATGTCGAGTTAAAAAAAATTACAATTATGACCATGCCGAGGGCACAAAAGTCAGACTACTTTACGCGGAGTTAATACCGAGAAACAAACGATCAATAAGATCCCGCATCTCGCGGGATGACTGGCGTTAGTGGAGCTCGCCAGGCTTATAAGGACAGGCCACGGCCTTGTCCTCTCAGATCTGGATGAAGTTTGGCACATAAGTAAAAGACGTCAAGGATATTCGATCCTTAAAATATTAGACCGCAACCGCAGCTTTAAACTTTTCAGTGATATCTATCTATTTATAAGTTTTTCATCATCAGAAGCGTTGTAGTGTAGGGAGCAACGTGACAAGTTTGCGATCATCAGGTCGGGTGTTCGATTCTCAATCGTACTGTTTTTTTTTGAATAATTGTGGATGAAATTAGTTTAAGGTAAATCAGCAATGTTCAACTACTACATTTATTTTTAGAAATCAGCAAATTATTCGATCATTCAGAAATGTAAATTATACTAAAAACTCATTGTTGAACGGATGGATTATCAAAAAACACGAATAGACACGAAGAGGACGCAGAATTGATTCTAGGAACATGGGATGATCCTACCGTCTACTATGATATTGCTTCGATTACAACAGTTTTGAATAATCTATCCGTTTAACAATAAGTCTTTAGTATAATTTACATATCTTGATCATCGAACAAATTCTAAAAATAAATGTATTTGTAGTTGAACATTGCTGATTTACCGTTATCAATTTTACATCTACAATTTTTCAAAAAAGAAACAATACCGACCGCGGATCCAACACACGACACAAGCTAATCGCGCTGCTTCCTACACTACACCGCTTCTGTGAGATGAAAAACTTATTAATAGATAATCATAGCTGAAAACTTTAAAGGCTTTTTTCTCAAAATTGGGAGGGAGTGGTGTATTGTGGTTATATATTTTAGAGATCGAATATCCTTCACGTCTTCTACTTACGTGCCAAATTTCATCTAGATTTAATCGGACGAGGCCGCGGTCTCTCCTTGTAAGATATAACTGCTTGGGCGCACGCTACCACGTGCAGTTCTGCATCATATGAGCGGATAAGCTCATCACGTACTTGGATCAACCGTGGTTACTGAAAGTTTAGCGGGCCGCAAGAATACGGTCTTGGTTTTATTCCTTTTATTCTATTCGGTAAATTTTGCATGTTTAGATGCATAGTAAAAAACATAAATAACAATAGTGTTTCTTTTTGAAGGAGAATCGATGTAGAGCATTCTGCGCCGAAAGGAAGATCGAATATCTTCATTTCAATTAGTTTTTATTTTTTTATGTTTGATAACGCTGTCGTATTTATTGGCGTAAGTCGTGTTTGTAATTGCTGGATTTCAGTTTAAAATAGTTATAAATTCCCTTTTTCAAATCTACTTCACTGAGGATTTCGTCTCACAAATTATTTCAATAATAAAACTTTGAATTTATTGCGGAACACATATAAATTGTCAAGTTGGATGTGTGCTCAGCGGGGAAAATTTACATTCATTCATTAAATTCAATAGGTTTTCTTGCAAAGTAGGCAACTACCAAGCAAACGAGCACGCAATCCTTCATCTCTACGTGTTTTGGTGACGGTTTGTGCATATTATGCTCTATGTAAGAAACACATCGAAAATTCTTTGCCAGGAAGTTTCGCATTCCATACATGTTGATTAATTTTTATCCAGCTTTGAGTCCAGTTTGAAGAAAAGGCGCAGCTTCCCTTGCTGCCTCCTGTGATTAGTTGCCACCGGTGCCTTTACAAATGGCGGAAATCAGCGAACAATTATTCATTCAAGCACATTTTAAGTTCCCGATAGTGTAATTAATTCATACACGTTTAGCTATCACGCTGCAAGAAATATATGTACATACACTCAGCAGTAAAAGGAGAGCAACAAGTATCAACAGTCGTAGTTTTACCCCCCCCCCCTCCCTTCCGTTAAAACTGGTGCCGCCATATCCCAAGATGGCGTCGTAGTAGCCATCTTCATTCAATCCGGTTGAACTAATCCATGATCAGATAATCAATAGATTAGCCATTAAGTTTTTTTCCGTGCGCAATTTTTTTGTTTTGCGAAACAAATCGAACATTCTTCACTACTGAAACGACAGTCACGAGATATGCCAATGTGAGTGAATTGCGATTAATAAAGTACACTCGAATTTTGATTGTTATTATTCTCACGGCACGAGTGTTGCATGTGTAATAAAAGCATAATAAATCAATAAATTTCAGTAATTGAGAATTATCAATATTATTTGAAGATTATTAATTTACGATGATAGTAGCTCGCTATCACCTGTGGCAATTGTGACAAATAAGTAGCGATTGGTGGTTTGTCAATGATAAGCGTTTTGATTGGAAATATTGAGGCTTTGAATGAGACCTAACAGGGTGGTGGTTCCGGCGGAAGGGTGGTTTTGATAACAGGGCATTTGAATTCTTGTAAAGTAGAGTCCAACATTTTTTTTTTGCAAATGTAGTTTTCAAAAAAGGATTATGTAAGCCATGAAACTTCGACACTTATGTAGATCTCTGATATACCCTGAACTTTGAAGGTATCTTTGTTGTTGTATGTCCTTTAAAACTCGTCAACAAAGAATGAGTTCAGGAAGAAGTGAAATTTTTCAGTGGATACAATAGTAAGACGCAATACCCTTTTGGTACAGGCTTTGTGATCTAAAAGTTATTTTGCGAACCATTGAAACGGAAAAATAGTCAAAAATCTGCACAAGTTCACAAAAATGCGAATCCTATAGCGACTCGTAACATTTTTAACTCAAATTTCCTTTAAAGTTGAACAAAATAGTCTTCAAACAGGACAAAACGAAAAAATAAAGTATAGCCAGAACGTTTCAAATAAACGCCCATACTAAAAATGATGTGAAAATTCTAAATGTAACTGCATTTACTTTCAGATTCAATATTTGGCCAACGGCATTTACAATGCCTGCTCCTGTTTTCCTGTCTGACCGTCACGTTCACACAGCGAGTGAACCTATCGGTAGCGATTGTTGCTATGGTTGACAACTCCGATAATCCTGCTGTAGCGGTAGGTGATGAATCCTGCACCAATATAAGCTTACAAACGTTGCCGCTTTCGTTTCAGCACTTTAAATGGGACGGTGGAACCAAATCAATTGTCCTTAGCAGCTTCATCTGGGGCTACACCGTCACTCAACTACCGGCAGGACATTTGGCTAGGAGGATTGGTGCGAAAAACTGCCTGCTATTTGGGATGCTTGTTAGTTCCATGCTGAATATGCTAACTTCGGTCGCAGCTCACGGTGGTTGGCAGTTTATTTGCGCTCTGCGAGCTATCGAAGGACTCTTCCAAGGAGCGTTCTTTCCGTGTGTGCATGCGCTACTCGCGAAATGGGCTCCTCTGGAAGAGCGTGGTCGCTTGGGGACCTTCTGCTATTCAGGCTGCCAGATGGGCATCGTGATTATGATGGGCTTGAGTGGTCTCCTGATAGTGTCAGCGTGGGGATGGCCAGGCATTTTTTATATGTCTGGAGGATTGGGTATTCTGTGGAGTGTGATTTGGTTCTGGCTTGGTGCTAATAGTCCTGCTGAATGTTGCAGGATATCGGAATACGAACGTGAACTAATTGAGCGATCGCTGGCTTTGAAGGTGGTGGATGGAGTTCAACAATCAGCAACACCTCTAGTGAGGGTTATATGCTCAGTCCCGTTCTTGGTGTTGGTTCTCACCCACACCGCTTCAGTATTCGAGAATTGGATACTGTTGACTGAGATCCCGGCATATTTGAAGGGAGTGATGGGAATGAACATGAAGATGAACGCAGTGGTCTCAGCACTGCCATACGTCGGTATGTTGGTTACATCCTTCTGCTTCATTGCTCTCAACAGTTTGATTGTGAGTCGAAGCTGGCTTTCGTTGGCAGCACGACGGAAAACATTCAACACAATCTCACAATGGCTTCCTGCATTATTTCTTGCAGCCTTGGGATATATCACAAAGGAACACAGCATGGTAGCAGTCGTTGTCTTGATCATCACAGTTAGTCTGACCAGCGCCAAGTATTTGGGATTCGTGGTAAATCATATTGATTTGTCACCTGCGCACGCCGGTGTCCTCATGGGATTGGCGAACTTTGTTGCCCAGATTGTGGCAATCCTTGGTCCGATCATTGTGGGGCAGATTGTTGTTGATTATGTAAGAAACCTATTTATTTCGCTAAATTCAAGAATTTGAAATATGTATATTTTGAATGAAACTTATTCCGTTACAGACTGATCTTGGACAATGGCGAATAATATTCTGGATCACCGCTGCTTCGCTTTTCATAGGAAATTTGATGTTTGTCGTGTTCGGTCGAGTCGATCCAATCTAAGTATTTCGTTTGAAATTGTGATTAAATGCTGTGAAATTTGAAATTTCAAATAGATTTTTAATTAAGGCAACTTCCATTATCTCACGGTAAAGAAAACATGAGCTGTTTGCAACATTTTGACCGTGAGCGCAAATACGCCCGCGACGTTTCGGTTGTTCATGATGACATAACAACTGTTTAAAGAAATGTCAAGTGATGGATTATACGCCATGTTGATTTGGTCATTGACTGCAAACTATGTGTCGATTATCTTTTTGGCTATTTAAAAGGTGTTTAATATTTAGTAGGGTTTTATTGGTTGTCCATTTTTCTGGTAAAATACAAACAACTGTAATTTAGTTTCATGCTGAATGAAGCCGTTCTCTTGTGCTTCTTAATAAGTGAAATTAAAAGAATAATTCGGGATCTAACCAATACTTGATTCGTTCTGTTCAGTCTGCGTTAATTTATATTTTAGAAAATTCTATATTTAACGAGCTTTAAAACTAATGCAGTGAATCAACCAAATACTTATAAACCCACGAACCATGCGCCGGGCATCTAAAACAGGTTCAATGGTAATTCTGTTTTATCCACTTTTCATGCAGCGCAAGTAACATTCTGTGGATTAACTTCGAAGAATAAAAAATCCACAAATTAGATACAGCCGCGGGAATCCCAGAGCGTCGAAGTGATAGTTTGCACTGTAAACACGAAAAGACAAATCCAATCGTCAGAGATATTTCTAAGGCCGTTATCATTCTGATAAGTTTATTATGAAAACTAGTTTTATATATATATTTTTTTGATTGATATGGTAGTTTTAATTGCATCGATTAGAATGTTTGCGTAGCGGCAATTCTGATTCGAGTGAACAATTTTTGCAATTCATCTTTATTGCGTATATTGTTCATAACCAGTTAGCACACACGCTGAATCACACAGTTCGAAAAGTCATCCTGCAACTTCGCTAGACCACAAAAACTCGACTAGAATGGGTTTGACTTTCATAAAGTTCTCTGATAAATGACACTGTCTTAATGTACACTATATTAAAGCATCTTAGTTAATTTTTAATGTTTTCTTATTTTATATCTGATTATAAAATGGAATTGTTACCTGAGAGGTATCTCTTCGAATTTTGCTGAATAAGTTCATCGGTTCAACACATCGTTTTCTGAAATTTTTGCTGCGCCAAAAACAATTTGTTTGTCCGTTACTTTTTAAACACTTGTAAATACATTATGATTTTCTGTACGAAAATCATCACCAAGCGATTATAATGTAAATAAATCTACATACTAGCGCTAGTTGTTATTGAATTTTGAGTACAACGCAAGCCGTATACACGGACTGTTATGTGTTCCATAAAAATTATGAAGTTGCCTATTATACAAGGATTACAATAGGACTTTCGCGTTTGATTAGCACCAAAAATATAGTTTGATAGCATGTAAATAATGGAGAGTATTTACAATGGGCCGCTTTGCGATTACTAACGCTATAAAGTTTGATGAAATTTTGGCATGTACATATTTTGTTGTGTTTAATTTCAGAACGAGTTTTGTTCCTATGGAAAAAGCAAATGTTAAAGTGCGAACCAGTTGAAACAGGTCGCCATGGTAAAAATGACAGCTGGTTGTGTCAAGTTAAAATTAGCGTTTATTGTAACTACAGTCACTTAGTTTCAAACAATGCTTGAATGCGTGAAGCACCCGTTGTAATCCACAACTTTATGCTCGTGAATTGACAACTGATTTTCAAAGTAAATGTGAATAGTTCTTCGCCTTTCGTGATTACACATCATGAAACAACCAAATTGAAAATATATGTGTCGGAAGTATTCAAATTGAATGTTCTGTTTAAACTTAAAAACACCTGTTATAAAGTCAATGAAAAGACTGCACTTCTAAACATGCCCGTTCACTCAAAAATTATCTGTTTCCAAATGAAACCGAGGTGAAAAATTTCACTTAGAACTTTCTATCGCAATGACATCTTGTCGAACCATTCAAAGTTCGGCATCTCGTCCAAACTGGGTAAATATGTATTGTATCCGAAATTGTCTATATTTTCAGAGCAACTATTTATTTAATAGTCTCTCAAATGAGCGCACACCGACTATCCGGAAATAATTTCGTATCTGAATCTAAAAATTGAAATTCTACAGCCATTATCAAGAAAAGCGTGCCGCGCCATATGTGTGGTCAACTATTCTTTTTGTGATAATAATTGAAGGTCAAGGTGGTTGAGTTCAAGCAACGATTCTAGCTAATTTTTAGATACAAGATACGAAAAGCGCATTGATCGCATTTATAGGAAAAGTGGTTGGTAGGCATGCCTGGTGAATCTATAATGAGGTTGCTTCTACTTATAGCACGTTCACGGTGTTCTACGGTCGGTGAGCTGATGGCTGCCAAAACGCGGTGCCATTAACATAATTATTTAAATGCGATAATTTCGCGATACGTATGCTCGTTTGTATTCAAACAGTTGTCGCAGGTTCGCAGGAATAAATCCGATTCCATTGTTTATTTTTCATTTCCGATTTAATATGTGAGATATGAAGCGGAAAAATAATGATTTTCTTTATGTATGAAGAGCAAATGGACTCGTAAATAAAAACCAATGCTATTTGAATAACAGGCAATAATTATGGAATTTAATATTATTTATGTGAGTATTATTTGATTTTTGTCGACCACAAAATTGAAACGAATTTAATTGCTGGGTTTTTTTATTTCATGTAAAGCTTCGTTCTTCCTATGAGGATTGGATTGTCTACAATGCAATTGAAAATGTTTGTGTGTTGACACTTTTCCATCGTTAATGATTTTAAATCAAATAAACACGCTGTCCAAGTATTTCTTATATGATTAGATGTGTAGTTCCTTAAAGCAAACTAACTACTATTGATTTTGAAAAGCCATATTTACTTCGTTGAAGTGAAAAATAAAAATAAAATTTGTATCAATATGGTTCAGGCTTTTGCGCAACAGACAGTAACGTGTAAACACGTATATATCGTGATATGGCAAGCTATTGACGAAATGATTTTACAAATGTTTGAATTTATCGTATACGAGGGTCTGCTGAAAAGTCCCGGACCTCACACAGAGACGGCGCCACTAGGCCAGTTTGTGTAGCGACTACACAGCGATCGCAGCGCGCCTACATGTCGAGCATGGCGATTGGCAACACGAAGATCATTTCGTCCTGTTCGATCACGACCGCCGTCGAGGACACACGCGAGACGCCGAGGACACACGCGAGCCTGATTATTCATTTAAGGAATCTTTAAACTTGTTATCAAAATATATGCGGTTGTAAATAGTAAATGTAGTGTTTTAGTCAACCGGATTAAGGTACTACATATTGGTGACCCCGACGAAAAACTGTCCTGAAACGCGCGCGTCGAAACAATTTAAAAATGGCGGAAGAGCAAGCGACGCCGAGTGAAAGTGACGCCACAATGCATCGAAACATTGCCCCTAAGCCTCCAGTGAGTCCAAGTGTGCCTTTGCGGACTAGCTTCCCTTCCGCGGTTGAGACAATCCAAAATGTAAAATTGCCGACATTTTGGAAACGGCAACCAAAACTATGGTTTCTTAGTGCCGAATCACAATTCGTTGTGAATAAAATTACATCGGACAACACGAGGTTTCACGCGATAATCGCCGCGCTCGACTTATCGGTTATGGAAGAAGTGGCGGACCTTATAGAAAACCCGCCATCGACGGATAAATATGCCACACTAAAAGCAATGCTCATCTCACGATTTTCTGACTCGCCAGAAAATCAGCTCCTACAAGCGTTGTCGCAAGTAGAGCTGGGCGACGCAAAACCTTCTCAGTTGTGGCGCAAAATGAAGGCGCTTGCTGGGGAGCAGCTTAGCGAAGAAGCTCTCAAGACATTCTGGTTGAAAAAATTTCCCTCGCGTGCCCGTGAAGTTTTAGCGGTCGTCTCCCACGTGTCGATAACGAACCTCACGGTTATGGCGGACAAAATCCTTCACGAACGCGACTTTGCCGAAATCGCTGTTGTCGACCGTTCCCACAACCAAACACCATCCGAGGACTTGCCTTCGCAAATCGCAAAATTAACGGCACAGGTGGAAAGTTTGAGTGCCCACATCTCTCGTACGAAATCGAAAGGCCGACCCAGATCTCGATCGCGCTCGCAATCATCCGGCATGTGTTACTACCATCGCATCTTCGGGGCGAAAGCCAGAAAATGTCGTTCTCCCTGTAACTTTAAAAAACCGTCGGAAAACTAGTGGTCTCGTCGCCGCTAAACGCGACCCGCGGCGACGAGGAAGAGACAAATCGCATACTTGTACGTGATCGGAAGTTCGGATACAAATTTCTTGTGGACACGGGCGCGGATATTTCTGTCATCCCTCGACAAAAATCCACAAATTCGACAATTCCGACCGAAATCCAACTCTTCGCCGCTAATGGAACTCACATCAAAACATTCGGTGACAAACTGCTCGTGTTCGATCTGGGACTCAGGAAGCTTTTTAAGTGGAAGTTTGTAATCGCTGATGTGTCGCGTCCGATTTTGGGAGCCGACTTCCTGAAGCATTTTGGACTTTTAGTGGACGTCAAAAATAAAAACCTTGTGGACGGGACTACGAAGCTTCAAACTCGAGCGACAAGCTTCAATGGTATAGAGTCGAGGGTGTCAACGATCAACCACGCGAACGATTTTCACGCCATTCTCGCCGATTTTCCACAAATAACCATCCCCACGCTACCTGCAAAAGTAATTGAAAATGGGGTAGTCCACCACATTATAACGAACGGTCCACCTACAAAAGAGCGCCCACGACGCCTCGCACCGGACAAGTTCCGCGCAGCAAAGGCCGAATTCGAGCTGATGATGGAACGAGGGATATGCCGACCATCTAGTAGTCCCTGGGCCAGCCCATTGCTACTCAAGCAAAAGAAGAACTCCGAATGGCGCCCTTGTGGAGACTACCGTCGTCTCAATGCGGTTACCGTGCCAGACCGATATCCGGTGCCGCATATTCACGACATAACGCACCAATTAGCGGGAAAAAAGGTATTTTCTACGATCGACCTTACTAAGGCATACCACCAAATCCCTCTGGCGCAGGACGACATCCCAAAAACGGCAGTCATAACACCTTTTGGGCTGTTCGAATTTACGGTTATGACCTTCGGACTGCGAAACGCTGCTCAGACGTTCCAACGGGTTCTGGACACCATTTTACGAAACTTTGACTTTGCGGTAGCATATCTTGACGATATCTTAATTGCGTCAACGTCAACCGAGGAGCATAAAATTCATTTGCGCTTAGTGTTCGATAGACTCAACAAAAGCGGGCTAAAAATAAATCCCTCGAAATGTATTTTTGGCGTCAACGAAATCGAGTACCTTGGGCACAAGATTACTCCCGAAGGTGTAAGTCCACTAAAGCATAAAGTAGAAGCAATACTGGACTTCAATAAGCCGACCACCATCCTCGAACTCAGAAGATACTTAGGAATAGTAAACTTTTATAGAAGGTTCCTGAGGCACGCAGCACCGACTTTAGCTCCGCTCAATAATTTCTTACTTGATAGCCGCAAAAACGATAAACGAAAAATCGAGTGGACCAACGAGGCCAACGAAGCTTTCGAAAAAAGCAAGAAAATGATAGCCGAAACGACTTTGCTCTCACATCCAGCCGACGATGCGCCATTAGCGCTTTCAACTGACGCCTCTGATACCGCGGCGGGAGCTGTGCTTGAACAATATCAGAATGGATATTGGCAACCGCTAGCCTTCTTTTCAAAAAAATTTGGCACGACGGAACAGCGATACAGCACCTACGACCGGGAACTGTTAGCAGTCTACTTGGCCATCAAGCACTTTCGTCATTTACTCGAGGGACGACACTTTGTGATTCGGACAGATCATAAACCTCTCACATTTGCTTTCCAGCAAAAGTCGGAAAAAGCTTCCCCACGACAATGTAGACAGCTACAATTCATCTCACAGTTTTCTACGGAGATAATGCACATCGCGGGAGACTTAAACGTGGTGGCAGACACATTATCGCGCGTAAACGAAATCGTAATGCCAACAGCGATACAATACAATGAAATCGCCAAAGCCCAAGAAAACGACGAAGAGCTGAAACGACTGCTGCAAACATCTTCCACATTGAAGTTGCAACAATTACATATCGGACCGTTAAAAACTCCATTGTTCTGCGACACATCGACAGCGAATATTAGACCGTATATTCCAAAAGCATTCAGAAGACGGATCTTCGATCTATTTCATCAACCCTCTCATCCTGGAGGACGAGCTACCAGCAAGCAGATCCGAGCGAAATACGTGTGGCCAAAGATCGACAAAGATATCACCGAATGGGCGAAAAATTGTCTCCAGTGCCAACGAGCAAAAGTTAGTCGACACGTTAAAAACGTGCCCCAACATTTCCATCAAAGCGCACGCTTCGAACATGTACACTTGGACATTGTTGGACCACTACCACCATCAGACGGCAAGCGTTATATCCTGACGATAATAGACCGATTTACACGTTGGCCGGAAGCCGTACCTATTGAGGACATCACAGCGGACACGGTGGCAACTGCTTTTTATACAAATTGGATAGCAAGATTTGGATCACCGTTCACCATCACGACAGATCAAGGGTCACAGTTTGAATCTTCGTTGTTCAAAGCGTTAGCACACTTAACGGGATGCAAACGCACAAGAACATCTCCGTATCATCCAGCTGCCAACGGAATGGTAGAACGCTGGCACAGGTCTTTAAAGACAGCGTTAAAGTGCCAGGAGACAGAACGGTGGATGGAAGTGTTACCAACAGTCTTGTTGGGCCTTCGAACTGCCATAAAAGCCGATCTCAAAAGTTCACCAGCTGAAATGGTTTACGGAACCACACTGCGCATTCCCGGTGAGCTATGGTTGGATAAGGAGATGCCAAACGACCCACAGATATTTATCGAAAAATTCCGAAAGGACATGCAACGACTACGAGCCTCACCAGTCGAGCATCATCGAGCAGAGAAGATGTTTGTCTTCAAAGACTTATACACTTGCTCCCACGTATTCCTTCGTGAAGAGGGGAAAAAATCGTTCCAGCAGCCGTACACCGGACCTCACGAAGTGATCAAAAGGTTAAATGACAACGTTTTCGTCATCTCCCTCAACGGCAGACATGTCGCTATCAACACTGAACGGCTTAAACCAGCTTACACTGTCCGAAATGACGATGACGACGATTTCACCGCTGCACCACCGCTAAGGACATACCAAAAACATAAAACGAAACGAGTGCAATTCTGCGACAACCCATCAACATCTGACAGTTGATCAGCTGGCCGCGCCAAACAACTCTCAAAGGTATGGTTATCTGGAGGGGGATCCTGTAGCGACTACACAGCGATCGCAGCGCGCCTACATGTCGAGCATGGCGATTGGCAACACGAAGATCATTTCGTCCTGTTCGATCACGACCGCCGTCGAGGACACACGCGAGACGCCGAGGACACACGCGAGCCTGATTATTCATTTAAGGAATCTTTAAACTTGTTATCAAAATATATGCGGTTGTAAATAGTAAATGTAGTGTTTTAGTCAACCGGATTAAGGTACTACATTTGACGCTCACACAGAGATGGCGCCACTAGGCAAGTTTGGCGCCATCTCTGTGTGAGGCCCGCGACTTATCAACCGACTCTCGTATTATTGATTGAATTTTACGCAGGCCTTCGATTTACACTATCGTGAATCCGAGGCTCATAGTGAAAATTTTCTAAGAAGGATGGAATGCCAAAATCAGTTTAGGTTTTTTTCGCATGGATCCTGCTTTTCTTATGCGGCGATCATCCTCTTTCCCATTGTACAAGTGCGCGTGAATTCCTACAGAAATCTCTAAGGTGCTCATTATTTTCAATAACAATAAAATGCCATTGTTTAACAAGCATGTTGTTAGTAATGCAGCAATATCAACATTTTGCCACGTTGTGCATTATTTTTTGAGTTATTTCCCAAACTAGCTGGTTATAACTTTCGCTATTATTTCGAGTAAAACCGCCAACACAGCACTCCAATCAAGTCATGAACTCTTTCACTCTTGAAATATCTACATGAAATTTTCACCACGTATTCTTCAGATCCTAAGCTTCAAGAAAATGCAAGAATTGAAAAACGACTTCCTTTGATCATTCGAGCTGTACGAGGTCTGTTCGAAAGTATCACGAATTTTGAATTTTCGCGGACTAAGTGTATTCGATTTTCGATATTTTTGTGGCGCTATGTTGGTACCCATGTTTCTCACTTATCCTGACAAGTTCGGCCATTTTGAATCTCCAGTTGATTTTTGACAGCTATTTCGCTTGGACGTATTTTGGCTTGTCTTCGATTTTTGTCTATTCCAAAAAATGGTTTAAAGAATCTGTATCCAATTTTGTGTGAAAAACAGCTTTAAGTGCGCGGACGCATTCCAAATGTTGACTGTGGTACATGGCGACGGTGTTAAAAAATGTTCTCAATTT
Source organism: Oxycera nigricornis (assembly GCA_963942545.1). Lineage (NCBI taxonomy): Eukaryota > Metazoa > Arthropoda > Insecta > Diptera > Stratiomyidae > Oxycera > Oxycera nigricornis. Next base: position 125,104,297 of record OZ012659.1, on the reverse strand, counting down.
ATGTTTTGTAACGTTTATGCTTTCTTCTCGGGGTGGACAAATAGCGTAGATTATCTACACATGCAGCTTGTATTTTCAAATCGTTCATTCCATACAATTTTGAATACTAAAGACAGACTGTCGTCATGTTCTCCCACAGAAGAGCTCAAGACACACTACTATAATATCCACAAAATGATCGGCATCCTTATTTGCTTTATTCGCATGGCTCCTAGTACTGCATGTTGGACTATCTCGTTTTAAATAGATGATGTGTTGAAGATACAGAGCAGCTTAGATTGCTATGTCCTGTACACATTCGACTACAAGATGGCAGTCTTCTTCGAAAACGAGGCTCTTGAATTAATTTAAATTAATCGATTTTTTCGGTGAAATCCAGAAACAAGAAGTTTATTTTAGTTATTTGAATCCAGATATCAGACCAGAAGAAAAGTTCTCAACCGCCACTTGTTTCCCACTAAACCACTTCTACTTTCTTTCGATCACACATAGCCGCAACATTGACTTGTGAAGGTCACAGCAATTGTGCACATAAGTTATTTATTCTGGCCGATCGTCCGATCTGAAGTGGATTCCCAATGAAACAGAAACCGGTATCAGAATTAGATACGTACGCAATGGGCGGCAATGGGGATTCCAGAACGATAGAACGTCGCCGTGCGGATCTTCGTTTTTGGCACCTTGCGAAATCTGGAAATCTTTAGAGGATACCGATCAGCTCCTGTTTCTGGGCATGCCAGATTACTTATGAATATTTTTGAAGATGGTTAGTAGGTACGGCTGCCGTAATATCCTACTGTCAGGTATTTGGCGGTTGGGAAAAGGGATCTGTCCTGCCGCGGAATGCGATCGGCGCTGTGTTCGCATGATCGTAGCCTCACCAAGATTGCGATAAGACCGGATCAGAACCAATCCGAACCCATCGGTTATTCCAAATGTTGGGCCGAAGTGATCGCGAAGCATTCCACCTCTTGCGATACTACACGACCCGTGTACCACATGTGATACACTACCCACTAGCCGAGATATAAAAATTAGTGCCGGGCAGTAGATCGCGATCAGTGCATTAATTCACTCATTGTCGATCGTTTGTCATTGCTCATTGCGATCGCAGCACTCGCAGTTCAGCTCAGTTCAAAGAAAACCGCGGTCTTGGGAAAACTACTCCTTTAGCGCCGAACGATTTCCCATTTGCCTGGAGATACCTGATTGCAGTGTCTCGCGTGTACCCAACATTAGGCTAATTAATTAATTAGGCTTATAATCGCGCACACTCGCGGGCCTTTACTATCACTTATCATTCTTGCTTGTTGTTCGCGGCATGCATTAACAGAAGAAGCGGCAGGTGAACACAGGTAGCGCGGTTCGTTGGTATTCTGTGATTCTGTCTATCTTTGGCCGGCGACAATAGACGGTAAACTAGCTTTGGCTGGCCGCCGTTTGCGTTCCGACGGAGGAGTTCGCCTTGGACAACTGCCGTTCTTATTCTAAACAATATCACCAAAATCTTTGGCACGCGACACTATCAAACGGCAGCAAAAGCAGGGCAGGATCAGATAACCGAAAGATATAGAACAGATACTACGCGGGTTTGTGCCCCGGGACGGTTGCACGGTTCCAACGACCGAAGTGTAAATATCAAACAAAAGTGGATTTGTGCGGTTTTAAAGTTATTTGAAATTTGAAGCGCGGCAAAACAATTTTCCCGTGAAAATGAGTAAAATCACAACCGTTGCATTGTCGATGCAACCCGATAAAAACAATGAAAAAGCGGGAGTGGTTAAAATCGATCCCGAGCCCAATTCGCAGGGTGAGTGTTGTTTATGGTGGAAGGATTAATAAACGGGTGGATTTTGTTAGTCTGTAAAAGCTGTGAGAAGAGTTCCCAATTGTTTTAGTGTGTTGTTTCAAGTGCTAATGAGATAAAATTATGGTGTCGTAATATTTTTTTCAACGTTGGGAGGAAAAAATCTTCGAAAGATACTGAGTCGCTCCTGTTTCTTAGCATTTTGGATTTTTACCGACTAAAACCACCTCCGCCTCCTCCAAGCCTCCCTCTCCATTAATCTTTGCTTGCACCTTTCGTGTGCGATATACTTATTCACCTTTTTTATGTTTGCTTAGTACTGCCCAGGCTATGAATATCGATATAAGAGAGAGTACTGGATTCTTGTTAATTTTTTCCATTTTTTGAATATATAGATTTGTTATTACAAATAAATTCATTCGGTTTGGCTGTCCAAGCCTTGAGCTTAAGTAAGGCTTAGTATTCCGAATTTTTCTTTTCAAGTAGATGTTTACTCAGTGCTGATTTGAAAGTTGATACTTTTACTTATTGACTTTTGTAGTGTATTCCCAGTTCCAAACCCGGTGCTAGCCAATACACAACTATGTGTAGTGTATTCCCAGTTCCAAACCCGGTGCTAGCCAATACACAACTATGTCCCAAACGACCAATACACAGCTATGTCCCAAAACGAGCTTTTTGTGACAGCATACTCAAATATTTATGTCCTACAAAATTTTAGTAAGCTCTCTAATAATCATATTCTCGAACCCGCGTACCGTGAGAAACTCTTTAGTAGAGCATTGTGCCCAGAGTAGGCAAATGTGCAATTAGGCCATTGCAAGCAAGCAATATTCCGTGGGAACGATTGGTTATGGTAAGTAGAATTAAAACTAGAGTAAGAATTTTATAGAATAAGCAAATCGATTGTACAGCAAAAGTTTTTGTAAATAAAAGGAAGGAACGAGTCTAGCACAAGGCAGAATCGTTCCATAGCCAGACAAAGTTGCTTGTTTCATTTAGCAACCTTTGCCTTAAAATCGGCAAAGTGTTTGGAAGGAAGATTCAAGTAAAGTCTGCCTTTGAAAGTTCGGCAGATTAAAAGTTGCCTCAAGCTTCGGCAACTAATTAGAAATATCGGCTGCCTGTTCTATTGAACTGCGCCAAACATGTGGCAATCTACGGAATGCCGAGAAAAGAAGTTCATATCATTAAAGGAATACAGAAGAAGACGCTCTTCACCTGGCCAGCACGATGAGACAACAGTAGTCTCATCGCATCCACCTTCATTACAATCAGTAGCATCTTTACTTACATTACATGGCGATCCTGCCATCTCAATACTATCATTCCATACATTACATGGCGATCCTGCGACCCACGATCCTGCGACCCACGATCCTGCGACCCACGATCCTGCGACCCACGATCCTGCGACCCACGATCCTGCGACCCACGAACCTGCAAGCCACGATGCTGCACTCTGGAAACCTGTATCAGGGCGATTCGGCCCATACGAAGCTGAAAGTTTTGTAATAAAATTAGAACAAAAATTTAAATTCGAATGTCGACGACTAATACTGCGACCGAAAATGGAATTTAGACGTGAAATAATGGATTTGGAACTTCAACCAAAAATTTGGAAGACAATTACAACTAGGAAAAAGGCGAAGATGAAGAAGAATTTTCTGCATTATTTGCGATTAAATTAACAAATAATTTAATGATAACTTAAGGATTAAATCGGCAACGACCAGAAACTTACAATTCAACACTAAATATTTTAAGTCAAATTTCAATTTTATATAGAATAGGGACTGGAAAAGAATATCATATTAATTAGGATTTTTCTAAACAAATCAGTAGAATTTTAAGAAAGCATAAGATCATTATGAGAATTCTTATGAAAATTGTCACAATATACACTTTATCTTTGAAAGGAAAAATATGGTTAATGATGTTGATAATGATTGATAAATGTATAGAATTAACAATTGGTAACGCGCACTAAAATAACAATTAACACTCTAGTTAAATTAGCCATCGATCGTAAAAATATTCGAAATATTGAATTTAGAATTCAACAAACAGTTTGAGTCAACACAAAATAATAGTGAAACAGGTTGACATTAGGTATAAAAAAAAAATGAAAACTCAGATATCAATATATCTTGAAACTGCGAATTTGGTTTTTCAAATTAGAATATATACCACAGAAAATCTTTTGGAAGAAATATTCCCGAAACTTACAGAAATAGAAGGTAATAAAACTCAACAAATAGCTTAATTCGCACTAATATCGATTTAAAGCCCGAAAATAAATGCAAACTCACGGGCATACAATTCATCATCGAAGACAAGATGATAACAGATTCTTCCCATATAGTAGATGAGGACTTTCCAATAGAAACTGATGGTATATTAGGAAGAGATATACTCAGTGAATAAATGTGCAAAATTGATCTCGAGTCCTATACAACTAGACTCAGAAATACTAAAATCAATGATTACCCCAACCAATGACGAAAGTATCAGCAAGAAACTTATGGCGATAACAAGAAGCAAGGCGACTAAACAAAAGAAATAAAACAAGCACAAAAATCGATAACGAAAGCGACAAAAGAAAACGGGAGATTGATCACCTCTATGCGTTCGATTGTACTTCACTATCCGATATAACAGGGGCATTAAAAGTAAAATTTAATATGTTGCGCAACGATAAAGAAAGTATAATAATCTCAAAGGAGAAAGATTATTTAATGGTCCACTTTAGCGATAAAGCTCACGAGAAATACGTTTCCGCCAGCGACAAGCAAAGTGTGAAATCTCGCAATAACTGTAACGATAATTCAAACACGAAACTAGTTTCTGTAGTGAAGAAGTTACTGAATTATGCGCAGAATTATAATATAAACGAGCTAGCTCTATCTATGGAAGATATAATATTCAGGTACGTACCCAAAGAAGAATTTAAGAAAATATTCAATACGTTGCAACGAAAAATGGATATCCAGTTAAAAATTATGATATATAAACCCCCCAAAAGAATTAATGACATCGCTGAACAAAATGAACTTATAAAAGAATTCCACGAATCGCCGCACGGAGGACATACAGGAATCCGTAAAACACTTTTAAAATTGAAACAAAGATACTGTTGGAGGGACATGAATAGAATGATAAAACACTACATTAACCAATGTGAAAAATGCAAATATAACAAAATCACAAGGCACACAAAGGAAAGAATGATAAAAACCGATACACCCTCTACTAGTTTTGAAATAGTAAGCGCTGACATCGTAGGTCCATTAAGACTTTCAAACAATTTTCGATATATATTAACTATACAATGCGAATTAACGAAATATATCACGGCTATACCCTTAGAAAGTAAGGAAGCTAAGACAGTAGCAAAGGCCTTAGTAAACAATTTTATACTACAATACGGTCATTTCAAAATTTTAAAAACCGATTTAGGGACAGAATTTACTAATAATCTCCTAAAGAACATTTGCGAACTGTTACATATAAAACAAATCTTTTCAACTCCTTATCACCACGAGACGTTAGGTGTTGTAGAAAGAAACCACCGTGTCCTCAATGAATATCTGTTAGCATTCGTTGATGACAATAACTGGGACGAATGGATACCATATTATACATTCTCGTATAATACAACCCCACACGTGGACACTAACTACACACCATACGAACTAGTTTTCGGAAAACTTTCTTATTTGCCAAACGACACTTTAGAAAACACAGATAGAATCTATGATATTGAAAATTACGCGAATGAGTTGAAGCTAAGATTAAAAATATCGGCATCAAAAGCCAGAGAATTAATAGAGAAAGCAAAATTAGCTAGGAGCAATAGAACAGCATATACAAAACCTCTTCATTTAAACATTGGTGATCTAGTATTGATAACAGTAGAAAACAGAAAGAAAAACCAGAAACCATATAAAGGCCCATATAAAGTAATAAACACAAACAATGTAAATACACTACTAGAGATAGAAGACAAATGTAAGTGGATACATAATAATAGACTTAAATTATATAAAACATTCAATCAATCATTGTAAAATTATTGTACACTTTATACTTAATACAAACTTATATCTCATCATCAGATAAGCATAATTGTAAAACAAAATACCACAACCAATCAGTCGTATTTGCAAACAAATACTCTTCTAAAGGAAAGGGGTGTAGTGTATTCCCAGTTCCAAACCCGGTGCTAGCCAATACACAACTATGTGTAGTGTATTCCCAGTTCCAAACCCGGTGCTAGCCAATACACAACTATGTCCCAAACGACCAATACACAGCTATGTCCCAAAACGAGCTTTTTGTGACAGCATACTCAAATATTTATGTCCTACAAAATTTTAGTAAGCTCTCTAATAATCATATTCTCGAACCCGCGTACCGTGAGAAACTCTTTAGTAGAGCATTGTGCCCAGAGTAGGCAAATGTGCAATTAGGCCATTGCAAGCAAGCAATATTCCGTGGGAACGATTGGTTATGGTAAGTAGAATTAAAACTAGAGTAAGAATTTTATAGAATAAGCAAATCGATTGTACAGCAAAAGTTTTTGTAAATAAAAGGAAGGAACGAGTCTAGCACAAGGCAGAATCGTTCCATAGCCAGACAAAGTTGCTTGTTTCATTTAGCAACCTTTGCCTTAAAATCGGCAAAGTGTTTGGAAGGAAGATTCAAGTAAAGTCTGCCTTTGAAAGTTCGGCAGATTAAAAGTTGCCTCAAGCTTCGGCAACTAATTAGAAATATCGGCTGCCTGTTCTATTGAACTGCGCCAAACATGTGGCAATCTACGGAATGCCGAGAAAAGAAGTTCATATCATTAAAGGAATACAGAAGAAGACGCTCTTCACCTGGCCAGCACGATGAGACAACAGTAGTCTCATCGCATCCACCTTCATTACAATCAGTAGCATCTTTACTTACATTACACTTTAATTCATTAGGCGGAATGTTGTAGAAGTTAGCCGCAATGTTAGTTGGATCCCTTCTCAGGCGTTCTGTCCTAGTAAATTTTATAACAATATTATTCGCGTTTCTCATATTATAATCATTTTTTTTTCAAATTTCTATCTTATTCGATTGCTTTTCCGTCATCGTAATGTAAATTTTTAGGTATGAATTTCCATTCACGTTGAGTTCTTGGGCTTTTTCGTACACCTCGGCTGTGGGAGTCAGTCTTCGTAGGTTGTAGATAATTTTAAATGCCTTGGTGATAATTCGTGCTATGCCTTTTAAATTATTCTTTCAGCTATCAAAAGTTCTGTCGCTGTTTTTGCAGATAACTTCAACTTTTTGACAAATTTGACCATTGCATGATGTACATATTTTTAGACCCCACAAATCTTTGACATGGCCAAAATATTTAGTGCAAAAAACTCATAATTTATAAATATGAATCAGTAAACATGTTTTCAAGAGAGTCTCCGTATTTTGAGCAAATCTGATCCAAATCGATAAGGTTTTCGTACACAGCTTTCATTGTATTAAAGCATTGGTGGTTTCCGAAAACTCCGCACGTTTTTTAAAATGATTTATTTAAAACTGAAAGGCTACAAAATGCATGCCAAAATTCTTAAAATGTATTTAATCTCAAAAAAAAGTAGTGCATGTATTAAGTTTTATTTGATTTTGATTAGAATATTTTGCTTCAATGGTTTCACTAAGCTATAAATTTTTTATTTGTTTAACATATGTTTGCGTTAGCGCATGATTTTGTTATTAAAACTAAATTTTATTTATTATTTTTTGATACAAAAATAATTTGAATTTTGAACCTCAAAAAATGAAAATAAATAACTCGTGAAATAATTCCTATCCTCATACGAAATGCGACAATTTTCTTCATCTTGAAGTAAATCGCTAGAATTGGTGCTTAGTAATTTGTCCAAAGATGTGCTGATGTTAGGCGATCCTTTTCAAGCTAACATTTCGAAAATCTCCCAGCCAATTTCCTATATTTTCGTTGAGCAACGATTAGACAAAAAACTAGGTGGATTTCGCACATCTTCTTCTAGAGCTTAGTGTTTTAAACATATTTGTAAGGAATTTCTGCTTCAATTTTTAAGCAATGAATAAATTAAGAATTGAAGAAATGTTTTGAATACTGGAAATATCTTTCAAAAAATTTGAATAGACCGAGTTATGGATAACATCGAAACGTCATTATCAACATTTGTTAGTCGCCAAACGAATCTGATAATCAAATCACATCCTCTCAGCGATGATTACGGTTTTTTAAGGCTCCGGGTTGAATTTTCATAGAAGCCAGGACTTTTTTTTGGAAAACTAACGTATATTTCTATGCACAGGACTTAAAGTCTTGTTCCGTTCAAGTCGTTCAGACCCTGTTTAATCCAGCACTGTATCACTTTTGTTTTCCACCTTCAAACCCAAATTAAACTTGACGATCCTAAATATTGAATAGTGATGATAGCATTTAAAATCAAAAAACGGTATCATTTAAAGGGGAAATCACATTAGGAGGCCTATTTTTACGCTTTCTTCGTGATTTTTTTGAAGAGTAAGAAATGATTGCTATTCATTTGTGAGGGTTTTTAAGTCTTCTTCGGTTGTTTCATGCTTTCAAAGCGGAATTTAAATATTTCGTTAACAACATTCTCCTAGGTTTATTATTAAAATGAAACAGTGGGCAAATTAAGCTGAAATTTTATGCTAGTATTGATGTAGCACACCTTGTCTCTTAAGGGGGGAAATCACATTAGAAGGCATGTTTTACGCTTTTTTAATGTTTTTTTGAAGAAGAAGGAATAATTAGAACTTATTGAAATTGATAGATTATTTTACTCATGTTTTGAATTACATTTGAAATTTTTTCAAGTGATTATCATCACGATTCGCAAAGTTAGAAGCTGTTCTTTTATGGAGGTCCGTCGTCCGAGTCTCTCATTGCCGTGCATACTAGAGTTCACAGTTTTGATGAAAAAGCAATTCAAGCAAACTTTTCATATTACCCATATGTACCCATATGTACCCTCTATGAACCAGATTTCGAGTCAAAATTAGGAAAATTGAAAATTGATGACACGTTTGGAAAAAAATTGAAATTTTTTTTGTGCTTTTGTCATAAAAAAACCCTAAATCCCTATTTCAGGTTCAGTTAGACCCAAATTCAATTCAATTTAATTTCAGAAAAACTTTGGTTTTTGAAGATTGGTCAAAAATTCGGTGAGATACAATGCACGCAATTCGGGAAAACGAATTTCGAGTTGATTTTTTGAACCGTCCAATGTGATTTCCCTCCTTAATTTCCTCTGTCTGCAATTCTTCTGTAGAGTGGATATTATATGAATTATGCCGGAATAAATGATTCGGTGTGTTTGTTTTATTATTCTAATATAGTATTATAAACAAACATCTAGTGTTTGTTTAGAACACAGTTTCAGTGTTGTTTTCGGATGTAAGAGGAGCTAACGAAGATCCATTGCCATTATATATGAACAAGGATGCGTGTTGTGCATTTTTTACTGTTTCATCAATGATGAAGAAAGCCTGGTTTATGCGTTCTTCAGTATGTATTTTCAGTTTGAATGTGAATTCTTCAAAACAACTGTAAGTCGCGCATGAATAACTCTTAGAAATTGCTTTCAAAACAAGCGATTTATATAATCGCTAACAATCTACAAACTAGTGCAACAGAATAGATTACCAAACGTCTTCCCAGAAACGCAGATAACTTAAACTATTTCATGGTTGACCTATTAACCCGACAATCTAAGTCTTGAAACGGTTGCCGACAACGCAACAGCGACTCAGCTTATTCTGGATTAATGAGTCTGGGATTCTGAAAATCTCCGCCGCATTTCAAAATGAAAATACGAAAAGTGTTTATTAATTCCATCAGTCTGGCGTATCGTCGTTCCATTCACACTTCACGTTCGATCGCCTCTGCTGAAGTGCGAAGTGAAATTGAATCAAATTGAAAAACAAACAGATAAGATACATTCTATGGTTTCGATCGTTTCGATCCATCACATCAAGGATGAAGGCCGTGACCGCATTTTTAGCCAATGAAGGCGATTGTTCGCATCCCATCTATCGATTTATCTGTTTGTTCTAGATAGTTCGCTACTATCTGAATCTGATATCACCTTATCACACTTAGGGTGGATATTGTCAGCTATTGTTCTGCTAACAACCTACTACGAACGGTAGTTAGTTCCTCCTTATCATCTACCATTCAGCACGGTAAACAAGTTGTTGTGTCAAGGATGGATTTATGCTAGAGTGGCCAGTAGTCTGGGTTACTCAATTGAATGGTGCAAGGGTAGTTCGTATGTTATACAACCTGCGCGGGGGATACTTGACGCTGACGCAAATGTACTAGAGTATCGCTGTTCCGATTGAAGGACTTCATTTATCGGGGCTTAAGCTAGTTGTTTGTCTCGTAAACTATGCTGACTAGCATGACAAAGGGTTTTCTAAATCATTTGTTCTGTTATCTAGAAGGTGATTGCATCAGAAACTCAAAATCAATCAATGAAGTGCAATTCATTACGAAACTTGAACTGATGTAACATTGTAACAATCGATTCGTTAATCATGAAACAAGGCGGGGTCTCAATCAATGGTGTCTACCCATTTGTGGAAGAATAACGTGAAACCCATTGCTTACCGCAAATTTTGCAATGCTTAATCCACTATCTAAAAGGAAGGATATGGAAGGGCTGTGTGGTCAAAATACAAGCAGTAACGACGGTTTCTCCAGAGTATTTGATTTTCTGGAAGTGGGCATCATGTTTTGCAAAAGTAAGATACAAGGAGAAGGCACGGCATCGTTTTCTCAGATCTGGATGTAATTTGGCACATAAGTGGAAGACGTCAAGAATGTTCGATCCTTAAAATATTAGACCGCAATGCCTCTAAAGTTTTTAGCGAGGCTTATGGATTAGTAAGACTTGCATTTGACAGGATCGGTATAGTTTAGGAAGCAGCGAGACTAGTTCGCGATCATAGGCTGTGTGTTCGATCCCCGGTCGGTATTGTTTTTTTTGAATAATTGTGGATTTAATTAGTTACATCCACAATAAATAAAAATAAAATATCGAACCGGGGATCGAACACACAACCTCATGATTACGAGCTAGTCTTGCTGCTTCCTACACTACACCGCTTCTGTTAGTTGTAACAACTTACTAATCCATAAGCATCACTGAAAAATTTAAAGGCTTTTTTACAAAATCGGTGGGTGGTGGGGGTGCTGCGGTTTAATATTTTAAGGATCGAATATCCTTGACATCTTTTACTTACGTGCCAAATTTCATCCAGATCTGAGAGGGTGAGGCCGTGCCTTCTCCTTGTTAGATGCTTTCCGTATTCGCAGACGATGGAAACAAGATCGCGTTGAGAAGTCAGAGGCGATAGAAACCTATTTGGATCCATCATATTGTCTCTCGAACATTCTGTGGATCATGTTACAATGCAGATTGATTAAAAATGTGAAACATCAGTAGCCAATCTGCTGGCTAAGCAGCCTAAGTGAATTTATATCGTAGTCCTGTCTCCTATCGATGGAAGCTGTTGAGAAAGTCGAGCCAAATGCTGTGCTGCCAGTGCATGTTGAATACCATTTTCACAAAAACCTGGTTATGGCAATTAGTTACTGGAATCAGACTCTAATATAAATTATCAGTTGTAAACCAGTCTCAGCGCAGTGTCATTGAGAGGTGATTTACATGCGTCGAATGAAATAATATGCAATGCAAATTTCTTTTTACTGTTGAAGAACTTGATTATGGGCAGCTTTCTTACGTTAGCCAATTAAAGAATTATCAGCACCTGAAACAAGGGAGTTCCATAAATGTTCCATAAGAATTACGGGAAATAATTAAAATCCAGTTTAGCTTGATCGTAAATGTAAATAGAAAAATAAATGTCCTTGCAGTTTTCATACCAACAATTCCGTCTTGAATTCAAAACTAATTGCTGGTTCAACAATCAACATCAGATTGTCTATTCCCGCTAAATATTTGAATCCAACTTTTCTTAGAAATCTACTACTAATTACTTTATAGAGCTGCAACCAATCGTTTCGTATTCATATTTTAAGACCGCAACCGTTTGAACATGTGTGTCTGACAAACAAAACCGATTGTGATGTGATGAGACATTTTAAAACGCGTGCATTATAAACACGTGCTTTATAAACACGTGTTTTATAAACACATGCTTTAAAGTTAATTTCAATGAGCTGTTACACAGTTCCGAACTATTTCATTAAGCAGATCAAATGCAAAAAACGGTGTAATGCACTGAATGTTGCTTTATGCATTATCTATTGTTTGTTTACGAAACATTTAGGTCGAAAACATTTTCAAACAAATACTAATCGAATCGATGCGACCGTCTCAAAAGATTAAAATGACATAATTTGATTTTTTTAGCACAAAAAGTATTTAGTGTTGAAAATAGAGATATCTTTGCACTCAATTGATAAATTCCTTCTTATTGTGAATTTCATTGTTTTATTGAGTCGACATTGTGCATTGATTTCGTAATGACATTAAATTTAATTGTTTTCGGATTTCATGTCATACATTTTTCTTTGCGATATTATCATTTAATGTTTTGTTTATCTCGAAATTGAAAGCTGATTCAAAATCAATCCAGACTAGTGGACATATGCCACTTTTTCACGTATTTACGCATCGGTTACTATTTCGACGGCATGTTACGTTATGACACAGTGACCGTCCTTGCGTACAACTTGCCGAAGACTTCATCAATTTTAAGGGCTCTTCAACTGGCCGATCTCGAGTCGACTCGCCGATTCAGTCCTCACGAATTTGAGCGCGCCAAAGAAGAACCAGATCGGCTGATGTTTGTCGCATGCAACAGACTCTAAAGTGTAGATTGTAGCTATCGAATGTTGAAATATACATATTGGGTGTATACATTGAAAACTGGCCTTCTTTGGATGAAAATAATGCTTTCTTTTAATTAATGAATTTGCATGTTATTAAAAATGTTGTCCATCACTTGCGACTACCTTTTCCCACCTTTCTACTAGCACATGAACTCCACGTCGGAAAAAGGCTTCGTCGATTTTTGATACCTTGCTCAGAAGTAAAGCGTATTCCTGTGTGGGCATTTTGCATCGAACGAAATAAATGGTAGTCGCATGCCGCCAGGTCTGGTGAATATGGCGGGTGAGGTAAAACCTCTCAGACACTATTGTCCAGGTAATTTTTGACCGGTATAGCAACGTATGGTCGAGCATCATTATGATGGAAATTTACAGACTCCTGCTTGGTCCCATATTCCGGCCGTTTTTCTGCTTCAAATGAATGAATTGTTATGAGTAAAACTGTCCCGTAATGGTTTGACCTGATTTCAGCAACTCGTAGGGGATTGATCTCTTCTGATCCCACCAAATACTGAGCAGTGCCTTAGAGCCGTGTATATTCGATTCGACATCGATGTTCCTAGTTGGCCGGGCTTCATATACGATTTCTTACGCTTCGGATTTTCATAATATATCCAATTTTCGTCGCCAGTAATAGTTCGATGCAAAAATGACTTTCTTTTGTAGCGTTCGAGGTGCGTTGCAGACCTGCGAAATCACCTTTCGACATCTCTTGGCTTCAGTTCTTGTGGCACCCCATTTCCTGCCTTTTGGATGAACCCTAACGCTTGGTTGAATGTGTCACGCCTAGTGCTTTTGCGAGCTCATCTTGCGTTTGGCACGAGTCTTCACTGAGGATGGTCTCTAATTCTTCGTCTTCAATTTTTTTTCTTAACCAGGGCACCTTTTGTTCTTGAGGTTGAGATCGCCACTTTCGAAGCGTATAAACTACTCAGAACACGCATCGTCGTCATAAACATCCACCAGAAAACGATGACTTTCGTCAAAAGTTTTCTTGGCAAAAAAGTGTCCCAACAATACTTCCCGCAAATACTGTTTTTCCCCCAATTTTCGAAGTTTTCCATGTGGGTAAATGACTTATGTGCACACAATGTTTGCAAATTGTCTTTGTGGCTTTGACAGCTGACCGCTGGTACATCAAAATGACATATGCATATGTCATGTGTTGCAAAAGTTCGGTTTTCAATGCATATACACTCTACATTTATACAAATACTTGTGTCAATGCCTTTTTTTGCCTCTTCCGAAATTAGTATTCAAATATCTTGTAAAATTTCTCAGCGGTTTTCAGGTCTCTTTAGTAGAGAAATTATTATAATTAGTGTCAAGTCAGCTCATATCGAGCCTTGATCTCCAGTTGAAGAAATAATTTCCAGTTGTCTAGGTCTAACGACTGCATTCTTCAGTATGACAAAATATCTATCTTGATAGTTAACGTTAATTATCAAATTCTTAGGCCAGATGGTCCAAAAGTAAACAATACAATCTATGAAAACGTAATTATGTTTCTTCTGTTGGCTAGTTCATATTTTGGTAGATATTTGGATTGATGTACCAGTTTTTCCACTTTCCATATGAATGGAGCTATTTTTGAAAAGCTTTTCGAATTTCCTGGAAAGAACCAAATTTAATATTAATCTATTTTCTTCAAATACTTTTTGATAGAATCGAGCTTGCATTTCACAAAGCTTAAATAAAATATTCTACTTTCCGCGCTTCATGCAGAAACAAGCTGAATTTTCCGGAGTAGACAGCTTAATCTGTTTAATCACGGTTACAAATCGACGAAGAGGCAGTTGCTTCTTGTATTTCTTCACTGAATTGTGCTTGGCTCCGAACGGTTGTATCTTTTGTTGAGAGTTCTATCCGCGCGATTCGATTGAGATGCAAAACCTTGGCCAAGCAAGTCGAGTGCCGCGAAAATACATTAATTATCAGTTGATCAATGTTCAAATTCAGAGTGAAGTACATCAGATATCTTTCAGCTTGTGTAGTGGTTTTATAAGATCTAATCAATTTTTTTACTGGTCGTTTCAGGATCATGGTTCGGCGTGCGACATTTACAATGCGTCCTATGCTTCTTTGCCTTAACAGTTGCATACGCGTTGCGTGTGAATTTATCCGTGGCGATTGTTGCTATGACGAACAACAGCACGAACCCAGATTTCGAGGTAATTAAAAATACGTTGCCTTTGATGTAAAAATATTTCCAGTTGCTACAATTTGTCGTTGAAAATGCTTAAGTGGTAAACGCCATGAAAATATACATTTCGAAGATAGTTACGTGTTGTAATCGATCGTGGTATGCTGACTGATAAGAAACGCTTGTAAGAGACTTTGTAAGGTATTTAGATAAAAAAAACTGTTGCAAGCTTTTTGCGGCACTCCGAGCAAATGAGGGGTGAATCTCCGCTTGCATAATATTTTTTAATGATATTCGTACTTAGATATTGCGCTAAATTTGGTGAAAAATTGAATCCATAAAGATCTCGAGATTGCACTCGGAATTGGCACTGGCCTATTTTACCTTATTGCAGGGACACAAGTCATCCCTCCGTAATTGAATATGCAGCCTGCATGGTAGGGTATTCTCTATTTTGGCTAAATATTTGTATGAGTGCCAAGGTTTTTGAAAATCAGGACTCATCCGCATTTTCAACATTTAAATAATTTCCAAACAAATATCTGGAGACCTCTTCAAATTTAACACTAGTATTCATCCAATCCTGACGCACTCTTAACTTTCCAGTCATTCGAATGGGACTCATCCACCAAATCGATAGTTCTCAGCAGCTTCTTCTTCGGCTATGTGGTGACGCAGGTTCCCGCAGGACAACTAGCTCAGCGTTTTGGCTCAAAATTTCTGCTGTTTTTCGGTATCCTGATATGTTCGTTGCTGGCGGTGGGCACACCCTGGATAGCTTCTTTGGGCGGATACAAAGCAGTGATTGTGACTCGGGTCATTCAAGGCCTGATGCAAGGAGTAATATTCCCTTCCACACACAACCTGTTGTCCAAGTGGGCGCCGCTGGAGGAGCGTGGACGCTTGACCACATATTGCTATGCTGGTAGCCAGTTCGGGACGGTAGTCATGCTGGCAGTAAGTGGCGTCATGGCTTCCTCCCCACTGGGCTGGCCTAGCGTGTTCTACGTTTCTGGGATAGCTGGTGTGGTCTGGTCCACCGCCTGGCTGTTCCTTGGCTCCAACGCGCCATCCGAGCACAAGTTCATTTCGCTGGAGGAGAGGAGGCTGATCGAGAAATCTCAGCAGATCGTGGATGAGGGTGACCAGAAGAAAATGAAGACACCGTGGCTGAAGATATTCACATCCGTCCCATTCCTGTCGCTGCTCATTGTTCACTGCACCAACAACTGGGGCTTCTGGACGCTGCTCACCGAGATCCCCACGTATATGAACAACGTGCTGGGCATGGACATAAAAGCGAACGCACTGTACTCGTCCTTGCCCTACCTGGCCATGTGGATCCTGTGCTATGTGTTCGCCTTTGTCGCCGACATCTTAAACAAGTACCAATGCTTCTCGCTGAGCTTCAGCCGCAAGTTCTTCAACAGTTTGGGCCACTGGATTCCCATGCTGGCACTCATTGGGCTGGGATATATGAGCAAGGAGACGACGGGCCTCGCGATCGGACTCCTCACTGTGGCAGTTGGTCTGAACGCCGCCGTGTACCTAGGATTCCAGGTGAACCACATCGATTTGGCTCCGAACCATGCAGGAACCTTGATGGGAATCACGAATTGCGGGGCAAACATCATGAGCCTCATTGCACCACTCACAGTCGGAGGAATCGTCACCGATGAGGTAAGATGCGAAACAAGTTTGCACCTATTAAGATCAAATGATCACCGATTTTCGTTCTTCTACATTAGAAAGATCCAATGCAATGGCGGATAGTATTCTTCGTGGCGTCCGGCTTCTACTTGATCGGAAACCTATTGTTTATGATTTTCGGTAAGACTGAAGTGCAGCCCTGGAACAATTGCGGCGCAGAAGAAGACACCGAGATGAAAGAGAAATCGGACCGGAAGAAGGCAACCGAAGCACTTCCTTGAACGATCACCCAAGTCTAGTCCTGGTTATAATTTACGTTAAAGTAAATGTACGGATAGGACGCCTTGACGATAACGACAGTTGATTCCAAAGACAAGTTAAAATAAAGTTAGAATAACTGAATAGACTTAAATAGTATAGGCAAGATTTTTTTTTTAAAAATCAATCGTTTGACAGCGTGGGAAAAACAGTTTTGGCAGCAAAATGGCAAACATCTTATAATCTAACGCTCTACAGAATCCTAAAAAAGAGTTTGGAAGCCAAACAAGATACTGAATAAATTTACTTTCAAAAAACGCTGCCCTCAGGAAAACAATTAAAATTAAAATCAAATTTGTGAGCAATAATTTTTATTTTGTTTTAACTTTTTTAGATCTCTTATAATAGTGTTACTCCAGCACCTTTTCTGCATAGCTCTGTTGCCACTACTCCCGTTAAAAAAATCTTATACGTTTAACGCCTTGTTAACTTCCCAGTATATGGGAAGTTCTTGTAATCGCCTCGAAAATCGAAATTAAAATTTTCAACTTTTCTTTACGTTTTGAGGTCTATAGAGTATATATAAAGTGTTTTTAGAAAGGGAGACGTATGTGTGTGTGTATGTGTACGTCTGTACGTTTGTGGACACTTTTTTCTACGAGCATAACTCACGTAAACAAAGTCCGATCGACTTGGTTGAGGTGTCAATCGAAGCGTCTTTGCAATTTTAAGATTTGATTAGTTTTTGGAAAACTTCGGTCGGGGGGGTTTGCTGTTTTGCCCGTTTGAAGGTCATTTCTGTCTTGCGCTATATCTCGCGAACCAAACGTACGATTTTTTTCAACAAGGTGTCAATCGACGCGTATTGACGTTTTCGTGATTCTATCAAGTTTTTAAAAAAATTCTTCGAGCGGTTTTCAATTTTTAAAAAAAAAAGTGAAAAAAATTAGGGTTTTTTTCAAAAACAATAAATTTTTAACCTTATTGTCAAGTCTTAGTAACCAATGGTTATAAAATTTATGTACTCCAAACATTGTTCGCAAAAACTTCATCAAAACTTTTTCTCATGATTACGTAAAAAAGTAAATTAAAAATAAAAAATCATTAAAAGTCATCATGATTTTTAAGGTCATTTTTATCATTCACTATATATCACGAACCAGATATAATATTTGCATCATTAAGGTGTCAGTTGACGTGTATTAACATCGTTGTGAAGTTTTTAACATTTTAAAAATTCTTTTCAGCTGTCTTTTTAATTTAATAGAAGAAAATGCGAAAAATTATAGTTTTTTTCATAAAAAAATATTTTTTAACTTGATTTGCACAGCACAGTGATCCAGTTTATAAAATTTATACATTCTTATCAGTTTTTGGAGAGAAACCGGCAAAATTTTATTCCATGATTATGAAAAAACTTAATTAAAAATAAAAAAATCATTCAAAGTTATCATGTAAAGAGGGTTCATACGAGTGCTATTACTTTATATCTTTTATTCTAAAAAAATTGTTTTAAATTCAATCAAAGTTTTAAGATATTTGCATAATTTGAGCAGATTTTTAATAGTTTTTATAGTCTTTTAATTTAAAAAAATTGCTTAAATTTTGAAAACCAACAAAATTTTTCAACACCAAAAAGGCCCCCATCGATTGATCCGCGTGAATATTCAATCTGTCCTCATCGACCAAAAACCTTACGTAATCAATGGACCCCCCCGTAGACGATATGATTCATATTAACTCATTCCTGTTACTGCTATGAATACCTCTCATTGTTGTAATGTTGTTGATGTTTATGTAGATATTACTGGGAAGTTGACCTTGTGGACCTCAAGGGTCGCACCTCGCGGCTTGTTTTGATTAACATTTTCTGCAAAATCCGTGGCTGAACGTTGACAGTAATAAAAATTTACCCTAACTTTTAATGATTTCTTCACGAATTTGCAACGCCATATTTACTTTAAATTATTAAATTAAGTTTTTTACTCCCGTAATTCGGTCAGAATTCAGTATCAAGCAAAAAATCACTTTCAATTCCATTGGAATTCGCTTATTTATATGAGTGCCACATAATTTTATGATAATATTTGTAAATATTCTACATGGCAAAAATATTGATTAGATTCTAAGCTAAGAGTTAGAAAACTTTAGAAAATCTAGTCGTAAAATTGTTCTCATCGATCTGACAAACATTGATTCTTTGAAATATGATTAAGCTGTTGCGAATTTTGTATTGTACGTACCATGCATTTTGTTTTATTGCATAATAAAATATTAAGAAACTTCGGTATAATGCCTTCCTCCCTCCTCCACTACTTATGTATGCATTGAAAACCTAACTTTTACAACAGATGGCCCTACTAACACATGCGCTGTAACACTCCAATGACATATATGTCATTTTAAAGTACCATTGGTCAGCTGTCAAATCGACAAAGACAATTTGCTAACATTTTGTGCGCATAAGTTTTTCACCTTCATGGAAAACTTCGAAAATTGGGGAAAGACAGCATTTGCGGGAAATATTGGATACTTTTTTGCCAAGAAAACTTTTGCCGAAAGGCATCGTTTGCTGGTGGATGTGTCTGGAAACGATGCTCTATCTATAACACAGTGTTTCGAGTTGTTTAAATGCTTCGACAGTGGCGATTTTCCGCGATTTTCTTGGCCTTAAAGGACGAAGCCTTTTTCCGATACGGAATTCATTTACTACCAGAAAGATGGACAATATTTTGGATAACATGTAAATTCATTAAATAATTAAAATAAAGCATTATTTTTATCCAAAAGAGTTCGAGTTTCAATGTATACACACAATATATTATGGCAAGAAAAGAAGGTTTACCATAATATATTCATTAGTTTGGTAGTTTCTTGGGGATTCGCTGGATAAAATTGTTTTCAAAAGTCATCAAAGCTTAATTGAATTGTGTTTTTAACTTAAGAACAATCGTGACAACTCGCTTCAAATGACGTAATTTTTTTATATCACCTTTTGATATGCGATTGAATTTGCGATAAATATAATATTTTTTAGATTTATTTCAAAATTAAAAATGAAACCACTGAGAACTTGTTGAGATGTTTTTCAATGTTATTCCTAAGAAATTATATTTCATGAGGACTTTAATTCCGTTCTTTTGGATTGCTCACCGACTCATCTTCATCTCTTGCCTTCAACCACTTTTGATCCTCAAACTTCGCAAAACATACGAACAAAGTGCCTCCCAGCACATAAAGACCGGCAGCAATAGTGAAAATGATTTGCCACTGTTTGGGGTTCGTCTTTGAAAAAAGTCTACCGTAAGATTCAGTTGCTTTTCGGATACAGCAAATGATATACAAACCTCATCGGAAACAATCCATCCAACCGATAGCGTGGAGATGATGCCGTTTATTGTACTGATGGAGTTCGTGACGCCCATCAGGAGTCCTGCGTGGGTAGGGCAAATGTCCATGTGGTTGACATAGTAGCCGAAATAAATGCCACTGTTCATGCCCATTGATATTGTTAGTCCGACAATTGCCAGTGTGAAGTTTTCTTTGGTCATGAAGCCCTGGAGGAACAATGCAACTGCTGGCACCCCTAGTCCCATCGAGTTGAAAACTCTCCTCGTCGTGGAGAGCCGCCACTTCAGGCGGTTTATGCAGAAGTGTGCCAGAAGGCCGAGCACTTGGCTCATGACGAACATCGAGAACGATGGTAGCGCCGCAAGCAATGCATTCTGCTCAATATCCGTTCCGAAGACACCCTTGATATAGGTGGGAATGGTTGTTAACAGCATCCAGAATCCGAAGCCGTGGCATATGTGGGTGAAAAGCAGCACGAGAAACGCCTGCGATCCGAACAACTTCCTCCAAGGGGTGGAAGCGTTGATTTTATGCTCACCTCTGGTCCGCAGTATGTAGTCACGCTCTGATTCGCTGATTGCCTTGCATTCGTTCGGTCCATTTGCTCCGACAAATATGTAC
Source organism: Oxycera nigricornis (assembly GCA_963942545.1). Classification (NCBI taxonomy): domain Eukaryota; kingdom Metazoa; phylum Arthropoda; class Insecta; order Diptera; family Stratiomyidae; genus Oxycera; species Oxycera nigricornis. The sequence goes on along the minus strand of OZ012659.1, from coordinate 125,083,555 downwards.
AAGACGCACCAAAGGAGCCCGATTCCGCCCCAAATGTAGAACAGTCCTGGCCAACCTAGGGGGCAAGATGCGATCAAGCCACCAGTAGAGAGGAGCACAACGGCACCGATCTGGGCACCAGGATAGCAAAGAATACTAAGGAGTGCACGCTCGTGGATCGGTGACCAATTGGACAGCAGAGTGTGAGTCGATGGAATCACGCATCCTTGGAACACGCCTTGAGACACTCGGAAGGCAAATAAAACGGTGGACCCTCCAAGCGAAGTGCACTTCGGGATGAGAAGGTTCATCGCCGAGTTGAGTGCCACTCCCACCAGAAGAGTCCTTTTGCCACCGAAACGCTCTGCCAGCGATGCAAAGGGTACCTGCGACAACATGTAGCCCCACAAGAAACCGCTTAGTACAAAGGACTTTGTCTCCTCATTCCAATCGAACTCCTAGACAGAAAAGTGGGAGGCTGCTATCAATCTCATGTGGTATTTCATCCAGCAGGCATATTTCTCACATCAGCACTCCATCCGTCGTTTAAAGGAGAAACTACCAAAGGCCGGAACTGATGAGACAACTTACCTCAAAGTCCGGATTGGCCTTGCTACTGTCCGTCATTGCCACTATGGCCAACGAAATGTTATGCAGGATGGCATACATCACAACGTGACATGAGAACAATATCAAACATTGCTTATGCCTCGTCCCGAAACGTGGACCTGGAAGGTTAAACGAAATTTTAAAAAACGAGCGCTAAAAGTATACTTCGATTTCACCAATGTTGCTCTGATCCAAAGAATCCATCTCGGTGATTAGAGTTGGCTACCTCTTCACACTCTCAACAGATAAAGCACTGTATCTGAGATTTGTGAAGCTCATAGAACAATTGTATCCATGATTACTTAACAGTTCTGCTGAGACAATCGCGTGGCATGACTTACAGCCACAAATCTCCGAGACTCCGATAAGATGACTACTCCATTGATCGTTATTTACCTGAAGCTTACCTCTGATTTACACCCACCGAATGCCAGTGTCATCAAATAAAGGTCAATGTTTCAATCTTATACGTATTTATCTTTAATTTGTGTAAAGTCATCAAACACACTTAATCTATGCAATTCAGTAGGTGAACAGCACTTCGTCGCCGCTTTTCTCGTCACCGTGAGTCCTTCTTTTCGCGGGTATCTACGCTGCCAAGCACTTCCGCATTGGGGGATGTTTTGCCGGACTCCACCCAGTTTTGATTCTCAAAGCGCCCGAAGAATGCGAAAACAAGCGTTCCGAATGCGAACAGTCCCGCACCGATTCCGAAGGTGATTTGCCATTGTTTCGGGTTTGACTGCGGAAATAAGGATCCTCTTTACTCCTTTCATTTGCAAAAAAGAAGACGCTACAAACCTCATCTGGGACCAGCCAGCCTATCGACAGCGTCGCGAATATGCCGCTGATGGTGGCTATTGAGTTGGTGACTCCCATCAGGACAGAAGCGTGCGACGGACACAAGTCCATGTGGTTGACGTAGTAGCCAAAGAATATTGCGGAGCTCACCCCATATGCAACCGTTAGGCAGACAATGCCCAGAACAGCGTGCTCGCTCGTTACGAAGCCCAGCGATACCAACGCCATCGCCGGGATCATGAATCCGATCGAGTTGAAAAGGACGCGTATGGTGCGATGTGTGAACTTCAATTGATTCGTGCAGAACTTTGCCATCACGCCGAACGCGTGGCTCATCACAAAGAGTCCTGTGGGCGGGATGGAGGACAGCAAAGCGTTCTGCCGGATGTCCAAGTCGAAGACTCCCTTGAGGTAGGTCGGTGTCACCGTTGTGATCGTCCAAAAGCTATAAGCGCCACACAAATGCGTGACGAGGAGAGCGTAGAATGCCCTGGAGTGCAGAATCTTCCGCCATGGAGTCGGCGACTTGGCCTCGTGTCCTGTCGTCGATCCCAGGATATAGTCTCGCTCCACATCTGATATTGTCTTGTGATCCATCGGGCTACTGGCGCCGTACCACCACCACAACACGCACCATACAATGCCAGCCACGCCCCAGATATAAAAGATTCCCGGCCAGCCGAGGCTCGACGAGGCGACCAAGCCACCAGTGGACAGTGCAACAACAGTTCCTATCTGCGCTCCTGGATATATCAGGACGCTGAGCCGAGACCGTTCATGTACGGGTGCCCAGCTAGCGATAAGGCCATGCGTCGACGGGTATAAGGTTCCTTGGAAGACTCCTTGGATGATCCGGAGCGCCAGGAGCGCATTCGCACCGCCCCAAAATGTGCACTTGGGCATGATGAGGTTGATCACGGAGTTCACGATCACCCCGACCAGCAGGATGTGTTTGCCGCCGAAGCGTGCAGCCAGGGCACCACTCGGGATTTGCGAGATGGCGTAGCCCCAAAAAAAGCTACTCAGGATTGTTGCTCTTGTTTGTTCGTCCCAGTCGAATTCCTGTAGGAGAAATAAAAACATATACCTATAGTAGCTTCTGAAACGCTATTGGTGCCTCGCGTCATATGGTCAAACAGAGATCGTCGCGTTAACAACAGTATCGTAATGTTGTAATTAGATGGAGCAGTCTATTCAGGTATGCGGCAATTACATGCTGACCTGCGCGTCCCAATCAGTTAAAAAGAAAGCAAACCAACAACAAGAAAACATAGTAGCCAACTTAAGTCGAATTACTAAGCTCTTTGATTTAAACCGACTCGAGCCACGCTTGTGTAACAATACGAACATCTAACTTGAACTTCAACTTTTTTTAAATTATTTGTCAGATTTTAACTCATGTGAACACATTGAACTGAAAATATAAAAAAATACTTGGTGTATTTTTATATCACCAAACAATCCTGAAAGCTACGTCTGATACACTAGAGCTCGCAATGAACTAAATCTGATTCATAATTAGCTGCCTGTAATGAAGTATAACCTGCATCATTAGAAGTTTATTGAAGTGAAATTTTTACTGTTGCGAGTAGTATCTGTGTGCAGAGCGAATAAATCAGGTGCAATTTGACATGTCAATTCGACATTTGCCGGTGAACTTCAAACAATTTTAGGATATTTTCGAAGCGGTGTATGTAATATACTTCGTAAGTTTGCTCCCAATGTTCGCAGTAATTAAGTAAATCTATTTGCACTTGTTTTAAAACCTTCGACAGTTTCATCACTGATCAATTGTCAGACAAAGTTTACATCAAATCACAGTTCAACTGACAGACACCATCAGCTGTTCATAGTGTGTCACTATCTCATTAGACCGTACCTCATAATTATCTGCTACCTCGTTATGAGATCTAATGTGTGAATAGTATTATAAGTCCGTAAGCTAAAAAACAGTTCGTTTATTTAAAAGCCGAAACAGAAAACAATCATCTAAGAGGAGTCTGCAAGATTGCAAAGTAGGAAGTTGTAGGAGGGAAAGTCGCTCTTCATAAGGCATGCATGCAGTTTTAAATTCAAAAATAAGGAAACGAGTGAATTTGTGCTGTAATGATTCAATCATAGAACTCAAATTATGATAGTGTGGTGATCATACTTGCGAGCAATATTCAAGGTTGGGTCTAACTAGGCTAATGTAAGAAATGTCAGTAAACATCTGAGAGTGCCTTAATATGAACCCGGAGACACGAGAGGCACGTGCGGCTATTGCCACCATATGAGGCTCAAATTTAAATTTCGGGACGAAAATCACTCACAGATCTTTTATTTGAAAAACAGCCGTAAGTGGAATATCGTGTAACGTATGAATATGATCAATTGGACTGGGATGTATGGAGAAAGACATGTTGTGACATTTCTGAACATTAAGGGAGAGAAAATTAGTTTGACTCCAAGAATTGATCGCGTCTTCTGAGCGAATATCTCGGTAAATTTTTAAGTCATCAGCATACAGAAAACACTGAGACGCTACGACAGAGGGAAGGTCATTTATATAGAGTAAGAAAATAAGAGGGCCTACAATAGACTCTTGAGGAACGCCGGAGGTAGGGTGAAAGAAAGAAGAAAGAAGAAAGTTGTCCACATAGACTAACACGGCATTACACACGGAATCCAATATATAGGATTCAAGCCAGGCGATAAATGGTGCAAACAGGACAAAGTGAGCTAGCTTCAGATGTAGAACATTTAGGTTGACAGTGTTAAATGCCTTATTGAAGTCAGTATACACTACATCAACACTACAACAATTGTGAGTCCTAGGCGTCAAACCGTTAAGATAGCTAAAATGTTTCGATATTTGCTAATTTATTTAAATTAATTATGCGGTGACTGAATTTCCACCAACGATTCCTCTGGTACGAAGAGAATTTCTGTTTGGAAGCACTGATAAAAAAGCTTCAAGCTTTCGTGAGAAGAACATTAGTCGCGACTCTTGTGTCTAGATGTCGGTAGAATCAGTCAAGAGATATTCTGGCCGTTAATTTAGTGTGATTTATGTCGTGATAATGGAATCTTGAATTGTCAAGCGAAATCGCATCAATTAATATTGTACATTTGAATTGTTGCTGTGGAATCAGTGCTAATAATTGTAATGTGCGGCACCGAGAATCAAATTTATGACTGAAAAGATGAGAATTTGATTTAGGATCTTTCCCTATTTGTCTTGTTAACAAGATTTCCGGAGATCATGGCTAGTCTGTTTGCTGGACCATGAGAAAGGTTGGAATTTTAGTAACAATTGTTTATGATTATTTGTTTGGGCAGTAAAGCTGAATCGGATTCCAATCGGGATCGAAGCGTTTTAGCTAATGGAACTGCTATTTATTGGTTTTACTGGATGCAGTAAATCCTGAAAAATATGGCGAATTTGTCGAGGTAATTAATTTGTTTTCTTGTTGCTCATACATCTTTATATCTGCATATAATCACGCCTACCACGGATAATCTGATCTCGTCATTTGGCCACCAACAAACAATGATATCGCGTTTTTTCAAGGTGAATGCTTCCACATGTAATTTTTTAATGAAAAAAGACTTCCTTGCTCACAACGTCTGTTGAGTTTACTTTAAAAAGCTTTTGAATTTTTTTTAACAGCATGTTTTGCCATTTTATCAAAATATATATATGGTGCAATAACAGTGATAATGATTACAGTACAACGGCGTCACACGGCGATAAATTAAAGCAGATAGGCGGATATATCAATTTTAATGTTATATTTCATGATTTCTGAGCATTGTACTGAACCTCTGAGCTTAGTTGATTTCATCGGCCGAAAAGAACTTACCTCGAAATCAGGATTCGCCTTGTTGCTGTCCGTCATTGCAACAATTGCCAGTGGAATATTTTGCACCACCGTGTACATGACAAACTGGCAGGAAAACAGTAGCAAACATTGCAGATGTCGAACACCGAACGTTGGTCCTGAAATGTGAAGGAATCCAAGAATCGCGCTATGTATCAACTTTCGATCTAGCCAATTTGTATCAGTTACCGGAGTCCTTTTTCGTTTCAGAATCCATTGGCGTCCACAGATATAATAGTACTTAGCCGCACTAGATAATCCGCATCTGATCTAACACTGAATCCATCTCACCTGTATTATCTTTGCTACATATCTAACCCCCGGCATTGTTTGAATTGTCGAGATAGTTCCGCGATAAGCTCGATGTCAAAATTTCTCCAGCAGAACTGATATCGGACGCCTTCTCCTCCGCTAATTTATGGACCCCTTATCGTGCCGCCGCTTCCCTATCGCGAAATGAAATTTGGCGATCTTCAACTGTCCTCCAAGATGTTTGGTGATTATTGGGGAGCAATCAGACTAGCATGCACTCCAACAGAGTTTACCACCCGTTGCTTAGCCGAACCACTGTCTACCATGCATGCATGCATGCTCGGAAGCACAGCAATGCAATAATTTTTTTACGGGGTCATTTTACAGCACCATCAACTTTATTATGTTCCACGAAATGCAAATTGCAAGGTGCAATGTAGGCGTGGTCTTGATTGCCTTCATAAAGATACCTCACCTGAAATAAATCGCACTCAAGACCAAGAGATGGATTCGCGATTGCGAAGTACGACCAGCGGAGTATTTTGGATTGCTCGCAGTGAAGGATGTTCGACTGGCGCCAAAAGTGTTAGAGAAGGTGATGTCTTAGTCTTTCAATCTGATCCAGAGAAAAATCAAAGTAAGTAAATAAACCTTTAGCGAGAAAAAAAGTTGCATTTAGCAATGCTCCCAAAATAAGTCTGCTTAGAAGTATTGGATTTAAACAAGCGTTGGTTGTAGTGGCAGTCCTCTTTATCAAAAGATGGCTCACTTAGGCCACAATAAGCCTATTGTGATACCACAGAAGATTGAGACGGCACTATAACCTAACTGCTGGGTGACGAGAACCATTTGGATTCTCGTATGAAGACGGCTATGCAGCCACTGTTCAAATCAGCTACTTCCGTGAGGCTGTCCAGGAAGGGTGAGCCCTAAGATTTGCATGCGTTTCCTGGCCAGTGCTGGGCATTCGGACAGAAAATGTTGGATTGTCTCTTCCTCTTCTTCCGATCTGCAACTTCCGCAGAAATCGTTGAAAGGAACACCTAATCTTTCTGCGTGTCTGTCAATCAGACAGTGCCCCGTCAGTACGGAAACGATAGAACTCCAGGTTTCACGACTCGTGTTGAGGAGCTGTTTGGTGCATTTGGAACTCAAGTTTGCTTGGTTGTTCTGCATGTTTCTTTCAGCAATCAGGCCCTATTTGCAGCCTTCATGCAACGCTGTTTAAATCCTAGCTTTATAGAAGCTAGAGGTTGGTCAACTTTGGGTGTTAGTGTATACTCCTGGAGCTCAGTGTTAGCTCTCGCTAGGGCATCACAATGCGAATCACAATGTGCGTGGCTATTGTGACTTGTTACATACAAAAAACTGCCGGTTAATTTTTTGACAGTTGTATTGTATTCAATTGCTACAGATGGCTACGCATCTTGTAAATATTCAGGTGCAGTTTGTTAGCCTGTGATAAAATGAATATGACAATTAAAAAACTCAGATAACAATGCGAACGTTTTTAAACTGTCAATAAAAGGCAGTGGAGTTAACCATTTGCAATATTTCAAAGTGACATTGGATTGACAACGTCTTGCATGTGACGAAATTCTACCAGGGGTCAATCTTGTACCACATTTGCTGGGTCTGAAGAAACAGCTTCAGTTGCAACTTGTTGAACTTTTTGCAGTTAGGTGGATTTTGAGGGCTTCGGTTTAATAATTATGGTTCATTGGACATCACAATAACATTTTCTATAGTATGTAAGAATGTTGAATGAAATTTTTGCCGTTTGTGGTTGGGAAATGAATCATTCTCACAAAACCATTGAGTTGGGCTCACGTTGAACCGATGATAGTCTGTGCTGATAATCTTTCTTGTATAGGTAAAATGTGTTAGATTCTGCTCGAGGACATTGGCGCTCACTGGAAGCGAGTATCATTCAAGGCAACACTTCCTTCAAGCCCTCAGACACCAAGCCTGCATGGAGAACGGCTATTGTTTGGGAAGTAATCATTCAGAAATTGGTCGTTGAAGATCAATCGTCTTTCGAAGTTGGTATTTGCCTTTGGACTTTTGCTGCTGCTTGAAAAGCGGATATTGGAGGGACGGCAGAGCTTGTAGAGGAATTTATAGTTACGACGACATTTTGAGTTAGACAAAATCGTGGGTGCTAAGGTATATAAACTAGACAGTGTTTGTCTATATACCTTTGGTGCCAGCAAACTAGAAGCGTTTTAAGTTCTAGAGGAGACAAGCAATGCAGCAGCGATGAGGATGCAACGAACGGACATAACAACTAACGCAAATTTAGGTGTAATTTGTGAATAGATATAGGATAGCATAGGCTGGGTTCTTTATTTGCATAATACTTTTCTAGTCTTAAAATTAATAGCTGTTAAAGTAAATTCTATTTTTCTTAATTTATTGATTTTTGTGTGGCGGTCGAATCACGATCCTAGAATTGGTGGCAAAGTAGTGTAGAAGGAGACTCGTCGTTTCGCGGAGTTCCTTTTATTAGTTACAGATATTTGAGTGTCGGCATGAATCCAATTCTCGTTAGGAGGATCGTTGCCAGTGCAATCTTGGAGCAAAAACGAGTGGCGTCTTTTACCCAATACATACCGTCATGCCGTTTTTGTGGGTGAACAGCGAATGAGATTCTTTAAAACACGATAAGGACCACATACTAAAACTCAATGTGAAGCAATTGAGAACTTAAACGATTAGATTTTCGAAATCGTTACAAGCACGTACCGTGTATCCTTTTGAAGAAACAATATATATAATCTTGAACTATCAGAGCATCTAAATGAAAGCGGAACTCGCAGGACAAGGGTAAGTAGTACCGCATTCTTATTCGGTGTTAGAGAATCAAGGTAAACAATTCGACTTTCCGTGTTGCTAAAATATGAATGCTTAAGAGCTGAATCTCCTCCAGCATTTCATAATTTCTTGTCTTACCCGTTCCTCATAGCCGAGAATATTTTATTAATCGAAAATGATTTATCGAATCGCATGATCAATAAATGATGTTAAAGCTATCGTGCAAGTTCCAAGGTATTCATTATCATGATATTTATCACATGCATACACTGATATTTATTTTATTGTATGTTGCGTAAATCTTATTTTCCATAATTTATGCCAGTTTTCTATCTTTTAAAGTGAAAACTTGCTTTGCTAGCGCTTCACAGTGATCAGGTTTAAAGTCACAGAATGTTGATAAAATGCAATCAGAAAACAACGAATTATTGTTGTCATTGCTATAAAAATCGAAAATCTGTTTCACAGAATTTTCCTGGGTTGCATTTAAGCTTCAATTCTTCAGCAGTCAAAACTGGCGTTGGGGAAAACCAAGTTGAAAAAAATTACCTCTCGCCTCAACAGAGGCAACTCATTTTATTGAAATGAAGCACACGATGAAGGCGAGTTGTTAAATAAATCTTTAAAATGCACTTAACTGTTCTCAGTGACTTTTACACCTTTCTTTTCACATACATCGTCCTTGAAAATTGGAACAAATCTGTGAAAGATTTGAAGAAAAGTACAGTGAAAATTGTGCTTAATACGATGTGCCTCGGCAATATTACATGGATTCAACTGAAAGTCTATGTATTGGCTCTTTCTGGAAAGACTAACCGCGTTGCTTGGATTCTACTCTCTCCATCTCAAAGTTTTCTATCCGTGTAGGAAGGCTAGTCAAGAAACACTACACCACACGTTTATCAAGAAATTATATTTAAATTTCGAGGCGAACAACAAAAAACGCATTAACAGATACTGTTCATGCTCTTAGGTTAGATATCTATCGGTTATTTAATTGGAAATTTATTGCTTTAGTATCAACGACAACGATTATCATGTGGACGCTGCTGATGCTGCATTCACAGCATTTTAATATTCTCAACAAACATTAAGAACACAATTTTCCCGGTAAAATGAATACACGCGGGGAGTCACCCCAACGCTTTTCCAGCAAAACCAGTAACGCTCGATCAAGGAATGCAATTTTCTTGGATCATTTATAAAATGCTCGTGCGATGTCTACGTTCATTACTCAATCACGTGATCTTGGCATCGCATTTTCAATAAAAGTGAGTATTTTTAATCATCAGAATTGATGCTTTTCCGAGGAAAATAAGAATTGATTTGCTATTATTTTATCATCATGACGTGACTAACAACTTAGTTGGATACATTAATTGAAGCGATAACTAAATCAAATACACATATAACTAAAAAAAAATCGTAAAATAACGAAATGCACTAAATATAATTCCAAAAGTAAACGACTAGCAATAAATAAGCAAATTTAATCACAAAAAATCATTTAAAGTATACAAAATATTTTACAAGAAAATGAGCACAATTTACAATTTTTCGCAAATACAATAAACTTCAAAAACAATAAAAATTGGTTTAACAGAAAATAAGTTTAGAGTAGAAAATGAAGATCCTTACAAATAATTTCAAAAAATATAAAGTTTTCGTAAATAAAATAACCAAAAATTTGAAAATACCGATTTCAAATATATATTGAAAAATACCAAAATTATTTTATGTTAAGAAAATTAGTTGACATAATTTGCAAACCAGAAAAAAATGTGGACACTGGAAACAGAAAACTTCCTTTTAACTTTGTGCATATTTATTTGGATTCGGAATCGATTTTTGACCGTTATAGTTCGGTCTTCCTTAGCGAAGTAGTATTTTGTGAAGATGAAATTAATTACTAACATTGGAAACAGTTATTTAAATAGTGAAAATATTATACAAAAATAGTAAAAAAATACTGTAAGAATTTGGGCCAAAAGTGGACCTTAGAGTGCTCGCTTGTGTATCCGTGTTAACAAAGCTTTCCTGGGATGGCTGCCGCTTCGCTATTTATACACATCCTGGCGCCAGTGTGTAAACTTTTTGTGGTGGCGGAAGAGCTGCTTTGTTACAAAAACACAATTAAAAAATAAAAATACTGTTTCAAATGTAGAAAAAATGTTCAAGGTACTATTACCGACAATTTTTTTGAAAAAGTCAAAAAACTCAACCGATCACTCTGATTTTTAAACTATTGCTGTAAACATATATATATATACATATATTTTGCTATAGCCGGTAGCGGAATAATTATGATCGGTACCAAATTTTCCGATTTTCACTCAATTTTCCAGCCCCGAAAGGAGATTTGTTTTTAAAAAAAGGCCGCCATTTTGTTATTTTTTAATGCAAAAAAATCATTCCGTTACCTGACACTTACAGAAGAGTCAGTTTGGCGTTTTGTTTATTTTTTTCAGATGATTTAGTCACCTGAAATCATGTATGCCGTCATTTTTTGATGTTTTTTCTAAAAAATTGTTATGGATAAAAAAACAATAAAAAAGTCTAATTTTGTACGCCTTAAGTACCAATTAACTTATGTACAAAATTTCAAAATGATATTTTCTTTCTTTCTATTGAAAAAATGGTTAGAATTTTCTTTATTTTTCGAAAATCATCACCTAAGCGCGTTTATCTCAAAACGACATTTTTTAAAACTATGGACAGTTAATCTCTAGATTGGCTGAATCGGTTGTAATAAATTTTGGTGCGATTTGCTTTTTGACATATCGTTCAGGGTAATTTACCACAATTTTGCCAAAAATAAACAGATTTTTTTTGGGACAACGGCTGTTTTTTTAAACTATTTTTGGTAAATTACCCTAACCCACACCATCCTTTTCAGGACTTTTTAAATTTCCTATTTCAGACTTTTCAATCTCGAGATTAACTGTCCGTTCTGGAACAGTGTGTTTTCAAACCCTTTATTTTTGGGCCATCTATAAATTAGAAAAATAAAATCAACATGAAAAAAATTGTTATGTATTCACCAACAATAAAATATTGTTTAAAAAAACTATGAGGTGATAGTAACTTAAAAGCAGATTAAAATTATTTTAAAATTTGACCAATGAAATTCAGAATTACTGATACTAATAATTTTAAAGCAGTTCAAAAAAAATTAAATATTAAAGAGTAATTTCAAAAAACCAATACCATTTAAATCGGCGCCAAAGAAAAATTCTTGAAAAAAACACTGTCTCACTACAGACCGTTAATCTCAAGATAAGTAAGTGTGGAACAAAAAATTCAAAAAGATTATTAAATTGGGCAGAATAATTTACCGCAATTAGTGAAATATCGGCCTTTTTCGCAATTTTTTGCATGCCAAATCTTTATTTTTTATGTTTTGATCAAACTGTGGTAAATTACCCTGTACGATGGATGTTTTTAAATGTCTAAGGAATTGAATAACGCAAATAAAAAAATGAATTTTTGAAAAAAATTCACGGTAATAGTACCTTAAACGCAAGAAATTAGAGTCGGTTTCAGTATTCCTGTCCTGAGCAAAATTTCAAAGTCGACGTGGTTTAGAAAAACAATAGGAAACAGTATTTATCAAGTTCATCGAGCATCCTGTGCTAGTTTTACCATCATTATGGCTAGTGCATAAAACCAACCGCGAAAACAGCCTCCAATGAAGCTTTCAAACGTCAATTTGACAGTTTGGTAGACTTATGAGGAATTCGTATTCTATTCGTTGGTTTGGACTGGTGCACGAATGATTGCTGAAAGTTACTGTCGTGAAGTTGAAGCAATGTAATTTTGATTATGTTGAATAAAAATGTAGTGGTAAATAGGCATGGGTCGGTTAATTTATATGATAATATTATGGCACATGCCTGCTAATTATTTCGGTCAATTTTCTCCCGAACAACCATCTTTGTGGCCATTGCAAACACTGTATGTATTCTCAAAATATGCGTTTTCAAATCTTTTCGATTTTTGGAAAGTGTAAGGATCAGGTAAAAATAAAACCTATTTCTGTTGAAAGTCTTATGAAGACGTATAAAAATGAAATTATTATTTTTCACCCAGCTACTACTCGGGTGCCTGTACAAATCGTTACTTTCACTACTGTGTACTTATTCTAAGTATTTTGTGCATTTATTTTGGACGCACGAGTATTGCGTCACTAAACTTAGTAATTCACTAGCTTTGCCCAAAAACCATCACATTAGAATACAAATAATTCCAATGACAAAATGATACGCGTCTTATCAGAATTTGTTTGCCTTCGATTCTGGCGATAACATATTCTGGCCACTTGAGCCACTTCCAAGTATTGTATCTCAAACGTTTCCGCGAAGATACTTTCAGTTGGATCGGAAGCGCAGCAATCAAATCTATTTACCTAACAATCGACGGGGCGCGAAAGTGATTTATTTTTCTAGCCACCGCAGTTAAAGGTAGGAACCGAATCACACCTTCACCAGCAACGGTAGCTTCGAGAGGATAACTGGCCTGGCAGATAGATGCTATCTAATAGTTCTAGCCTGCATTCAATAACTAATAGTCAGCATAACTGACTTCGCTAGAGCACACTAGCTGGTTGCGTTTCAGGCGCCACATTTGTCGATTTTCACGTGAATTCTGAGGTGCAGAATAAATTGCATAGTAAATATTCGCACGGTGTTTAAAGTGTGAAAAACCTGGAAGCCGCCTGCGTCCACTGGCTCAGCATTAAAAAGGCTGCCGATAATAGTAGGGAGCTTTAGTCGGTTAAAGGATGGTGACGAATAGACGCTTGGACGACACTAGCGCGGAGCAAGGTATAAATCTTTTTTTTTGTATCTACTCGGGTGAAAGATTTCAGGGTGACGAACGTTACTTTGAATTAAATGAAAATTGTAAAAGTGTACAACCACATCCGAAAATATTACAGTGAGCTCAGTGATCCATTTGGGAAGTGCGTTAATTTGTGATCGGTTCAAATAAGTTTACTTCTAACTTTTGAACAAACCCGGTAATATATGTGTCTATGTTTCCTAAGGACCGTGAAGAGCACACAAGGGTCATATTATTATCTAGAACGAGTTATTTGAAATCTTGCCCTATTTGGAAGCATTCTGGTGCAACTTTCGATTAGTATCAGTGCTCCTCCTAGACCTCTATTTTTTTGTTCGCGGAAGTGGAAAAAAAAAGCTCAGTTTTTTATGAGATCAGAAAGAATGAACCCCACAAAGATTGCCGAGAGTATCTACTTTTCAGATTACATTTGGATGCATTTCACAATAAAATGATTAGCTTCCAAATTACACACTAAACTTCCTAATCATCTTAAACCCATGCATACCAAGTGAACAGTGTTCGACACAAAAAATAGTACACCCATGCTACCCATGGTGAAGTGAAACCCTAAATGCTCATTTTATTTGATGTGCTTTTCAACGCGATGGATTGTGCTTCAAATAATATTTTCTAAGCTGACTTAAATATTTTTAAAACATTAAACTGAAGCATATTATATTGGAAAGCTGTGAAAACGCCTACACATAACGCACTCTGGAAGTATTTTTATTTCAAAAAGATTAAAGTTCAGTTCTACTTCATAATCTGTGGACCGGTGTCGCTGGCACTAAGTAATAATTATATTGAAGGGATCCTTAATAAAGACATATCCTCCTTATATTTATTGCTTTGTTCATCATCATCATCGATATTTCATTGATAGTATGATGAATCTTATTTGGGCTTATTATGTGCTTCTAAGAAAACAGTCGTTTCGAAAAATTGTCCAATAGACCAGGGCGGATCTGTTTTCAGTTGGCTGTTAAGGAAGGAGCACACTGAATTTTGCAGGAAAAGTTGTGGAATAACTCGTATAATAATAATTGACTTATCCTCCCTCTCAACAAAATCGGAAACATTAATAAAAAAACCAAATTGTTTAAAAATTATTCAAAAAAATCGATTTTTCCTACTTTTCTCACTACTTACTTTGAAACGACTATTTTAGAGCAAAATTATGCAGGTATAAAAGTTGCGTTATTAGATTTTCTATAAAATATGATTGATTAAAAATTTTATAAATAAATTCGCCGTTGCCGCAAAATAGCGATAAATATTTTAAAAAACGGGGTAAATTTTTTTAATTTAATTTTTTTTACCACGTAGAATGCACTTAGGACCTTCATAATCGGCTAGAAAATCTTTATAATATGTATAATAAAACAGCACACAAATTTTCATCAAAATCGATTCAGTAGATTTCACATTATAATTTTGCAATCTAAATTTATTAAAAAAAAATCATAATTTTTGAAATTTTTCAAGTCAGAAACTAAAGCATGTAGAAGTTTAACTTTTGTTTCGCATATAAAATAAAATTTGAAATGCAAATTAAAAAAATTAAATTGGATTATTAGGGTGGCCTCAGGAAAAAGGTAAAAAAAAATTAAATAAAAAAGGTTTTTTCCTGTTTTTTCCCTATATTTATTACTATTTTGCGGCAAGGGTAAATTTTTTTAAAATTTTTAAACCAATCATATCTTATAGAAAATTCAATTACGCAACTTTTATTGCTTTACAATATTGTTCTAAAATAAATCAGTTCAAAGTGAGGAGTGAGAAAAATAGAAAAAAATCGATTTTTTATAATTTTTTTATAGAAATTTTGAATTTTTTATTAATGTTCCCGACGTTTTTGAGAGCGATGATAAGTCAATTATTGTTGTACGAGTTATTCTTCAACTTTTTCTGTAAAAATCAATGTGCCTTCTCAACAGCCAAATGTAGTCGTTTTCTTACCGCTCCGCCCTGGTCTATAACTCCTCGATGAGAATTTAACAAAATAATCTAGCAGTTATAATCGAACCATTTCTTTTCAAATTGAATAATTGGATTTTTTTCGGGTTTCAGTAAGAGGCTTTGGCATTCGACATTTGCAATGCCTCTTCATTTTCGCCGGACTCACCGTCGCGTATGCGCTACGCGTGAACATCTCAGTCGCCATTGTGGCCATGACCGATGTAAATGGTACCAATTCCGATTTTGAGGTAAGTAGACACTGCTCGCCTGAATCCTGCTAGCTCGCATACATTGTTTTGTTTTCTTCTACAGGAATACGATTGGGATGAGAAGACCAAATCGTTCGTGCTGAGCAGCTTCTTTTGGGGCTACGTGGTGACGCAGCTTCCCGCCGGCCAAATGGCCCACTATTTTGGCGCGAAACTCTTCATGCTGTTCGGCGTAACGATTTGTTCTGCGCTCACCGTGCTGACGCCGTTGTGTGCCTCGCTCGGGGGCTGGAAGCTAGTATGCGCCTCCCGCTTTGTACAGGGACTCTGCCAGGGCGTGATGTATCCTTGCACCCATGCTTTGCTCTCGAAATGGGCGCCTGTACAGGAGCGCGGGAAGTTGAACACGATATGCTACTCAGGAACCCAGTTTGGTACGGTGCTAATGCTGGCGGCAAGCGGGGTCATTGCGTCCTCGTCCGCAGGATGGCCGGGAATCTTCTATGTTTCGGGTGCGGCCGGACTCGTCTGGTCAGTGATTTGGTATTGCTTTGGAGCGAGCAGCCCCTCGCAGTACAAATCGATTTCGCCGGAAGAGCAACGGTTCATTGAGGAGTCCTTAGACCAGCAGAAGGATGACACGCCCGATAGAGGCCGTACACCGTGGCTGGAGTTTTTCAAGTCGGTTCCCTTTCTCTCGCTGATAGTCGTTCACGCCATGCACGTTTGGGGCTTCTGGACGCTTCTCACCGAGATCCCGTCGTACATGAGCAAGGTCCTTGGAATGAACATCAAGAGCAATGCGCTCCTATCCGCGCTTCCGTATGCGGTCATGTGGCTGTTGAGCTATGTTTTCTGTGTGATTGCAGATATCCTGTCAAAGAACCAGAGGATGTCGCTATTCGGCGTCAGGAGAATGTTTAACACGATCGGCATGTGGATTCCCGCACTAGCTTTGGTCGGAATGGGCTACATGACCAAGGATACGACCAACCTGGCAGTCGGGTTGCTGGTGATCGCGGTGGGCGTGAACAGCGCTGTCTATTTGGGGTATCTAGTCAACCATATCGACCTGTCGCCCAACTATGCCGGGACTCTTATGGGCATCAGCAATGCAGTCGCGAACATTATGAGTTTGCTAGGACCTCTGATTGTGGGAATGTTGGTCTCTGATGAGGTAAGTTTTTCAAGACGCAGCTCATATTTTCATGATACTCCTACTGGAACTCACTAAATTCATTGCACTGGTCTGATTATTTATATTGAATAGTTAAATTGTTTTTGAGATACCGTGAAGCTAAATGGTCATGAAAACGGAAGGAAAACTATTTTTCAATAGTGTTAAAAATAAATGGAAGCAATAAATTACATGTTTCGAAAACATGGCTGAGACTAAACACTAACGTAGATTTCTTTTGAAAAATGGTTTGAATCTATAAAGCAATCGTCGAATTGAATAACCGATCATAAAATCAGATTTATCAATCACGAAAAGTTAATCAAGAGTGCTTAAAATTCTCACGCTTTGAAACAGTTTTGGATGAATCTCATTTTCAGAGGATGTATGATTTCTAACAAAGTATCTTTCAATTTATCTTTTAGAACGATCCCACGCAATGGCGCGTTGTATTTTTCATGATAGCCGCAGCATATTTCGCTGGCAATCTTTTATGGTGTATCTTTGGCAAGGCAAAAGTTCAACCGTGGAACTCTCCAAACATACTGGACAGATTCAAACCGGACTCAAATGGAGTCGCCAACAAAGACGCGGAAAAGAACTGATAGTATGATTGTGGTATCTTTAATTATAAGATAGCAGTTTAGTTGATAGTTTTATTTAATAGCTACATATATAGAATCTAGCTATTTATTTAATGTTAAGCTGAAATTTGTATTAAAATCTTTCACTAAAAAATGGGTGCAAACTTTTCAGTTGAATGTGTGCCAGAAGTTAGGTTCGATGGTCAAAAGGTGGGGTCTGTTCATTTGTTTTCTTTTTTTTCGATGTTTATTTAAACAGTTTATTTATTTATTTTATGTGTGACTTGTATTAAACACGTCAACTTATTATTTATCGTCCATACGATGATGACTCAATCTTAGCTACACAAAAAAAAATTCCTCTTTAGAAGACATTAATATTAGTATCAAAACTACCAAATCAACGATTATATCTCAAAAAAGCCTTTAGATCTAATAAAATGAAAAGCGCATGATAAAATAAAAATCATTCACACATTCAATCGCATTTGCTTTCAAAAAAACACACTGAACTTACGCCAATGTTTATCTGCTGACATATCTTTGGCTACTCAAGTTCACAAAATTCCATTGCATGATAATTGACGGTACATATTAAACAGTGCTGCATTTCTTGTGCTAAATTTCGAGCGGTAAATTCAACTCTGAGACACATTTGTTTGTTCCTTTCATTTTTCTGAAGAAAAAGCATCCTAATGTTAATTCAGGATATATATTCATGTCCATGTACAGTTTCATCAAAGTTCTCCCAGTAGTTTCCGTGTAGAAAGATAAAATTCCAAAAATGATATTTTTTGTTTCTATTAGTTTCAAATAGTCCCTCATATATATTTCATCTTATTTAAATTTCATGTACAATGAAGACATCAGCCCCTCTACATTTTTAATTATAGTATAAAGAAAGACAGATAGATATACAGATTTTTTATTCAACCACAGATGAGACTGAGTCCAGATTGGGTTGCAGGCTATCAATTGTGGAGTACTTCGAATTATTGTTTATCGATCGAAATTTTTACTAACAATAAATCTTGCACTACTCAAAAAATGGTTGCACAACTGATCCAGTGCTAGACCAGCGCAGGCTGAACGCCTTATAGCACTGGCCGCGTCTCGTTCGCCAGTGCTGGCCCAGTAACATATAAGCACGGGATGATAACTACGGGCAGACATTATATGCCAGCACTGGGCCAAGACCAAAAAACAGCACTGGCCCAGCACTGTCATACAACGAATTTGTTACTCCGCAAGCAATCAAATGCCAAAATAAAATTGGCGACGACAAAAGCCATGGAAACATGAAATTCGTCGCCCGGCATGTGGAGAAGACGAGCCGGAATCCAATTGATTTGTGAGTGATGTATCTCCTTTGCCACCGAGGATTAAACTCGCGACGTCCAACATACAAAGTAAGCGCTGTAGCGTCGAAGCCATAAAGACAGTTAAGAGTTCGTATAAAAACACCACATTCGAACGCATTGGAGAGCAAGCCGTCAGCCGAACATCGATAAAAGAGTGAGCGGGCAGCCGTCAGCGATTCTCCATTGTACAAAGAACGGCAGTGATGGCTGAGTGCTGTAAAATGGCGCTGGGCCAGCACTGGGGGAGTGTGACTATCTCATTACATCATTCATACTTGATAATTAAGTCCAGTGTGTCTCCCGTATGAAATGATTTCAGCTTCACAAATGGGCATCAATATATCACATTTTGAGCAAGATTATTTTCACAAGTAATAATAAAACAAATTGCTTATAAATATTAAAAACATCCCTTACAAAATCGGTTCAGCAATGAAATATTATTCCCCAGCAAACATTACATATTTGTCTGTTAGTTTTCCATTGCAACAGCAACGAAATATATATATTATTGTTGTTTGGCTTCAGTAAACTATTTGTTATTTGTTGTTTTCGTGTTTACGGATCTCAACTGAATTGTTGTGAGTCACGGGTCCACACTCGGAAAGCATTTCATCAATTGTAAATTACTCTCGAGCCGAGATAACTATCTTCTGGATATTTACACTTCCACATGGCCATCAAATATACATGGACGCTAATTTAATTTACGCATCGCTTGGCACAGGAAGCTGGTTTGCTTGAATGAAGCGGGGGTTGATTAATCTTGGTCGACGATATCAGATAAGTTATCTATAGGCTAAAATGAAGTTTGCCTGGTAACGGCCATTAATACGTTGCTAGTTTCTGAGACCATGGTTGCGCAGATAATGAAGTCAACATGGCAAATAAGTTGAAACAATATATCTCTTTTGAAGCTCGTTTATCTTGAGTACTTAACATAGCACCAATATGGTCCAACGATATTTTCTTACCCTAAATTATTCTCATTCATTTGTTCCATTCTGCTCCGTCCGCCACACGATCCACTCATCCAGACCCATCTTATACCATACGATTCGATTATACGAATATCCTTAAAGCTAGCCGTGCGCTTCCATGGCTTCGATGAATGCCGACTCGCGCCGGACCTTCACGTTCGGCACACTTTTCGGGGAATTCCACGGTTGTACGTCTGTGCTTCCAAATACGCACCAAACCATATTGCCAACGAGGTATACTCCACCCGATATGAAGAAGACAGTGCGCCATTGCGACGCGTTTGTCTAGGGAGGAAACAATAAAATAGAGTCGTGGGACCAACTTCATCAATTTACCTCCTCTGTAACTATCACACCAACAGCAAGCGGTGCCAACAATCCCATAATATTGGCAAATCCATTGCTCATCCCCATCAAGGTGCCTGCGTGGTTTGGCGCCAAATCGATGTGGTTGACTTGGTACCCCAGATAGATGGCGCTGTTCAGACCCACTGCGACAACGAGCAGCACTATGGCCAACACGGTCGTCTCCTTGGTCATGTAGCCCATCCCGATCAAAGCTAGCGCAGGCAAACCCAATCCGATCGTGTTGAAGATCCTTCGGCTGACCGCCAGTGAGATCACGTTCTTCCGCAGGAGCACGTCTGCCGTGAAACAGAACACGTAGCTCAGCAGCCACATGACCGTGTAAGGGAGCGCTGAGAGCAAGGCGTTGCTCTGGATGTCCATTTCCAGAATTTTGTTCATGTACGACGGTATTTGCGTCAGCAGAGTCCAGAAGCCCCAGATATGGCAGCAATGGACGAAGAACAGTGAATAGAACGGCAATGAAGTAAGGATCTTCTTCCACGGCGTAGGATAATGCTTGGGTCCATCTTCCGTGTGACCAAGTGAGTCCTCGATGAACTTGAGTTCCTCGGGTGTGATGTTTTTGTACTGCACAGGACTACTCGCTCCGAATATGAGCCAAACTATGGACCACACGACACCAAACGCTCCTGAGATGTAAAATATGCCTGGCCAACCTAGCGAGGATGTGGCTATCATCCCACTTATAGCAAGCATCACCACTGTCCCAAACTGGGTTCCGGAGTAGCATAGTGTGTTCAACACGCCACGCTCCTCAGTCGGAGCCCATTTAGAAAGAAGCGAGTGCGTGCACGGAAACAACACGCCTTGGCACAGTCCTTGGATCAGCCTTAGCGCGCATATCATCTGCCATCCTCCAATCGACGCACACCATGGAGTCAACACGGTCAACAAAGAACATATGAATATGCTGAAAAACAGGAAGAATTTGGCGCCCACTCTTTGGGCCAAATGTCCTCCCGGCAGTTGTGTGAAAATATATCCCCAGAAGAAACTGCTAAGAATAAGCGATTTCTCTTTTTCATTCCAGTCGAATTGCTGAAAAGAATTGTCATTACCTATAATAGGAAGTAGCCATTAAACGGTAAGGATCATATATCTTACCTCAAATGCTTTATTGGCGTCGTTCTTGTCGGTCATGGCAACAATAGCGACGGAATAGTTCACACGCAGGGCGTATGTTACAGTCATGCCGCAGAAAAGCAGAAGTATTTGTAGGTGACGCACTCCAAATGTTGGACCTAAAATAATTAATGAAATTTTACTTCGAAAATAGGTGTAAAATATGACTTTCAACTTAAGTCAAAAACCGAAATATATTTTTGCGAAAAAGGTGTGCGGTTTAGACATCAAAATTGACGCGTCCACTTATCGCCAACTCTACTCAAATTGTTGATAAGAAGCTAATAAATTTTTTTAGCTGCTTGAAAATACTAAGAAAAACTAGGACACAACTGGAAAAGCTTGTGATATCATTTCGAATTGTGGCCACACTTTGAATTCAGAATTCATTGGTTGCAACGAAATTTGTTTGGAAAATGAGAATGAATCCTCAAAGACCTGCTTCAAAATTTAGGGAGTGAAGCACACTCGTTAAAAACTATGGCCTTCAGAATAAGTGGCAGATCTGGTGGAGTCATCATGCATGTAAAGGATCTAGTGGCACCATTTTATTAAACTGTCCAACCCACCCAACCCATTCTTCCCTGATATATGTATATCTGAAACAATGTTGTTTCGAGTCACAAATTCGGAGAGGGTTTACGAAATTGATGCTGTCTTGGGTGCATGAAAGAATCAACCTTGGTTCATCTTTCGGAATATGTTTTTATATTTCACTGCAAGCTTTTTGTTCAACTCTTAAAATAAGAAGAGGCATACCTTTTTCATTTCCATCGTATCGCCTGTTTTTCACCATTGTACCCTTTCGTCCTTCCTAGCCTCCTGTTGTGCAGATCCTTTCCAAAAACCAGATCAATTGATCCAATCACTATCGAAACATCGACGCGTAGTATCCGTGGTGGTGTCGTTTTCCGCAACTATCCAAACGTAGTCCAGCTGCAACTGCGATGGATTTCAAAGTCATACTGAAGTCGGGCATGGAATAAATACGAAAAACACCCAAAGGCAAGGTTACTCCACTCATCAGATGTACTTATATTTTTATTTCCCAATATCAGTCGACAACTTGCCACTCCTCGTTGTTGTGCAAATATGGAAAGTTGGTGAACCAAGTGACGTCCTGCGAGCAGCATTCACGGTCTCCGGCAGTTGTTTGTCAAGACATCAAGATTCCGCGACATATCGGAGCGCAGTTATCTTGGACGATAAGATTTACGATAGATAATTTGCGTCTGCATAGATCTCTGCCGTTGTTTCGGCTGAAAAATCGGATGAGCCAACGTTTACGGCTCGGAGGAATCAGCACCAGCTAACGGACGAGCTTAGACACTCCATTAGGCTATCTGAATAGTGTGTATGCTGAAAACACAAGATTGCAGCGAATGTGTACAATTTGTTGTAAGTGGTTGTTGTTTGCGGCAAACAATCAGTAGTGCCGATAAAATATGATAGTCGAGTTCAGAAGGGTTGTTTGTGGGAATTATCAAATCGTCCGTTTGTGTTTCGTAACTCCAGTGATTGTGAAGCCATGTAGGATTCTTGAAAGCGTGTCAACTTTTGAAAAATTGGATTTTGGCGAAATACATATGTAGTAATACCGTTGACTAATATCATCAACTAAAAATCATCCCTTGTCAACTTTTAGTTGCAAATATGTATGTACTTTTATTAAGGATGTGTTACAAAAGACTGGTTATGCTCGCGTTCGCCATTTACAGCACAACTTCTTGTCTAGCCTTACGTAATCTGCCACGGTCATTTTTGATGATCCAAAAACCAGCAACTCTTTCTCTCATCGCTTTTCTTCATATCCATGCTACTTTCACACATTCATTTCACTCTACATTCCTTTCCCATATTTTCATGCAATTCATGGTGAGTATCCTACTATTTTCTTACTGATTGTTCTCTCCAGTCGACGCTTTTCTGCTTACACAGATGGTTGCCATTTATTCAAGATATGTTCACAGCGCTGGTCCCTGTTTTTATTGCTCATGAAGATACCACGGCAAGTAGAGTACCCAGTCCACAGTATAGGTAAGAACCAATATGCAATATGCGCGGTTCTACGGGACAAAATCATATGTTATTCGTCATTTATCATATGTTTGCTGGCATAGATGACAAAATGGCAGTTATTTACTGGTGGTGTTACGCGTGAAAATAATCCATTTCTATGGAAGTTTCAACTTCGGTTC
The DNA here is from genome assembly GCA_963942545.1 of Oxycera nigricornis. Lineage (NCBI taxonomy): Eukaryota > Metazoa > Arthropoda > Insecta > Diptera > Stratiomyidae > Oxycera > Oxycera nigricornis. Next base: position 125,060,436 of record OZ012659.1, on the reverse strand, counting down.
ATTGAATTAAATTTATGAAACGTCTTTGTTGACACAAAGGTTATTCACTTTTTACAAATCGGTTGAGAAAAAAACCAAAATGACTGAAAAAATGTTTCATGTGTTAAAATGAAAGTTGAAGTCCTCGAAAGTGCTTTATCATTTGCAAATCTGGTAGTGGTTGGAAATATCAATTTTTCCAAGCACATGGCGTCATTTCTTCGAAGGAAATTTGATGTTCGGAGGCCTCGGTTGCATACTGTGTCTTACATATACCCAGTCTTTGTTTTTAAAATATGATCAGAGTAGCAGGCAAGACTTTTGCTTGATTCGTAACACTTTATACCGTTATTTTTGTCAAAATACTGCGTCTGCGTTTTCGGAAGTAACAAGCGCCTTCACATTTTCAATTCTTGGTACAAAAAAAAATGTGACGATCCACAGTGCTATACGCTTTCCAGTTTGCACTCGCATTGCTTTTCATTGCCCGTGGACGCAACGTTGATTACGGGGAATGAATCACAGCTATCATCTCTAACCGCTTGGCCACATATAGCCCAGGATACCATTCTGCTAGCTGATGTTCCGATACGCATCTTTTCATAATGTGGGTGTGGTCTAAAGTCTCGTCCAAAGATCTTTCTTTCGTCTAAGCTCAGATATCGTAACCAAATCCACCAAAAGCTTTCTTTCAGTATTATGCAGCAGCAGCAGTTTCTATTATTTGAGTCTCCTCTATTTTCATCCTGCAAGCTACCATTTCACTTACCATTAACGCGACTTCTTACCACACCTTGGTTTCAGGCCGGCTTGGACTCGGCTGGGGTGAGTTCAGAAACTCTGATCGTTTCTATTCTGGCCTCAAAGTGAAATTCCGTGTTCATCATCACCATAATTACTAATAATACAAAATTATAGCATAAACACTTTATTTAACAACAAAAAACATATTTCAGACTGTAACAAGATGGTTCGATAAAAACGAATAAATTAAATAATTATTCTATGCACGTGACCTGTATTTCCCATCTTCGAGCCATGCACTCGCTCGTGGTCTCGCACCCTCTTGTTCTGCAAAGACAGAGAAAGCATTAGACCCCGTTCCGCCTACTCGAAAATCCAACTGAAACCTACATGTCCACTTTTAACAGAGCGCGCCTGATCAATAATCCTTTTTGGCACCATGAATAGCAAATCAGCTTGACTAATTAACACCTTGGTTAGATCACAGCATGCCGCCGCCATTTTCACTTGTGACTCGATGTCGTTAATATCAACGGGATGCACGAAACGGGGCGGGAAGAACGACGGCGCGAAAATGGTCGCGACATTGTGTCGGGTCATCTTGTTCACGTCCTGCTTGTCGACGATGCAGTTGAGGAAGGACAACAGCTCGCGCACCGTATTGCGATTCTCGTGCGGTAACAGTAGGGACAGCAACGACAGCGCCCGGTACTGGTCGGGCGGTTTGATCGAGTGCGTCTGGTAGAACAGGTGGATCAGGTCGTGTGCCAGTAAGGGTTGCGGCAGCTCGCGCAGGAGCCGCTTCAGCAGAGCACTCAGATCGTGCACGCTCGCCTGCGACACGAGATGTGCGCCTCGGTCTGGACTTTGATAGAACGTTGCTTCGAGTTCGTTGTATAAGATCTCTGTCTAAAGGACCCGATTGGAAAATAGATTAATGATATACACGAAAACAGAAAGTTCCACTATGCCTGACCTTTTGCTTGTGTCCGGCCAAACGCAGAATACCCTCTTCCGTAGCACCTCGGCGACGTAGCTCGTCCAGAATGATCTGAATGATCAGCGGCACCATTGTTGAATCTTCCCCGGTAACTTGTTGATCGCGACGGATCAGAGCGTTCAGCGAAACCCCGAATAGATTACCCTCTTCCTTTCGTTTCCGCTTGAACGGTTTCCTTTTGTCCAGGACCACGCGATTTCGATCGAATATCGCGGCCAGCTCAAGCCATGAGAATTGTTGGAACTTTTTCAGATCAGTCTCGGTAATGTCATTGACGTCGATGTGCGGCTCGTCAAACTTATTCCATGTCTGAAACAACAAGTCAATTAGTTTTTTTTTTTGGCAAAATCGAAACTGTATTATTTTTTGATTTGCGATAGCTGAGTTTATGGTGACGTTAAAACACCAAAACACCATAGTTAACATAAGATATTCCTAATATTTGTAAATATTTCATCTATACACGTTGGCGGAATTTCAAGCGAGTCAATCATCGCTGGCAAGAATGCATCCTTATTTGAAACTTAGAGAAAAGGTGCAAGAATTAGCCGGTCAGCTTGGAAAATTTATTGACTGAGGTACCACTTAAGGAATCCACAGAATATTTTTTAAAAGACAATTCTATGGATTGATATGCATTTAATGTTCGAGCCAGAGCTGTCAAATTCAATTTTTTTCTCATCTAAAATATAATACTGTGTTCAAACTGATCAAAATAACACACAACCAAAACAAACCACAGTTTTACGCATACTATGATGTGATCCTTCCGACAGTATTGCATGTGAAAAAATCAAACATTTCTTACCGCTTGATCCACATTTGGTTGGCGACACATATTCTCAAAGCTGATCGGTGGTGACTCCCCGCCAAACTGCATTGGCTGTGACGACACGAAAATCACTCTTTTTTCGGGAGAACTTTTAGGGTAACCATCCAAGAAACTGCCGCCGGGCGGAGAATCCGACAGCAGATTGTTATCACTGCGTGAAGCCGCAATAATACTACCACGTTCACGTCTGCGGAACAAATCAACAATGCATACACGAAAGGCACGACTAGAATGCGGTCAGGATCACTTACCCTATGGAGCAGGAAGGATCAGAGCCAGAACGCTCTCGCGGTATGTGAACTGTGCCGATCTTTTGAAAGCCTAGCAGCTCAATTCCTTCCGGTGTGAAAAACGGAAGATCACACCTAATGTTGGAGCCCCGAAACAGCTCCTCCGAACCACGTAACGGTTCACTGGGGACTCGGTGCAGGCGTTGTTTGTCCTGCTCTATTATGGAAACGTGGGGATCGAAGCACACTTGCCTGAAATGTGTGGTGCCAAGACATTGGCATGAGTCCTTTGTAAATGGTCATAAGTATAGAAGTACTCACGGAGGACTATTGTCCCAGCTTTCGCCTGGGGGGATTGAGTCCAGAGAGTCGGGTGTAGCGCTCCTAGACCGATTGGGAGTTCCATTGCTCTGCAAAGATTTGTTATGATGTGATAAAGGACTTTCATGTGACTAGTAGAATGTAATTAAGCAACTTACATCAACATCCTTGAAAACATCGCGAATGTCTGGCTTCCTGCGATACCGGTGCCTAGATCGTCCCCGCACTGTTTGGTTCAGCGCTCGTACCCTTTGGTTGATTGCTTCCGCATGCTCTTTCGGAAGCGACACCAGCAACGGTTCTAGCTCCGATGTTTGCAATTCTCGTCCCTGTAATGAATCGTTGATCAAGTGTTCCAGCACAACAGATGGGGTTGGCAGCAATGCCGTGTTGCACCCACGTTGATGTTCCAACCCCAAAACAACCACTCACCTCCTCGAATGGTATCGTCAATTGTGCAAAGCCAGCTGCAACTAGCCATTCCGCCTCCAGCTCACCATCTAGCCAACGAACATGTTATGCAATCAGTTTCATTTTATGCATTTCGATTCGCCTATTAAAACTTTAAACAATACCTTGGTAATGCGTTACAGCCTCGGCAGGTTTTTGCAACTGATACTCGGCCAAGTACTCTTTGAACTCTGGCGCGTATTCGTGATTCATTTCGAATCGTTTTTCTTTCCAATGTTACCGTAAAAATTTAATTAAACTCTTAATGAACATAATGATATCTGGAACGAAGAAAATAACAAAAATAAATATATACCGAATTAGCGTACAATCGATTTAGAGATAAGGACCGGGCGTTGAAAGGTGAAGTCATTTTCGTTGAATGATATCTTTTCTGCTGCTGATGTGCATGCTTCAGTTGCCTGTATTCAAGGGGTTGTTTTTCGCTGTCATTAACAATCAACAAATATTGATAAGCGTGCAGCTGTGATTTGTCACCGCATATCAATGATTCTGTATTAGTTGGAATTATTGACTTTGTCCAAATAATGTAAATAGCCAAAATGATAACCAGCAAATAGCCATTAATCATCATCGATGATCACTGACGGCTAAAAGCCAAGTGATGAATGGCATTTCCCAAGTGACACTTGTCAGCTGGAAACGTTCCTTACAGGATAAACATGTCTGCGCTGCTAGTAACTTCCGCAATCGATTAGTTTCAGTTCGCAACGAACAGAGTGATACAACAACTACCGAAATAATGCGGATACGTCGATTTATTCCACTGCCAGTCTTTATTGTGTTCGCTTTGTGCTTCACAAGCCAAATTATGTGTGCCATTATCTTTTGTGTGCACTGCACGCGCTCAACGCCCATCCACCAAACTTCCAAATATTGTGGCTGATAAATCTGAACAGGTTCAAAGGCAATGGAAAAGAAAGTAAAGTTGGTAATTACATTAACGTATCGATATTCATGTTCGCGGCACACTGGTATGATCCCCAGGTCATATTGGATGACCCACGACAATATACCTGTATGTACATACATATATGCTGATTTGTCGGGCAGACTTGCTTCAGATGCTTTTGTACAATAATTCCACCTGGAAATTTTTGAACTGGTAGTACTGGTAAATTCAATTCAAACTAACTTTGTGTTCACTCAGAGCTGAATAGAAGAAAATAACGAGTACAATTATAAACCAAGAGCACACCAATTTCGAACAGGCAAGAGGCAAACAATCATTTCACTTTGCATCGAAAAATCAACTGCTTTTCGATTTTCTAAAACGTAAAATGTTGAAGAATCCACTGCAAAATGTTGGCCAAACGCCACGAACAACCCAAAGAATATTATGGTATTAGCTTTATGACTCGTAACCACATCTCGCGTACTATTAACCGCATAATTCATTATCGCCGTAGATACATAAACTCCGAAGGAATGCATTCATTTTCTCGAAAATGCGGTTTTCGTTGGCATCAGTGAAGTTTTAACTGGGGAAAGCCAATCGGCAACGATTATCATCATCATCATCATCAAAAAACTCCACACACAATGTAAGGACAAATAGATCAGAAGATTAGTTACAAATAATTCAATTATTTGACTATCATTTCAAAACCAGCACAGATACCTGAAGAGTGACGAATCGGTAGCGAAGTTTACAAGAAAGCATATATACGAATTTTAAGGTTTGTAATTAAAGATTTCATATTACAGATATCGAAATGAATTTATACGAAACTGCAATCCAAAAATTATTACCGCTTTCGGATTAAGGCTTGATCAGCGAAATCTATGCAGCTTCACAGTAATCACCACAGCTGATCGCAACTATTCTCCATTTCAAATTTGACAAATTCCAGGATGACATTTCTTCTCAGCAATGGTTGCCTAATGGAACGATGAAGCCGAATTTGATTGTTTGACGCTTAGAAATAGTTTCAAGTTATTATCGAAACTAAACGCTCGAATAGAAAAGCAAAACATCGAACAAAGTGAAGAGAACATTGCTGTGAAAAGTGAAAGATTTTATTGTGTTTGCATTTTTCTATATTCCAAGTTTGAATACATGCTCGCTTTCTTCCCTTAGCCAATGAAAGACACTGTAGACAACGCTGCTCCTAGCGTGCTAGCGCGCACGTATTTGGTGCGTGAGTGACAGTTGTCACTTTTGATATTATTGTCGATCGAGTAATTTTTGGTGCATTTGTCGTAACTTTAAATTGTAGTTTTTTGGATAAATATAAACCAAGATACAAAATATTTCAAGAATCCGTGATGTTCACAGCAGTTGAAACTTGTGTACGAAGTCAACCTTGCGTACTTTGCGCCAGTACTTGATTCTATTGTACCCATATAAGATCCATTTTATTTTACTATGAAAAACTATCATTACTATTGAAAAACCCTAAATGAATTTCACGAGGTCAGAGTTCAAACTTTAGCGTTGGAACCTAGCAAACAACCCTGATGATTGCCCGTTCCCTTGAAATATAATTGGTATGCGGTATTTGTTTAATGATTAAATTAGGAGCATATAGTCCTGCATACAACATTCGAGAAGCTCTTTGCAGTCAGTTGACCAAACCTAACAGTTGGTATATTATTATCCGTGTTGTTGTCCTATACTTCCTTAGATGGACAGAACTGTTAACACACGCGAATCACAACCAAAAAAACTTGGTAATTTGGAGCGGCATTTTAACGAGCTAACAAAGGAGCCTGTGATGAATACACGCGGTAGTTGACCTTACATTCAGCCTCTCAAATCGGATTTTCACAAGGTTGTTTTGTTTTATGGCGCGGTAGCGGTTTCACCGCGGTGGACTGCTTTTTCCAATGAGGCACAACCGGAAACATGAGTAATCACTGGTCTTGGAACAATTGCCAGCAATCTAGTCCAAGACTTTGTTTTCGTCCCCCAACAAAAAAAACACAATCACTTGCCACTATCACCGCCGCCGTGGACAATAATCGTATCACCTGAGTAACTGTTATCCAAATGAAAGCTTGCGCACCTGAGTATGATTGACGACCGCTTTTCCCGTCTGGCACGGCCACTGTCCACACCACACAATAAATATTTATCAAATTGATGGATGCAGAAAACTAGAAACTGAAAAACGTTCAGGTTTCTACTTGCGAATCACATCTCACTCTGGCGCACTAGCCTCTAGCTAGGCTAGTCAATAGCCAAGGCAGCCACTCAGCACTAATGCCTGAATACATAATTGTTAATGTGCTTTCTTATGGAGTCATATAGTCATGGTTTGGTGGCACACTGAATTTCTGATAAGGCTTGGCGGTCTGGCCAGCCCAGGCCCGGTTCCGCCAACAAAGGCGCGTACGTGAGGGAATTTGAATATTCGAAAAGCGGCGCGCACCGCACTCGAGCAATGGATCCACGAGTATTCCAGCGAACAAAAAACTCATTGTCGGATTAAAAAACAAGTTCAGATACAGCGCGCATGTGGCTCACTCAGATCCAAGTGTCGGGCGGGCATTGGGCTCTCGGGCATGAATCACAGGCCGAGCGCGGGCTGCTAGGCTCCGCGGAGCAGTCGGGGGAGCTAATAAAGCTGGATCAGGCACACGCACCCACACATGGACACGCGTCGCTCTCGACGGGATAATTGGCTGAAATGGGGCTAGGACCGTTGCCTGCGCGATTATCGGCACTTGGGGTGTGGGCGCTCTGCGATCCGGGGCGCCCTCCTTCAAGGCCGCGGCCGTGCAACCCTACTGCGCCCGCACACCGACCTGGGCCACTGCCGCATCAGTGAAATGACTTCACCACAACCACACTCGAATCCGTTTCGTGTTCCGCGCCCGAAATCCAGGTAACTAAGAAACCTAGGTGCAAATTACCAATTAAACGGGTTCGCACGCAGTGCACCAATTGCGCAGGACCGCACCTCGCACCTGTCCCGGACGACTAGCAGCGAGGCTCACAAAGACGTGTTGATTGACTCCTAAGTGGCGAACGACCTTTCTTCGTGTGCAGATATATTACATATTTACAAAATTCACCTATTGTTCGCGATCGTGCACAAAACCTCACCGAACGAACGCGCGACCAGCTCCCGAATGGCCCGCAGAGAGGGTCCGACACGAAACCGACCGCGGCCTCTTGCCCGCCACAGTAGAAAACGGTGACGTCGCGTGCTCACCTGGCCAGGTACAGGTCTCAGGTACGCTCGCGTGTAAATCTTACCTGTTCTTCATTCATGGATACGCGCGCACCGCCACACAAACAAACTCCCGCTCCCCATGTGAGTCTTATCGCGGCTGCCACGCTCTCACGATGCTCAGTGTTACTAACGTTAATCGGTCTCACACTGTTACACCTAACGAATGACGCGGATTAGGCGCAGCGTTATTCAATCGAGCATGGAGCGGCACCTGGAGGAAAAGCAGGTAAGATGTTCGTGAAACTTGGATATATCCAAGTCTATAGACTAAGCTGCTTAATCCACGAGATGTCGCAAAATACAAATTCTGTTTAACCCTTTCACCCACATCTTCGATAGGCGAAAATTATATGTAAATGGATATGCAGTCCTATCATCTGGCTTTGTTTTGAATGGCGCCATCTTTAATGTTCAAGCGATCAACTGCTCTCCAAAATCCATTTATTGGTTGAGATCTTGAGCAGTTGCAAACAGATTCGATATTTCATCGCAAAATTGTATCACTCCATGCTTAGCGCTGTTTTAAAACTAAAGTGTTCACTTATGTGATGAATCTAATTCAAATATAAGCGATATTATTCCATCGTGACACCTCAACAAAGTCGATGCGACTTTATTTACGTGAGTTATGCTTACACACACACACACATACATACTTCTTCCTAAAACACTTTAAACATACTCTAAAGACCTCAAAACGTGAAGATATGTTGAAAATTTCAATTTCGATGTTCGAGGCGATTACAAGAACTTCCCCTTTACTGGGAAGTCAATAAAAATCATAACCAAAAACAATGTTGTAAATTCATGATTCGTTGTGGGTTTCTTCAAAGATTTTTGATACTTAAAATTTCAACTAAGAACTGACTGCTTTATTTCCACAGTTATAACAGGGAACAGTGGTGGTGTATTCTAAGTTAATCGTACTGAATTATTCACTAGCTTCCTAGAATTTGCTCTGTCACATTTCCTTGTAATCTTGCAAAGTTTCGTTGCCGCTAGTGTAATCTCATACGCCAAAAACTAACTGACACTCAACGCGGATACCATTCGCTTTGTTTTTATGTAGTGTTTCAGCTAGAGGTGACTATTTTCGTTTGTTTGCGATCTCACTAGGGACACTCGCAGCAGCTTGGAGACTCTTGATGAATAGAATGTTCCCTCGTTTGATAGCAAAGAAAAAGCTAGAAAAATTTCGCTTTAAGGCTAATGCATTTTAACTCCCTGGAAGCTACAAAATCGTAGAGCGTTTGAAGATGTGGAGATCTTATGACAAAACCAGTTTCCTAAAGGAGAGAAGTTCTGATGCGGATTGGCCGCGAAGATCATGCGATCTCATCCAGGGACTTTTTTATGGAGTTCTCTGAAATCTCTGGTCTACACAAATAGGTCTTAAATAATTCACAACCTTTAAAAGAACGTCCAACACACTACTTGAAATATGTGTGAAAAAGTAAGTAAGATATTTGTGTTTGAAGAAAACATTCAACTATACCAAGTTGTGGAAAACATTTATCTGTTAAAAAAATTAATTTTCTAATTTTTTTTTGATATTTCGTTAGAAAAAAACCTCAAAAATACATGTACAAAATTTTATATCGATGTCTTAACTGTTTTTCATCCTATAGCGCTTGTAGTCCTCCTCTGTCTGTACTACTGTCTGTACTATCCTTTTTGAAGCACAAGCAGCACTATCCGACTATTATACTCTCTAATACAATACATAAAATGTGGTCTAAGTGCGACGCTTGAGGCCCACACGACTAACTACTACTAGTGAAGTGAATAAAAAAGGCTTTAATTTGTTTTTATTATTAATTACTTTTATTAATAATATTATTCTAAAGTATTATAATTACTTCTATTATTATTTACCAAGCCATAAAAGCTTTGGTAGAGGAAGAAGCCTCCTGGTCGTCTTCTAACAAAGCCTCGACATCCACGTCCTCGTCATTCTTCTTGTTCTCCTTCTCGTCCTCCTTCTCGTTCTCCATCTACGGGGCCGCGAAATCCACAAGCATTATTGAGGGTATTTAATTATTATTAATAATAATCATTCGTTATTAAGAATGTTTGGTCCTCACTGACTAATTATAATTGACTTTGTATTTACAATATCAAATTACAACCAATAATATTTCATTGTTATTAACAATATTAAATTATTAATAACAATATTCAATTATTAACTGCATTAGCGTTACTACTACCATTCTCCGAAACCTGATAGTATACGTTTGCAATTCTATGAATTAATCTTGATTTTTTTCAAATAACACTTTTTATAACATTAATCAAAATTTTGCTAAAACTCACAATAATAATAATAATATTACTATGAAGGTATTTGGGATCTGCACGAATTAATAGTGCATTTCAACAGTTTCAAAATTAAGCAATTTTTTGTCTTTTTTAAGCTTTTTCATCCTCAACAAAAAACGGCTGAACCGATTTTGCTGAAAAGTCATTCAGTTTTAAGTTTACGCGTCAAATGAAACCGGTCCCACGTCAATGCGATCTTTGGTTCTTGAGCTAATCGAGACGAAAAATAATTCTGAACACACATACGTACATATAAACTCACAGACTTCTCTTTAACAACGATGGATTTGGATTCTAGAGACTTTAAAACGTGGAGATATGTCAAAATTGGGGATTCGCAAAATCGTCCCCATTACAAAATCTTCCCACTGGGAACTGGGAAGTTAACAAGATGTATTATATAGTCTTTTTCACAGTGTAAACATCAAGAATTGTGACTGAAAATGCTTTCGAGACGAAAAAAAAGAAAAGTATAGATACTTCTCGTAAACCAATGAAACTTTAAACGCGTTTTTCTCAAAACATACTTTTTGAATGCGCGTCGTACACTTGTAAAAAAAACTACTCATCAATTAACTTGAAATTTCCACACATACTTATTAACTATTTAATTACTGCACTGACCTAAGATTAGAGTCGATTTTAGAACAGTTTTTCCAATCGAAAAAAAAGTTAAAAATCGTTACACGTATGTTTTCATTTAATCTCGGTTATATACATTTCAAATTTCAAGTCGATTTCTTCATTAGTTTATTTTTTATACACATTCAAATAAAAAAATTCATTTTCGCCGTTTTAACAGAGTAGACTTCCATTAAATGATATAATTTTCCAAACACAATTTCATCGATTGTACTTCAAAATAAAATATAGATCACTATGTTATCACATGTTGGTTTCATTGTATTTCAACTGAAAATTATAACGTATTTGTGAAGTTTTCGTATTACATAAAAATGTTGATTTTCGCAGCCAATGTCCTGGTTGGGTTCCTGTCTGATAGTTGGGTCTTTTAAGTTTACATCAGTTGTTTCATGCTATCAAAGCTGAATTCAAATATTCCGTTACATTTATTACTGAAACTAAACAGTTGGCAAATCGAGCTGAAATGTATTGCAAGTACTAATGTAGCACACCTTGTCTCTAAAAGGGATAATTAGATGTTGAAATCCATATTTATAAATAAGCATTAACTTTAACTTTTAACATTAACTTAACTTACCATACGGTATGAGTGCGGAAATGAATAGAAATTCTTATTTTCGCCTGATAAAAAGCAATAGGGTGGAAAGATTCAAAATTGATATCTTCTGTTAATCCTGCATTCATTTGCTCCCCCGAAAAGCATCTTAACTTTTTATATAGAAACTCTACATACTCCAACTATGTATTCGTTCGAAACTAAATCTACTATAAACAATATTTCTATTTGATCACTGCAACAATCAGTACGAAAATCAAATGAAAACCACAAATTCTTCCGCGCTTACATCATTCATTTATTTTTATCGATGTCCCTTCAGCGGAATGCCACAAACACTCCCACAAAAATGGTCCCCCGGCCTGGAATGTATCTGCAGAAAAATAATAATCAAATATGCCAAACAAATAGTTCAACTTATAGAAAACTTTTGTGGTTTATTTTTATCAATCATAGTACAAAATATTTCTCTCTATGAATTTCATTGTTGGCTTACCACATGCATTGAATGGTCAAAACTTAAAGATTAAATCGTGAGAAGAATTATTGGTGCCGCTGTAGACCACGGCGCAATCAACTCCTGCCTGTTTCAAAGGACATTGTACAAATACAACATTTGGACGCAACATACACATAACATTAATCGAAGCGTTGCACAACAAATATAAACTTTTGCAAATTCGAAATCTATTCTGAGTTATTCAAACTTATGTGAGTAGCGGTTTTGGTTTGGTACCTTACAGAGGCCTCGCATCGAGCATTGGTAACACTGAGCAACCAAATCAAATTCTAGACATCAATTCAATTTTGAAAAAATCTTTTTTTTAGTTCGATTTACTTCGTCTGCACTATAAAAGCCATGTGTCGACTTTCAACGGACACATACGGTCCACATTCTTTCGTTAATTGTTCGCAAAACTATTTTGAATAAATTCTTCTTAGCGAATAGACACAAATGTAATGCTGCGGGCATGTCGATTAGTTTTTACAAATTATTCATATAAATTCAAACGAATAGTTCACATGGCATATATATAAATCATCGCCCACATAAATATTTCCCATTTTCACACTAATTTTCATGGACATTAGTGCGGAATGGTTTAACGACTACGGTATTGCTTCGAGTCTAGATGTATGTTATGTTCTGTTCTGTTATAGTATATGCGAGTTAGATAGATTGCAACTGGGGACGTTAGAGGCGGTGTTAGCTACATACTGCGAGTTAGACCAAATGTACAGGCAACTCAACTCCTTACTAATACGGCGTTAAATAAAATATACATGTACATATACTTAAACATAGAACGTAACGCAGAAATATCGGAAGCGTAAAATTAGTAGAAAATGTTTTTTTTTAATTAAAACGACACTGAATACATCTCGCTGGCCAATCCTGAGCCGTTTTAAGCGTCGAACTTCCGCATCTACAAGGAATACGAAAGAAAGAGTTAGTCCAAACGTCTGCCAGCCATTTTGCTTCATATGTTTATGTGTGGGCGAACCTTTCAATTCAATCCACATACATATATTAATGCTACACACACATAAGAAATCTTTCAATAGAGACTGTATTCGATTTCGTCTACACAAAAAGCATGCCTCGTCCTTGAGAAGGATCTTTTTTGTTTTGTTCTAATTACCAATTGTTCTGATTAACTGCACGAAAATAAATACCCAGGCACCAAATTATCTGTTAAAACCCACAACCCGATTAAGGACTCATGTTTTCGGCTCGATCTGAATCGAAGCAATCCGAAAGACATACGGCCGATTACGTAAGGTCTATTGAAAGATCAACGTACAATCCATTAAAGACGACTACCCTATCTGGTGTATTTCAATACAGTTACCTCACGCTCGTCTAACGCTACGCCGGCATATTTGGCGCGCGACTCGATTGTCTCGTGGGGAGCCTTGAGGGCGAGGGTGTACAGCAGCGCAGCGCCAATTCCTCCCAGAATCGGTCCAACCCAGTAGAGCTAAACGAGGAGATCCATTAGTGTTTCGCCGCGAGGCAATTTCTTAGAAACTTGTTACCCAATGGTTCTCCCACTTGTTCTCAATTACAGCCGGGCCGAAAGTCCTGGCCGGGTTCATGCTGGAGCCAGTGTATCTGATGGCGCCCAAATGTCCCAAAGTGACGGTAAGACCAATGGCCAAAGGAGCCAGAAATCTGGAATCTGGAAATCGAATTTCAGCTTAGTCCTGAAAATGTCCTTTTTTGCTTACCTGGTTTGTTTTCATCGCAAGAACCGAACACGGTGATGACTAGCACGAATCCAAGGAAGAACTCGATTCCGAGTCCTTGAAGCGGCGAAATGTGCTCGGCTAGATCGGTATGTCCCAGTCCATTGTAGTAAACTTCGTGCAACAGCGCCTGTCGAGTTATGGGATTGCGATTTAGTTCATTTTCAAAATTAACATTAACAACAAATAACAATTCACTTATTCCTACTTTTACAGAAAGAACCAACCCCAGAACTTGCTCACGATGCGCTTATTTGGATCAAAATCATCAAAATATTATTGAAAGAGGACGCAAACATGGGAAGGTGTAGGTTGAAATTTCATTTTAGTACTGCGTATTCTTCTGGCCAATTGTCGATAAGAACTGTATTAGGAGAGCATAACGACAATTATTTAATTTTTTTTAGACTTAAAATATGACTGCAGGATCGTCAATTTCTTTTGCAGATCTACCTCAAAAAAATTGCTTTGTGTGAGAAGCTGTAACATGTGCGCGATGCTAATCTTACGCTGTACTCAAAGAACATATAATAAAATGTGTTTATTATCAAATATAAAAAAGGCTGCTAGTAGCTCTTTTTAAATTATTATAAAAATTCAAATTTTCTTGATTAATCGGATACAATATGACTCGTAGCATTACTCTCAACAGGAGTGACGTCCAGTTTTTTTATATATTGGTTGTATGAATATAACTCCGCCGTTTTTTGTTAAAATAAAATAAATTTGTCCGTTTAGAAAATCAAAGTAAAGTTTAATAAAAGTATGCTTCATCGGCAGCTGCAACCTTCGCCTATCTTTCAGGTAATTTACGTATTCCTTGCCTGAAGTAATCCTGATCTTTTGAGCTGATCACCCACCCTTTTTGACGTTTACGATTCTCAGAATATATCCATCTTGCATATCATGTGACTATTTGATGCAAAAATCTTTTTCTTTCCTGTCTAGCATTTCACAATTTGTTATTCGACGTTCGATGTCTCTTTCTTTGAATTCATACTAACTTTTTGAACAATTCCCATTGCTTTCAACCCCTTTGCAACAGTTAATCGTTCTACATTTAATGCTGCAGCCAATTCGAATTGAGTTTGGCAAGAATCCTCTGCCAATACTGCTTCCAATTCGGCATCTTCTAATTTTTTGGGGTAATTTTCCATGTTTTTTGTCCTCAGTGCCAAAAATTATTATTTTGAAATAGTCAAAACCCTTCCTTACACATTGTATTAGATGTATGCATGCTCACCGTAAATCTCCACAATCAAACGATAACTTTTCTTTGCAATAAAATAGTGTAATAACACTTCCCGGAAATGATGTTTACTTGGAACGAAAACCGACATTTTCAAGGAGGTAAAAACACTTGTTGATTACATTTCAACCAAATGTCACGTAGTGCGTTTGACAGCTGACATAAAATTCTATCAAATACAAGTGTTGCCATTTATTAGTCCACGCAAGTAACACTACAAATGACATCGAAAGCCTTTTTATGTAAAGGAATTATTCAAAAGTGCATTAAGGCTTGCCTTAAAAATTATTAATTTAAATTTTAGATTATCGATCACCAAGTCAACATAATTTCCCCTTTTTTTCGATCCCACCCTACTCCCACTTTCTTCAGCGATGGGGACCGTAATCTTGACTTTTACCCATATTTTTTTAAAGATATCAGGTATAATCATGACGAACAATCATCCGCACGATCATCATAAATCGGTCGTTTGAACATATTTATTTTTTGGAATGCACGTTCAATGTCTTCAAAAAGTAATTTATCGTGTTCTCAGACAGTTTTATGACCCTTACTCTAATAGTTCTCAACCAACAATTCCATACAAAAATAAATTAAAAACTAATTGTGAAAGAAATCCAGATAAAGCTCAAGAATGTTCATTGTCTCCGAAATTTCCGCGGCAATTTCAACTTGGATGTTTGCTGCTAGTAATACAATTCTAATTGTCCATATCGTTGATGATTGAAATGGTCTAGTTCTTGTCAACCGGTAAACATATCAATCAATAAATTACCTTGATTGCTGCCGTGCCAGCTATCGCGCCTGCACACTGGACTACGATGTAGCACACAGCTCGGACTATGCTGATTTTTCCGGCGGTCAACATACCAATGGTCACAGCAGGGTTAACATGTCCACCGCTAGCGTGTCCGACCACCTGCAATTAGTAGCCGCATTTCCACATTAATATCGAATTATTGTCAATTTAAAGAACGATTTGCATGCAACGCCAGCAGCAAACTACAATTTTTTCAAAAAACATGAACGTTACAAAATGGCAAAAACCTCCAAAATCCCGAGAATATTCACTAATTGACTGAAGAAAATCCCCAAAAACGACAACTTCCAAAATTAATTGTCCCTGTCGCAGTCGTTGTCGTTCCCGCCGAACACAATGGACAATTAATTTTAGCCCGAGCACGAATTTTGGAGCTTTTGCAACGAACGCACGAACAAACAAACAAACATACCATAATCGCCATAAAAACCGCCAGGCCAAAAGCTAACGCGATGTATGTGGTGTTGGGGGCCTGCGTACATGCCGCGCATCCGAAGAAGTTCAGCAGGAAGGTTCCTAGAGGAAGAAATAGTTTTTTTTAAAAACAAGATATGTGTATCTTTAATTGGCCAACTGTGCCGCAGTCAGAACAACTAGATGTGATCCATTAAAAGCGTTCTTAGACAGCAATTAGAATGCGAATGATATCATGCCGAAAAATAAATGTGAATGGCTGCGAGAGTTCGCAGCAATTGCGTAATACCAAATTTGCATTTTTATGTGCGATTCAATTAAATTCGATCAAACTTGTGGAATTGTTAGCAATTCACTCTCTTACCTATAAATTCACCGGTGAGGGCCCTCCAGAGGTCTGAGCTTTTCGATTTCAGCTCACCGATGCCGAGCTTGTACTGGAAAGTTGCTCCCGCCATCCTCGGTTACTCAAGTAGGTTACTTGCACGTCTTACTACCGAAACAAATTAAGATAGAAACAAAGATCAGTCGACGATATCCCAAGTGATAGATATCTGCTTAAAATTGACGAAAAATCAAATCAAACTCCAAGGATCATTTGGATATCTTATCATATTTGGGCCATTCGTGTTGGCTTTGTTGTCTTTATTGCGGTTGGTTTATGCTCTAACGAAATTCATGATTATTGTTATCTTTCGTACAAACTAGATTAAAAACGCGTTTAAACTGAAGAAATATCAAATATATTGTTGATATCTCTCAAATCATCTAAATATTCAGTGAAAAAATGGGACGAAAACAATGGTTACAATAAATACGCCCACTTAACCGATTTCATCGTGATTGAATCTAACCTATAAAAAAAATTACACAAAATCCACACTGAAACATACACTGAAACACAAAACATACACTTAAATATTCACGCGCAAAATATCCGACAAAAAGTGTACTGCAAAAATATCAGAAAAATTATAAAAATTGCATATAAAAAAAACAAACAAACATACCATTATCGCCATAAAATCCGCCAGTCCAAAAACTTATAAAACTTGCATGAAAATAAAACTTTCTAAAAACTGTGTGAGACAAATGACACAAAATATGGTGAAAGTAAAGATTATGGCACCCATCCCCGAAGGATGGGGGTCACGGCTCCATAAGAAGTTATGGGAGTTCCTCCACAAAAAATTGTTGTTTTGCCTATTTCCAAATATCATATGAAATCGTGAAATTGATCTGGGAAATGATTTTTAGACTCGTTCAAAAGTCGAAAATATTAAAAGAAATTTTTTTTGTGAAAAATAAAAACAAAATAAATTTAAATTTAATTTAAAAATATAAAATAAATTAGGAAATTATAAAAAATCGTATGAAAGTCATTTTTACCATGAATTTATGTAATATAAATAGGGATAACACTTTGGACACACGTTTTGCACCCATTGGTCTCCCCGTCCGGGCGGGTAGGGGGTAAAAATGACATTCATTAAATTTTTTATAATTTTTCAATTTACTATTATTTTTTTATATATTACTTTTAATTGGGAGAGGGTGCAAAACGTATCTCTAAAGTTTTACGCCTATTTTATTACATTTACGGTGAGAATGACATTCATCAATTGTTTATAATTTTTTAAAAAAAATTATTTGTTTTTTCTTCATTTTTTACAAAAAAAAAATCTTTTTTTTAACCCTTTCTGTCCCAAAGTATCAAAAAAGCCTACAAATAATTACTCTGAAGTCTTTACTAAGAATGGCTAATTCTACCTGGAGACAGAGGCTGCCTACAAACAAAAGTATGGTTTAAAAGATAAGGGTTCAAATGAACATTTTTATTACAGGTTCTTGGAAAATTCCATTTTAAAAGGACGAATTACTCAGACTTTACTTTGGTTGCCATATGGCAACCATGGGAATGAAAGGGTTAATTCTTTCAACTTCCAAACAAGTCTAAAAATTATTTCCCAGATTAATTTCACGGTTTGATATGATCACTGAAATATGCAAAATAACCACATTTTTCGTGGGGGGGGGGGCATAACTTCTTATGGGACCGGGACCGCCACGAACTTTTTATGTCATAGTAGTAGGGGAACCCCCTCTCTTTCGGTCCCTCACACTTCCACGCCGTTCTTATGAACACAAAAAATAGTTGAACTTTATTTAGGGTTTTTAAATTTCCGTAAGCTTTAATTTCTTTCATTTATTTTAAATGTTATTTTATTAATAATATTTTTGGTCTTAAATTTTTTTAAAGGTGTTCGTTGTATTTATGTAGATTGTTTTTCGAAATAATAGTCATAGTGTAAGAATATTCTTTTTGTATGCATAAGTTTAAAAAAAATGCATGAGACGGCTAACGGCAGTTTTTTACTATTCATCTTATTTTTTTTAAATCTATTTATTCCCTCTTAAGTGGGTACGTGATCAAAAACGTGGAATTTTTTTGTTGCATCGCACAAAATACTCATGCCACAATACAACATGTCAAAATAGGCGGTCCAGAAAACTTCAAAAAGTTCACATTACTAATTAGAGTTTACATTATTCGGGGCTGTTTGTTCTTAAGATTCGTTCGGAAATAAAAGCCATTTTATTAGGTTATTCCTTCCAGTACTGAGGTTCGAATCAAGCCAACAATCTCAACTGCTGTAAAAACTGCTCATGCAGCAAAAAGTACGTGGAACCACTGGCGGATAGTTCTCTTTTTATTTTCGAACACTTCGCCGATAAAAAATAAATTAAATAAATTAAAAATATTATCAAAAACATAAATTAATCAACCTATTGTAATAAATGGCATTTAATAATTTGATGGTAATTCTTGTCGGGGAACTAACCAAAAACTTATTGGTTTTCAATCCAAAAATCAAAGTGGTATCTTTTACAACATTTCCGGAGCCACTTACACTATAGTTACAGATACACATTGTTTCGATTAACCCATGATTACGATCTGGCGGTGGCAGTCAAATCCAATAAGTACGTCCATAAAGTTCATTACAATCACTATTGATTGCTTCTGTTTGCCTGCGATACCAATTACGACGTCCAACAACTGTTTTATTGACCAAGATAATAATTAAGTGGCGTTTAAGTAGGTTTTTCTTCAGATTAATTAGATCTTGAATTTTAGTTTGATAACCTTTTCAAATGATAAACTCGTACAGATACAGTGTAGGAATATTTAATACATGTTTACAAAAACATATTTGTTGAAAGTATGATATGTGGCCGGAGGATGTTGTTCAGAAAGGTTCAAACTCATAAAGTAATAAAATTTGTCTGGGAAATCAATCTAAGGATAAAGGATTCGTTGAAATCTTTTCAACATCCGCAGGCCCATGTGGCCATACATATATACTCTATATATTATTATTATTATTATTATAGTATAGTTCGGATATAAGGTAGTAGGATAAGTTCTAGTAGATTTTCTTACAGTCTGGATCGTGTCTTCCTTCTAAGGGTTCATGACGATAAAATAAAATATAAATTTATATTGAAGATGGTTTTATGTTTTCATTAATAAATAAATAAGTAACCTTTCCCAATATACGGAATATGATATCTTGAATTCGATAGTAGCAAATTCGGTTGGAAAAGCGTGCTGAGATGAGTGAGTTTATTTGGTTTTCATGAGGATATTTTCCTAAGATTACCATATTTATAAGGTTTTAAGATTACGTTTTAGAATGGCATAGCCTAATTTGGGCTGTTGCAACATGGAGATCATACATCTTTATACTTAAATGAAGTTTATTCACAATTTATGTAAATGAAGTTAATTGTTTCCCTTTGAATTTTCAGCAACGGTTAAGATGCCGGATCTGTTTTACGATTTCATATGATCTCTAGAAATAGGCAAAATATCCATTTTTCTCATGGGGCCGTGATCGCCGCGAAACTTTTTAAGCCATAGTGATAGGAGAACCCTCCTCTTCCGACTCCCTATACTTATACTCCCATGAGAGGTGTGGGCCATAATCTTCATGTTTACCGAATTTTCTATTGTAAATTACATGAAAACGATTCTTTCAATTTAGAAAAAGACGAAAATACCTGAAAACTGATGTGATTATCGAAAATATGAAAAAGATTACGCATCTGCTAACAAAAAAGATAGTTGAACGTTTGCCGTTGTAGTTGACCGATCAACCCCAATCAATGTTAGCTTACATTTTGGCATGTTTGCAAAATCAATTAGAGCCGTCGAAGCGTTTATGATTGACTTGATTGACGGTGTGATATGTCCATTCATTAGAGTTTAGATAGAAACATTTTTAGCTGGCCCGTCAAAATGAGCTATTCCTAGAAAATCTCGTCAAAATTGACTCATTACTCGTGACGAATCTATTTTCTGGAAATAAATCAACTCGAAGGCAAACAATCTGCGTTCACTCTTGTTGCAGACTTTCAATGGTTTCAATCTATCTGATTTGATTTTATGAAAAATAAGCTAACATTGAAGGATTTTCCACTTGAATACTAAGTTGCGGTCGTAGCTCCGAACAAACCCTGACCACAAAGCCAGACTACATACAATCTAAGATTTTGGATTTTTTCCGTTAACATCAACATTAAGCCGAAAATAAATCGCGGTATCGAAACGCCTCAACCAAAACACTCTGCATGATCTCAACATTATTGTTATCCAAACACGATTTTAAGATATTTTCGGCCAAACTACATACTTGTGAAAACTATTAAATTTTAGCATAAAAATTCACGGAAAATACTCCTGTCTGATGTGTTTTTTGATTTCCGATTCGACCATAGGAAAAAATATTAAGATGGCAATAAATAGACCTTGATATGTAGCCTAGTGTGTTTAATACGTGCAGAAAATAGTATAGGTTCGCGTTTGTAGACGATTGTGGAGTACGTCTTGCGGAAATCGTAAGAAAAATACATAGAATATGGCGGTTGGAAGATACGGCGCCGATTTGTGGTCTAGAATACCAATGTGCCGGGTTTTATTCACTACCGTGCAGATCGTATTTCATGCATGAACAATGTCAAGGTCTAGTGTATCTTGAAGCACACACGTACTATGTATCGGTCCGTGTGAAGCCTCCGTGAATGATATACAACATATATTCTTAGATACAGACATAAGATTGTAAATTGCCCATTTTATTTTGAGATATTAAGATGTTGGACAAGATGTCTGTTTGATATGAATGTGTGCTTGGATGCTGGATACATATTTATTAATAGAAATATATGAGCATTAATTTTTCGGCTGCGAAAGCTTTCCGTCTTCGTGACATACAGTTTTGTGGACGCTAGACAACATTGATCCTTGTACCCAATAGCCAAATAGACGATTAATTTATGGAACGAAATTGTAGCCTTGGCCACCAGAAAATATAGTTTCAGACGATGGAAACTAAGGCGGGGCCGACTATGAGCATCATTACAAGCTCCATTGGAACATTACCGATCGCATTTCAAATGTAGAATAATACCTTTCATATCGTAAGCGTGCATGTTTTCCGGGATCAGCTTACCGATAAGCATTGTAAGCAATGCCTCCTGATATCCAGTAAACTTTAATACGATATTACTATAACGAGTAATATTCGAAGCTGTTTTTCTCGGTTGTTATATGAGCTTCATTCATATCATACATTTTTGTTATTTTTTTATTTCAATATGAATCTTATTGTAAAGGTTCCAAACTAATACGATTTATTGGGAAATATTTCGATTTTTTCTTTGGAAACCAAACTCAAAATCACTTTCTCTCTCTCAAAAAAAGCTTCAAGATAAAAAATTAACTTTAAAAAACTTTCTCCGCAACAAAAAATGATTCAGAAATTTTCAACAAAAAAATTTGTTTTGAAAAGTTGCCTTCTAGGTTTTGAATAACATTTATAATCAAAATGTGTTTTTTTTTTTGAAATTTTTGTGCAAGTTTGCCTCAATCATAACTTAATTTAATATTTTTTTGTCCAAAAAATATTTTGTGAATATGTATAAATTTTTTTTATTTTTACATTTTTTTAATCTTTTTTTTGAATATTTTCGACTTCTAAACAAGTCTGAAAATCACTTCTCAAATCAATTTTACAATTTCATATGACCTCTGGAAACAGGCAAAATAATCATTTTTTAGTGGGGGAACCCCCATAATTTCTCATGAGGCCGTGACCACCGCGAAAGTTTTTATGCCATGATAGAATGGGAACCCCGTCTTTCGACCAATCCTACTCCCTCTTTAGGGGTGGCGGCCATAATCTTAACCTTTACCGAAAATATTTCATGAATTGCGGGTTCTGCAGTGTGGAAAGTTAAAATAATGGGGTGGGTCACCCACATTTAACCCTACAGCGGTCATTTTGGCACACAAATTTCAGTCGTTCAAAGTCATACTCGGGTTCATGTATTTTCTACGTTGGAAAGGAGCGAATTTCAATCAAACGTCTACCATTGACTTTGCATCTCCTCGTCAATACATTGGAGAATGCCACCGCCAAATATTTACAGTGACCGCGAATCAGTTTCTACCTTGCTTATTAATGCAAATATTAAAAGAATTGAGATAAAACACCGCCAAATTCGCTGTTCATACAAAGCAACAATAACAGCGAATAACCCATTTCTAAAACCGTTAGAATACTCCTGCGAAACACTGTATGAAACACTTTATGAAGTGCGTTCGTCAACGAACAAAACAGGAATAAGAACTTCGAAACTTGGCGAAAATGTTATCAGCATAAGAACTTTTTCCAGGAAAAAGATTCTGTTTGCAGCTAAAGTGAATGTACTCAACATATCTAGGTAAAATGGTGCGATATTTGTGTGAAGAAAACCCAACGAAGAACTGGAGCAATAAAATTTCCGGATGGACTGTAGAGCTCAGTGTACATACATGTTCAGCAGGAATGGCATGGTGATGCATATTTATCTCTTGCAGGATTTGGTGAGCATTTTATTATCAAAGAAATTGAGAACCAAATGGGTTTGTTGTATATTTTCCAGACACATCTCGCACTAAAGAATCCTAAATTAGAAATAAAGAATAGCTTCCAGATTTAACGAGAAAACGATCCTAAACTTAGTTTGTGGTTACTATACAGTTGCACGAGTTTGTGAGCGCAATAGAACGCAAATGGTATCAACCAGAGAAGAAGAAAACTGAAGAACTACACAAGTTTCACTCGAAATTACTTATCTACTACGTTTAAGAAGATTCGAGTAAAATATTGGTAAAAACTAGCCTCTTCAAATGTTCACAAAAGCATATTTTAGATTATTCAATGTTAGGACATGTTAAAAAGAAAGCTTCGTTATGATAATTCTTTAAAAAAATCAAATGACTTTCAATCGTTTCCAAACAAATCCTCCGCGAAAACTGAAAGGGCGTTCCAGACGAGCTCGCCGATTTTTTTTTTGGCGCTCTTTAGAGTTCATTAGCCATTATTCATTTCAAGCAAATCATCGGCCAAATATAAGAGCTGGGGTCATCTGCTATGGCCAACCACAGAACAGGTTCTACCCGAGTGTGCTTATAAGTACAAGCCAGGTACTCCAAGAATGGGCGCGATCCGTTTTATTGGGGGCCATCTACACATTCTACGGAGACCTCTTGACGAGCAGTCGATGCATAACGCATGATTCTCAAGGCACCATCATATGTATGTGGACTTGGAGTGGATTATCACAATCTGTGCCAATTTCATGTGTAATCTACACTCCCGGGGGACCTTGAATCGATTGTGCAGGTGTGATATTCTGACCGACAACCCGCATCTGGTATCTACGCCAATTATCACGACGCTTAGATATCGCAGTAACTCAGCAGGGGTCTCTTGTAGATGGGGGAGTCCGATTCAGATGGAGTCTTGAAAACGATGGTGGTATCACACCCTTTTCGACGCCACGTCTAACAATTCCTGATCGCGTACTCGGAATGCATAGTGATTCGCCGGCCGAAGATTTATTTGCTTTTAAGCGCCACGCTTATCAGCGCTGGAGGTAGTGCACCCCATCAATATGGAATCCACATACATATGTATGATATCACCCGCGGGCGGAATGGCGGGAATTAATTTAGAAAACAAGGCCAGGATCAAGCAATCGACATAAACATCGAGATTGCATTTTGTCGCGTCGCGTCGAATCGCTCATTAAGAGCCCTAATCACTTTTCAATTACACAATCGTTACAAACGTTTTCCAATTGCCCGTGAAAAGCTTTTGTGCCGTAAACGGCGAAAAAACGACTATTACCAGGCTGAGTGGATAATTAGGCGACGACGACGAATGGGGGCGTCGGTTTGGGGCGGACGACACCTGCTCGGATGCCAAGGATGGCGACCCCTCGCTCACATGATTTCACGCTGCCCTGCCGATTTTATTGGAGCTAATTAACAACGACTGCTTAATAGGTGCAAATCGAAATGTGTATAATTAAGTTTGCCGAGTCGCGTTAAAATTCACTCAACGTAGCGGTTCTAACGGCCGAACCCGCATTGCCTTGCTCAAGGGCTCAGACTCACCACTTAATGCGAACAACTCTCCTGCGAAAACTTCTGGTTCAGGTGGAGGACGCGCGAAACACTGCTGACCACGAAGACGTTCTTAGGAAGACTCAGCGTGGACGCAGCCGAGCGTCTTGTACCGCTCCAACACATCACACTCCACTCGTTTGGCGTTGCGTCAGAACCAGCAACGGCCACTAACTTGCCACTGCCTTCATTGCTTCTAGAAGCATGAGATGCTATGCCCCAGCCCCAAGGCTGCCCCACGAATCCTAGTGCGGTGGTGATGCCATGGACCACGCCGGTCCATATTCGGCGGATTAGCTAAGCACCGTAAAAATTCAAGTGATATCATCATCCATTCAATTCGGACATAGTTAGTGCGAATAGCGGTCACCACGCACTAGGGCCAATTTAGCGACTTCCGCCGCTAAATACTAGCGCGCTGCAAATTTACCTGGTGGGTGGGTGTTGTCGCTCGCCTATCGAAGGTCTTCGTCCTGGAAACCACCCCGAACGCACTATACGCACTAGAAGCACTGTAGAACGCCCTGTACAGCTCTAGCGAAAGCACGCCAGCAAGAACACTTTGCGAATGATTGGCAAAGGCCCCACGAAGGGGCTTGCGGCCCCGGCCAGATTAGCTCGCTCGCCGCAGATAAACGTTGCGTGCTCCCCCCGCCCACCGCGCGGTTAGACCAAGACGGTACGGTATCGCTTGGTTTGGCTTACGTCTTAGGTCTTAGGATTCGAGACTCGTCCGCTTTTGGAAAATGCTGGACTGGAGGTCTGAACTGGTCGCCAAGGTGGGCACCGCCTGGCCAGGTATTACTTCATCCGCCGCTCTTTAATGCAAACCGCCTGAATTTCAGCAATTCCTCGACTTGCGCCGTTCTTGTTCTTAACTCCGTAAAATGTCTCCATCCGAGCCATACCGTTTCGGGGTCTCGCCTTGAGAAAAAGTATTGCCGTAATGAGCGACAAGTCTTGGACGCAGTGCAAAACCACCGACTCAGAAATGGAGACCGGACCGCGGTAATTGAAGCAAATGGCGCAAGTGGGTTGAGGCACGCATAACAGTTGACCTGGAATGTCCTGTTGGGTTGCGGCGGATTGCGTAAAATCCACGCAGGTGTGTATAAGGTTTATTTAAAAAAACGACAGTAAGTGTCGATCTGGATGCTCCAAATCACAAAACGCACCTCTACAGCATTCCCAGCCGGGAATCAGGATTGCAGTTATTTTGGCATTGTCTTTCTGAACCATTGAGGGTACCCTTGGAAATATATTTTAATTTTAGTCATTTTTACACTATTCGATGCAGCTATAAGTATTCAATTCAACCCCTGGGAGCAATGCATTTAAGGGTTATTTTTGAAAATATAGTCAACATACATTTATTTATAAGTAAAGAATATAATAGTGCAACATTTGAAGAGTCTTCTGTAAACATCAAATATTCGTATACACCCAAAAAAACACGATGCTTTGGGGTGATCACCGTAGCTCATTAAAGGATTATCTGTTCACTAAAAACTAAAAAAAAATCGTTACTTAATGAGTTTTTCGAGGTAACAAAATCCATTGTTTTTTTATTGGGTATGTGAATATGACTTCGCCCTTTCCCAACAGATGTCGTTTGCTTGCGTGGACTAATAAATGGCAACACTTGTAATTGATAGGACTTTATGTCAGCTGTCAAACACACTACGTGAAATTTAGGTGAAGTGTAAGCAACAAGTGTTTTTACCTCTTCGAAAATGTCGGTTTTCGTTCTAAGAAAACATCATTTCCGGGAAGAGTTATTATACTATTTTATTGCAAAGAAAAGTGCAGTGGAAACTCATTGTTTGCTTGTGGAGATTTACGGTGAACATGCTCCATGTAATACAACGTGTAAGGAAGGGTTTCGATGATTTCAAAACAATGATTTTGACACTGAGGACAAAAAAATGCAAAACCACCCCAAAAAATTTGAAGATGCCGAACTAGAAGCAGTATTGGCAGAGGATTCTATGTCAAACTCAATCCGAATAGGATGCAGCATTAAATGTTGAACTATCAACTGTTGAAAAGCGTTTTAAAGCAATGGGAATGTAACTGGGTTCCCTATGAATTTAAAGAAAGGGACATCGAACGTCGAATAACAATTTGTGAGATGCTACTTCAAAGACAGCAAAGAAAAAGATTTTTGCATCGAATAGTCACAGGAGATGAAAAATGGATATATTATGAAAATTGTAAACGTCAAAAAGGGTGGATGAAGCCAGGTGAACCCGGCCCATCACAGACAAAGAAAATATTCACTGTGCCAACGTTATGCTCTGCATTTGGTGGGATGAGAGAGGTGTTGTACATTATGAGTTACTCGAACCCTCTTAAACTGTTAATGGAGACATTTACCGACAACAACTAATGCGTTTGAAGCTATAGAAGAAAAACGATCAGAATTCTTCAACATGATAATACCAAACCGCATACGGCACAAGTCGTGAAAACACATTAAGATGAACAGGACTGCGAAGTGTTATTTCACCCGCCATATTTGCCTGACTGTAGCTCCTTCGGATTATCACTTATTCCGATCAATGCAGTCCGATCATACGGGAGACCGGTTCACTTGATACAAAAATATCAAAATTTGAATTGAAAATTGGATCAGCCTAAAAGACCAGGATTTCTTCAGACAAGGAATACGTAAATTAGATGGCCGAAGGTTGTAGCTGCCGACGAAGCTGTGAGCAACTGAGCATAAATTTCATTTTCAATTATTTTCTGCACTTTAGATGTATAATGTTCTTGCTAACAATAAAATTTTGAGAAGGTTGAGGCTCAATTTGGTTTGGTACACTATTGATTGACATTATATAAGTTTCTTCAAATAATTACGGATTTTGATAAACATCTACAAAATGGCCAGCGAACCTCAGTGCAATCACAAGTCAGTTAGTTCCAACCTGACTTATTTGCTAGTTCGATTCCTCTAATTCTTGCCACTTCATTAACTGGCATCGATTCCCTTGGCTCCCCTTAAACTAATTTTACAACATTTAGTCGTCAGTTGTCTCCGTGATCTATGTATGTATGAAATTCTTGAACTGCTCAGATTGCTTGGTTTTTGCTGCTGCAAACTACAGCGCGAATCTAAGCTTCCTTCATCAACAGAACAAACATATGTATCATAGTACTGGCGACATTTTCAGACTAACTTTTCCCTTTTTGTTGGTGGATTGATTTCTTTGGTCGCAGCTCCCACAAAGTGGCAATATTCCAATTTTGGCGAAGTCAGCAATTAACTGGTGCAGTATCTTGTATCTGGTCTTTCTTTGGGAGTCTCCGAAACGTTCGACCTCAAAACAGCTTCGATTGAAGTGCCTAAATCAGGGTGGTTGTGTGGACTTCTTATAGGATTGGTTATGTGTTTCAGATGTACATGTGTATATACTCGTACATTTGTGGTCAAATAAAAACAAATTGTGAAATATTTGCGATTTTTATCTGGTAGATTGTTTGATACATGAGCTGACCAGGAAGGCATATCTCTCCAACCAGCTAGGGTCCGAAATAACTTGAAGTACTATTAACTTTAAATTGCCATTGATATGGAGTATCTTTCATCCGCTATCAAAATTTTGAATAATTGTGTCTTGAAATGAATGATTAAACAACGCCTTAGGTTAAACATGTAAGCACTGAAAAGCATACAAGGGTAACGGTCGTGCGTAAATCCAGCAAAGTAGCTATTCTATTAATCAATTACAAGACTTAACGTACAAATTGTGCTGGATTGTTGAAAGCAATTTATCAAATCATTAGCAATCATTTTCTTAACATGAGCGTCACTTTTGCCGACGTCAACTGTTAGTGCAGTAACTTCATTCATTCATAGGACACATATGCATATTCTCCTCTTCACATAATTTACAACAACCCTTTCCTACGATTTTCTGCTCAACATAAAGTCTTCACAATATTGTCAATGGCTCAAAAAAAATCTGGTTGAAACATTGATGATGCACGTGTTTGTCTCACAAGGAGAAGCCACGGCCTCGTGCTGTCAGATTTGAATGAAATTTGGCACATAAGTAGAAGACGTCTTCTACCGATGTGCCAAATTTCATCTAGATCTGAGAGGACGAGGCCGTGCCTTCTCCTTGTCAGATCCAGAAAAAATGATAACTCGTGGACGAAAGATAGCCTAGCTTAGTTAGTCCTACACAAAACAATCTGCCAGATATGTTTTGCATCGACATGCAAACGAACTTAAAAGTTCTATTCATAAATGTTGTCTCGTTTTGATGGAATCAGTATTTCAATTTCACGACAGTAGATGGCAGCTGTAATTTTTGTACCAGACCAACGAAACAATGAAGCATGCTACACATTGAGAAACAGGTCTCCGCAATTGATATAGTTTCTTGGCCCCTCGTTTCTGATGGGATACCGAAACACGTATGGAGCTATCCATATATTAGATACCACTTCAAGGAGGAGTGTTACATGGCGGAAAGTAGAAACCTAGCTAATTGTTATATACCAAAATTTAAAATTAGTTAAAATATTTTTTTATAGCACTGAATCATAAAGTTAAATTTTAAATTTATTTGCAGCTTCACAAGATGTCACCAGACGCTAAGCGCGATAAATAAAATTTAGATACATAGTTACATACATACATATATAGTTTTGATTCTTGATATTGATGATATTTAAAATTAAATTAATCTCACTATTGAATTTCCTTCAAACGTTTTAACATTCTGCTTGTGTCCTGCATTGTTATATTTCAGTAATGGCTCCAAGTATTGGGCCACTGTTGATCGCCAGTGCTGACCCAATTCCAATTTACAGCACTGCGCCAGCACTCAAATTCAGACTGTTTGCTGCTGATTTTATTTGCACTGTTTTTACCGCATATTTTTCGCAATGGCGAAAGTTACGGCAAACTAAATTTTCGCCATATTTGCCATACATAACATCTTCGTGTGAGTCATACTTTTCGAGATATTGAACAATTGAGTGTGCGTCTTCTTTTCAAAATTGCGGCCATATCAACCACTATGCGGAAAACTAGCACATTATATCTATTGTATCAAAGTATGTCATCATAAGGCGGCTCAAATGACTTTTTGTTATTTACAGCGCAGACTGAGTTTCATTTTGCTGTAATGATTCCAAACACTTGGCGTTGTTCCCACTGCTGGCAAACCCTGTTCGGGTTGTCATGTTTTTTGTGTGCATCAGTGACATATTCACCTGTTCCTGCGTTTTCATTCAATATTTGTTTAGATCTTCTTTCTTCAAATGTCGCAATTTTGCATAGGTAATAAATAATGAGCTCCATTTCTATTAATATGAGATGTTGTAACTGTCAAACGTCAAAACAAGTGACGGTTTTCCGTAAAAATGGCGTCCTGATACATTGCTGCTGATCGATTGGCGTTTTTCACCTTTGATGACAGATCTAGTCGTAATAGAAGAACGGATATGGGAACAAGGCTAAAAGAGAAAAGCGTTGAGTAAGACGAAAGTTCAACTCTTATAGTAAAAATGTTCGAGAACTCTATGGTGAAGTGTGTTGAATTTTTTTTTTTGCATGATAAAGAACAGTTAAAAAATGTGTAATATTCAAATTGTATGTAGAATCGTTTCGTGTACAAGTTAATATTCATGGATGCACCAAAAAGCTCATGTCAGAAAAAAATGTTTTTTCTCTCCTATGTTATATTAATTCCTTGCTCATTGTTTGTCACGACTTCTTGAGATTCTTCAAATTTTTCGTGGGACTTCATTCTGTGACAAATGAAACAACTAGCTGTAATTTTATTGTCTAATCACTTTGAGTGTGAGTGAATCACAAAACTTAAATATTACGAGCATTTTTTTCGGGGTCCGTTATACTCCAAGTGTTCACCATTTTCGTCTTATACGTTGCCTGCTTCCTAACATCAACACCTCATTTTTGTTTTGTCTAATTTTCCACTCACCACCCGAACCCGACGACATGTCTGTCCGTCCCACTTAACCCATTTGTTTTATTTTAGGCGCGTACACATGATTATGCTAAATTAAATTCGTGTTTAACATTAGCGCTTCCCTCATAGCGGAAAGAATCCAATGATGGAAAATGTTATTGTTGATTGTCGCGGCGGCTGGTTATTGCTGTTAATATTGTTGCTGTTGCTGCTCGCGCTGGATTTTTGTTGATCATGCCATCATGTCGCGCGACACCTACACCTCTTCCGATGATATCAACCGCGCGTACTTAACAATAAGTGGAACACTAACTACATTCCGCTTATCAAGTCCTCCGGCACAATAGCGAGGCTAAGATGTCAGCGAGCAGCGGAGACGCTCAGGCTTCGGATTTGTTTGGGGGCTCATTAATTGGCAGTTGAGATTTGTGGGCCCAACTGTTGGCACCCACGTTGGGCGCGATGTTAGCACAATAGTCTTGCGATCGTTAATTATGGATCCTGGCCTGGCTGCACGTGGTAGGCGGTATTTGCTCGCCAAACTGCGCAAGATGTCTTGCGGACTCCCTCCAGTCGAGTGGAAAGAACTCATTCCGCTCCCGAAATTTATGCTAATGTGACCTACAATTTATTTATTCCCGAGCAGGGAGCCGCCGAATCGTGATCTAATTCAGCAAGGCCACATAGATAATGGGCAAAAATATGTTGGGGATATTTTTGGACGTTTGACGACCGTTCCTCTGTTCGTAGCAGTCCTAAGCGCTACATTTCGCATCTGTTTGTAACATGTTCACGCCCAAAGAGTGATTCTTCGTCGTCCATGAATCGACAATCGATAAACATAAGTATCGTGCAAAAAACTCTTTAACCATCGCATCCCAATTCGAATTATTAATAGGCACAGCGTTTAAAAATAGCTATGGCACACATTACCTTCAGTTGTGGAGTCTGTCTCACGGTATTCTAAAAATACTTCGATTAAAACCAAGAAAAAAATCTGGACTGATAAGTTTCCATGCTTTGCTATCGTCTTATCTATTTCTTGTGTTGATAAGCTCGAATTAAAGCTGCTAAACTGCACTAATGACGAATCAATATTGTCCGATATTAATTTCCGAGGCAACATACCTTAACATGATGTTAAGGAAGTTCAGGTTTCAGGAACAAGTTCTAAATTCAGCGCATCGGATACAAGCGACAAAAACTAATAAAAAAATGTTGAATCCATCCACCTTGGCTTGGTTTTTCATAACATGCTCATATCATCTTCTGCTGAACTTTAACATAAGCTCTGCTTTAGCGAAACTCATTTGGGGCTAGATTAACTGACGCTTTTGTCTAAGCAAATATTTACCGAATCATATCTACACAACTAGACTTAATTTCTATGAACTATCGACTGGGCGAAATGCTCAACATGAAAATTTAGAATCATGTCGTTTACCGACTCGAAAGCCAATCTCGCGCCACATAAACAAAACACGAAATGGTTCTTAACCAAACAATGCTGGTTGGGTTGGTGGACCTAGGGTGGCGGTCTCGCGGGCTTGCTAAGATCTTTGCCATGATACATATTGTCGCATGTGAAAATCTTGAAGCGTTTCAGATTCCAGCAATAAAATTGGGATTGATGTTTACGTTCCCGTTGCCGATAAGCGAAACACAATATGTGGCTGCGCGGGTGTTTGTAAACAAGTGCACTCACAATTTCCGAGACGGCGATCATCGCGAAGGGCTGCGCAATCGATCGCGATTCAGTCGTCAACATCGCGAGTGAAAGCCGACAAGTAGTGCGTGTGATCTTGTGTCAAGATCAAGAGGATTAGTTTATATTTTTACTTTTATCCGATGCCGAAGAAGGCGACACCTAAGGTAAGACAATCTTGTACCTTTTCTCTCTTTTTTCAATCTCCACTTTTACGATTTAAAGTCCTTGTTAGTAAACAACAAAGAAATTATTACCTTTTTTCCTATTTTTATAGAAAACAACTCCACCAAAGGACGCGAAAGGGAAAGCTGCAAAACGGAAAGCTGTGAAGGGAAAGGCTGCGAAGCCGGTGCCCCAGAAGGAGGAAGTAGAGGTGAGTGAATTCTAATATATAACATAGACATATTACAACTTCAATTCATTGCAACTTTAATTTATTCCGAACTTGCATCACTTTGAATTTTATCTTAGACTGCCCTGCGACTACAATCAGATATCTTATTTATAAGTACTTATTGTTTATGTTAAATGATCTTATTCGCAATTTGTATCATGCACTGAAAGTAATTTGATGTCGGTGTCAATGAGTTGGATACAGATCATCAAATTATGATATTATTTATGCAAGCGACAATTAGTTTCGCGAAATCAATTAATTCCTAATGATTTCGTTTCAATCAATCCAATTCTGTCATCACTGAGCATAATGGCTTTGATTGTTTATATCAAATGGAATTGGAATAATAGATGAGTCATATCAACATTAATAATTACATGACTCATAAACTTTGTGGAAGGAATGGTAATAGAGATGTACGTGGTTTAGGAATAGGGGAAAATGATGTTGTGATATCAGAATCGGTTACAGGTGTAGTATTTGATATTGCAGGTGTAACTCGCGCTGATTTTTACAGGAAAAGTTGTGGACTCATTCGTATAACAATAATTGATTAAACTTAAATTCATGATTACCGAGATACTCAACTTGTTCATCAGCAAAAAATGTTTATAATTTCCAAAAACTCCTGAGGCCGCCTTAACAATTCGATTTTAGGTTTGTAAAATGCATTCAATACATTCAAGACAAGATCTATATAAATGATATGAAATCGTTGTTCAAAACGACAACAGTTTGTTTCGTGGAAAAGTGACGGTTTTTTTCCATTTTAAAATTAAAGTCAAGTGCGTGGAGCAATGTGTTTTGGTTTTTTTTAGACTCACAGCAATTTGAAAGTGGATAAATTTTTTTATTTCTGAAAACATTTGGTTAGAAATCCATAGCTTTGCTAGATTTTATGTGGAGTGTTTAATTGTAATAGGCCTGACCGCAATTGACGTTCGAACCCGGGAGTCGACCTGGAATAGTACTGACAGCTATGCTCAATTTGATAAGCCTGCAAATCTATGCTCGAGACCCTGTCCAGCACCAAAGTCTGGAAGTGCACCCACCCATTAGTATTAATTATCATAACAATGGAAATATATGTGACGTTATGTTTGTATTATATTGTTCAGACCAGTTGAAATACTGAAAATTGTGTCCTGCTTATATCGAGTAGTTGCCATTAACGAGGGGCTTATAACGAGTTCCTATTGAATGTGTATATATATTACATATATTCTAGCGAATGAATGAAGCGTACATTCGCTAAATGTTAGGTGTTCCGTGGCAACTCAGATATGTAGCTTCCCTGTATAGACATACATTAACGTAATAATAACTTTTCAGCCAAAAGCCAAGGTCTGCAAAAGATGCGGCAAATCCGATCATGCGCGCGCCAGTAGCACCAAGTGCAAGGTGCGGATTCTAAGTCAAAAGCTGATAAATGACGGTGGCATAGCAAAGGAGACATTCACAGTGAAATGTGGACTCCGAAAATTTATAAAAGACAACACTTTGTACGAAAAGATACAAAAAGACGTCGAGTGCGTGTCTAAGATGATGGTCGAAGCATCTATCCTGCTCAATTACGCGATCAACAAAGAGCCTCAGAAGTACTGTGGCTTCACAAAGGAACCAGATTTCCTGCCACAGTTCTATCAAGTTAAAGATAACTCGAAGGTGACCAATGAGCGAATTGACGCAGACTATGCCGCCATTCGCAGCCACAGCAACATTCCGTTGCACGAGGGCAGGCTGCGCACGGCCTTGGTGCAAGAAGCGGCGAAGCAATTGCAGACGAGTTTTAAGAACAACGTGAGCACGCACATGTACCGCAGGGTACAGAGATACTTCGAGCATGCGTACAGCTCCAAATCGCGTGCAGAAGTGCATCAGATTTTGGATGCATTGTTCCAAAACGCACCAAACCCCTGCGAGGAAATCAAAGAATTTCGGACGAAATTCGGCTGCGGAGACCTCAACTTCATGCGCACGAAGGAAGAATGGTGGAAGTTCATCCCATTCCTCCGCAGCCTGCAGCTGTTCTTTTCGTCTGTAGAGATAAAAAGCTTCGTCCTGGTGCCACGGTTCAGCTTTGGTCGCAAACACCTACTGTACACTACGAGTGCGTGGTGGGAGCTGCTAAAAAGTGTTGGGATAAACGTGGAACGAACGGCGGCTGCTGCGAATTGGACGGATTATTTCCACTTGGAAAAATTTCTGTCCACTTCGAAGCAGGTGACCTTCGCTGGTTCCATTTCCACAAACGGAATCGACGTGTCCATCCACTTGCGGCGGCCAAAGCGACAGGCATCAATCGACGGAAAGGCCGCGTTTGATCGGATACAGCGCGAGTTCCGCGAGAAAGGGTATTCGAAAGTGTGCGGCATCGATCCGGGGCTCCGGTGCATGATAGGTATGGTGACCCTAGACTCGGATTGGTGCATTTCGAATTTCCTGCTGCCCAACAAAACATTCCGCCACGGAGCAGGAGCGATGCACCGCGCTCGCATCTTTAAGAGACTGACTGCACGCGCTGCCGCCAACTTCAACAAGGGGGCGACGGCGTATTCGGCTAAAGGATGCGACTACACGGCATACACCTCGTTCCACCTCTCCCACTTCAACGACATGCAAGCCCTATATGCCCGGAGGCAGGTGGCGAAGCTGAAGTGGGAGCACCACATGAAAACGCGAAGCGCCGTCGACCGACTCGCCAATCAGATCGTGGCGACTGCGGACAGCGGCAAGACGCTCATAGCCTTCGGAGACGGCCAGATCTCCTGGTTCATCAAGGGCTATGCGCGGTTGCCGCAGAAGGGGCTGCTGGCGGCCCTCCGCAGACGGCGCAAGGAATGCGACGTGGTGATGGTGGACGAGTTCAGGACCACGACGCTGTGCTCCTTCTGCCTGCACCGATGCAAGTTGGCCAAATCGCCGCACCGGTCCGAAGTGTGCGGGAACTGCCACCGGACGTGGAATAGGGACATCAACGGCGCGAACAACATCCTGAAGAAGCTGTTGTATCGCCTCCTGCAACACCCACTCCCCCTCGAATTCCAAAGAGTTGCAAACGTATCCTGAATCCCACACTTCCCTCCGAAACCTCCTTGGCAAGCAATTCCCACACGGCACAGCTTCTTCACGCGCCGTTGAGCCAGCATGCAGCACTTGCGCAGAGGTAATTTAGCTTTGCTCCTGTTATGGTACATTTGCTCAAGTTAGCTTCGTTGCAGCTCGCAGCATCAGGAGCCCAGGAGCGTCCCCGATCGTGGTCCGGCCGTCGAAGGTGCCTGACAGCATTCTTGCAAAGGTAATTTCATTGAATTGCAACCAATTTGAAAAACAATCACATGCTTCCCTGCATTATAGGTGGCAGCGTCCAACAACAGCGTGCAGCCCTCCGTGCCATAGAAAGCGTCGACTTCCCTTAACCACCGGTAAGGCGCTCCATTCTAACAACGACATCTTTGGCAATTTCTTTTGTTTTCCTTTCAGCGCCCCATCATGACGTCGGACCTTGCTCGTCACACCAACAGCGTGACTGGAGCAACAACGAAGACAGCGACTGCAACGGCGGTCCAACAGTTTAGTAACTAAGATAGCTTTAGAGTAGGCTAGGGTAGGATAGATAGCATGTAGGAATAGCTTTAAGTCAGCCAAGGCGGGTGCTCTGCCGTCGGGTCTGCGAGGAAAGTCGCGCCGTCCCGACCGCCAAGGTGATTGCATATGTGCCCACATTGCCTTTGGTTTGGCGTCGGGACATCAGCGCGGCACACAACATCCCTCGTGGAGACCCTTCGAGGCTCAGCTGCACCCGCCTTCGCACCCAGACTGCGGCTGCTAGCTCGCCCAAAAGGCCAGGGATGCGGCCGCAGTGGCACGCTGTAGTGCCAGTAATGCGGCGCCCCTGCTATCAAGTCAAGGACCTTCTGTCGCGCCTTGATTGCAGTGCGACCATATTAAATGTAACCATTGAGTCCATAAGAAATGCACATATCTCCAGACCAGTAATTAAATCCAATAAAAATATATCATATCTGAATCATAACTTCAAATAGGCTATTGTTCTGAAATTATCTAAATTGGATTTCAGTTTGCTACGCTGTTCTATTCAAATATTTACCCGAAAACTATGATCATGATCAACTTGGAAATAGATAAAATCACGTGAATTTTCAGGAAGGCGACTGTTAATTCGGAACTTTTCCACATGACTTTCTAAATACATAATTAACAATTAAACTGTTCGCAACGATTAATGGTCTTATCTTTAAAGAAATATTGAAGTAAGCAATAACACTGTAATTAACGATCTTTTATTGGGCTTGATGTTTGTAAAGTAAAGTAAATATGTGAGCTCCATAGTTTGGCGAAAGGAGATTTCATAATTTTTATCTTTATAAAATATTGGTGTGACCATTTAATATTTATGATGCGATCGTAAAAAATTAGAGCCAAGAAGGCCAATGCTATCGAAACTGGCGAAATGTTTAGGTCAGGAGAATGATGCTGTAATGTAATAATAAATCGTTGATTAAATCAGACATGTGTTGTCTGGTGGTGAGTGAAGCTTTTCAACTAGATTTCTAGATGGAACAGAGTTGTTGGTAACGCGGTTGGACTCCAAGATATGGAATTTTAGAAACCGATCCAGATATTAATAGGAATCGGAAATATTCAACTGGTCTGATCGTTTTCATGATTGCATTCGAATGCTTTTCGTACTAAAAAAACAATTTTTCAGAGAAGATAAGTTTTTATTTGATTTCACGTGTTTCGTAAATTTTAAGGTTTTACGAGTATTTTATTCAAACTCAATATGAATAGAGTTCACCCCAATATTAACCTTCGGATTTAATAACCAGTTACCAGTTTTTTGTGTATAAGTTGAAATGTGGGAGGATAGTCGGGAAAAGTTGATCTTCAAATTATACGTTTTGGCTATGTTTATGTCTAGATCGGGGATTTGTGGATCGTTACCAAAAAGCTATGTTTGCGATTTTCATGTCGCAAGTCTGTAGTTTGCGCATTCCATAAAACTACATTAAATTTAAAATAAAAAATAAAAAAACCTCGGATTTTACTAGTAAATATCATTAAAAACATTACACAAAAAAGTTTTGGAGCGATAACCTAGTTCTAAACTAATTTTCAAACGTATTTTATGAGAGTCTGGAAAGAGCATTTTTTCGGCTGTACACCTGGTCTTACACTCCCCACTTGTTTTGAACATCTGCTCCGATCTGATTTACATTATTCTATATAACATACATCTTGAATGATACAATCAACTATAAAAATGAGGGGGAGACTGAAAATACCGTTGTGATGTCTTTCTATTCTGTACATTTAGCTTTAACTTGAAATGCAATTTTCTCAAAACCACGTTTTTGAGGGTGGTGTGCACGATTGAAGATTTCGTTCGATTAGGAGAAATTTTTTCGATTTTCAAGCGATCTTGCACCCTCAAAAATCAGATTTTTTAAATGGCAGTCATTTTGTTATTTTTTGAAACAAATTAATCAATCTAGTTCATGCAATAGCCAGTTTAAAAAAGAATAATTTACTTTCATTTTTTTCTCAAATCATACAGACGCACAAAATCATGCACACCGTCAATTTTTGATGTTTTTAGAAAACATCCAGTATGAAAAAAAAATTAAATTTATGAATGAAAAAAAAATTTTTTGTAATATTATATGTTTCATTTCATTTCATTCACACTTAAATTTTTTTTAAAACGAAATTTTTTTTATTTCTATTAAATAAATATGTTTAAAACAGCAGTGTGGCAGTCTAGGAATGTCCGGTGGGAAGTTTATCTTCGTTTTGCAAATGATTATGTAAGGGTTAAAAAGTTGTATATAGATAAATGCAGGAAAATTCAGGAATTAATGTGACAAATTCAAAAATCTAGGATGCATTAATATAACAAAATATGAATTTTTTTTATTACTTTTATTCACACAAAGTAACTTAAAGTAAAAAAACAGAGGGAGCGGGGATTTGAACCTTCTACCTCGAGAGCAAGAGTCAGGCGCTCTGCTCACTGAACCAACCACTCTACTCTTATATTTGCACATCAGTGCTATGTATTGTGCTCACTTTGAAATTTAAGAAAAACTTCCGTTCCCTTTTTCGTTCGATACGCTGTTTCTGGGCTCACTCCTCTTGCTCACTTTACGTTAGGAAGCTTAACTTTCAAAAAGAATTTTTTTTGGAAATTTTTATCTTGGAAGACCCCTTAAGCCACACCGTGGGAAGAACAAGTTGGCACGAGCAAGGCTGAGTTCGCTGGCGATGATGCATCGCGAATGGTACTTGGGACATAGCTCCACAGAAAGTTGCATTTGCCAACTCTCGGTGTTGGCAAAACGCTAAAGAGTAATTTGTTTGTTACGCAAGTAACTGTATTTTCTAACAATAATATACATATATTTTCCTCTATGGTTCATCCCATTTCCATTAATCCATCCATAGATACAATATTAATTTATAATTCCAATAACATGATTTCAATCTCTATTTTACGTGTTTCAGTGGAGTGATTTCATGCTATCAAAGGTAGTCACTGATGGCTATTGCTCTTCAGGGTACTTAGAGTTATTTTCGCTTCAGATGAAAATTATTCAAGGCTTCTTTTTTCACTTGATCGCCCACAATGAGTAGGGACTACAACAAATTGCTACATCAAAAGAGCGTCTCTTAGATTTGATGCTTTGAAATTAGCTTAGGGCTCATCCATATATTACGTAACGCAACTTTTAGAATCTTTTAACTCCCCTCCCCCATGTAACACCTAGTAACATTTTCAAATACCTCCTTGTTACATAACAAATTCGTCGTGCTCCCTCAGAATTTTAGATATTTTAATCACAAAATATCACCAATGTAAATACTTTTAACCAAAAACACCCCCTTCCCCTTGGAGTGTTAACGTAATATATGGATGATCCCTCAGTGACGCTAATTTCAGTTGCGTTTTAGGGAAAAGGTTAAACAATTAAACTAGCATTTGAGTATTTACGATATTCAGATAAAATTCAATTCCAGTTAAAAGCCAATGATTGATTTTTACCGCCACATCATGTTTCGCAATTTCAATTTAATTGCCTGTCGGCATGATGGAAAACATAAATTAATTCAAAGTAGTTCCAGAAACACAGCTAGCAACCAAACTGAGCTTAATTTAAGTAGTTGACGCCATCTCATCCAGTCAAATTAGATTTATTTATTTCGATCGGTTCTGGGCAGCTATGCATCCCGGGGAGTGCAAAATAATCGATAATTTTCACAATCTGGAAAACAAATCGACTTGAAACACCTCGTCAACATTGGAACTCCTCGTCCCCATACAAAGATTAATCGGCGCCGTGCATATTCCCAGAAAGATTGATGGCTCCAAAACTCTTATCTGATTGGAATTTCTTCAAAATTAATAAAGCTGGAGACATCACGTCCGCACTGAAATATGTATGATTATGTGCTCTGTATGAACACGAGGGGTATGTGTGGTATATTTTCTGCTTCCAGAGGCTCAGGCCATTATTGGGGGTGGTAATTGAGTCGCATTTCGTATTCCGGCAGCCGTGCCGTATTGGATGTATACATGTATGTATGTACATGTGCAAAGAATCAATTACCTCTGAGCAGTGTAATTGAGATAAGTGATCCTAATGGGCTTTCGCGGCCGAATCAATAGATAAACCAAATTGGCTCGCTATTATCTAAAGAGCTTTTATCTTTTTATCTGCACGCCTCGCATAACCATCTCAATGAATAGTTGATCGAAATTTTATCAATTTCGGAGCGAATTAAGGCGCCACGCTGCCCTGTCCGGCGTACAACGTAAACTTTGCACGCTATCCGGGGCGGGCCCACCCATTCAAGTCGATGTCGATGCGCTCGCTCCCTTATCGCCGGGGGTGCCGTAAAATTTACGAGGCCCCATTCAACGGCTTGACGTCACACGGAAGTGGATGTTCTTCAAGTCCACAAAGGCTTTCCCAACATGACGGTTGCAAATATTTTGGAAATTTTCGCAAGCTTTTCGCGCAATCGCCAGCAATTGAGCAGAAATTGACGCAAAACAGACAAACAGCGACTTGGGCCACGTTCTTGCGTGATGTTTTCAAAAGTTTTACAACTCGTAATTATCCAATTTACAAAGTATCTGCGAATGGAAAATTTACCTAGTAATCATGATCATGGGACGTCACAGGCGACTCGCAAACAAAGTGTCGATTACGTGCAAAAAATTGGTTTGAGCGCTCAAATTGCTGTTTTTGATTGAAGACAACGTGGAAAAGATCGCTGATATTTCTTCCGCATTTAATTTTATGATGACAAATTGACTGATTGGCTAGTCCCCACACGATACGGGCCTTTGTATCTGAGTGCAACCACTCCCAATTTATTTGACGTGGATTCATTTTAATCTGTAGACTTTCCGTGCGCGAAATGACTCTATTTCTCAGACGTAGTTCCGTGGGGGTCGTTGCAGGCCACCTAGCAAACAAACAACCGTCGGATTACCTCAGGCTCCATCATAAATATTCCGTGGAAACAATTAGATACTCGGCGGCCTGCTAATCGTTAGGATCCATCCATCCATCCACAAATCGAAGGCATTCCGCGACGATGAACAGAAATGCCATAATGCATCGCAATTAACTCGCAAGTGTGTAATTATCAACTCTAAATTGAATAAATTGGCAAAAACAAATGCTTGATCTTTCGAGCGGCATTTTTTCAGAGCCACTCAGCGTCTCAGGTGCTTCAGCTGGATTTCTAAAGCGCGTTCTATTTCGAGATTGATTGCCATTGACTATGAAAAACGGCGAGATGTTCAATCGAAAATCGATCCGAGCTGGTTTTTATTGAAACGCTTTTGGAAAAGCATGAAAACACGAGATGAAAGCGAAACGCACCTCTCGGGGTTGACCTCAGATTTTTGGGCCCACTACGCTTTGATCGACGTGAGCTGGGTTCAAGTGAGTTGTAAACAAACAAAAGCCACAACAATAACCATAAAGTGGAGCACTCATGCCGTATATATTTGGGAAAACTGAATTATGCAAATTATTGCTGAGCGTTTTTGATGATACTCGTGGTTTCCGTGGTCTCGAGCAGACAAGCCGGCCGTGTTTTACCACTCGTCAAGCGATTCAGTCTTGACTTAATGCTGTTTAATTTGATCTCGGTCATGCACACTTGTGGCTGCTCGTAGTTGCTGCTTAATGTCTCCTTTTATGGGAGCCTTGTTGATATCCACCCTAATCAAATGCTTTCAAAACAATCAAAAGCAACATGTTCAATATTTTTGGACAGCACAAATTCACGTTAATTGTTTGTATTGATTGGCTGAGTATGGGAGCAAATATGGGTATACGAATCATAGTTTACTTTTACAGGCTTTTGTGATGATTCTTGAATTTAAGCATAAGCCGATACAAAATCACCTGCTTTTGCGAACATATCAATAGCATTTTAAAAAGATGTTTTTGACGTAAGCATGTTCAAAAACATATTAGCTATCCCAGCCAAAATCCATACCCACCAAGTTACTAAAATACCGTCCATAGGATGGGTATGCACCCACCGTACACGTAACAGCCTTAGTCACCACCTCACTACTGCATAAGCGAATAGTTGCATTTTATACAGTCCGTTTGAATGTATAGGCTGCTTACAGAGGATGGTATGCCTACCGTGGGTATGCACCCAGCCTACAATGGAAACATTTGTACCCAGCAAGGCACGTACCCATTGGATGGGTAGAGAAAATTTTCGTACCCATTGCCTTTCATGGGACCGTCTCAGCTGGTTCCATGAGCAGAGCGCCCGACTCTGGCTCTCGAGGTAGAGGGTTCAAATCTTCGCTCCCTCTGTGTTTTTGTTACTTTAAGTTACTTTGTGTGAATAAAAGTAATAAAAAAATTTCATATTTTGTCATATTATATGCATCCTAGATTTTTGAATTTGTCCCATCAATTCCTGAATTTTCCTGCATTTATCTATATACAACTTTTTAACCCTTACATAATCATTTGCAAAACGAAGCTATAATTCTCATCAGACACT
This sequence comes from Oxycera nigricornis, assembly GCA_963942545.1. Lineage (NCBI taxonomy): Eukaryota > Metazoa > Arthropoda > Insecta > Diptera > Stratiomyidae > Oxycera > Oxycera nigricornis. Next base: position 125,017,777 of record OZ012659.1, on the reverse strand, counting down.
CCTAGAGTGCCTCACTGCTCTTTTTTTTCTTATACTTCAAGAGTGTACTTTTATTGCTCACAAAGTATTACATTAATATATTGTATTGAAATCCGCTAGAAAAAATCACAAAAATGACACATTTTTCGAGTGTCTAAAGTAGGTTGCCCCCTTAAACCAAACTGTATGTTCATCGACAAAAATCAACCTGGAGAAACACTAGAATGTTTGATCCAGGAGGCGTTTTGTGAGGATGTGTGTCGCAATACAAGAAGTGGCTTGAAGAATATTGCCTAAACCTGCCATTGGAGGATTTCATACAGGACACGACTGAACACTGCGTAGAAGCAAAGGACACCGGATTTCCATTACATTGTTCAGGAATATCAATTTCTTATATTTCCACATTCGTACGTGTTTTGAGAACTAATTGTTTCTTTCTTTAATGTGAGCCTTTTGCTCCTTTGGTGCCCAAGAATGGAAGCATACAAAACTCATAAACATGAACTTGGCGAAATATTCTGTTTCCTATTTCTAATAATTCTTCCAATTTCACGATTCTTCGATACTCTTTTGCTATTCATGCACTAATGATGTCATAGGCTCAAGAATCATTCGGGGTGAAATAAAAGAACCTGAACGTGTGATTGTATTCCGTAGCAGCCACACCCCAACGAATGTTCACCCTAGCTCGTATGGTAAGATGACATCATTTTCTGACTCTATTTCCAAAGAAAAATACCGTCACTGAGCGGGAAGCAGGTCAGCATCCCAAGCTATACATGTGATGGTATGGTGCTCTCATTATATCGCTAAGATGGTACAACTGTTCACTTCAAATGTATTTATATTTTCCAACTATCAACTCAAAATCCAAAAATGTTGCATTGTTTAATCAGCATCGTTGCACTTCGAAGCAAGGAAAAAAGGATTTTCTTCGAGCAATGTCACGGGAATTAACAATTTCCACCGTTTCAAAACTCTATCTTTGTCAATATTTTCTTAGAAAATTCACCACAGTTCTGCGCACATGTTGAACTGCCATCTTTATATAATGGCAACCGTAGTTACGGACCATAGACAATCACTTTTGTCATTTACTAAGTTAAAGATTTGTTTCCATTCAATTATATACATGAAAAGAAAATTCTAACAGCACAAGAATCATGGTAAAACGTTTGCGCCAAAACTCAACGAAAACTTCCATTCAATCGCGAAATCCAAGATTATTTACTCATTTTCCAATTTACTATACTAATAACAAACAAATGTTTTCAAAACTTTGAGTACTCACGTGATCCGAACAGGAAATACCACTCCCCAATTCAAAAGCAAATTACCACGAAATATCCTTTGTTTGTTGCGATTCAACACACTCGACTACGTCCCATTCCATACTAGCTTCTTACATTCTTATCAACACGATTTTATTCAAATACGAAAGGCAAACCCCAAGGACAATAAATTAATAAATGCGAAGGATATGTGCGCCTGTGTGCGTGAGGGTGTCTCGGAATGCGTAGTTTACGTGAGCTGAACACATTTACGGGTAACTTTTGAATACTTTTGATGCCTTTATAACGACCAAGGAGTGGTGAACGCTTCATTAAAATAATGTATGTATCCTGTTACGTTTGGGTACAATTTCCCTGTTTGGAATATATAATTTCATGCGATAAGAATACAAATTGTATTGTATGTTGATTATATATTAACAGCTGCAAAATTATTCAATATAATAACATTTTTGGATACTTTAATTTCAGATTCTATGAAATGGAAGCTGAATATGAATTTTCGGGACGAATTAACTTTGTAGGATAAGAAGAACAGACCCCAACCACGTTAACGACCATTAAGTTATAGCAGAACTCACATTAAAACTATTTTATTGCGGTGATCCACTTGAAAGATTCAACTTTTAAGGATGCTTTTTCGACAGAGCACGATTTTTATTGATTTGAAAGTAACCGAAAGTTTGATCAATAGTTTGGCTATTAACTTCCTTCACTCTATTGGCAAATCTTACGCATGTTCATTTTGGGCACTGAACCCCCCTTGAAAGTCCATAACATTTTTTATGATAATGTTACTTCCTTGTTGTCTGCACATTTAACAAAGTACTTCTTATTATCATATTAATTCTCCTGTAGTAACTGAATGTAACATGTAAAAGCTGGCAAATAGTGACTAGAATATTTTTTGTAGCTTTCCCACTTTAATATATAGCAGGTCATTTTTTTCTCTTCTGTGCATAGGGTGAAATAGTTAATTTTGCTTTCCGATGTTCGATTTTTTGAGCTTGAAGAAAGATTCGATATGTCCCTAGAAGTCGCAAATATTGTTGTCATGAAACCAACAGCATTATTTCGATAAACATTCGATACACCTTATGAAATAAAAAGCCATTCACAAATAAATGAATCACAACTCATAAATCGCAAACTACCTCCAATGTTTTCTTCGATCTAATCTTGCAATCAAAGTCATTTTCTCTTTCCCATTCAATGGCTATTCTTCGTAAATAAACTGGTTTTCTTTAAATGACGCACTCAACTCGCAGCACTGCCCGTCCTCGGCTACCTAAGTTTAGATGAGTCGATTGCATGCCGCTCGACAATAGATGGCGCTAATGATGTCGTTTTGGCACCATGTTCAATTTCATGTGCAATATTCAAATCTAGAAATACATTTTCATGGCGTTCGTTAGAACCATTCCATTTACCGGGGTAGAAAGTACCCTAAATGAGATATATAAACTATTAATACCTCATGTTCAAAACTAACACATGCGCTGTAACACTCCAATGACATATATGTCATTTTGAAGTCCAACGGTCAGCTGTCAAAGCGACGAAGACAATTTGCTAACATTGTATGCGCATAAGTTTTTTACCCTCATGGAAAACCTCGAAAATCGACTAGAAAAACAGCATTTAAGGGAAGTATTATTGGGATACTTTTTTGCCAAGAAAATTTTTGCGAAAGGTCATCGTTTGCTGGTGGTTGTTTATGGCGACAATGTTCTACCTAGAACACAGTGTTTTGAGTGGTTTGACAGTGTTTTGAGCGGTCGACATCGAAGATAAAGAGCGCCTTGGTCAAGAGAAAAAAATTGACGACGAAGAATTAGAGACCTTCCTCTTTGTTTTGGATAAAATTATCTTGAATTCCTCGATTTTTTTGCTTTTATATTTTGAAGCCTAAGAGTTGAGTGAGTTTATTCGTTTAACTGTCGTTATCGATATGGTGACTACCTTGGAAGATTTATATTTCAGATGCGACGAGGATTTACTTCCGTTCTTCGTTACTAAGGCACAGAAACTAGTGGCAACCTTTATCTTTACTTACCCATTTCTATCTTCGCGGTGAGTGGCCGGAAGATTTTGCTTGAGTTTTGCTCGAAAGTGACATAGAAACTTAACAAAGACGACCAATGTTCTGTATCTGAATCTACCTGCTTACATACGAGTGGGGGCCCAAAAGTAACGGGAATAGGAAGGTGAGGGACGGAAGAGTGGGGGTTGGGTTGTACAGTAAGGGTTCCAAGCGGTGACTCTCTATAAGTCAGTGTGGAAAGTCTGGCAAGTGAAGTCAAGCGCTGTCTGTGAAGCAGTTTTTGACCAGAAACGGCATGCCCTATTCGGCAAATCTTGCCCATTGCGACTTTTTTTATTCCCTATACTCAAAAGAAGCATGAAAGGAAAACGTTTTGGGACTGTAGAAGAGCTCAAACAAAAATCGCTGGAAAGGCCGAAGAAGATAACAGAAAATTAATTCAAAAACTGATTTGAACAATGGAGGGAAAGGATTAGACAAGTGTATTGAAGTCAATTGGAATTACGATTGAAATTTTGTGTAAAAGTGTTACTTTACTTTTGGGTCCAATATGTATAGGGAATTATAAATCATTTGCGTGTCACGGGTGCAACGAGGCTTATTGAACCATAAATCTATCGAATGTCGATTAACATAAACAACGTTTCTTCATTTCAGAAAACATTTAGCATGTCTGCAGGTACAGGTAGTACTAAGCTTCTCGTGGCTGGGTTCGGCGAATCTGGAAGATTAAACGATATCTCACCATCAGCCATTATTTAAATTAATTGGTATGGGAAAAACAATGAGCATCGCAGTTCATATTAAAACAGGAATCGTAAAGATGTATCTTTTGATTGAAGATGCCACTTTTAAAGAGGAAGAGCATTTCTATATGTACTCGACATGCAACTTTCATGTTTCGAGTTGATTCTGCATCGTTAATGACATGGAAAAACCCTCTTGGTCATTCAGAAGCAAGGCTAGATCTTTCTAAGGTGACATTTCCAGAAAACTTTTATTGTTTTCTACGAACTATTACTCCAGAGCTTTGGTCAACAATCTTTGTAGTTGCGGTCAACATCGTCATCTCATATGAATCTTTCTGAATTCGCAGAGAAACAGCAGTAGCCAACAACAATATAATTATTGTAAATAGTCACATTTAAACTCATGCAATCCGTCCTATTTCAATTAAATGAGACGCAGCACCGTCTGGTTTTTGTTTTCAAGTTGACCATACAATAAAAACCGACACTTTGTAACGATTTCTTGTTTATTTTGTTGTTTTTTTCATCGTTTTCGCGGCTTCACGTCGAATATAAGAAATATTGTCGTGCTCGAAGATGTTCTAGGTGCCATCGTCATCTCTTAAAAAGCCGTTTGCAATTACACCAATCTATCAAGTATCTAGCATCTAGCATCTAGTATCTTGTTTCGTATTCAACAGCTTTTTTATGCGTTCCAGCCGCATCGGTTTGTGAATGAATCAATGAATGTATCTTGAATGTATCTTAAATGTATCTTGAATGCTCAACTTTCGTGCTTCGGGGCGATCGCGTTGTAAAAAGTCGCTTTTAAATGCCAAAAAAGCACTATAGAATCGCGAATATCGTTACCGTTGCGTACAGGTGGCGAGTAAAGTGAAGGTGCCACTTATTAACCCGTGCGTGCACACCTGAGTCTTGGCACTTCTGGGCTAGACTTCTAAGCTGCTCACGCACATACATACCTCAACTTTATCTTATGGACGCGATCGCACGCTCAAAATGAGCTAAGGCCCGGCTCGAGTCCCCATTGAGACCTCCTCCTATTTGCCGAATCAGTGCACAGATTATTACATGCTACATACATAATCAAACAAGACTAATGAAACCACTTATTTGTAGCGATTCCAGCCACGAACTACTCAAGCTTCCATTGAAATTCAAGATGAATGGCGGAGTTCAGCATGTCGAACAGCAAAACCGGCTAGCGAACAGATAGCATAATTCACTCTAAGAACGGTTCAGCTTACATACTAACTGTCAGGCTAAAGTATCTGACGAGTTTGCGACAACCGAGCTATACTTGTGTATCGCGTCGACGATTATTTTGATGGTCGGTTTAAATGCTGAGCACAACACTATCATAAAAAAGGATTTAAGCCAGTGCAGCTTTCTTTGATGAGGTTCCGCTACGTGTAGACTGAATTAGATACGAGTACAAGCACTCGGAGTGGACATGAAAGATTAGGTGAGGATTTCTTTTGATCTTATCGCGAGCTTAACGTTAATCTTGGACTCAGACTGTTCATTCTATAATTGTGCACTGATTTCTTGCTGCGAAACATTAGAAATGACCTGATTTGCAGGTCTAGTATGCACTTTTTTGAATGATATTTGGGCGAAAGATTTCAATCGGAAGCGATTCATTTTAATGCTTGAGGCGATTATATCAACGCTAGTAACTGGAATTAGTCTTGATTTTATATTTTTTCGCTAGATTTATTGATTTATCTTGAATAATTCGCTTCATGGTGCCAAATTAATTTCTTATTTGTGTGTATCCGAAGAAATATTCTGAAAACATCGTAACTCCTGTGGGGACCATAGTCTCATATATTTAAATACTTTACCTACACACACAAGGAGCACATCGGAGAGAGGTGACGCAGAGAGAGCTAGAACTTAGCTATCCAAGAAATGCAGCAGTTGGTCTTCACGCGTCTCTCGAGATAGAAATGATCCAGCCGCCGCATATTCGCGAACCCACAAAAAGACGCTGCACATTATTGTACCCACACTCCTATAACATACGATACACTATTACAACTGAATATAGTCCACAGGAAAACTTTTAAATCGCCAACTGGATGCGCCTAAGTTTTCATCATAATTACAACAAGCAGCGATGTGCGACCCTTGAGGCCCACACGGTCAACTTCCCAGTAATATCTAACGAAATATTAAAAATATCACCCACAATAATAATTATGAAAATAATACTACTTTATATGATAATAATGTACCTCTCAAAGCAGTAATTGGAGTGACTTAATATTAATCATATTATCTACGGGAGCGTCCATTGATTACGTAAAGCTTTTGGAGGCTGCGGAATGGATTGGTTTGATTGAATATTCACGCGGATCAATCGGGGGGGGGGGGGGGGGTGTCTTACAAAATCTACGTTATTTTTTATTTTCATTTCAATGCTTGAAGGACAAAAGAACGCCACCAAAAATGAATGCAGTTTATGTTATTACGCCAACTGAAGAGATTTTGTCGCATGGTGGCCATTTTGAATAGTTCCTGTCAAAATTGCCATTACTTCGGCATAATCACTGAATTTGTATTTTTTCACGATTTTAAATCAATGAGACTAATAATTATTTCTCATTTTCAGTTTGTCTTGAAAAACATTGAATATGCAGTCAATAATCGGTTTAATTGCATGTAAAAAGTGAAATGTATCAAAAATGATGATGGAAGAAGTAATGGAAATCTTACGAACACTAAAGAATAAAACTACTCAAAACTTCAATTTTTCTTTGATGAAAGCTTTTTAAAGCATATAATCCTGCAAAGTATTGACTACAAAACATTTTACCATTCAAAGCGTTTATTACCACAATTGCAAATTTGATTGAATTGTTTTTGGCATTCAAAATTTAAGCACTTTTTATAATAAAATCAAAACACGGTGCTGTGAAAATTATTCAAAATCTGCTCTAATTATGCAAATATTAATAAATTTTGATTGACTTTACAACAAAGTCTTTAGAATAAAAGATATAAAGTAATAGCATTCGTATGAACGCTTTTTACATGCAACTTTGAATGATTTTTTAATTTTTTATTTAGTTTCTTTTTATGATCATGGCAAAAAGTTTTACTGTTTTCTCTTCAAAAACTGATAACAATGTATAAATTTTATAAACATTTATTACTGTGTTGTGTAAATCAGGTTAAAAATTTATTGTTTATGAAAAAACCCTATTTTTTCGCATTTTCTTTTATTAAATTAAAAAAACGGTTCCAATGATTTTTTTAAAATGTTTGAAACATCAAAAAAAATGTTAATACACGTCGATTGACACCTTATTATTGCAAATATTATATTTTGTTCGTAAGATATAGTCAATGACATAAATGACTTTCATAGTGATGATGACTTGATTTTATATTTTTTATTTTTTATTTTTTTATTTTTGTAATCATAAGAGAAAGTTTTGCTGGTTTTTTCACAAAAACTGTTTGGAGTATATGTATTAATTTCAAAAACTATTGATTACTTTATTTCGCAAATCAGGTTAAAAATTTATTGTTTATGGAAAAAACCTAATTTTTTGCATGTTTTTTAAAAAACTGCTCGAACGGAAATAACTTCATTTGATTTGGGCCTGGCAGCGAATGGGTTACGATTGCGAAGACGCTTCGATTGACACCTCAGTGAAGATACGACTTTTTTACGTGAGTAATGCTCGTAGAAAAAAACTGTCCACGAACGTACATACGTACGTACGTACACAAACACACACATACATCTCTCTTTCTAAAAACACTTTAAATATACTCTATAGACCTCAAAACGTAAGGAAATGTTGAAAATTTCAATTTCGAATTTCGAGGCGATTACAAGAACTTCCTATATACTGGGAAGTTAAAAAAACGCGAAAATATTTCTCCAACGGAAACCAGGAACAGGACTTGGCAACAAAATAACGAACGCGAAAGATGACCGACATCTTAAAAACATAAGCTTAAGTGACCGAAAAAACAGCTAGGGAAGTTAACATGGACTTCAAGGCAGCGACTGGAATAATGATTAGCGATAGACCTGTCAGACTTTCAGCTCGGCGACCCCAAAAACAAACTTTAACGACTAAAATGTGGACAGCGAGGCTGAATTTCGCCAAAACTCGTCGAAATTGGTCGGAAAATGATTGAAAGAGAGTACTCTTTATCGAAGAAACAAAATGCAACCTGATCCAGTCAGATGGATTGTAGTATGTACGTTGCAGATTTGGAGAAAAACTTCATAAAGACTGTGTAGTAACTCGAAACAAGTGCCCTCAGATTAACATGGTTTGGAATTGCATTTTCTATTTTGGCACCGGACATTTGGTGTTTTTAAAAGGATCAATGAATGCGATCAGTTATATCAGCGTGATTGACAGCCATTTCATCCCATCGTTCCTGTCATTTACGACCCGATTTTTCAAGATGACTCTACGTCATGTCATTGCGCTAGGTAAATTGTAGGTTTTTTACAAACAACAGTTCAATACAAAAAAAAAAAAGCGTGAAATAATTGTTTTGTTTTTGAACAGGTTAAATAATTCGTCACTGAATGGGGAATTACTGCACCGGAGTGGCCAGGAAACAGTCCCGATGTGAACCCAATCGAGAATTGTTGGCCCGAACTGAAACGAAAAGTGGCAAGTAGGGGACCAAAAACCAAGGAGATGTTCAAAAACGCCATTAAAGACGCTTGGAAGGACGACATAAGCATCGAATACTGTCAGACATTGATAAAATCCATGCCCCAAAGGATTGAAACTATAATCAAGGCTCGCGGAGGATACACAAAGTATTAGTTTTAGTAATTAATCAAAGAATATTGTTCCTAGTAGGCAGGTACAAGTTACTTCCTGTACAAATTTCCTTTTAAGAATTCAAAATATTCGGTAATTTTCAATTCAACAAATTTCGTTGCGAAAATGATAATTTTGCTGATAAAACATAAAAGTGTACCTTCTAAATAAATATTTTTTTTGTTTGTCTGTTTTATTTCATTTTAACAATTTAAATGACAGTACAATTAAAGCAGTAATCATCAGTTGGTTTTATTTATAATTAAAGATCATTATGTAGAGGCGATATGTGGTGATATTCAAAGGTGTTCAGTTTTATTTGGCCACCACGGTATACTCAAATGTATCAATCTACAGTATTCACGTCGCAATACATGAAATGGCTAACATTTTCAATGTGCCTAAGGGTTAACAATCAATCATTGAACAAGTATGTATCTAGAATCGTCTTCACTGAATTGAGAACATAATCGTTCGATTTTAATGATGATACTCCAAGATATTCCACTGTGTCATCAGCAATCATCTCCTAATCTCCATCAACCACTCTAATAAAACAATTTATAATTATTTATTGCGTATCTATTATTCATTGAATGTGATTTGCTGTTTGCACTTAATATTCTCCATCCTCAATTAGATAGCCATTAGTTATTGAAATTCGCAACTGGCGATTGGAGAGTACGTGATGTTTAGGAAGCTAACACAGGAATGCAAAAACTTCCCCTAAACAACGCCCTGATAACGTCACGACAAGTACTTAAAGACTCCGTTCTTAGCTCACGTAAGGATTCTTCGGCGAATATGCAAAAACATCGATAGAATAATCATTAGCTCGCATGACATAAACTCAGATACATTATCTCGGACTGCGAATGCACTTGTTTTTCATCGAACAACGGTCGCGAGCCAGCTTAGCTTGGTCTAGCCTAGCCTGGCTTAGCCTAGCCGAGCTTAGCCTAGCCGAGCTTAGCTTAGCCCGCAACCAAACGTCCAGTGACAACGTAATGCTTCTGAAAAGTGCGCTTAACATTTAATTGATTATAATTACGAATCGTTTAAGGCCCCGAGACATTTTTCTAAAGTGACGACGAAACATTAAAAATTAAAAATCCAAAAGGAAACAAAAAATCGCCGAGGAAAATAATTCAGTACGCACGATAGGCGAGTGAAGTGAAGCCGAGCCAGGCCAGGCCAGGCCGTGCGATTATCTTGCATGGAGTCGCGAGTCCGCGGCCGCTTCTAACGCTCCGGCCCAGCTACATACCGCGCTATGTATATCAGGTGAACGTCTGAAATTCAGGTATTCCAACTTGAACTTCTGAGCAGCCTGCACGCGCTCATTACACCACTCAACGCGCACCACACACGCCACATACGCTACCTAACCGCCGAGTGCCTTACAGGCATACTCCAGTTTCAGTTTTCAGTTTTCAGTTTTTCGCACCATTAGTGAGCGGTTCTTGAACATTGGTAACAGTATCTGTGGCACAGCCGAATCTTCGCCAGGACTTGGTTCTAGGATTCTTGGAGGCTGATCCTGACTGATTGTGAAGTGTACGGTGATCCGCGCCAGTGAAGTGTTCAGTCGTTTTCGGAATATCGCTGCATCCCCGCCGAAATCGGAATGATCCTAAAAGGTGCGTCCTAGAAAAAAGATACTTTGATTTTTGCACGCCCTTAGATTAGCTGCGCCCTCCATTGTCCTTTATTTATTTGGCCAGTCTCGATAAATTTTCATGCAAATGCGTCGCCGCATTGGAGCGGAGTCGACTCTTGTGCCAAGATCCAAAAACAACCCTCGACGCTCGAGTGGCCCACAAATCGGTTTTATCTAAAATCTTGAGATAATATTTGACTATCTCGCACTCCTCAAGCTCGAACTCGAGCTAGAAGTAAGTCTGGGAAGGCGAGACAATGGGTGGGTGCCACTCTAGTGGCTAGAAGTGTGTTTACTCAAAACTGTTTGCCTGCCACCCAGTAAGCTCAATTGGGACAACCACAATTACAATCAATCTGAAGAGCATGCGACGTTAATTAAAAAGTGTGACATGGTTCATTGGTGCTCCAGTTGTCGCTGAACGCATTATGTTCGACTATCTGCGTCGGGGTCACGCATGCTGGCCCAGCCTGAGGAGTGTCTTGCAGCGCGGACATGATCGGTGCAACCCATGTTGCAGTTGTTAACTCACATCATGCAGTGCACAAACGAATTCAGGATTAACGCGTCTCACCCCTTGCTAGAATAGTATCTAGTACCTAAACGCGATTCAGCACTATTCTGTGTGTTAGCCGTTTTACATGTTCTGCATGAGAACTATGTGTTATAGAAGTTGATGGCATGTCAAGAATAAATGTTTTCCGTATTTGCTTTGAATTTATCCCTATCAAGGACCCTTCTAGCGTCACGGAATCCCAACCAAAACCAACAACCGCTGACCGTAATAATTAAAACTTGTTAACGATGTGCGGTAATGGAATCTAACATTCCTTTGCTCACACAGTTATTGTTAGCTGGACGCCAATTATTATATCATACGCGACTATAATTGCATTTCACGTGCATTATTCACGCTTTGCTGGAGAGCTGTTATCGCCCATATCATAACGTGGCGATATTCTATTTGAATTGGATACTTGATAGGCCAACAAAAAAAAGATTTTGATTGATTCGAAACTGAGAGAAAAAAATTGTGAAGTAATTTTAATTTATTAACTTCCCAGTATATGGGAAGTTCTTGTTTATTTTGATGACGAAATCTCGTGAAGAAATAAACAGTTATGTCGAATCTTATTCCAGGGGTGTTAGTTAAAATTTGTCGATTTTTTTGATAAAAAACACTTAATTTTCAGGGGAATCTATAAAAAAAAATTTATTCGAAGTATTGACCATTGCGTTTGTTTATCGTTCAGTTGGTGTGGCATCCATTTTCCATACCTCTGGATGTTTTTCATGACTTTTAAACGTTGGCTAATTGCTCCTCGGGTCACATTAAATGTTTGTGCCAATTTTTGTTGTGATTGGGTTGGGTCTTCATCCAATAACGCCTGCAATTCCTCGTCTTCGAATTTTTTCGCTGCACGAGGATGTGTTCATTGTCTGTCAAATCGAAATCTCCACTTTTAAGTTGACGAAACCATGTTTCATATGTTTTAATCACTGGAGCATGGTCACCATAAGTGTCTACCAGCAACCGATGAGCTTCAGCTGCTTTTTTCTTCCGATGAAATAAGAAAAGCAACGAACGCCGCAAATGCAATTTACTTGGAACATTATTTTGGCAGAATGTGACTTGTGTATTTTTGAAGGTGAATGTCAATAGAAAAATGTGACATATATGCCAAATCATAGAAATGTATATAAATTGCCAGCGGCGTCTTATAGTGAAACCGGCAAACTTCAACTAACACCTCTGATATATGCATATATATTCTACTTCATATTTTTTTATTCATATTCATATTTGTTTATAAAATTAATTTATCTCACAAACTGCTGAGTTTTTAACCACAAATGTAGACATTTCTATTGAAATGTGAATTTGTAACAAATTGAATGAAAAAATGTGTGGAATTTTTTTCTTGTCGGTTTGGAGCCAAACCCCATAGATCATTAGTTCTCGAAAGTATATTTTTCGCATATTTATTCGCAGCTTACAATTATTATAATGCGTCCGAAAATCGTTATCAAAATTTTCAAATTTCCATTGAGCCGTTGAGGCTTCAAATTATTTTTGAAAAGAAGTATGTAGGTATGTGTGTAAGTACGCTCTTCCAAAAGCACTTATTTCGATCAATGCAGTTGACCGGAGTAAGTCAATATGGAAAGAAACCTATTAATAATTCCGATATGTAAAGTAGTAAGATTTGATTCGAGTCGAAATCTTGAAGGCCCACTCCTCGATTGAACAGTTCGTTCCCATCAAATCGGCACCTAGTCTGCATTATGAAGACACTTGCCCGCACGAGGTCTGCTGCAGGTCTGCATGCTTTTATCGCTCGTTCGCACAGGGTCTGCATCACGCTGGAACGATTGGTTCTGATTTCCAGGATGTGAGCCTAATGTTCAATCCTCGTTTACGCCGTCTTCACACGAAAAACTAATACCTTCGCTATATGGATGTCTTCAAACAAAAAATAAGAAATGATATGTATGCGTGTGTCTGTGAAAATAATAGCAGAGTGCATCATTTGATGTCCCATTTTAAAAGATTCACATTGAGAAGGCATCTTTACTCTGGCTGGCATCCATTTGTCGTGTGAAGGCGTCCTCAACGGGCATTAAATTTCAGGCTGATATACTTCATTTGGGAGTTCCAACGTACTCATTCATGGAGACAGTTGATAAACGGATGGTCGTAAATGGAAACTCACGCATACTAACAACCTACAAAGCTGTTAGTACGTAGGAAAAAACTTTTTGCATATTTGTCCGCACAATGCGCGCAGTACGGCCATGATATTTGGATAAGAGTGGTGGGAAGTAGTCAAAGTGTTTTAATTGATGTTGTTTGGGAAAATAGATTGCAATTAAAAAAATCGACTTTCTTAACATATAATTTGTTGTGTTTCCATTTTTTATATTCCAAGTTTGAATATTTGAACGCTTTCCTCCCTTAGCCAATCAAAGACACCGTACAGAACGCTGCTCCTAATGTGCTGATGCCCGCGTATTTTGTGAGTCAGTGTCAATTGTCACTTTTGATATTAGTGTCGATCGAGTAATTTTTGGCGCATTTTCGGTAACTCTAAAATGTAGTTTTTTAGGTAAATAAAAACCAAGATATAAATGTGATGGAAGGAGTGGAATCCAACGGCACAATGGCAGACGAAATCTCCCCCGAACTTCTTCAAGCACTCGCGAGTATGATGTCCATATAATTGAATGAAGGACACTTATGCAATGAAATCCTTGGATCTCTTCCACCTCCAACTTGTTCCGTGTAAGGGTCCGTTTAGATACCACTAAAACACATTACGTAAGTAATGGACGCTCACTAGCTGCCTGTTCAAATATAATGAAAAAAAACGATTTCCAAGACAAATCATTACACAAAAAATAATTTAAACATGATGCGCAATATTTGTGCATAATGCGTAATACTTGTGCATAATGCGTAATATTCTATATTCTACATTATTTTGTTGTTTACTGGTCCACAAAGTCAATAAATAAATTAAATTACTAACGCCACAAAAAGAAATATCACGTGAGTCAAACAAAATACGCATCATTCCTTGGAATGGGAACTTGCTATCAAGATCGCCTACAAATGTAGAGAATAATTTACTACTTTTCTACTATTGCCCGTGATGATTCATGTGAAAATGCAAACTAAATGTCTCTGCAAATTTACAATTGCTGATAGTTGGATGATAAATAATAAACTCCAGTTAAATTCGCTTTATGGTACTTTTTTAAAATCTGTTTCAATTGGATCAAGTACATAAACTAAATATGAATATGATACGATAAAAAAAACTGGGCAACATGGCTTAAGACAATATCAGTATTCATTGTGTGCGTTTTGATACCAGCGTGCGTATATGAGAATCCACAAACACCAGCTCGTTTCGCAGGTGGCAAACCTCATTCATTTTATGGCCATTTAAATGTTGTTTACCAGCTCTTTGATATCCCATCCATCATGTTCTGTGAAAATGTCGAAAAATAAAGATATTCATCTTGATTTGAAGATTTAAGATTTGTAACATTTAATTTCATCCGAACTACAATTGTGTCTACAAAACGCGAAACGCAATGATCTTACGTAATCGCCGCTTGAACGTATGCATATTATAAAATTTATAAATTTATAATGTCCACACAATCGTTCAATGGCAATTTTTTTTGTCGTTTTCGAACTATTGTGTGATATTTATTGCCAGTAGCAAGTGCAAGGTGAAAATGTTTATAAGGCGTGGTTTGATTGGTTAGATCTTGCAAAATTTTTAAGTGGTCTATTGTGTAACATTAATAATTCTAGTCACTGTTGATTTGTTAAAATCTTCAATGTGGCCTTGACATTCGTAGAAACTATTGATTGAGTTGCCCTTTAAAGGGCACCGGCAGCAACAATCACACATCTTGCACTTTACGTAAATGTCTGATTGGGTGACGAATTGGTCCCTATCTTTTCGGTCAATCTTAAATTGAAATACCGTTATTGCTTGAATATTAGAAAGAAAACCTTGGCACCTTAGTTCACGGCGAAGATAATAAACAACGAAAGTGAGATATGAAATGTCGTAGTGTTTGAACAGCCCGCCATTTTAATACAAATTCTTTTTGACAGTTCTTATCTGACAGAGCATAGTTGTAGGCGTGGCACATATATCAATCAGTTATGGTGGTTGAAGCGTATCATGAAAATTATTAATTTAATACTGACGTTTTAGTTGTGGACAATTTGTTTTATTAATCTAACTACGACATGCTTAGCAAAAAATTACCAACAACAATATTCACAGAGAAAAACTCCCGAATCCCAACAACAATTTCACTATCGAAATTCGTATTGAAACATGCTGGCAAAACAATTTTACAATACATTTAAATCACTCAGTAATATTAATACGTATATGGATTACATAATTGATAAAAAAAAATATATGCTTTATCACACTGACCCTACAATTGGCATGAAATTTCGTCACTGAACTCATTTGGTTTTTATAATTATTTACAGCCATTCACTCAAAATGGCGGCCAACATGTCGAAATGAGGCTGGAAACATTCTTCCTGTTATTGATATGAAATGTGGAAATTAGTTTCCAGATTTTTTGAACTTTAAACTCCCAATCTAAGATATATGAATTGTTATTATTGGCATGAGATTGTTTTATGGCAGTTGAAAAATCAGATTTATATCGAAAGGTGTGTACTATATTTTGATAGCATTTCGAATGCAATCGATTTGATGATATCAATCGAAAATTTGAACAAATTTCGTTATTGAGTTAATCTGAATAGATTGTAGGGATTTTAGATGTAAATAAAACACGAGGAAGTAGATATGAAAGGAAATGTGTATTAAAAATTCAATAAATGTTGAAAGTGGTATCTTTAATTGTTTGAAACCTTATTTATGAAAGTTCAATTATGAACTGAGAAGATCCATAACCAAACGCACCATGCATACGTTTCAACTAGTCCTTCGCTACTTGAGGATAATAGTTCAAATGCACGCAATGTGTTGTGTCCTGAAGCACTTATTTAAACACAGAAAACATTCCTTAACCTACAAAAAATATTGAGTTGTTTTAACACAATCATCCCCTAATAGGCCAATAGGTCGTTTAGTAAAATCTTAATTACCACAAGGGGAAAACTTTCGTATTTTTATGGACGTCCTCAGCTGGAATTTCATTATTTTGTGTTAAGATCTGTAAAACATCATTCAACTGATTTAACTTTTTTTGGTCTGCATGGATACTGGCATCCAACTCAAACCTACCACGTGACAGATTTTATCTTCACCTTTTAGGTTTCTAGCTCCAGATACCAAACAGACTCTATTAGTTATTGATTTTTCGTCGCCGTTTCACACAATGTGCTTTTGGGCTGTAACACTTCAAGGATAAAGTGTTCTGTTAGCATGGTCGATCAGTGCAAATTATGTTTTGCGTTCAAAATTTTACCAGACATACATTTTGTCATAAATTGAATGAAGACAATATTTATTTTCAGTTAACTAATTTCTCTAGCTTAAATCAAATGAGAACATACATTATCGTGTATGCACAATGTACGGAGTTATGTGAAATTTTAAGGTTTTGAATAACAAATCTAACAGGTTTTCCATATATGATAGAAGATTTGCAAATCTAGATTTATCAGGAGATTATCATCAAATCTTCCCAAAAAAACCTGCAAATATCGCTTGGACAACCCTGATTTGTACCGCGCATAACATCAGAGCATTCAAAAATTATATCCAATGTCGAATTGAAGCCCCATAACGAACAAGAAGGAAGAATGGAAGGTGAAAATACCGGTCCAACGTAGAATTTTTATCTTGCAATGTTTGGCTATGCATGTTTTCAGAGAACATTGCTAGCTGCGCTACATTCATTGTTATTATTTCATTGATTAAATATTCATTTTTGTATGAAATCCAAGGTATTTCACATATTTAAAGATAAAATTAAAATTATAAATTTGAACTACATATATTAAAGCACTATTCCAGACTCTCGATGAAAGAATTGAATTCAAATGATTCAAAATTTGTCGCAATGTTTTCTTTAATCAGTAAAAATGGTTGAATTGTACAGTTATGGCCATAATATTTACTTAAAAGTTTTCAAGGATAATCATGCAGACCAAACTCAAAATGAAGCAATTATTGGCGTCTTGTCCTGAAGCCTTTTTCTGAATATTTGTTGGGAATTTAAATTTGAATTTTTGGACCGATTACAAGAACTTGCCATATATGAGAAGTTGACAATATGGCTGCCGGTAAAATTACAGACCCAAAACCTGATGTTCAAAATGACGGCAAGTTTTGGAGCACACTCAAATGTATGCTCTCTGAGCAAAATCACGATTCTTGCAATAGTTCTCTCTTCAACATTTCGAACTAAAGAATATCAAAGCACATACAATATGCATTAATATAGATACATATAGGTTTTTTTAGAGGTATAGAACATTAAGTTGACAACATTTTTTAATGCTACGTATGGTGTGACAGCTGTCATGCGTTTTATAGTTAGTTTGGTTTGCCATTTTATCATGAATAGGTTGACGCCTGAGCAGCGTCTCCAAATTGAGCAGATTTATTTCGAAGAAAAAGGTTCTGTTCGAGAAACAAATCGCGCATTCCGTGAATTTTATGGCCGACATAATCGTCCATCAGAACAAATAATTCGATTAATTATGGATCGTTCCTGCACTACGTTTACTCTCACTGATAATACGCATCCATCCAGACGTCGTACAGTGCGAAATGAAGAAACCAAAGCAGCTGTAGTATCGTAGTATCGATGAAGATCCAAGTGAGTCTATTCGACATCGTGCTCAACAATCACACCTGTGCCCATCCACATTATGGAGGATTTTACGGAAGGATCTTGGTTTGCGGGCTTGCAAAATCCAAATCGTGCAGGAATTGAAGCCGAAAGATCACAGGGCACGGCGTAGGTTCGGCCAATACACACAAAAATCAGAAGTGGTGACTCTGACTTGGAAGACAAACATCAGCTAAAATAATTACAAGAATTCGAAGATGAAGAAACGGAGCCATCATTCGACGACGAAGATCTATTTCAAACCTTCCATGAATTAACAACTCCATCGGATGTGGCTGCACGATCAGCAAACGTTTGATCGCAATGCGAATGATTCGATAGCAAGGATATTGGTTGACATACGAACGGAAGCTGATAGGCGTCAATATGGTTCACCGCAAGCAGGGCCTGAACTTTTCGTTTGTTCTGCTTCGGACACACTTTAAATTATCAAAAAGTGGTCCAGCATGATATTTATTTTATTAATGGTGTCATTTTCACCGTTTCACCCTCACCTCTATGCTCAATTTAAAGTTAATCATAATCTTGGACGCTCAACGCAATCCAAAAAAAATTGAGTCGATTAAATCGTTTTGTACGTGGATAGTTTAAGCGCAGTCACTCCAAGCGTCGCGTCACGCAAGCCTTGACTGGAGCACCCAAACAAATGACTGAAACGAACTCTTTGCAAGCTCCAGTGAATAATAAATATCGCAGAAATAATAGGATTATGAGTTTCATTTATGCCGAGGTTACATGTCGCCGAAATTGTAACGTTTATTGATTGATCGCCGCCGGATACACCCCCAAAGTGATCTCTATTTCATTAAGGAGGATACCGCGCCGTCTCCATTAGCTCCTATCCAATAAATCTGCGAATTTTCGGTCATTTTTTTACGGCTTAGTGCTAGCGAAGCGGCGCAACGCGACTTGACGTGACGCGACGCGCTCTCGCACGTTTCGTGGAAAGGTCCGTTTGGATGTTGGCCGCAACCGTTAGAAATAACACTTTTCAAATGTGCATTATTAACAAATTCTCGAGTGGCTGTTAGCCGAAGGCTGCACGCCGCTCGAAGGGTTACACGGCTAACCTTTTCGTGACATGTGCACTCAAGCGCCGTTTTGTTTTGGCCATTTTTTGATTGATGGGTCGGCCATTGTACAATGGTCCGCCTGCTACAGCGTGGCTTTTGTGTCCGTTGCGAATTTGCCCTGTGACTGCTGCGCTGGATTCGCGCCGACTTGCACTTGGAAAGCGCAGAAATTGCAGAAACCGCAGAAACGGCCCGAACCTGCCCATATGGCGGCTAAACTGCGCGAAAACGTGATGCCGCTTTTGAGAAATGTGCTAAGTGTAACAAATGTCGAGTCAATATCAAACGCCCGCCAAAGTCGCGCCGCGCTCCATCAAGCATGAATATGTATGCGAATGCGTGTGTGGCGAACGCGTCGACAACTTGGAAAGGCAGGTATTCCTTGTGCGGATCCAAATTCAAATGCGAGCCTCTTGCGCGACGTGGAGTGCCTCTCGTAAGTGTATCCATGGTATGTATCCACGCTATCCGCACTATCCACGGCATCTACGACTAGCAAGCTCTAGCCTAGCTAGCTGGCTTGCTAGCCGCTAGCTGGCTATCATATTTTCGGCTTGTCGCAGCCATTTGTGCCGCAGGCGTTCTTTTAAAGTGATGTTGTTAATTGGTCGTCGCCGCACTGTAAGGTGGCATTTTCAATGCCTTTTGTTTTTCATTTTTTTCAATCGTTTTTGATATTTTATTTCTAGATTTATTTTGTGCAGATTTCAACCTTGACCAATTTTCTTAAGGCTAATTTAGTCAGATATTTTCTTTTCGAGATCAAACCAAGCAGATACGACGCGTAGTCTCACGGTTTTTGATAAAGTCGCGCTCGATCCGTTGTGCAAATGGCATCGCGATGACGCGCCGGAGCGTTCGCAAACAGCGTTTTATTGTTTCCATACACACATTTTACAATCGGCAAACAAGTGCAAGTGCAGCGAGCGAGGATCGCATCCGAGTTCCCGATAAGCCATGCAAAATATTATAGATGCTATTACTGCATGGTCCCATTGCGATTAGCATTACCATTCCCATTACCAACTGCCAGTCGCCGGACGGGTACCGACAACTTCATTAGAGAGCACCTCTCAAGACGATCGATCCTCAAGGTGCACTATCTTGTTTGCAAGATGCAGTGCAGCGCGAAAGATACAAAGATACACTTTGCTCGGCTGGCAGCCGCTGCAGCCACACTCCTACGCGGGTTGCTGTGCTTGTAACGGTTCGAGAACGTGCTTTTCAAAAAGCCTGTTGACTGCTGACGGACTCCGAAGGTTTCCGATCGATGATTTAAACAGACAATATTTGATGATCAGATATTTGCCATGTATCCTATTGTCAACAAGTCTTATTGATGGGTTGAGGCTGGCTTTTGATACGTTCCCGCGTCACATGCGAACCGCGTCATGACGCTCATATTGAACGTTACACAAACGATGAGAGTGGAAATCCAAAAGATTTGGGTGAATTACTTCTTAGTGTTTGCGATCTGCTTGGCTTGGCGGTTCCATACCTGCCCAGCAAGTCCATGAAAATCCATTCGAAAACATCGGCATGCAGAGAAAAGGTTTCTTAGCCCGCAACTCTAGGACTGAATATATTTCGCGCTTCTATTAACATGAGCATAATATGTACATAGTGTTTAATTATTACAAAATATCCACACTCCGAATGCCAAACATCATAAACACTGACGAAAGTGGGACGCCACTCGCCACTCGGGCTTTGAAATCCAAATCTCGAAAATGCGAACAAAAGTGGAAATATCAATTTTCAATATAACCGCTGAAATAGCTGAAGTGCTATTCCATGCTTTCTAACTTACAGAAAAAGGCAGATATTGACACTTGTCCTTCATTCCGAAGGAATGAAATGATAAACGTCTTTATTTTATTGTGAAGAGAATTGTGTGGCGTTAGGGGGGCTAAAAGTGATACTTATGTGGTACACCAAAAAACCTTGTGAGCAACAAAAGAAATTCTCTATTTATTATGCAAGCGTTTCTATAAAAATGAGTACCGACACAACCAACAAACTGCTTAACCTCTGTACAATAAATGCAAACGCGAAGTGCAATAAACAAAACCCCAACAAATCCATGCAAGCCATTTTTTACAGATCATATACCTATACCTATATTACTTGAGAACATACCAAAAACTATCTGCATAAAGCTGCGGAGTCGGCTTTTGTCCAAGGTTTTGTGTTTTTAAGGAAAAATCTGGGTTGTAATATGGCAAAATCTAAAATATTCCACTTCTTTTTCCAACGGTGGAAAATTGAAATCTTTAAAAGCTACCAAGTCTCTCCTGCTTCCCAGCATGTTGGGATGTTACCGACTAAAACCACCTCCTCCAAACCTCTCTCTCCATCACTTCTCTAGAAACGCAGGAAATATATTCCGCTACATTTCTTTTTACACAGGATCCTCATTTACTTCGGTTGTGGACCTTATAGCACTGACCGAGTCTTGTTCGCCAGTGCTGGCCCAGTAACATATAAGCACTGTACGGGCGGACGTTGCAAACACGTACTGGGCCAAGACCCAAAAGCAGCACTGGCCCAGTACTGGCATACAACGAATTTGTTACTCCGCCAGCAGTTAAATGCCAAAATAAAATTGGCGGTGACAAGAGCCACGGAAAATATCATTCTCACACCCGGCATGTGGAGTAGACGAGCTGAAATACAATTGATTTGTGAGTGGTATATCACCTTCACCACCGAGGATTGAACCCACAACGTTCATAATACCAAGCAAGTGCTGTAGTGTCGAAGCCATAGAGACAGTTAATAGTTCACATCCAAAACCACATTCGAACGCATTGGAAACAACGCAATCCGTCAGCCGAGAATTGACGAGAGAGAGAGAGAGAGAGCGGGCAGCCGTCAGTGATTCTCCGTCGTACAAAGAAGCTGAGCGTTGGCTTAATGCTGCAAAATGGCACTGGTCCACCACTAGCGGAGTGCTGTAAAATGGCACTGGCGATTGACACTCGTTTAGTGTTGTAAATTGACACTGGGGATCGATATTGGTACAGTGAGTTGGCTGAGTGTTGTAAATTGATCCTGGCAAACGGCACTGACCAATAGCTTGAAGCTACTACTGCAAAATAAAACTGTGCGTTGCAAATAGTCATTTATGTTGCTTGATTATGACATGATTTGATATATTAGATATTCTAGGTACGGAATGTGCCAGTCGTCCGTATAGTGGTGGATATGAACGCAATTTTAAAAAGAAGACTTTTTATCAATATCTCGAAAAGCATGACGCGCACGAAGATGTTATGTTCAGCAAACATGGCCAAAATGCAGTTTTATAATATTTTAGATCATGACGCCAATACCCTTGAACTGTTTAGTGGAAAGTCATGAACAAAAATATTTCTCGCAATAATGACCTCTAGTTGATAAGACAGCTTTGCAAGGAGTATATGAGCAATCGATGCAGGTCCACAGATTTCGATGAAAATGTAACCATAAAAGCACGAGTTTCGAATGCCAAACAAATAGTAGCTGTAGTAAAAATCGTACATACGACATTTCTAGTTCTTGTAAAAAAACAATTCGGGTGTAAAAACCTGTATTCGTTTTAAGAACAAAGGATAGTGTAACCTTCGTGCAATTTACCTTCGCCTGCAACATATTTAGTCGAAATATCGACGACTACAAAAGGGAATACTTTTCAGCCTATACCCACAAAATGAACATTTATGCGTTCAATCAATATTAACTATGAATTCAACAAGAATTTCAAATAATGCAATAATTTCTGACATGTTTTCTTTGCCATTCACTTTACATGTCAATATTAATCCAATACTATACATTCATGCATTATAACTATGCAATACTTATTAATATAACGAACTTGCACTGAAGCTCACTATTGAACTTCCTTCAAATCGTTTAACATTCTGCTTGTGTCCTGAATTGTTATATTTCAGTAATGGCTCCAAGCATTGGGCCACTGTTGATTGTCAGTGCTGGCCCAATACCAATTTACAGCACTGGGTCAGCACTCAAATGCAGACTGTTTTCTGCTGCTTGTATTAGCACTGTTTTTACTGCATATCTTTTCGCAATGTGAAAGTTGCCGCAAACTAAATTTTCGCCATATTTGCCATACATAACATCTTCGTGCGAGTCATTCGAGATATTGAAAAATTAAGTGTGCGTCTTCTTTTCGAAATTACGGCCATATTCAGCACTATTCGAAGGACTTACGCATTATTTCCGTATCTCGAATATCTATTGTATCAAAGTATGTCATAATAAAGTAGCATAAACGACTTTTTTTATTTGCAGCGCAGATTGAGTTTTACTTTGCAATAACTCCAAGCACTGGGCCAGTGCTGGGGATTGGCACTGGGCCAACACTCGAATGCAGCACTGGGCCAGTACTTAGCCGTGCGTTGTACACCGAGGCTTGGCCAACGCTTGGCGTTGTTTCCACTGCTGTCAAACCCTGTTCAGATGCTGGGCAGATCATTCGACAGGACTATATTTGCTTATAGACATATACAGAGAATTCTTACTAAGTTAAAGGTCGAACATATTCTTTTAGATGTCAAGTTACCAAACAGACAAATAGCCGTGCGTAAAGGGAATATTGCTGCTGGAAGTCAAAATACTCAAGAAGATTCAAATGTTTCAATTCCTAGACCAAATCTCGACCTCACTCACACTCACACAAGGACTTGGTTGTACTGTATTTCAGATTCGTTACGTCCTGTTTCCATTCTTTTTTCAAATTAATCGCTAATCACCATCCGTATTCACGGGTATGGTCTAATTTCAATGCATTCTGAGCCAACAATCCATCGAGAATGCTTTCAAAACAGCATGAACTTATAAGAGCAGTGATTGATAGCTCTAGTTTCCACAATTAGTTCGCCACCCCCTACCGATTCAATCCCCAAAACGAAGCCAATTAGGCGAAATCGCCGGGCCTCCTTCGCAGCTCGATCAGTGATTATCGCGCGTCGATCCATCTTATGTTGCGCTCAAAAACTAATCACCTGGTAATTAAATTCTCGTAACTGAAAACTATGGCCGATTCTCGTTAAGCCCCAGAGCAAATACAAATTCCAATCAATCGCCGAACAGAGGTGGCTCGCCATCAAACTGCGTGGCGTTGTGCTCGAATCCATTTTGCGGGCTGACATTAAGGATAAACGGGTATTTACTGAAGTCGACCCGGTGCTGAACACGCACCCGATTAATTATCATTCGTTTTTCACCGCGCATTAATTAATGTCTTATCAAATCGAACACTTAACGACTTGTTCTGAATTGTCCCAGTCGGCGTTTTCGGCGCGCCATGATTAAGATTTATCTGAGACGTGACGACTCGTCAACGGAGAAGGACCCACGCCTCGGTTCTGATCTATTGATAAACATATTTCAATTTGTTTCTAGCCTTTTGAAATGTTCCATCCATGTTCGACCTACCTGTGCGTACACATCCAAATCGGAAGTACGCGAGTATCTTGGCGGAGTATCTTTGGCGGATCCTATCTACATTTGTACCGACATGCGATCTGAATTCACACCAAATTAAATTTTTCTTTGGCGGTTGGCGGCGGAAAGATACTTCGAAAATATATTCCTGCTTATATTTAAAGTGCGCCACAGTCTATATAGTTCGGAATGGATGGATGTCATGCAGACTACGCCGAACAGATAACGATTAAATTACTGGTAGTTGTTTTGCGATCCCCGATTCCAATTTCTCTGGCGGCTTGCGTACGAATATGGGCTTTGTGATTCACCAAAAAATATATCTGGCTGAAAGGTGGCACGTCGAGATAAAATCCTCACATGTAATATGTGTCCCATTAACATGACATGCGTGACATGCCGAGCCGACCTTGGGCCTCAATGGGATAGCATTGATAACTCTTCTTCACAATACACGGTGTGACATGGGGATGATTAATGGTGGCTCTAACATACTGGAAAATATGCACCTGAACATGAACTCGTGCTGGGGAAGATAGTGGATATGAAATGGAAATGAGCTCGCCAACAGATATAATAGTTTGGTTATTGGAACTCTCGAAAGATAAATTAGATTTCCTTCTAGTGTTCAGTCTTACAATCATAGATCAATAGTTTTTGGGGCAATTGTAGGTGTAATTCATTTGAAAAGGCACATACTTAATCGTCATTGTTAATTGTCTCCATTGGCAGTAACGTATGCCAGGGTCTCGTTTTTAAAGAATCATGGACCACTGATTCTTCTCAAATGGCGAACGGTTGATTCTTCTGGATTATAATTGAATGCTGGAAGCCTCTTGTTGCTTAACCTCATTCCAGATGAAGCAATGTTACTTATTAGCAAACTCATAACTCAAAAATGATTCTTTTGTGATGAGGTAGGATCGTCTTGCGTTGGTTGTGGTCCTTGTTGCCATGGTCCTCTCCATCTCAACTATAAATTTCCATGATATGGATATGTGAGATAAAAAAAACATTTAGAGGGAATGTTTAATAATGAAACGGTTGGCACAATTTTGATGCCACTGGCCAAGGAATGTACATGCCAATTGTAAGCATTACCTAAAGTGCCGAATTATTGGCGCTATCCAGGTAAAGTCTTAAAAGAGTGCCGAGAATGAAAGGCACAAGTGAAACTAGTTCGCGTTCGCGTCAAAAGACTATATTTTCTTTGACTCTTACTTGCTATTTATACAATTTCTTAACACTAACTAAAACACTTACGACCTAATCAAATCTCCTGAATTATGCATTCCACGGTGTCATGCATTTACAGATCCATTTCGTAAACTTCCACATGACACTCGCAACCAAAAAGGCAATGTCCATGCTCGCAAGGAAAGATCACAAGGTGATAAGCGCTATCTGTCCATTCATGAAGCGATGTATTTATTTGTGATAAATACATCACTTTAATGTTTGAAAGATGTTCTTTAATGGTTTCAAAGAGATACATGACACTTGTCACTAAACGAAACTTTGCGATAAAACAACGGACTAGTTCGCAACTACTCTAGATCCAAATGAGCAAATCAACGAGACAAATGACAGTTATGTGATCACAATTTAACCAGCTTCTTCACTACAGTCTCGTCACAAACACGACCTAAGAAATGTGTCCACACTTTCCTTTTCGCTTGTTCTCAGAAGAGATTGCAGTTCCTGCATTATGCCTGTTTTCTTGCCGAAATTTGAAAAAAATAGTAATAAAATAAATGCGACTTAAATCAATTTCATGTGATACAGGGTCTGTCCGAAAGTAAAATTGAATGACCTCTCCCCTTCAAGGCAAGGCGCTACTGAAGCGCGCCAAGTGGCGGGAATTGTTGACGGGGAAGCGAACGATACTCGTTCGTCCAGACCCGAGAAACTCAAGGTTAACGAAGATGTCAACTTCGACGTAAGCTCTAATGAAACGTTCCACATTTTGACGGAACGTATATCAAATTTAGAGTAGCTGTCAGTGACAAGATGCGTATCATCCCAGGCCGTCTCCCGGGTTCTTACGTCAATTGTGGTCAGACCTAGCCACCTGTCTGCTGTTGAACAGTACATGTTACCGTTTGTGCGGACCTCTGTTGAAATGAAGCGTCGGATTTTGAAGATACCTCGTTCCTTAGAACAGCGTTACGCAAGTCTGTTGATATGCTACAAAAAGGCAGAGAGGACGCCAAGGACGAAGACCACTGTAGGGTCCTTGCCTACCAGTATACTTGAACACGAGAGAATAGTTTTACTTTCGTTTTGTATTTACACATTAAAAGTTACAGTGACTATTTGGAACGCAGGGTTGACGTCTTTCTTCTACGAGGCTTCTTGTCATTGTGACTTGTGAATTTGTTTTAATTATTGTTATGACATCCAGGCGGCTACGTTGAAGTAAGAGAAGCCATATCACCCTGGACGCCCGCCATCTGCTGATAACGACGACAAGGTTAAAAGTGAGGGACATGCTCAACTCTGATCGTCGCATGAGCGTTAGAATGTTGGTAGATGTGTGTGATGTTCCCAAAAGTACCGTGCATCTCATTGTTACTGAGGATCTGGATGGTGCCCAAAATCTGCGCGAAAATGGTGCCCAAGGTCCTTTCCGGTGATCAGAAGGCTTCTCGTGCAAGGATCTCTCGTGAACTCTTGGATCAGTGTGAAAGTGGTGATCTGAATTTCTTCGTCTTATTCCCAAGGATCAAGAGCCACCTCAAAGGTTACCATTTCGAGGCTTTAAAAGCGAACCAGAAGGCTACGACGGAGTGCTTGATGATGTCCTTCCAGGACGCGTACCACGAGTGGATCGAACGCTGGTGCCGGTGTTCTGACGCAGAATGAGCCTAATTTTAACCCGTTGTAGCTATATCTGCAATAAATTTTTTTTCTGAACTTATTCAACTTTATTTTGGGACAGACTAAAACTAATACAATATCACTTTTTATGTATATGCAAAGTTATGTGTCGTATGTGGGCATAAAACATATTTCTACAGTTTTCTAAATAGATACGACAAGCAAGAAATCACGAGTGTTTTTTTAAAAATCATTTTAAAAATCACCACGCCAGAAAAATTGAACTAATGCCCTGAACTCGACAATCAAAAAATTTACCTCACATTTATCTCAAATCATTTCACACTGTAGAAAGTAAAACAATTTAATATTTTCTCTTTAAAATTATCCAAGACCATTTCCAATTATTATTGGGAATATTTGTAAAAGCTATTAAGTTAATCACTACCCATCTAATTACGCTCAAACATTTGTGAATGCCTGCATAAATCAGTTATGACAATCGTGAGTAAACTCGATGATAATGAAGGTAGTGCTAATTAAGTCAGAACAAGCTGATATTATGTATTCAATTAGCAGATTGTTAAAATCAAATTAACAGAGAACATGGTGTGCATTGCTAATTGCATGCTTGCTAGTGGATTGTTCAAATGATTTGGTAGTGATAACTTGGAAACATTTTGGATTTTGTTTGCTTGAAGGGAGTAGCAAGCAATTTTCAAAAAATGGAGAAAGTTTTCGAAAAAAAACTATTATGTCTACCAGTTATCAGGTTTTAAGTTAAACAGGCCATACGAATCTAGCTTTAGAGTTTTTCTGCCAAATGCCTCACCTCTGCTAGGTGAAGGATTTATGGACCTAGTGCGCACAAACATGCGGTAACGCAAGAGCTAGGTCATAGTGAGGCCGGCCCAGGCAACAGCTATGTCTGGTGACCTCCACTGGTGGACCTTTCTTGATGAATCCACCCATCCGTTTGTTTCGGAAAACATAGTGACCACTATGAACCGTTCAATGGCTAGTGAGTCATGTTGGCAAATCTTAGGATGCTGGAACAACTCCAGGCTGTATAGTAAATTAAATATCTTCCTCTAAATATAATTCGTTATCGATCCAAACGTTAATTTCGCATATCCTTCAGGTGCTCAACGAATGCTCGGCGTTGAGGACGTGACGAACAATCGGAACATATGGCGAGCCCTGTTTGCTGAGTTCATTGGAACTTTCTTCCTAGTATTTATTGGGGTTTGTAGTACCACAGCGATTGGGGACTATGCTCCGACCGTCATCCAAATTGCATTTACTTTTGGTCTGGTTGTCGCCACGATGGTGCAAGTAAGTATTCAACTGTTTTATCGCGCGCAAGACGAGTTCATATCCTTTGTGTTCTGGAATATAGGCTATCGGCCATATAAGTGGTGGCCACATCAACCCAGCCGTCACCATCAGCTTCGTCGTTACGTGCCAGATGAGCATATTGAAGGGTGCCTTCTATATTGTGGTGCAGTGTGTCGGAGCTATCGCAGGAGCTGCTGTGGCAAAAGTATGCAATGTTACTAAGTTCAGAATATTTTTTCATTGCTCTGTCTTACAATAGGTGGTGAGATCTCCTGACTCGGTCGAGTCACTCGGCAACACAGCCCTCGGCTACGATGTCAACCCTGCTCAAGGAGTCCTGATCGAAGCCTTGATCACATTCATTCTTGTGTTCGTTGTGCAAGGAGTCTGCGATGAGAAACGCTCCGACGTTAAAGGATCTGCCGCCCTGGCCATAGGGCTTTCCATCACAGCCGGTCACTTATCAGCGGTAAGTAATGTTTCCAAATGATCCCGAATCACGAATCCTGCAAACAGTTATTGTCATTTCCCAACAACAGTTGAAATTCACTGGCTCCAGTATGAATCCTGCACGAAGCTTCGGACCCGCAGTCGTGATGGACTTTTGGATCAACCATTGGGTAAGGCAGCCATTTGTTGTTCAAGGCTCTTTCAAATGCTCTTCATAACAATTCTCACGCCATTCTACCCATTCTTAGTCTTATAGAATTCTAACTCACTTAATTCTACTACCTTCAGGTGTACTGGGTTGGACCGTTGGCGGGTGGCGTATGTGCCGGCATAATTTATCGGATTTTATTCAAAGCACGCAAAGGCGACGATCAAGTATCCTCTTATGATTTTTAACAAACGAATTTCGGCACTTTTACAATTTTATCTTCAGCGGATGGAGGAGAAGTACAACACGAATTCTCAAGCACCGTAGGATCATTAGCTTAGTAAGGTGAAATTGGGTACCATTTAAATTCTAATCGTACTGCACACACACAGACACACACACAAAAATACATTCTAAAAAACAAAATCAAATTTTATTTGATAGTCTTTAATATTTATAAAATGAATATATATATATTTAAGCCTTTATCGATGGTTGGAATTTTTATTGTTTTTTTAAATAAAAATTTTAACATGCATATATAATAATTGAAATTTCAAGCACAATTTAGTTATATTAAATGTGTAAGTGAACAATGTATATTTTTTTGATTGTTAATCGTTTTTATTGAGAAATAAACATATTTTCTTTTTGTAAATTGTCTATTTTTTCGTCTTCTATAATTTTTAGACGTGTTTAAATGAAAACGGATGCAGCCAAAATTGAATTTGATCAATACTAAAATGAGTTGAATGCAATGACATCGTCATTTAGGCTCAGCAGTTGGCCAGTTAACTATTCCGCGATAGGAGTGGAATGGAAGTAGGACAGCATCTATATTTTTCTTTCATGACTCTGTCGGCAATATCAGGCTATACCATTTTTTAAACTCTAAAATATGTATCTTTAGTTATGAGTACAAATAAGTAAAAAGGAAGTGAAGGATTAGCCCCGGCTGAGCAGAGTATTGATGGGCCTATCGCGCTCGGCACATACGATAACACAAGCGTCATGTCTTGGTAGGGTGGGCCCAAACAGTGATATCTGCGCCTGACGAGCTTCACTAAAGTTCGTCATCCCGGTGAGAGTGACACGGATCGGCACATATTATTGAATTGCGAGAAAAACTTGCAAGTATAGCTGATCACCTACATCGATGCTAAAATCCAAATCAGCAAGGCACATATACTTTCGACACAAAGAAATATAACGGACATATCACGAATTATCACCAAGAAAACTACTACTAATATCAATTTCAAATTTGGTGTACTTCTTTATCGAAGTGTAAAGTTAACATTTTTGATGTAAATTGTTTTTAAAGCAAAATGGCTACCATACTGGTTTAGTGCGCACGCAGTCCAAAGATAAAAAAATCAAGTCATAATATCTTGGTCAAAATATCTATCTTCACGCATATAGCAAAATAAATGCTTTTAGTTTCGGTTATAAAGGACAGAATTAACCTATTATTGCAAAAAAAATCGTTTGAAGTTTTTTCACGAAATCTCACATATCTCAATAGACACGAGAGCGAAATTTATTATAAAATATTATAATATTGTGTCTAGATGTACTTCGTTGGATGATTATTAGTCTATTACGTGAATATACAGATTTAGAAAGTATCATACTGCTTAATATACAGCTACTTCACGGCAGATGTTCGAGCGGCTGTTGAAAGAGAAATAATATAAACATAGTTTTGAAATTTTCAACACGTATTATTGAAATTGTAATATGGAAAAAGAAACAAATCTAAAAACAATTTTTTTTACAATAGAGTGGCCCCTGAAGATAATAAAATTCCCTGGGACGGAACTGTCTGCCCGTGGAAGTGGTAAAAATTAACGACAATTTGAAAGAAATTACGAATGTTTTTTGCTTTCAATTTTTTTTGAAACTATAAGTCGGTCATGCAGTGCATCAGCCGTTTTGGATGCTTCAGATAGTTTATGTAAAAATATTTGTGCAAAATATTTAATTGTCCAGATAACTGTTTTCGAAATGTCTCTCATAGATTGCCGGAAAGTTTCTTCTTCTCAAAAAAAAATTCTCAAACAAACAAACGGCAACAGTTCGAATTTGAATTTATAATCCAATTGAAACCAACACGTTCCAATTGAATCCCAATTGAAAGACACATTTAGCTTCAATTCAATTTGCATTACAGCGGCTCATCCAGATCAGCTGACAATTTGTTTGCGTTTTGCATCGAACGTCAAATTGATTGTCATCATTTGCGATAAATTTTCGTGCATTGTTTTGGCAAAATGCAATGATTTCGGTGAGTAATATTCGGTTATGCAAACCATCCTGTCCAAATTTCTGGTCAGCACATCCAAGCTGTCACCGCTATTCAGGTAAAATAAATATATCTGCGCGATGCGCACTGTTTAATTCGCATTTTCTCGGCCAGAAAAGTATAAGTGGTATAAGTCATTTTTCTCATTTTTTCCAGCTGTCGATTGTACAACAGCGGGAAAAGCCTGTACGACTTGCTCAGTGTGCGGCGCGATTGCTCCGATCAGGACATCAGGAATGCATTTCTGAAACTGTCGAAAGAGGTAAACAGAAAATTCGAAGCAAATATATCATATCCTCTAACAAAATCACGACACCTATTGCAAAAGCCACGATCCTGCGATGCACCCCATCAATGGCAAGAAATACAGCTCCTTTGGGGTCCGGCGAACGTCCACGCGCATCCCCCAACATCCCTTTTATCTTTTCTTGAAGGTGTGGAAAGCATTTAGCACAATCTGAGCGTGCCTTTGCCTCCTTTTCCACGACCCGACATTTTACACGATCACGAAATGTTAACGAACACACAAACAATACTAACAATCGACAGCCGAACAGCGATTGAATTATCGAATTATCTACTATGAAGTACCCAGACGATCATTTAGGGACTATTTCAATTAAAATGCAGCATTCGCACTTTGTGTGAAAATAGTGTTTAGAAAGAAATACAGTACAGCGAAGTTCGAACCGCTCGTCATGAAGACACATCTCGAGATACGAACCTTTTGCTGGTCGAACCTTCCTTGTTGGTCTCAAGATATGAACTTACTTTCTTCTGATTCTCTAATGCAAGCAGCAGTCTAGAAATTTATATTTACTTACCGTGGAGCCCCTCCAGAAAACCGTTCCGCAG
Source organism: Oxycera nigricornis (assembly GCA_963942545.1). Classification (NCBI taxonomy): domain Eukaryota; kingdom Metazoa; phylum Arthropoda; class Insecta; order Diptera; family Stratiomyidae; genus Oxycera; species Oxycera nigricornis. The sequence continues at coordinate 124,985,428 of OZ012659.1, read as the reverse complement.
AAACGGCTGTGGGGCAGCCATTTTGTAATATTTTTTAATATTTTTTTAAAACTTCAAAACATGCTTAATAATATCATTAAAAAGAATTACCCTTTTACCTTCTGACCAAAAAGTACCCGGAAATTTGAAATAAAACGCAAAATTCTTGATATTCATCAATCTTTACTGGATCACCTTCAACATATGCTCCATTTTGCCAAATGCCAACGCTTTTTCCAATCATCAAAACATTTTTTATAGGCACCCTCCGGTATGGCTTTCAGCTCCTTCAGCGAATTTTCTCTGATGAGGTTTACGGAGTCATACCGGGTTCCCCGAACCGGCAATTTGAGGTTGGGAAACAGGAAAAAGTCACACAAAGCCAAATCAGGTGAATAAGGCGGCTGGTCGATGATATTTATCGAGTTTATTGACCCGATGACCGTCTTTAAAGGCTTTGTACCACTCGTAAAACAGACTCACTGTAAGGTTTCCCCAGCATTTGCATCGATTCAGCACATGAAATTTCGTTCAAAACACAAAATTTGAGACCCTTTGTTCAATTTTTTTCATTGTAAAATTCGCCGAACAGTTCTGAGGTGTGCTGATTCAACCAGCTGATGTAAGCAAACTGATTGACAGATCGCGCTCAACTTTTGCATAATAATTTAGGACAGTCCTACCAACACACAGAAACTTGAAATACTTGAAAATACTTAACGCGGGCAATTTAAATGAAAAATTCCGGGCACTTCTTGGTCCTTTCACTTAAAAAAAATCGCATGTAACCGTGTATCGCATGAAATCATTTATAGAAACTGTTATATACCAATAATTAGCCAGTAAGCCAAAATAAGGTGTTTCAAAGCAGCCTGAAGTGTATAGTCGTGGTTGTCACAGTCGATTTACATCTCTTCTGCAAAATTTCTCACGCGAACTGCTTCGGACACGCGACCAGCATCGCCTGCTAGCGGCAACAAGCACGCAGACAGGCGGTCCCAGCAAATGAAGTGCTCATTGACTCGAAATAATCATAGAACAACGAATTAACTGTTGTCCAAACATAATCACAAACTCTTAATACCTTAATAATCACAGTCGTGTGGTGCCAGCAAACCAAATGTAGTCAAAATGCGAAACTGGAATCATTTGAAAGTGCCAACAATTAATGCAACCAGTCTTCAACATTCTTTCACAATCATTTCATACTAAATTTCACACATTGGATAGATACCATTCTCTGGCTGCTTTCTTTTATTCTTGAATTTCCTCTAAACTAGAATCATCCCGACGTGAAGGGAGCGACTGGTACAAAGGCGGAAAATGAAAAATTTATTGATATACTGCATGCTTATCGGGTGCTAAGCAAAAAAGAGACTCGCACCCAATACGACATCGATTTGGATACGTACGAAAGACAACCGCCGATGAAAAGCCGCCGGGCCGAAGATGAGAATGCAAGGCCACATTATATGCGGTAAATATTGAAGAAAATTGATTAGGATAAGAAATTTGACTTATACGAAAAGTATTGGTATTGGGATTTCTCTTTTATTAGTTCATTTGATCGGACGGTCGAACGGTCCTCAAAGAGTGGAGATAATATTATATCATTTAAAGTCGTGTAGAGGGTTCAATTTGTTTCATAATGTATTAAATAATTTTTTTTCGTAAAATTGGTATCGTTGAATGTTCAACATGTTTGCATACTCCAAAGATTTTCCCAACTTTCACAATGTTGTCTCGGCTCAAAGATTCACATAAGATTATTCTTTGGTAAAATAGAACTCTTTAATAGCCCATTTCAACTATGTAGGATATCTATATCTTAATATTAATTTCAAGCCTCGCGAAACTGTGTCGAAGCCGCCATAAGTTCGAAGAAGCAGCTCACGTAATTTTACGCAAGCTCCTGCTGTTGTCGCATAAGTCACTTCAGAACTTATTGTTTCATGAACCTTCACCTTTTTCCATCTTGTTGATAGCTGCATGGTACCACGGTCGTAGAACTTCCGATCTTGATCAGCGAGGAACTTGTCAAGGTGCTTTTTGATGAGGTTTTCGTTAGCAAACGTTTTACCATTCAAACAGTTCTGTAATGAGCGAAACAAATGAAAGGCTGATGGCGCAAGGTCTGGGCTATATGGTGGATGTGGTAACACATCCTATCCAAGTTGCAACCATTTCTGCCGTGTGGCCAAACTTGTATGGGACCTGGCGTTGTCGTGGTGAAAGATTGAGCAGTTCAGGACGTTTCTGTTCGATGGCATCATTCGATTTTCGTAGCTGCTCACAGAAGACTTCGGAATTGATTGTTCTGTTCGTTGGGAGCAGCTCGTAGTAGACAGGACCCCTCCAATCCCATCAGATTGACAGCAACCCTTTTTTTGGTGGATGTCTGCTTTTGATTGCCTTTCCGGCGTTTCATCTTTCTTGCACCAACTTCTTTTTCTGGCTACATTGTTATAAACAATACACTTTTCATCACCCGTAATCATACGCTTCAGGAAGGGATTGTTTTCTTCGCGCTTGATGAGTTGATCACAAATGATTATGCGATTCACCTTATGAATTTCCTTTAACTCATGCGGCAACCAAACATCGAGCTTCTTTACGAAGCCAGCTGATTTCAGATGGCCATGAACGCTTCCAATGGATACGTTTAGAACGCTAGCAAGCTTCCAAATGCTTGAAGTGCTTATTTGCATGCACCAACGTCTTGATTTTATTATCGTCGATCTCGGATGACCTACCAGAGCAATCAGCGTCTTGAACCAAAAATTTCCATCACGGAAACAGGTGAACCAATGCTGGCACTGTCGGTTTTTAATGACATCTTCACCATACTCATCTCACAACTTTTTTCTGGCCTCATTTGCTGCCTTCCCTTTTTTGAAATATGGCGAATATGTTCTGCAAAATTCTTCATCTTTGAATTTCACTTTTAAGCACAAATCTCGACCGAATCACGTTAAAATGCTTTTCAACTTTTCATTCAAGTGTAAACACTAGAACGCGCGCAAATATTGACGTACATGTCACACTATGAAACACAATCGCTGATGACGACAACTATCGGGGAAAAACGCAATGACTTTTTGAACAACCCAATAGCATATTTAATATTTGCCTGAAAACTAGTCCCTTAAGAGCCATCAATTTAAAAAACTATAACTTTAACAACAGGACTTAATCTTTCATTTCATTACTTCAGATACGGCGATCTTGCTCCCGAACGTGACCCTAATCCGAATCCATATTATGGCGTGAAAGGAGTAGAAAAGGTGTCGAACATGAACATTGCCATTATTCTCATTGGATTCGCTGTCGTGGGATCAATTATACAATTCTTTCTCATTCGGTATTTAACTTGTTCCAAATGAAAATCATCCTTTGCGCGATTTGCACAACTCCTTTCAGTCATTCATCAACTTTGCGTAGAGAGTCTTTAGACGAGTTCTCCATGGATGCCGGGACGAAGCATGCAAACGCCCGAGCTGATGCGGAAAAATACGGCAATGAGAAACAGTTGAAGCGGCTTGCCGAGAAATGGTTGCAGAGCAACAACCGGTAACACTCGCACATGGTCCATAAACACAATTGTAAATATATTTAATACGATGGAACTTTCGAAATATAGACGCAATCATTGACTATTTTGGATTTACATTTATTTGCTTATAACTTAGTCAAGGTACAACCTTCATGCTTTGCAGTTTTGTCTTTTTGCATTGAGTCCAGACGCGTGTAACACGAATATCGATACTTTCCGTATTTTGATTCATCAATAATTGACACTGTGCCACTTCACAATAATTGATCTACCAATAAATTTAACCTAACCGAATGTTGCTATCGAACAATATCAGATAACTTAAAATCTACGTAACACCTCGGCCAAAATACTTAAACCTCTTTCACTAGAATCCTTGCGGCTAAATGGGGCGGAGCTGGAGTCAAAATCTGCTTGCCGTCCTCATCAACATACTCTGAGTACGGCAAATTGAAAACTTCATGGAAGTCGAGCTTCTCCAGCACCCGCGCCGAGAAGTGGCTGGTGCAAAGGACATGGAACACCGAGATCTCGTGCTCCTTCAAATACTCAATGGTTCGTTCGATGAGTCGTCCGGCGATGCCCAGCCCACGATAGTTGGTGTCCACCGAGATGATTTTTCCGTCCAACACCACTTTGGCCTCGGGATACACGTCGTAGATATCAAATTTGCTGTCGATAAAGTCCATCAGGCTGAGGATCTTCCGAAATTTCTCGTGTTTACACCCATCGGCGAGATTGTTGGGATCTTCTGACGGTGGCTGTAAAAGGAGTGCGTGTAACGATCGGTTCTGTATTGAAGCATGCGGGAGGAAGCTTACCGACTTTTTGATGAGTCCATTGAGCAGGACGCCTATTATTTCGTTGCTCGAATTCACAGCCTTGAACGAGCACCGCTCTGGAATACATTTCAGCGAGTATGTCTCCAGCTCTGCACAATCACCCAAATTGAGAGATGTGTTGAGCGGTTCGTCCTGCAGAAGAAAAACGATCGATTAGCTTTGAAATCAATTCAAGTCCATCTTGAAAATTTAAATCTGTACTATAATAAAACTTAAGTAGGACCAATCTCTGCAAAATTGAATTTAATAAAGAAAAATATATAGGAATATATGGCAATTCTAGTGTTAACCAATGCAAACCATTGTCATATTCGTAAAGTTTGACATTTTTAGCATATACGTACTCAGAAGTTTTCGACGTACAAGCGTTATTTTTTTACAGTAACTTTTCGACGTGAATTATCAAGACAAGAGTGCATCGATCAACTTAAATTGACTTTTAGTGATAAAGCATCATCCTTAAGTACTGCAAAAAACTGATATAACGAATGTAATCGTGGTCGCAGTCCGCTCAACGACAAATTTCGTGTAGATCGTCCAAAATCAGTGATTTTGCCAGAAAACATCGATGCAGTCAGAAATCTGATAATGGAAGATCGTTGTGTGACATACCGTGAGATTGAGATATCCCTGGGCATTAGTTTCACCAGCGTACATATAAATGCTTCATTTAATTTTGTTTACTGGTTTCTTTTAAGGACGCAACACGATCTACCAGAATTAACTCTTTTTATTTCCGCGTAAATGCCGTTGTGACATTGATGAATTGGATGAATATGAGTAGTTCCCCGGTCACGGCCTTCATTCCTCGTTTATTTCTTACGAATATTCTGAATCTCGGATCTCCGAAAAGCATGAAAACAGCAACAGCATTTTTTAATGAAAGTAAACGTGTTTTCTTGTTACCTGGCGCATTTAAAGATTCCGCGATTATTACTTATCAAAAGTAGTTATCGGTGCGGGTTCATTGCATTTTAGCCAAACGCCAACGGTCACCTCTGGCTAATTTTAATTTTGCTTGGCATTTACAGTGGTGGACACATAAATGGGCCACTTTAACGCAAGACACTTTAAACCCCCAAACACAACCCTGATACAATTTTATCAAAAGTATGCAAGTTGGCATTTATTCGCTAAATTCCTGGAATTTTACTGTAATATTCCAGTGCTCGTGAAACAGCTTTGTTTATTCGCAGTTAGCAATAGTTTAAAAGTAGAGCTATTTGAAGCTGGACAATTAAAAAGGCCAGTGCAATTATTTTTGTTAATACCGATTCATTATTACACAATTATTAAATGGAATTTAGTAACGAATTGTAAAATAATTTTGATTCTATCCTTTTAAAAACATGGGAACAAGCGCACACTGTTCTAAATCTGAACGAGCAAAAATTGTGGCGATGAAAAATGAAGGTTTTAATATTTCAGGCATCGCGAAGCATTTAAATTGTTCCAGGCATATGTTAAAGAATGCACTTAAGCATCACAAAAAAGAAGGAACCGTAGAATACAAGGCAAGAGCTCCTAAGCCTCAAAAAACATCTCAATGTGAAAATAAAATCATCACGCGTCTAAGCAAGGAGGAGCCAATTTCGTCCTCTAGGGATATCCAACGGAAATTAAAAGAAGATTATAGAATTGAAGTATTCTCCAGAACAGTGAAACGTGGATTAGCAAATGCTGAACTACATGGTTGTGTCGCGGGAAAGCGACCTTTAGTAACTGCAAAAAACAAAAGACGTCGGTTGCAGTTTGCTGGAACACTCACCTTAACAAACCGCTCCATTTTTATAGGAAAAAATTGTCTGGAGCGATGAGAGCCAATTTAAGAGAGTCGGATCAGATGGCAAAAATTATGTCAGACGTCAGAAAGGTGAAGCAAACAATCCACCATTAAAACAATTATGCACGGCGACGGCTCTTTAATATTGTGGGGCGCTATGTCTTGACATGGTATTGGATCTTTAGTAAGGATCAATATCCCATTGATCCTTACTAAATCGACAGTGCAATGTACAAAAGTATTTTAGAAAATCACCTTGAACGTTATACTAATAAATTTTTGTCGGTTACATGGATCTTTATGCAGAATAATGATCCAAAGCATAAATACTGCTTAGTAATGCAATGGATTGACCAGCGCAAAGCCAAGATTTAAATCCGTTAGAGAATTTGTGGCAAATAGTAAAAAAAGGAAGATGAAATCAATTACTAATAAAAAAAGGAAGTTGGAAAGATAAACCATAGAAATTTGAACGATTTGTGGCAAACGGTTAAAGAAGCATGGCAAAATATTCCGTGCAGTATGTGCAAGAAGCTTGTGAAAAGTGTGCCAAGACGGTACGCTGATGTAATGAAGAGCAAGGGATACCCAACAAAATATTGACCGGGTTTTTTTTATATTAAGTAAAGTTTTGAACTTTTTTTATGAAAATTTGATATGTCCTATTTATGTGACCATGTTTTTTTCGACTTTATCACTTGAATTACTACTTTATTGCATTTATTTTTATATGGAAAAAGAAGAATTTTATGCTTTTGTTCTTAGAATGCTAATAAGCCTATAAAATAAAAGCAGTCATTTTAATTTGATTAATGCAGTTTTGGTGAAAAAACATTAAATTAAATTAAGCGAAAGCGGCCTATTTACGTGTCCATCACTATATAAAAACGAGAAAGTTCAATGCTATCGCTTGAGATGCTCAGGCGAATTGCTTGAAGTTCAGCTCAAGTTAACGGATTCAGTCGTTGTTGGAACCATGCTTCCATCCACTGAGTCCGCAGCCGCTCAGCACTGTTTTAGAATTTATAACCAGGTTTAGCGAAAATTTCTGAGGCCGCCCTAAAAATCCGATTTTAATTCAAAAGCCTTTTTTCTTCTTAATAAATAAATTGCAATTTTGAGGCAAGGCTAAATTTTTTTATAAATTTTTTTAATCAATCATATCTCACAGAAAATTTAATCACGCAACTTTTATTTCCACAAAACTTTGCTCTAAAAGGAACCGTTTTAAAGTCAGGACTGAGAAACATTTCGAATTTTTATTTATGTTCCGGACTTTTTTGAGAGGGATGATTAATTATTGTGATACGAGTTATTCCACAACTTTTTCTGCAAAAATCAGTGTGCCCCCCCCCCTCTCCCTCAACAACCATCTGAAAACAGATCCGCCCTGGTCTAATGTGGCCATGAACTGTATGTTTTTTTCTTGCATCGAGTTAAGAACATTTTTAAGAATTTCATGATCGAATCTCTTGTTGTTGTTGTTTCTCGAATTTTCAAATTAAGTAACTAAGCAACAAACATTTGACTGTTTCAAATTAAATACCTTGAAGAAAAATATCTTAAGAAACTCCAGGACTTTTTGCGAATCCTTCTCCGTGATCATCTCGATTGTATAGTCATCTTTGATGCTCAACGTTTCCGACATCTTCTGCGAAAGCCTGGCCACGGGTTGAAGATCCGAGAGCTATTTTCGAGAAGAAAAGAAAAAAATGGGAAAAGAAAACACAAAAAAATTAGACGCTGCATTCCAGAGCATTTGGATAAGAGCGATAAAATGTAGGAAAGCGTTTTTTTCTCGCTTCATACAAATAAACAGAAATTAATGTGGAAAGCTAATGAAAGGTGCGAGCATTCATGTGAGAAATGTATCTATGTATGACTTACTGTGTAGCGCGACTCCAGGATCGGATCATTGCGGACGAAAGATCGCGCCGACTTGATCTCGACGGAGGCATGCGTTTGGTACTCCATTTTGGCGATTCTTTTGCTAAATCCACAGAACACAGAACAAAAATGTGCAGAACTGCTAGTCGTGTTTGAGGGACGCCCAACCAACGAATAGCTTCGATCTCAACTGGCGATCGTGAAGCAACAACGGAACAATAAATCACAACCAAACACACTTTTTTTAGTCAAAGTCGTTGTATGCAAAATGCACGGTAATTAAGTAATAACTATTTAAAAGTCGTTAGCGGCCGCGGCACATCTGGGCATCACATTAATCAAGAGCCAATGCAGCACGGCAGCAGCGCGGATGATGAGTGCCGAGTCCTTACAGGTAACGAGTGCTTTTATTGTGCACCTGGAGTTAATTAATTATTCACTGCGACGGTAATTACGGGCTTCACTACAATCCGTAATTAATTCGCCTTTCACTTCTGGAACGAGCCTCGGTATTCTGGCCAGCCGCGCACGAATTGTATTTTAATGTCAATATTTTCGCGCACCAACACCGGAGCAACTATCTTTTTCAATTTGCATGCGATGCGCTACGAGCGGGTCTAGCAGGAACAGTGCTGCAGCCTCACTATCACTATCGTGGTTCGAAGAAGAAGTATCTTAGAGTGCGCGGCGGATACGCGACCAACGGCCCGATTAGACTCAGCAGATTAGTTACAAAAGAACCGTGCTCCTGCCTTATATATCGGCTTCGGATACAAGTATCGCAGTAGCGCCACGGCCTTTCGGCATCCCGCTTTCCGCTTTCGGATTCAGAAGACCGCGCGGCTCGACACCGAGATCCGATAATCATACTAAACTGACCCCACCTGCCAGCGGCCACCTTCGCGATCGAGACAAGCGACTTTTTTCAATTTCAGTTTTCGCAGGCCGATTCCGATTTCTGCCGCTTTCCTCATTCCGCTGGATTTTCGTGCTTTTTCTTCGGAACACGGCTATTGTAGCTGGGGCGGCGGATCGGGTGCCCGTCGCAATCGCAGCCCGGCCCCAACAAAACGTTCTAACGAGCGTAAACAGCAGCTAGCGAGCCAGGAGAATGGGTTCAGCGCGGATCACCCCACGATCTATGTATCTTTTTGGCGAACTTGCTCGCGGAAAACTGTTTAGGCCAGATACCGACAAAATCGACCGCAATAAAATAGATCGATTTTTTCGCCGGATATCTAATCTACCTATGTATCTATCGACGCATTTGCGAGCTGCCAGCCGAGTTCAGCGAGATTCGAGTATCTGATCGCGCTAGATTCTATGCTAATTGGTTCTGGTTTGGTTGAGGTGACCACTTTTTGTGCACGGTCACTATTGGGATTTAGGGCGGATGCCGTGGAAACTAGCTAGCTAATCAGATAACTTGATTAGAATGGGCCGAAATGATCAGATCAAAGAGCTACAAATGCCATCTGGTCGTGATCACGTTGTTTATAACATGTTGCCCCCAAAAACAGCCTTGATATCAACATTTTTTGACGCGCATCACGACCTCACCAACCCACTCGCATGTAAAACCTACCAACTTCAAGGTATTTGCGCTTCTTAATTCACCATAAACCCAACCATTACTTAGCAGGGAAAATATTTAGAAAATTCAATGAAATTCACATAATTTTACTAATGACTCATTAGATCTCATTATGAAGTAGCACGTCATCATGGTGAAAATCAACTTCATTATAAAATAGCCGTAATGAAGCATGAACTACATCATTAAAAGATTGCTGTTAAAATGCCATCTGTGGGAAAAGTACATGAAGTAAATGAAATTTTATTCATCAATTCGAATTTTGTCAATGAATATTGAACAAATTTAAGGCTAATTTGAATTACTTCTAGGTTAAGGGTCGAGGCAATATACTGAAAATTAAAACCTGGGATCCCTAAAACGTATGAAAATCAACATCATTAAGTCAAGCAGATCTAGTGTGTCAATAGTTTTTGAAGGGTAGATCTTATATTATTTCATAACAGCTATGAGCCCGCCATCGGTAGATGATGTACAGTATCATTTACCACAAATCGATTATCATCATCAATGGCGCACCAGTCCAAATCGAAGCTTAACCTCGTGATCAGGATTCGTAGCGATTAGATAATGCCAGTAAGGGTTGCTAGTCACTCGGCTGATATACTGGAGTATGAAAATCGACTATGGGTTTGAAATTATTCTTGAAGCAATGTTAAAATCAATATGTTTCTACCAGTTTATTCTTGCTGAAAGTACTGAACTGAAAAACAGGCATCTGTTGCTTCTGCCTACATTATTTTGCCGACAATATATTGTAGCCTATTCACAATGCTCTTGAAATCACATGATTATGATTCATGCTTTCGAAACCAGGGAAAAAACCTTTACATTTTGTTTATTTCACAAATAGGTTCGCGACATAGTTAGCGGACAAACAGTTTTTTCTCTCGAAGAGTGAGAAATATTTTCAATTATTCGGTATCCTTAGTGTATTTACGCACCGATTTTAATAGCCTTTTTATGCTCTGAGCATACAAGGGGGGTCGCGGGGTTCATTACCCCCCCCCCCGAGCCTGGGTAAACTAGTGATTTTTACGATTTTTTGCAATATTGTCTTCTTTTATTGTGATTTTCGAGGCAGTGACCCCCCCCCCCTGAGTCAAATGATGGATCCGCTCTTGCGGAAATCAAATGAAACACTGTTGATAAAATATTTGATCCCTGAAATTATTTGAAATTTCAACCCCCCAGTTAATGGGTAAAGAAGCTAAGTGAAATAATTGAACGGCTTTGAGATGATCTCGGCAATAACACATCAAAAGTATAATTTACATGCATTATCAGAGAAAGTACCATCCAAGTTGTAATGAACTATTTGGATGAATCCTTTTGTTTGGTGATGGATATTCAAGCGTTCTGTGATATCGTATATCACAATATTCAGGAAAGATTCAACTTTGAGATTTAGTTACTATACATTTTAAATTATTGAGGAAATCCCATGTGGTTGTTTTTCTATTTCAAAATATTTGCATTTTTATTTGATATGTTAATTAGTTTCAATTATTGCTGCAGCCAGCTTTCTATTGAATGCTTCCAATAATTGTTTATTTTTCTACTGAAAAGACCTGCAAGCTCCATAAAACGTAAAAATTTATACAACGCTATCCAAAATCATTGGTTTTCCTAACCAAATCAACCGCATTTGCAAATTAAGATAAATCTTCGTAGGGAATCCCCTTCAGATACCCAAAAAAACAGCATCAAATTTTTTGAGCACAACATCGCAACGTGATCGTTTGACCCGCTTCGTAGAAACATGAATGAATAACGGCAAATCAATTTTCGGATAAAATTTTGCACGTTTTTTTCTGGGAACAATACAACATAGTTTCGGTCACGACCAGCGAAGATCATCACGTCAAAGCCTTAACATCTTCTGCGCCAATTGAAAAGATGCATATTGTATACATGTATCTATTATGTATTCTACGTATGAATATAAATTTTCAGGTTGCCATTTTACACGTTTAACTAATTTCACAGAGTTAATTTGTTTTCGTCTTCGAGAAACGGTGTTTGGGTACTCCCAGCTATTATTTTTTTTTGTGACTAAATTAGCATAAAATGTGAAACAATAATTTGCATACTTTCATTTGGCGTGAATCATAAAACGCTCGTGCAGAAAGCATAGCGATTGTATACATATGTATGAGAGTTCGATAGACAAAATCCTCTGAATTTCATAATTAAAAATATTATGGATTTGTACTCATCCGTAATTATGCTAATTGGCTTTTCTCTCGTCCAGAGCGGCAACATTGTAGGCACGTGCCTTCCAGCTATTGTACATACACTAGGTGCGCTCTAGCGTACTCGTTACAGAACAGATGCTTTTCTAAAGTTAGTTCAGAATGTAGAGACGTGGACGATCGCGATGTGCGCTACTACCACTGCCTTCTGTTTTACCGTATTTTCAAGAAAATGCAAAGAACGATCTCATTACGCCCAAAACGAGCACAAACAATCGACAAATAAATAAATACACGGCTTGTGTAAACTTCACTCGGAAACATGCACGCACTGAAGCGCTGAAATGCACACGGCGTAGGAACTAGACAAGTCTCGAGATCAACAACGTCACAATGCAGCTAATCCCGCATGATCCGCGACTGATCTGACTAATTCGACGGCTAGATCGATCGATAGATCGCTAGATAGATAGTACGTAGATGCGAGCCGCTCCCGACTAGTCGTCTATGGCGAGCGGATGTCATGTTCGATTATCGTTCGTACCTGGACATGGCTATGCAGCGATAGATAGATACTATACATACTATACATGCTTGCACTACAGGCTCGTATCTGTATCTCACATCTATCGAATCGGAAACAACTTTCGGATTGGCTTGGTTGACATTGGCAAGATCCATTGGATCGCAATACGGGCCAGAACCTGGCGCTCCTCACCGACTATCTCAGCGCGGAACAATTATTATAAATAGCTGCGCGACGAGCGATCCCAATCGGATCTGCGGACGACGACCAATCGATCATACAACAAAACAATAGCCCACTCGCAAGGAAATGCAGGGAGCACGACAGGTGGTAAACAATAGTGAGATCTGTTGGAAATTCGGAACTCGTGATCAATCCGAAAACAGGAAAATCGCATCAAAACAACTCTTGTGGATACCGAAAAATATTTCCAAGAAACTTTATGCTAAATAAGCCGGCCATGACGCAGGGTGAATCACGCGTGTCAAAGACCCAAAACAAAAACGGTGTTTTTGATAGTTTTCTGTGAGCTCATTTAGCATTTTGCTTCAGCTGGTTTTGCTGCAGACGAAATCAATTAGTCTGGCTAGATTGGATAGATAGTGGCTATCATGGCGCTATGAATCGCTAAGAAAATCCCCCCTGGATTCTAGGCAGTAGTATATGATGCATACTATCGTGCGAACAAATTAACTGGATCATTTAGATGCCATAGTTAAGGAGTTCGTCTTTCAGTCATGCATTGCTACTAGTCCAGTCAAATGGAAGTTTGACCGTGCATTTTGGGCTGGCAGGCAAACTTTTACTGCAATGTATGGCAACAGTATAGTTAGCTTAAGTTTCTGGAGTCGCAGATCCAATCCTCTGGGTTCCATCTTAAAAACAAAAGAAAGTGGGACACCTCCATGTCTCAGAAACCACACAAGAAAGTTGCATTTGACAAACTTGCGTAAAATAAAATTTGTAGCAAGTCCTTCATACATTACTTTTACGTGGTGTCAATAATAACAAGAACTTCCCATATACTAGGATTTTTAACTTCCCAGTATATGGGAAGTTCTTGTCAAAAACGACTCCCCAAAATAGATTGTCCGACTCCCCCAAATAGATTGTCTTTCGAGCACCATAACTTCTTAATTTTCATGTTTAACGCAAAACATGTTTGGAAGCTTTTTTAAGATAATTTTTGTCACAAGTCGTTTGCGGTATTGATTGTTTCAATCACTGTACATCGGCGGGAGTTATTCCATCCCAAAAGAGAGAAAGACGCGTGAAAACGCGTTTTTAGGCCAAATAAATGGCTTGCGATGGCAGGCAGATTTTTGGTACAATGTGTGGTAGGTCTTGCTATGAGTCCGTCTTTGAGGCATTATTGCTACGTTTTTGAATGCATATAAGATTGAGGTGAACCCAACAAAAATTTAATCTAAATGCAATGGAACTGGTACTTGCAACAGATCTGCTTCTTGTGATTCGACTGACAAATACATGTCCGCATGGCGCTCAAGCGCTTTTAACAGTGTAGGCTTTCCCAAAAGGGATGATATGATTTTAACAGCCAATTTTTAACTTCCCAGTATATGGGAATCGAAATTGAAATTTTCGACATTTCTTTACGTTTTGAGGTCTTTAGAGTATATTTAAAGTGTATTTAGAAAGAGAGATGTATGTGTGCGTGTGCACGTACGTTCGTGGACAGTTTTTTCTACGAGCATAGCTCATGTAAACAAAGTCGTATTGACTTTGTTGAGGTGTCAATCGAAGCGGGTTTGTTATTTTGACCCATTTCTGTCATGCGCTATATTTCGCGAACCAGACATAGAATTTGCATCATGAAGACGTCAATCGACGCGTATCAACATGTGTATGATTCTGTTAAAGTTTTTAAAAAGTTGTTGGAGCCATTTTTAATTTATTAAAAAAAGTGGAAAATTTTGGTTTTTTCATAAACAATAAATTTTTAACCTGATTTGCACAACACAGCAATAAATAGTTATAAAATTTATAAATTTTTATCAGGTTTTGAAGAGAAACCTGCAAACCTTTTCCCATGATTACAAAAAAAACAAGCCGCGAGGTGCGACCCTTGAGGTCCACACGGTCAACTTTCCAGTAATATTTACATAAATATTAAAAATACTAAACAAAATAATAATTATGAAAATAATACAACTTTAAATAATAAGGTACCTCTCATAATAGTAACTGGAATGACTTAATATTAATCGTATCATCTACGGGAGCGTCAATTGATTACGTAAGGTTTTTGGTCGATGGGGACAGATTAATTTGATTGAATATTCACGCGGATCAATGGGGGGGGGGGTTCTACGTTATTTGTTATTTTCATATTGATGAAAGCTTTTTTTATAGCATATGATCTAGCAAAGTATTGACTACGAAACATTTTACCATTCAAAGCGTTCATTGCCACAAATGCAAATTTGATTAATTTTTTTTGATTTTCAAAATTTAAGCAGTTTTGATATAAAAATTAAAACACGGTGCTACGAAGACTATTAAAAATCTGCTTAAATTATGCAAATATTAATAAACTGTAATTGGCTTAACAACAATGTCTTCAGAATAAGAGTAGTCGGGTAAAATCATTCATATGAACACTTTTTACATGGCGACTTTGAATGATTTTTAATTTAATTTTTTTAAACACCATGGAAAAGGGTTTTGCTGGTTTGTCTCCAAAAATTGATAAGGATTTATAAAATTTATAAACATTTATTACCGTGTTGTGCAAATCTGATTAACAAATTTATTTTTTATGAAAAAATCCTAAATTTTTGGTTTTTCTTTGTTAAATTAAAAAATGCCTCCAACGATTTTTTTAAATATAATAACATTACAAATATATTAATACACGTCGATTGACACCTAAATGATGCAAATATTATATTTGGTTCGTGAGATATAGTGAATGGCAGAAATGACCTTGAAATCCTGATGACTTTTAATGATTTTTGATTTTTAATTTAATTTTTTTTTGTAATCATGAGAGAAAGTTTTGTTGGTTTTTGAACAAAAACTGTTTGGAATATATAAATTTTATAAACATTGATTACTGTGTTTCGAAAATCAGGTTAAAAATTTACTGTTTATGAAAAAAACCTAATTTTTTGCACTTTTTTCAAAAAAAAATAAAAAACGCCTCCATGCATTTTTTTAAAAATTTGATAGAATCACATAAATGTTAATACGCGTCGATTGACACCTTAATGATGAAAATCGCATGTTTGGTTCGGGAGATATAACGCATGACAGAAATGACCTTCAAAGGGGAAAAACAACAAACCCCCCTGACCGAAGTGTCCCAAAAACTAATCAGCTCTTAAGATTGCAAAGACGCTTTGATTGACACCTCAACGAAGTCGATAGGACTTTGTTTACGTGAGCTATGCTCGTAGAAAAAACTGTCCACGAACGCACATACGTACGTACGGACGTACGTACATACACACACACACATACATAATTCTTTCTAAAAACACTTAAAATATACTCGTAAGACCTCAAAACGTAAAGAAATGTTGAAAAATTCAATTTCGATTTTCGAGGCGATTACAAGAACTTCCCATATACTGGGAAGTTAATTAAATAAAAAATAGTTCAAAGTCACCATGTAAAAAGTGTTCATACGAATGATATTACTCTTATTCTAAAGACATTGTTGTTAAATCAATCAAAGTTTATTAATATTTGCATAATTTGAGCAGATTTTGAATAGTTTTCACAGTGTTTTAATTTTAATAAAAAACTGCTTAAATATTGAAAACCCAAAAAAAATTCACTCAAATTTGCATTTGTGGTAACCAACGCTTTGAATGGTAAAATGTTTTGTAGTCAATACTTTGCAAGATCACATGCTTTAAAATGCTTTCATCAAATAAAAAAATTGTAGTTTTTAGTAGTTTTATTCTTTAGTGTTCGTAGGATTTCAATTACTTCCTCCATCATCATATGTAATTCATTTTACTTTTTACATGCAATTGAACGGATTATTGACTGCATATTCAATGTTTTTCATGACCAACTGAAAATAAGAAATAATTATTAGTCTCATTGATGTAAAATCGTAAAAAAATTCAAATTCGGTGATTCTGCCGAAGTGATGGCAATTTTGAACGCAACTATTCAATATGGCTACCATGCGCCAAAATCTCTTCAGTTGGCGTAATAGACGTAATAACAAAAACTGCATTCATTATTGCCAACGCCTTTTTGTCCTTGGAACATCGATATGAAAATATCAAATAACGTAGAAATGGCTTTGTAACCTGCCCCCCCTCCGATTGATCAGCGTGAATATTCAATCAATACCTCATCCACCAGAAGCTTTACGTAGTCAATGGACGCTCCCGTAGAAGTTACGATTAATATTAAGTCATTCCAATAACTTTTATGAGAGGTACATTAGTATTATTTAAAGTAGTATTATTTTCATAATTATTATTGTTTTTAATATTTATAATATTTATGTAGATATTACTGGGAACTTGACTGTGTGGACCTGAAGGGTCGTACTTCGCGGCTTGTTTTAATTATTAGAATCAAAATATGTTGTGACCCAAACGAAATCCTTGCTTGATGATTGGAATATCCCATGTTCTTAGAATCAAACCTGGGATTTCTCTTTGCATCGGTACCGACATGGGTAAATAGCAATAAATGAAAAGAACTTCCCATCGGAACTAGCCATAAAAACGCATGTATTTACCAATTGTGTAAAAGTGGAAAAGTACGTAGCAATTAACACTTATCAAGAGACTACTGATAACAAAATGCACGTGGGTAAATGGTATGATGTGACTGGTTATGTGTGTGAGTATACGCAACGGTTAGTCTCCGGACGGTTTCCCGAAATAGAGGTGGCAGATTAGTCCTTGATCGTACGTAAGGCGAGGCAGGGAGTTGTTCCGCGATCGGCTCTGATTCGAGCATAGACATAAGGAATGATTTTCTGTGTTCAAAAATAAGAACATAACAATTGCAAAATTTTATCGGTCACTTCGCTTTACTTTTGGCCAAAAACCAGAATCCTAAGAGATATCGCTTCGGTATGCCCATTGTGATACTATAAGCATATATAGACGGCAATCACAAACTAAGGGAATTAAGCTAAAATCACCACTGATTTTTTAGCTATTCTTATCGTTTTCGCATTCCAAAGTTCCTATGCGAATATCAACTGTTAACTTAGTCGTAAATTTGTCTTATCTAAGTATATGGCTCCAATAGAGCAATAAACTTATTAAGAAATAGCGTCATAAAACAAAAGGAGAATAATAGTTCTTTTCAAAATATTCGCGAAACGAGGACAATCAACAAAAAAATCCGTGAAAATGATCCAACAAAATTTCACTTAAATTTATTGCGGGTGTCAATTTCAAGTTCAATATCTTTTATAAACAAGTATTATCGAAAGTGCGAAAGGTTAGTGTCCTACTCAACAGCAGGTATCTTGTGACGCTAAACAATCCTTCCAAAAGCAGAAAGATACATTTTTTTCGTATCTCTGGTTTGAGCAACTATGAACCAACAAAATGAGTTGTCAGCGAATGCTTGAATCAAAGTACTTTCTCAAAGCTCAAGTACAGAAATTGTACAATAGATACTGATATGCACTATTGATGGCTCCTCACACGATCTTCCTCGGCGATTTGGTCGTAGCATTAGTTGGATTGGAACACCCTCACTTCCATTTATGTAGGTGTTAGCAACGCCGTCTTCTATGACCCAGATCTTCCATGGTTTGGCCAAAATCTTTCTTCGACAGTCTTCCACTATCATCAGAAGCCAAGCCATCAACTCTCCACGTCATGTATCTTCGTCATCAAATAGATACTAACGATATAACCGGTTCAATTTTCTCTGCTGGACGGACCATTGGCAGAACAGTAGTGTCCAAGTTGCTGGGAAGGTGGCACTTGATTTCCTCCTTTCTGCGTTGTGCAGCACAACTCAGCACAACTCATGCTTGCTTGGCTCGAGCGCGTGAGTGATTCCGATCCGTATCAGATTCAGATACATTTGATGCTGGAACAGGTTCCATGTCATTGACATTGGCGCGATGTTGTACGGGTCAGTTGCATTCACCGCCGATTGCAGTGAACGGGAAGCTTGGATCGTGCTTGTGGGCTACGCTTTTACGTATGTACAAGCACATATCAGCAATAATGGCACGGTTTCTTTTTTGGCAGCAATTCGTTTCCGACCCGAATCCCAGAAACGGGTCAACAATCTTTTTTCTTTGGATTCGAGTCGTTTAGATAGTCAAGTCTTATTTCGTTACAATCGATTATGAGTGGCATTTATGCAAATATTATTTTTTCTCGGTGCAATTCGAATTGGAGGCATATTCAGTAAAGATCAGGCTCGGCTGCTTGGCTAATTAATGGCTAGAACCAGGCACCGGGTATCAGGCACCAGGCATTGGAGGAGAGGCCACTGCCGCAATGAATAATGATTAATGAGCGACCCCAATTGTGCTGTTCCTATCTGGCAATCAGGCTCGGCCCAATCATATCTGCGAATCGTGATTGTCGGCAAAAGCGATCGCATTACAATCTTGGCCATTGTTCGTTTTGTTTCTGTTCAAGCAAATAGGAAAGCGTTCAGGCTCCATTGCAACGAGAGTAGGTGTGAAGGCTTTGTTCGAGCTCGGCCGACATCGCATGGAGAGAATGTAAGCAGTTAATTTATTCGCTCGTTGCATGTCTTCTGGCTATATGTTATGTTGGCGCAAAATGATACAAAGTATGCATATTCTGCATAAATATAGCTGAGTGCAATATTCACGCTTCTCACCATGTCGTCAAGCACTAAAGTTCAGAGCTATGTAAAAAAATGCGTGTTAAAATCAGATGATAAGACAGTATCCGGCTTGACTTGCACATCATTATTGGAAATGCTTATTATCAGGCGAGAATAAAAGATTTAAGACGAATCTTGACATCAGATTTCTGCATTCAAGATAGTTGACCTCTACAAGCCTCAATGATCGAACAACTTCCATACAAATTTCATTTGTTCCAATCTTACTTCACATTATTAATCGTTTATTCTTGCATATCTTTATCTTTTTCAACTTCCAATTAATCGCGAAAAGATATAATTTGACACTGATCGAGGTGAAACATGCCCACCATTAAATAATATCATGTAAATGTCAATATTTATCGGATATGAGTGCCTGCGTTTAAATAGCCAGAAGAAGAATCATTGAAACTTTGTACTTTGACGAGAGATTATTTTGACACGATTAATATGTTGACGCTGCGAATTGTGCATTGCCGTTGCCCAGTGACAGGTGACACTTGTCCGACACGAACGTCATGGAGAATAGTAATGAGATTCACCATGAAACAAAAAACTAGAGGAATGGTAATATCCGTGTAGATGCGTATATGTGAGTTGTCCGACTTTCTGCTTCTGACTTCATGCCTATGATTGTCAATTATCTCTAATTGTCACTTTGACAATACACAAAGCGCCGAGAGTTTTGAGAATTTTGCCTTCCATGCAAATATTTTGACTTCATTATCCTTGATGGAACAACTCACGTGATAATATTGTATGTTATTAATTAGTGAACAGTGTCCCTGCTCGACGAAGAATGTAGAAACCAAGTTTAGAGCTGAGAATTAAGTGTTACTAACGATGAATTGTGTTGTAGCTTGTTATGCGAATAATTCGCATTCTTGGCCGGAAGCAATATCTTTTCATATGTAAGTATATCCGAAATTTATGTATTTTAAGTTTGCGCAAGTTAACCGAGTGTTTTTCAGTAATAAATGATGCATTTGGTTGCATGGAATTCTCTTGCAATAATTCCTGACAAAACTTGCACAGTGACGTAGTGAATATGGGCCCAAATTAGTTTGTTTTATTAGTCTATAAATTGAATGAATCAATGAATTCATCAATTTTTTAATGATTTTTTATTTTTTTTCATAATTTTTTTTATTTTTTACAGAAATAAATCTTTTTTTTTTTAATTTTTCCGACTTCTAAACAAGTCCAAAAATCACTTCCTTGATCAATTTTACGGTTTCATATGATCTCTGAAAATAGGCAAAATAATTATTATTTTAGTGGGGGAATTCCCATAACTTCACATGGGACCGTGACCGCCGCAAACTTTTCATGCCACAGTTGTAGAGGAACCCCCCTCTTACTCTTAACATAGCCTATGGATAACTAGCCTGAAAACCGGTGTTCAAAAATTTGGCTAGCAAATCTTAACAACTCGGTCGTTCAATCCATTGTGAATAGAAGGCCCAAAGTTTTTGGAAAAAACTAAAACTTTAATTAATTTTTCTATATTGTTGCACGCATATTAAATTCCATTCAAATGATTTAGAGATAATAAATATTTTGAGAACCATACTTTGCGAATATGTCGTCAGGTTTGACCTTGCTGCCAAGAATTCGCCAGATCAAAAAACCGACAATTTTCTGTTCTTTAAAATGTACTATGTTCGTGTGTAAAAAAACGTATAAAAGTGTGTAAGAAGTTTGGGCCGTATTTTTTTGGACACCACCGTTTCGTATTCACGCACGGCAACAGTTGTGTTAGAGCTCGTAAAAACTTCTTGTAAGTACCTTTTTATTTCTTCTATTTTGCCATTTAAATCTGATAATAAAATCATGGATGTTTCTGTATTTTCGAGAAAATAAAACAATTACGAGCCGATTTTATTACGTTTCTTGATTGACGATGATGGCAGGTCAAATAAGAATCAGCGAGTTAGAAAAAAATCATGATTCGTCGTGGGGTTGTATTTAGTTACTGTCAACTGTCCTGCTAAATAAATTCCCATCAACGTGAATATATGTTCTTTGAATTCGGCAAGGAACTATCAAATTAGAAGTTCGTTTTGGGAGAACGAGACCAAATGGACCAATATGTTCTATTCATATCAATCTTAAGTACGAAACTCCGAATAAAAGTTAAACGAAGAGGCAATTAAATGTTTACAATATTATTCATCGTCTTTAACTTGAAACCGGAAATTTGTACTGAACCTGAAAAAATAGCTGAGCCAGTTGCTGTGAATTCCAAGATCTGGATGCGTCAATCTATCTAAAAGGCTTTTAATCGGATCTGAGAGATTTTTACCTTGCGACCAGATCGACAAACATTATTCTTCTGTTCGCTACCAACCTATCTCGGGGAATAATCAAGGACATTGGTGCGTGAGCACATCAAATATACATTTCGGATACTCCCAAGATACTTTTTAAGACCTTAATAAAATTGTTTTCAGACCAATAACATTCCGCTAATTACCGTCACCGGTGCGTTTATTCTGATATGTACGTACATACGTTCAGATGCAGTGCGCGCGTTGGGGGCAAAGATTGTTTGTGTACTTATTGTTTTCAGTTCCGGTCGGGAGTGACCATCAATGATATGCAGAGTTCAAGTTTCGCGTCAACAAACGACTGCCTGTGTCCCTGGCTCCAACCAACGATGACGCAGACATTTATTCGCAATGTTCACCTATGTAAGTATCCATCCCAGATCCAATCACTTTCCAATTCATTTAACCCTCGCGAGGCTCAACAAAAGTGTTATTACAGCATTTATTTTCAGTAGTATGCATTCTAGACTTAGCAAAATATTGGACGAGCTGGATCTGCACCATTAAGTCGGATGGATTCTTAGTCCATTAACATGGCTACTAAAACTACGTCAATGTTGCATTTCGGATAGGTATCCAGATTTTTGCGCTGTTTAATGGTTTTGGTGCCGAGCTTAAATCTTAGCCTCGGGAGTCGTTGATGCCACCCCAATTTCACTACAATTTTGAAATTATGATGAAAATTTGATCCGTCTGTATCTCGGTAACCGTGATCTCCAAAAATGTAATGAGTGCGTTTGCAGTAAATTTAATTTGCAACACTTTACATCCCGTATCTAGAAATTACTTCCATTTGACGAAATCCAACAAGGGTTAAGACCTTCAATGCAATCCGATCGAACTGTACCGAATGTCGATTGTGAAGAATGCATAAACAGCTTTAGAATGTTAACATGACTGATGGCATCCAAACAAGGTGTCTATAACGTTCAATTACTTCCGAGGGCTCACCTGTCCAACTTGTCTTTGAACTGTTGTAAAAAATAATTGGAATTAGCAACAATGTATCGCGTAATTGATCCTTCAATGCTCCTAATTGTACGCTGACGGGTGACAAAGTTGCAATGAACCAGTCGTTCACGTGCATGCCTGCATATGTTAAACGGTCGGGCGCTGCAGCAGAGCGATTCCCAAGGCATTCAGTGGAAATAGCAATTATGTTGATCTTTTGTTTTGGCGCGCAAAGTATTCTTACTGCGGGGGGCGGTGACAAATAAATTTATAGCGAGTGATTTGCTTGCATAATTACCGTGCAACAGCTGCTAATACAGATTTGTCACGATGGAATACTTAATCGGCACTAAAGTTCAGCAGAATAAACACATAAGTCACATCGGCAAACGGCGGAGAACTAGTTCGCAGAAGCGGAACTCGGACCGCAATATTAACCAAACCAGGATTCTACTGCACATATGAAGGCGAACTGCAGTTCTCACCGTCGGCCAAACATTTAAACCATGAAAAACATGCGAGATTTACTATCATAGAGTTTGATAGGTCGTAATTGGTCCCGTAAAAATGGCTGCTAAGCAAAGTACCTGTGAAGCACGGGAGCCTTGGATACCAAAATATATGTGCATAAATTGGTACGTTTCGCACAATTATAGTGCATTAGGATGTCAAATTTTCAAAACTGGAAAACGTGTCAGTTCGGCCTGCAGGACGATCGGAAATCTTTCGTTTCGGCAAAAGACATGTTGCATGTAAAAACTTTCTTCAAAATAAATTTCATGATTTTACAACGATTTATCAAGCGGAAAGAAAATGTATCATTGAATTCAAAGAAACTGGTATGCTACGTTATGGAGAAATAGTTTTTCTCGGAAGAAAAAGAAACAGAGTTGACTTTTTACGTAGAAAAATTAATTAAGCTTTATTCTGGTCACTCACAATCTGATACTAAACGATTGCCTTTTGAATACAAATATTAGCATTCCGATCAATTGGCGCACAAATAGAACTACCACAAATGAACAGTTTTTTATTGGGTGTATGCATTGAAAACCCAACTTTTACAACAGATGACCCCACTTAAACATGCGCTGTAACACTCCGATGACAGATATGACATTTTGAAGTACCATCGGTCACCTGTCAAAGTCACAAAGACAATTTGCTAACATTGTGTGCGCACACGTTTTCTATTCTCATGGAAAACTTCGAAAATTGGCGAAAAGTATTGTTGGGATACTTTTTATGCCAAGAAAACTTTTGCCGAAAGTCATCGTTTGCTGTTGGATGTTTATGGCGACGATGCTCTATCTAGAACACATTGTTTTGAGTGGTTCAAACGCTTCGAAAGTGGTGATTTCGATATCAAGGACATGATCAAAAGAAAAAAATTGAAGACGAATAAGTGAAGACTCGTGCCAAACGCAAGATGAGCTCGCGAAAAGCACTAGGCGTGACACACGCAACCATTTCCAGGCGTTTGAAAGCGTAAAGGTTCATCCAGAAGGTAGGAAATTGGGTGCCATACGAACTGAAGCCAAGAGATGTCGAAAGGCGATTTTGCATGTCTGGATTACACCTCAAATGCTACAAAAGAAAGTCGTTTTTGCATCGAATTATTACGGACGATGAAAAATGTATACATTATGATAACCCGAAGCGCAAGAAATCGTATGTGAAACCCGGCCAATCAGAAACATCGACATCTATCATAGCTTCAAAAGTGTGCTGATTTTTTTAAATATATCCTATGTTTTTCGAATTTGGCGTGAACCAGGTATTTGATACCGATGGACTGTCTATGAGCTGTTGCTAAAAATATTATACTCTTGCCTGCAACAACAATGTATTCTTATTCGTTCGGTAGCAGCACACTATCAATCGTCATTTAAAATCCATCAAACATTGTAACAGTTGAATGTTCGAAGGTCGATTGAATCAGATATCTATGTATATCCTTTGAGTTGTGCATAAATTTGCATATTGCACAGGTGGATTTCCTATTCCTGTTTTTTGCTAAACTGTTGACTTGGCAAACGATCAAGTCACCGCTTGGCTAACAAGACATATCTTTTGGGTTAAATCCATTCGAATGTGGAATAACAACAATGTGACTGTGCACGAAATAGTAGATACATATATCCCAGATACGTCTATATGATGTGTGGAGCCGTAGAAGCTTTCCCAATGATTTTGTAGCAAAAAAAAAACAGACGGCTTGGAACGGGAGCAGTGCTCACTACTGACTATGAGTATGATGTACAGAAAGTGACGATGGAAATTTACCAATGAGAGCATTTATTGGAATAACATTTTTGATATCCTCTTGGCAATATGATCCTGTACCGGAATATTCTGACTCTTCCACTCGCCTGCAGTCACAAACGCTGTTGCAGTCGTCGGTAATCATAGTTACCATTTGCCCGAATAGCAACCCACTAGCCTCAATATGAAACAAACTGTACGCTTCATTGAATAGACGTTTCCATTAACAGCTCAATTCTTGCCAGAGACCAAATCTCAAAGGATTGCTGTGAACATGCATGAGCGCTGAAGTTTCCCATTTGGAAGATTATTCTTTGACTCTCTGTACGCATTGGATAGCGTTCCTATGCTACATGTTACATATATGCGAGCCCTCGCGCTTTCCCACCTACAAACTCTTCAACGAATGTATGGGAAATCTGTTAAGTCTAGTTTGTCGGAGGATTGAAGTATTTACGAGATCCGAGCTGAGGATTGAGAGATTGCGGGATTGAGGGATCCAAATCCAATCCAATCCAATTCAATCCGGCCGGGGCTCGCTATACAACAGTGGTAGCAGCAGCGAGCACCACGCATCCTTGGCCCAGCATCGACACACACACGGGGTGGAATGCGCCAGGTAGCAACTTAGGGTAGAAACATTTTATTGAATAGACACAATGCTATATGGGGGAATTTCAATTTATTTGATTTAACAAGTGCTGTTCCATCACGGAAATAGGTCAATTGGAATCGTACAGAAGGTGGAGCTCGAGCAAACAAAAAAGAGGAACAAAACCGTCTAGGAAAACATCAAGCTGATCCATGTAAGCTGTGCATGGGGCTGGGGCGACAGCACAGCGGTGGTAGCAAGTAGCAACAGCAACAGCAACAACAAGGCCACTAGCTCCCTAGCGATATATACTTATCACACATCACACATATGTGAGCCTTGCCTCGCTATCCGATTCGATTTTAGTGATTGCTATCATCTGAATTGCTGTTTGTGTGTCCTCTATTCGATATCCTGGGAGCCCCATTATTCCAGCTCGGATATTTTCTCTAACAACTTAATTTGATTTCCAGTTTCTCGTGCATTGATCCAATATATGTATCCCATATAGACACACGGTCCGTGAAGGATCTGAGGGGGAGGGCCATTTGCTGGCACGCCAACCGGAAAATTGCGAATTTATGCTTGACAAAATTTAATACGGACGTGTAGAGGCGATGATATTGCACAGCTGATGTCGATAATTAGGTATCAAGTCGTGGAGGTGGAGCAGCCCAATTCGACCCCTCGCTTGATTCGCACGGGGCTGGGACGCCACAACAGGTGCTAACCGATAACTCCATGCCATTCGAGTCAACAATATGGAAAAGACCAACTAATCAAGTGAGCTCATTAGCATAACGGCGCATAAATGCGGGAAAATTAGAATTTCAGCACGGTTCGGCTCATTATGTATGATTTTCATATCATTGCCGAAGCAATGCTACAGCACAATGCACAATGAATAATGCATGTCCGAAAATGATTAATTCACAGTAGAATTGCATTCGGAGGAGCTGTGGCGGCTTCTTGGAATAAATGTGATGAGGAAGCTTTTCCGTTTTGCAAGGAACTCATATTTCGTCATAATTACCAAAGCAGAAGCAGAAGCGCCAACAATTATAGATGGCTGAATAGGAAGAAGACTTGAAAACGAACAGTTTTGCTTTGATAATTTCCCGGAAGGACGTTTATACCGAAGCATGGATTTAAAGTGCCTGATGTACACACTATTGCATGGACCGACACTTTCGAATCTGCTTTCGGGACAGTTCGTTCGTGATGGTAGCCTTCGTAATCCAAAATGTATTAAGGAAATCATTTGTTATTCAAAACTCATCGGGGAAGCATCGTTGCTTGTTAAATTTTTTGCATGATTCTGATCGACTGAAATTGGGTGAAACAACATTGTTAATCATCGATCCAACTTATAAAAGCAGAAAATATGTTTAATCAAACTAAAATTATCAGAAAAAGTTCGAATCGAAATAGGAGTCGTACTATGGTGTAAAGAGTTTAATGCAATATGGAACATATGAAGAGTATTATTTATAAACAATAATGAGCTCCGCCCCCTACTCGCTCCACTCGTCAACCCCTGCCGTGGCCGGATGAGTCTAAAGCAAGAAATATATACTGAATTGTATTTGTTAACTGTCGTAGACTGTCGGATCAGGTCTGTAAAAGGGTTTGCATCTCATGTGGATTAGTATTGATCATAGAAGCAATTTTGAGATGCCTACAAGTTTGCCAGTGGTGATTTGGATATTGTATTTTATCTATTAACAACTCTAAGTTCTTGTGAGTTTCCTTTAGATGAATAGATTGAGCAATAGGCAGATAACCATATTTATTGGTGTTATGTAATAGAACCCCTTCGCGGCTTCACTTTGACAAATCAACGAAAAGTTTTTGTGAGGACGGATCATAATTATTTGCACCCAATTTTTTACTAACATGAATAAACTAATGATTCTTCTTGTGCAATATACGTTACGAAATCTGTTTCATCTGTTCCATACCAGTTAAACTGAGTTGCAGAAACTAATAAGTATTCAGTATTCACTCTTGATCCGAAAAGTTGAGCACTTTTTTTAAAGGACCCAAATCTCCAGTTTAATTATTGGTAAATTGGTTGTTTCTGGCTCGAACTGGTTCATTGTGTCTTGAGGACGCCAAGTCACCAGACAATTCTGAACTGAGAGTGAATCTGATCACGAAACTGGTTTAGGAACCTCTGGACCATGTTAAATTGGTCGCGTGACTTAGGTCAGATTCGAGTCGGAAATTTTACTTTTATTCTCTGCATTGAAACGTCTAAGATTTCAACAAAAAACGTAGCAACCATCAAGGTGGTTGACCTAGTTTTTGAGATGCTCGAACCCAATGATTGAAACTTTGTCAATAAAAATACTTTAAATCCTTACATAAAAATAAAGTGAGAATCAAAAATATCAATAACACTGCAAAAAACGGTAACTAAACTTTACGCAAGAAAATACAGGTAGACCTTTGTTATGTTCTTTGTTTTACATGTTTGCCTAAGACTTTATGATTTCAATACTCAGGCCAATTTATTTTATCCGGTGTAGGAATTTCAATTCTTTGCTCCTTGTACAATTTTTCCTGATTGCTAGAATACGTCTCTTTTCGCCAAATACCACCTTTGCTGGAAATGTGTTCGAAAAGTGGGTAGAACTCATTCGCGTTGGTAAATCCAGAAGACTTTCACTAAAAATCGCATTACGGCGTCATCAATAAGTGCTTTATCATTCAAATCAAAATTTGAACGAACACATCACCGAAATCTCCGAGGAACAGTATTTCCTCTGCTTCCATTTAAATAGCCAAAAGAATAACCAGTAAAATTTTCTCATAATATACGAAGCGAAAAAAACATTATCTCGACTCATCCAAGGTCACTTCTTTTAGCACCATTCAATCGAGCAAACCTTCATTTTGGTTCATCATCATGACTCCGAATCTGCTCGCTTGCACTTACCACGTGCGAATGATAATTAGTACGCCACATATGACAGCCAACGCCGAGCTAACGGGACAGCTTGTTTACAATCATGACGCGCTATTCAACTATTGTGATGACGGGCAACGAAATCAAATTATTACTAATACAAATGATGTTAAGATTACACGATCAGCTTCACCATTGAGGTTTATTTGTCTACACAAATTATTGTCATTTTATTGTCGTTTTTCAAGTTATTTGATATTATATTTTCGACGTTCATTTACATTTCTTAAGTAGTTAATTTGGTGTCTGGTATTGGAAGTATTCATGAACACCAGTTTTAAACATAAATGTGAATCGTTCTTTGTATGCTTCCTGACCTGCCGCAATGCCTTAACTGTTCAGGCAGGATTTTTCAGTACAGCTACAGTGTAATGAACTCGAAATTTGGAACCATTACGATTATAATTTTCTAACAGTTGCAACATGTATGTATGTTAATTTTATTTGGTTCAAGTTGTTGGGTATCCGAACCATAATGGCAAATCATTTGAAATTTCGGCAGAAATACAAGATTGCAAAATAAAATGTTTGAGATTTACTACAATAGGAATATTAAGGGGGTTGTAGGCTTCATACACCCGAAGAACTTACCTACTTATTTGTAAGAATTTATTACAAGACGCCTGGAGTAGATATCAATGTAACTCTTTTTGGGTTCAATTAATACACTGTCAAAGCGTACTAAAAATTTTATAGAATTACTATTATTTATTTTACATAAAATGGCAGCATTCTCCTAGCCATATAAAAAAATGAGTGTTAAGGGGTCTTTTAGGTTACAATTTTTGTAAAAATGAGAACAGCTCGCAGAGATGCACAATTAGCTAGTCAGGAGCTGGATGAAAAACAGGAAGGAATTTGGTACGGCCCAGGCATAGCATAATAGAGGTATAGCGTTTGAAAAAACATCCTGAAAAAATTTTAACTCGATTTTCTCGAATTCATGTTTTTTAAGCCAGCGCACACGATTTAAAAAAAGAAATACTTAACCGATCAATTTGATTTTTTAATATGTTGTTTTACACATATATGGCTATAGCCGGTAACGGAATCATTATGATCGGTATCAAATTTTCCGATTTTCACTCAATTTTCCACCCTCAAAAATGTTTCTTTAACGGCAGCCATTTTGCTATTTTTTATTAAAAAAAACATTCCGGTGCCTGCCATAGGAACTTAAACAAGGATTAATTTGGCGTTTTCCCCCAGATGATCCAGTCACCTGAAATCACGTCGTAGAAAAAATCAATATTTTGAAACGCTCGCGATTCACACGATAACTATACATGTGTTTAATAAATGACAAAAATTTCAGAAGGATCGGTTCTATAGTTTCGGAGAAATCATTGGCACGGCATGGAAAAAGTGGTTTTGAGAAAAAATGCATTGAAAGTTTTGAGGGAGATGATTTTCCTTCAAAATTCAAAACGTTACAAGTATTCAAAATATCGGTTAGGCAAGGTTATGAGGCCAACATTCTCTTTTTAAATTTAATATTACAATTGATATACTTATTTTCATGTATCACTCGAACATTTTTTGTATATATAGGTCTAAACACTACACAGAGGGGCGGAGCATTACAGAGCGTGTATCTACGACGCGGGCGTTTCAGGACGCGGGCATTAAATCAAGCATAACTGTCATAATAATGCCTGGATCTTTCCAAAAAAAAATTAACACGATATTTTTGAAAACATTTACTATTGAAATAAGTTTAAAAAATAACATCGATTTTTAAAAATGTATAAAGCCTATTAATGTAATTAAAATTAAATAATATATAAAATGAAATAATTCTAATTTGAAGTTGGCCGAAAAATAGATATAGGTTTCACTGTAATCCCAGTTTTCTACTGATTATTTTTTGTCTACCATGCCAAGTTAATCGAGTACCTATCAAGAAAACAATTTCTCATATTTTATTTTATCACACAGTTGGCAAAAGTAGAGAAGTTCTAAATATCATCCAATCATTTATCGTGAAAGAAATTCAATGTAACCCATGATAATTATTATTAACTTTTTCATCATGTTTAATTCTTGATTCCATTCCTCAGGATTCAATCATACGTTCTGAGACTTTGTTTTGTTCTTATCCTCTCCAGCATCACACGAAAAAGTGGTACTTGCTATTCAATGCTACAACCGGATCCTAATTAGGGGCCGGTTTACTGTAGCCAATAACCATTTTAGAAAGATCTTATTGTTTTATAGTTACCATATAACTTTCAAATATTTATTTGCCGTTTTTTCAATACTTGTTATACTTGAAGATACATTTTTTGCTGCCATACGATTGTCTGGATGTTTAAAATCTATTTTCACTTACAGCAATTGGGGAAAAACGCTTAATTGTAATTTGTAACTAACAGGAAGCATGTGTATACAGTGCATTCGACTTGGAGACACCAAAAAATTTGTCCAGTGGTGAGTTTAATATGCGATCAAAGATTCTATATTGAAAAAAGTGTTTTGACCGATTGGATGCGGATTGGATTACCATGGCAATCTAGTATCGTATCTTCGACTTTCTAAGATCTTTTGAGAGCTGTATCAAAAAATGGTCTCATACACGACACTCATCCTAATTCGAGTGGAAAACAAGCACTCCAATCAAAAACTCCTCGACGGGTTGACCGCAAAAGGTGTAGCCATCATATGAAAAAAAACCTGCAGATCAGCAACAAATCGGCCGAACCAGCAACTTTTTCGCAAGCCAGCATCGTTGCAAAAACGCCTGCATTCGAGCTTCGAGCGGACAAACACTAGACACCACTCTAGGCCCAAATGGAAGTCTGATCCGCACTTGATTCGTATCTTGAACTTGAACTTAATTTCAAGTGTATCTGAATCCGACGCAGTGGAACGATCTTATGCTGTGGTGGTGAAATGGACGCCAACCGAAAACCAGAAATCCAAACAAGTTATCGAAATAGTGACGAATCATGCAGCTCACAATGAATTGCCGGACAACAGAAAGGTATGCACTTAATGCCCCGGCCTGGACCGATTGGCTCATTAACTCAATTTATGATTATTACAAAACACATTACCGTCAAAATTAATTATGTGTACACAGAACTTGGTTTCTTACACACAATTTGAATATTTTCGCAGCGAAACGCGTGCGTCTCGCAAAAAGGAAAGTATGGCCCGGACAATTGTGAGTGGATGAACAAGGACACCCAGAATCTTTGGGCTTTGTTTCGCTCCACTTCTCTGTTCTAACTGGGTTCTTCTTCGTGCATTTGGTAAAGGTCATTTGAACAATTAAATTTCATGGATAGGATCAAAAAATTCATATCCTACTTGAGGAATTCTAACCACGATTTGAGTTACCGGCAAAGTCCAGATTTGCATGCCCGATGGCTAGCAGCAATGAAGCTAGTTTGGTGCTGAACCATTTTGCTGCAAAACAAAAAATAATTCATATGAATAATTTTGACGACTGTTATCCCAACGAACATATTCTACACTTAAAATGTGCCTAATTTTAAGTTATGTTCATGTAGCATGATTCTGTTTTTTTTTATCTTCTCTTTACTGAAGCTTCAAATAAATCCATAGAAAATTTTGGGACGAAACTTCTTACCAACAATTTTTGGCCAAGACTTTCGGAGTTATGTATGCAGTATTCTCGAATCCTTTCCAAAAAAAATTCGTGAACAACCACCAAAAAGTGCTGATGCGTTCAAATTGATGTGGCAAGCCATTTGAAAAGCTGCAATTTACTTTTTGATAGTCAACAAATGAGTTGACACATTTGTATAGTTTGGTTTTTTTACCTCGCTAAAGACGGCTATGAAAGGGACGATATCGAACGGTCATATGGCCATTTAAAAGAACCTTTTGGTCCTCCAAATTATTAAATTCATCAAATTACACCACAAAAATAAAATATATAACGTAAAAGGATCGGCCGCCCGGTATTAATGTACGAATGCGAAACGTAAATTGACCATTTCGAGCATTAATTTCGGAGGAGCATCGCATCCTTGAGCCCGTGAAGGACGCGGACCAAGCCTTATAACCGTGTGATGCACTTTTTGACGAACCAGCGTAGGCTTTTAAGATCCGGCTATGTGAAGTACTTAGCTAATGACAGAAAAACTCTAATGACGGTTGGCTCTTGAGTGGGGCAAACTGATTTTTTCCGGAAAAATTTGTGGGATAATTCGTTTAACAATAATTGACTTATCTTCCCTCTCAAAAAAGTCGGGAACATTCTTAAAAAATCGAAATGTTTAAAAAATTATTTAAAAAAATCGATTTTTTCCTACTTTTCTCACTCCTAACTTTAAGACGGTTCATTTAGGAGCAAAGTCGTAAGAGAATAAAAGGTGCGTTATTAAGTTTTATAGAAAATATGATTGATTAAAAAAAATTAAACTTGCCGCAAAATGGCAATAAATGTAAAAAAGTAAAAAGGACATTTTTATTTATTTTTATACCACTTTTGGAATGCACTTAGGACCTTCAAATTTCGCCTAAAAAGTCTTTATAATATGATAAAACAGCAAACATATTTTCATCAAAATCGATTCAGTAGATTGCGCATAGTAATTTTGCAATCTAAATTTATTTAAAAAAAATCAAAAAATTTAAAATCTTGCAAGTCAGAAACTAAAACATGTAGAAGTTTTTTTTCATATAAAAGAGCACTTCACCTATCAAATGCACTTTACAAAATCAAAATCCGATTAGGGGCCATCTATATATTACGTAACGCAATTTTTAGAGTATTTTAACTCTTCCCTTCCCCATGCAACACTTAGTAGCATTTTGAAAGCATCACCATCCCCTCCATCGTTTGGTACGTAATAATTTCATTGTACCCACCTCAGAGTTTTAAATATTTTAATCACAAACTATTAACAATGCATCTAAATTTTGTTTATTGCACCTAGTGTCTGCTGACCCCTCATGGCGCGGCAAATAAATTTAAAATTTGACTTTATGATTATTTTAACTAATTTTAAATTTTGCTACGTAATAATTTGCAAGACCCTGCCCCTCAGAGTGTTACGTAAAATATGGATGGCCTCTTATTAGGGCGGCCCCAGGAATTTTTGCTAAACTTGGTAATAAACTCAAAAACGGTGCTGGGCGGCTGCGGATTCAGTCTGGTTTAACCATGCTTCCATCGACGGAATCCGCAGCCACCCAGCATATTTTGCGACCCCCCCCCCACCTCCCTCGTTCTCAAGAGCCAATTGTGGTCATTTTTTACAGATCCGCCCGGGTATATTACTATTTGGTTCATTTGTAACGAAACCCTAGAAATCGTTCAATTTCAAATTTGGATTGGACTCTCCGTCGACCGCACACAACCATTCGCTACCACATTTCCACCCATGGCCCACACTACCGAAACCTGCCTGCCCGGCCTGTTTCAACAACTGTGCATCTTTCCCATTGGAATGCCAAGTCTACGGCTGTAGGGTCACTCGGTGATGAATTCTCTGTTGACCTTTGACCGCATCTCTTTCGGATGTGAAAAATCCAAAACTACACAGCGATGCTTCAATACAAAATGTCATTTCGTTCGAAATAAAGTTTTATGTTTTTATGGTTACGAAGCAATTTTGCGAAATTTTCGATGTGAATGTTTTTCCACAAATTAACATTTTTCAAGCAATTTTCGCGGAAAACATAGTGAAAAAAAAATACAAACACAGTCTGGTGGAAAATCTCATTTAATGTGTATTATTTAGGATTACAAAAATATAAATCAATTTTATCCAAATAGAATAATAAAAAACTATAATGAAATTAAATGAAAAAAATGGATGGAAGGATGAGCTAAGTCCTTTTGTATTCACAGCTCCTACAAAAAAGCAAATGTATTTTGTTATTTTAGAAAGTAAAGATTCAGAGATAACTTACGTCGAAACTCGTCGCCTCAAACTCGTTAGATTTTTATACAAACGTATGGACTTAGAACGCTCTTCCATAAACCACAGTTTAGCTATACTGCATTTACTACGAGTTAGACTATTTCTTCGAGCATTTAGACTATCTCATCTAAGAGAGCAGTTTACAACGCATAAGATAGCATGTATAACTCATTTCATACTATAATGTGTCTTAGATCGTTCTTCCCCTGTGCCCTTCATCTGTTTGAATAATTTTGTAATGTGGGAATTTGTACAGAATAATGTTAAAATAGTTCGGAAACATTTCTACAAGATACTTCGTTGATGAATTTAAAGAGAAAGAAATTGCCAGAAGAAACGCACATATATGTTCTGCAATATGTTTTGATCCAGATTAACGTGTGTTTCATTTGAAACAGCTTTTAATAATATTGAAAGGCATAAATCAGTAATTTCAAGTATTTCTAGAAAGTAGAATACGTTCCGACTTACAGCTCACTATGCTATCCGCTCACCTCATCACTGATCATTGATTTTCAGAACCGTGTAATCTATGTATTAATTAATTATCTCAGCTCCGAATTTACTGTTATTTTATCATTGTAAATTAATTGGTAACTCGTTGCTGTTATTAAGTCGTAAATATTAATTTTTCAATGATTACCCTGTCAATAGTGTTCCTCGCTGGTTAGGCATGCCTGGGCTGGCCTGCACTTGCAGCTCCAACGCTTATTTAGTGTCTGCGAGAATATTGAAGGGGATCAATAAATTAATGTAATTACGGGTTTAGGTCACCGTGAACGGTATTGGTCCGATGAAAGTGAATTAATTAGCGCCAGTTCATTTGACTGCAACTTTGTTTGTTGCCAATAATTTATAATTTCATATGGACTTGCCCTGATGGCCCTGAGCACCACCAGCGGGTTGTCTACATATATCGGTGGAGCGGATCGTTTGGTCCGAACGGAAATATTGCGCATATGTTTGGCATCAATCTAGTTCCTGTCTTTATTCGCAAGCCAGCATCCACGGATATGACGGGTCACATATGCGATTATTTAACGTTTAGAGCGTCCGTAATGCGATATTTCCTATGTGGCATATGTTTCTCGCCTTCCGGAGTGCGCACCCCTAAATCGTGTCCCACCGCCCAAAAAAAACGTTTCCATGACGGAAGATTGCAATTGCTGGATCCATCCATCATTCGATCGTTAGCGGTTCGTTTGCTTTAATAATTTATATTTAATCATTGCGGATTCAATATCTTCGTAGATACTTATATTCGTGCATAAACACAAGATAAGACGTTGGAAAAGCCACCACCACCACCCATTTGTTTAAACGCTACGAAACAATAAATAATCGTATATTATTAAGAACTTGCTAGTCATTCGACTTGAATTTTCATTTCCTTCTGATAATACTGATTTCGTGATAACGAATCGACGTTGCACGTTCGATTGGAAATTGTGAAAGATATCAAATCTTAAAAGTGACGCAGATACCGCCTTCTGATAATTGGCGCAATCTCAAGGACACAGCACGAAGAATATTAGGAGATTGTTTGACTTTGATAAATGGCTCGCAATTTTCCCGACATTATGCGGTCTAATGTGCGCCACTTTCAGTTCACATGTTCAAATCAACTTCATTAGAATAATCATTGGCGGTTGTACATAATTAGCGAGAAATATGCTTTCCTTATGGTGGTCAAGTTCGAAACGCAAGAGGCATCATTTCCGTAACAACGGCTCTAATACATAATCTGGGCAATTGGCCAGCCCAACTTTTGTCTGTGGTGTACTTGAACCCATTTTTTTGCCCATAAACCTGATATCCAGTTGATCCAAATCGCTTTTATGATTTTTGATACATACACGTTCACTTAAAGGCTTCCATATGCCCGCGGAAGATGAAAGTAGATAATTATGAATTTTTTTTACTGAAGTATTACAGGATCCCCATTATTTTTTTGGTATACAAAAACCAATGCAGGAACAACTTGTTTTGATAACGCGGAACCATAATTCGAATGGGATTAACCCACAACAGGTGTATATTGTGTTGAACCATTGACCACCCAAAAAAAATCGAAACAGGTGGTCATATTTATCATTTTCCTGTTAAGCCCTTCTTTTTTCAACTAATAATATATTTCTTAGATATTGTTCTGTTAATTAAAAAGGCGAGTTTCATAATAATATTCATATTCTTAATCCAAATCTCGTCGTTCTTTTACTAAAGCAACAACAAGGTTCCAAACACAATTGCTGGACGATTTCAAAACTACTCCTTTTTTGTTGTTCAACAAACTGGCTTAAGGTGTCGAAAACCAATTGAGCAGTGGATAAATTCACAACTTAAATTTGTTTCGACATTTTGAGAGGTTGTTGACACAAAACTGGTTAAACAAAGATTACGCCCGATAATTATTTTGAATTCGTAAAACTAGTTGCTTACGTACCAATTCAAATATGATTGATTGTTCGATTTTAAGTTGATAAAAGTTACCATTGAAAAGTCTTACATGACTAAATAGAAGAATAAAAATGAAACTCTATTTATAATGTTATTAACATAAAATATAAGTTCTCTAGAAAATTATATGTTGTTATGCTCGCGAAATTAAATTATTATAATTACAAAAATGCGTAATTGCTATGGTAAAATTTCATGCCAAATAGTTAATTGCACAAACAGAACCTTCAAGCGTCAAAAATGCTCCTCAATATCCCCCCCCCCCCAAAAAAAACGGTATTTGCTTACATAATATCTATCGGCTTAAAACAAATCATCGATATGACGTCTGCATTTAAAGAAACTGCTTGCATTTTCGAAGACTTTGTTTTGTCATGAAATTGAGTTTTTGTTTCACGATCAATGCCCACTTCGTCCCAGTTAGTGCCACGTTGGGCGCCATTTGAAATAATTTTACATTTATTCCACAAAAACTTCAACAAAACAAGCAGTTGAAAGTAAACAAGGCTTTTGCCTCATTGACCTTCCCGGATAAGGTCCGACCAGGACATTCAGTTCCGGAGACGAAGCAACAAACATTTTTAAGTCGTGCAAACAATTTATATTCGACCTTTTTAAGACTAGAGGGGTGAAGGTCGTGACTGCTGGCAAGCTAGCTCTGTTCGGCGCACAATATTATGATTCGATTACCTAGTTTTTGGACTCGAATTTCCTTACCTGAAAGTCAGTCACCTCGATGCCTAATTACGAAGTACTAAAAAATCAAAAAATCAAAGCCAAAGCTACTTTCAAGGCTATACCTCCTACTTTACTCTAAACTATACTCTGACGCACATACTGCGTCAAAAAAAAGCGTTCAAGACCTACTCAAAAGCACAAACGTTAAACTACTTGAAGTGAAGTTCAATCTGAACTACACCAAAGAATCGAAACTACAACACAACTTCTTCTAAAACCAAATTCCTCGGGAGGCTGTAACTCTCTCACGGGACGACGGATGCCAGCGGAGCTCGCATGCTATAGCTCGGACTGCCTGGGCTCACCCTACCACATCGCAAGCGATGGAAGGATCCTTTTTCAAATCCTTTCTATTATTAATTTCAACCTATCGTGTCTCGTAATAATATTGCACTCATTGGACGTACTCTTTAGTGTCGTAAATTTGGCGATCACTTTGGACACTTTGTCATCTTGATATTGCCCGAGTCCTCATTCTATCTTTTCTTTTTACATTCTGTGTCTTTATCAATGATGTGGGAATTGGGTGCTGTGAATCGATGCCGCTGTTGCCATCCAAATTCGGTCGTTACGGTTGCTCTCACTGCCGTCGTTGGATTTGGCATGCGCCAAGCTAGATTCGCTGGTTGTGATGTGCCGTGAGCGATACTTCGGACGTAGTCCCGAATGTGGTATTGCCTCGTTGAACTTCAGGTTAGTTGTTTGGGATGTATCCTGCAGCTCCGCGAAGAGTCCCCGTATTTTTAGTTGATACCGTCTTATGACTTTGCCCTTATCGTATTCGTTGATATTTGGGTGCAGGAGCTTCAAACACTCAGCAATTAGCTCCAGTCGCTGGGATGACATTATTGCTTGCGTTCTCTGTCCTGACATCAAGTTTGTGGCTCATGCTATTTGGCATCTGCTTTCGTCTGCCACTTCTTAACGATCATTGACTGTCTTAGGTATTTTAAATAATAATAATATAT
The DNA here is from genome assembly GCA_963942545.1 of Oxycera nigricornis. NCBI lineage: Eukaryota > Metazoa > Arthropoda > Insecta > Diptera > Stratiomyidae > Oxycera > Oxycera nigricornis. Next base: position 124,947,069 of record OZ012659.1, on the reverse strand, counting down.
AATTTCCTTCATGTTTAACCTTGCTTCCTATGGTCTTTTCCTATATGAAGTATGCATAAAAAAATCCAACAATTTAAATATTTACTCTACGAACTTCAGTGGAGTGTCATATTTACAACTATAGTCACTTATGGGTGGATAGTTTCTGTTAGTCTTGAGCAATTTTCGTCTCAGGTGAAAATTGAGCAGATCTTACCGTTATTACATCTTGTTAGGATGCAACGCTTAGCAAACGTAACAGCTTTCCTGTCTAGCAATGACAAGTGGCGACCAAAAAGGAGACAATGTTCTTATGGTCAACGATAACCTCTATCTTATCATAATCATACAGATTATTTGTTCAAGAGTTTCAATGGCATTGATCCTGTAAAATTGTGTTCCCGACAGGATAGCGCTAAGTTCCATAGGGCGACCCAAACCAAAGATTTATTAAAACAACGATTTGACGACATTTGCTCTCGATGAACGATCCTGCGAAAGAAGGTCTCATCACTACTGTGGCCAGACAAAAGGCTACACTACTCTTAAAAACTCCGGAGTAAATGCATCGCGTAAAATACTCGGAGACGAGTTCGGAAATGTGTGATATGTGGCAATGTGCCCTTGCATTCTATTTTTATACATTCTCTAGCGTCTGCGACGAAGGACATTCAATAGGGCATTAATGCCCAATTTTTTAACTATTTGACGTGGTCAGTTTTTCGAATTCAATTGCATTCCGTGAATTTGCATAGTGCTGCACTTATTCAAGTTCGACACTGTCAAGGTTGCTGTCAGCTTAACACCCAAACCGCGATGATTCATTAATATTCAAGCGCACTGGCCGGTTATTAAAGGCAATCAAACCCGCCATTAAACTTTCGAATAACATTACATTTACCACACGTCAGCCAGCTGCGCTTTCCGTGTACGCCATTTTTACGCGCATAGCTACTGCTCCATATTGACCGTTTGAATTCGGGACTTTCCTGGCCTTGCTTCAAGAGTTGGTGGTGGTGGCGTTTCTGCAGTTTTATTCTTTCGTTAGAAGCTACCTGGTGTATTCATCAATTTCAAGTTGAGCAACTATTCCGCGTAAATCCGCAACGTTGAAATTTTCAAATTATTATTAAGTGATAAATCTTTGCGGTCACTGCGGTGGCATGGCGGAAAATTGATTGTTGATATGTTAATTTCAATTTAGAATTGCTGGGCACTGATTTTCCACCATGATTTTAATACCAAATTAAATGTGCCCCGGTGCAGAGTTAATAATAGTAATCGTAACATAGGCACAGCGTCATTAAGCCGAGCCCATTTTCATAATTAATGTCTATTATGCACCATTCAATTTCACATTCGATTATCTAAATTATAGCATATGATAAAATTGAATGTGCATGTGTGGTATTACTTAATTATACATCATGATTTGATTGATAACATCTGAAATGTTGCTGCACTCAATGCAAGCACAATTTCTAGCAAAAAGTGATATGATAACATGCCCTTACAATTTTATGAGACTCATTTCAAGAAAAAAAGGTCAATGCGAATTATTTTGCTGTATTTATTCCCATCAATGTTGATAGATTTGCACATATAATTTTTTTTTAGATTTTTAGAAGAAAAATATGAAACTAAATACTTGGAACTGCGTTCGTACCCCAATAGCGTTCCTTAAAAGTACAGAATGTTCCTTGGGCTTAACGCGACTACCTATCGATGTGATTTAAAGATACGGGCCTCTTTGGCCGCGGGTTTATATTAAGTGACAACCACGCACCCTCTTACAACCAGTGTGAAAGTACCAGTTTGCCTACTGAGTGCAGGCTCAGTAACACTGGCGGTAGTTATTGTGTCTCGAAGGGAGGAGAGTCACATGAAAAACGCATTTTAAGACCAGATGAACGGTTCGCGGGAACATGTGACCCAATTTGAGACCCAATAACTCCCGTTAGTGTACAGTGATCAAAACAAGCACTACCGCAAACGGCTTGCGATAAAATTGTCTAAAAGTCATTTTCGGACGTATTTCGCGTAAATAGGGAAAACAAAGAAGCTGTGGCGCTCCAAAAATGATCTCCCCTTTTCAACGTCGTTTTTGACGTGTAACTCTTTTAATATTGACATCACGTAACAGTAAAATATGCACGACTTGCGACAAATTTAATTTTACGCAACTTTGTCATACACAACTTTCATGTCGGATGGTTTCTGAGATATGTTGATGTCCCAATTTCTTTTATTTTTAAGATGGAGCCCGGAGGATTAGAGGTGCGACCCCAGAAACTTGAACTTAAGCTTACTACACCATTACTCAGACATTACAATAAAAATTTGCCTGCCAACCCAAAATGCACGGTTTACGTCAAAATTCGGACGCTTTTACTGGACCATACTGAGTGCAGGCTCAGTAACCTTACTGGTGGAAGCGAGGCCTATCTATACCTCTGACAATCTCTCGGTCTTGGCATCGGGTTAATACGTAACTCCCTGTCGAGCTCCCAGAGATGCTGCAGAAGTCCTCATACTCAGAAGTATAGTGACTTCCAAGCGCATTTCTGTGGGATCTACCCGCGATATGGGAGTAAATCACAGTCACCACGTTCACACCCCCTATAGGAGATCCTCGGCGGGGTGTAAGACCTCCCTTCCTAAAAAGTACAGAAAGTGTTCCTAGATTTAACGTGGTTACCTGACAAGGTAGGTCTTAACACGACGGGCTTCTTAGGCCACAGGTTACGATGAGCTCGCACCTAAGCGCCCAAAAACGTACTAGTCAGTCGCGCATAACGAGTATGAGTAGCGCTTTTTGGGTATGAGTATCAGTCTTATTCTGAGCTTGTTTGGACTCCGTCATTATGCGTGATACATATCGGACCTATCAGGATCCTTACCGCTCTTTGGAAAGCGGCACCCCTTTTGAAAACGCAACAGCACGCCAATGCATCACAATACAGAAGGATTACCGAATAGCTACCGGTTCTAAACTGTATTAAAAATGACTGTATCCGCTTTGGGTGTCAACCACAGCCACCAAGTTTCAACTTCCACAGGTTCCTCAACCAAAACGGGCAGGGACAAGTCCCTGGGGCCCTGGTTACCCTGGGTACTAGTATACCCCTGGTAAGGTTGCGAGGAAGTACAAGCACAACCTCTTCGATTAAGCCCCAACGCAAAGCTCCGGATCGATCGTCGTAATATAGGTTTATCATCCTTTAAACCATAGGGATATATGATAGACCCTGTTAATCGTCATCCCTTTAAACTCAGCATCCTGTTGAAGGGATGTAACTCTGAGGATCGGTCATAACTCCTCCTCCTTTGCCCAGTGACAGTTCTCCTGGCTGCTTAGGCCGAGTACTAGCCATCTGCTGGTCCACACCCCCGGACACTCTTTCTGCATGGCACTCGTTCGGCTATGCGACTTTTCCCAGGCATCGTTGAGGCCGGTTGTGCCTCCCCAGTCGCTTCTCGACCTTAAAAGTACAGAATATTTCAAGGGCTTATCGTGACTACCTATCAAGGTGATTTAAAGTCACGGGCCTCTTCGGCCGCTGGTTTGTATTAAGTGACAACCACGCACCCTCCCACCATCACTTGGGAGTACCAGTTTGCCTACTGAGTGCAGGGTCAGTGACCTTACTGTTGGAAGCGAGGCCTATCTAAAACCTCTGCCGATCTCTCGGTCTCGACACCGGGTTAGCACGCAACTCCACGCCGAGCCTCCAGAGATGCTGCAGGAGCCTCCATGCGCATCTAAGAGGCTCTACCCACAATATAGGTAGTAATCCACAGCCACTACGTTCGCACTCCCCCTAAAGGGGTTACTCACCGTGACCGGAGGGAGGAACTACTTCCCTGGACCTCGGTCCCCATGGCACCAGATTGAGCCCTAGTAAGGCTTCGTGGACTTGAACCCCTCTCAAGCCCACTTCGATTGTGTCCGACTGCAAACACTGGACCGATCACCAACCTAAGGTACGCGGCACTTCTCGAAGGCTGCGCTTGAATCGTCCAAGGACTTTAATTTTAGTGCTCTAAAGAACTGGCCTAATAAGAAACACAAGGAAGTCAACTCATAGATGGTAGGTAGGTAGGTAAAGTGGCCGTTGGTGGCTTCCGCGAGTAATTTTTCCGCTTATACAAAGTGCAAAAACATGCCGCAAACAGCAGAGCATGTTTTTTACCTGTACCAACCAGAAGCGAGGTGCCTTAAGGCAGCAGTTGAGGTCCTAACTAGCCTCTGGAATGTTGTGGACATACGAAACCTTAACCGGCTAATTTTTTTAACAACCAAGCCGCTCATGACTAAACCTGCCTTGTGAAGTAATGTCCTTCAATGATCCCACAGGGTGTAAGTAGACGAAGAGGAAGTGATTCTACTGCAGTTAAAATTCCACACTAATTCCTCAGGTAATACTTCCCTCCGATGTGGACTTTTGGGTGATACGCTCAATTGATATTGTAACGAATTGCTTAGAAGCATTTGAAATGCACTATCGAAAATTCGTAATTTGGTTTTATCTATAAAACATCTGGAGCCATTTTCCGTTCAGTATACGGAGGCGAAATAGTTAGCCGAAATATCTACAAAAAATTTAAGGAGAAGGACAACACTGTATTTATAACAAACTGCAGATCGTTGTTGCGCTAGCAAAAAGTATCATTTAATTTTCCAAATTATGTCGCAACGTTATTTTTTGTATAGACACTGACCACACGCGTTGATTACGAAGCTCAACAATTTGGTGATCAAACGAAACGGATTTCAAATAAACCTGAGCCCCATAAATTGGTCAATTCAGACATTCTCGATTTTCAAAATGGTATTCTATTAATTTTCGCAATTAAAGCTGTAATTTGCTTTGCATACCGAGTTGTTTTGTAGAAGGCGTCAAATTGCACGCCATTAACTATTTCACTCTTGTTGCCATAGAAAATTAGCGGCACTTTGTGGATAGTTTCTAAATGAAATCATTTCAATACAGGCTTTCCTTGGAAAACCAGTAAAGGAACGTTCGTTACTGATTTGCTTTTCCTGTGCAACTTTGCAAAGTGGCTGACCTGTACGGCATCAAACGATTACCCGAACAAATCCAACAATTATTTTCCTGGCAATCATTCCGCTTTAAAATTGAAAGCAATTATTTTTCATATAGCACACTATGCAGATTATAAACCCATAATTCATGAGCGTGTGTTCGAGCGCTCAAATAAATTTTGCATATTTACTAAACAAATTGTTTTTCCTCGATAACGCGTCGATGGCTTGTGGCCAGGAATTTCAATTGCTTCACATGTCCACCTCTAAATCGAAATTGTATTCAATTTGAATGTTATTTAGGGGTAAATATTTGCTTGGATCACTTCACTGGCGCCGGCACAATTCAAATTCAACTAATCTAGAATGCATATAGACTTCATATCAATCGTCCTTGTTTCAGCACAAGTCGACTACTAGAAATAGAAATACTCTTGGAAAAGTCGTCAAACAGAATATTGTGTAGTATTTCTTTTCTTTTTCATTAATCTTGTCAACGAAGACACTTATTTGGTCGGTGGGACGCAACTGTTTGGCGGGCTGTGCGAGCGATCGCCATGAAAATCCGGAAAATAAATCAGCGCCAAAATTAAATCAAAAACAGTGGCATGTGGACATATGTACATGTGTATGTACATACATGTGTTCTATGCAAATAGCAGAATTATGTAAAAGTTCTGTTGTGGGGCGATCAAGAGCCAGCGTACATCTGCTCAACATATTAGACCGTGCGTCTGATCTGTACGAGTGTAGATACATTTCTCAAGCCGTTTCCAATGCACTTCACTAGCACATTTTCACAGAATTGCACGGAAATTTCGCATCGGGACATAAATACAAACAGCAAGCATTTTTTTCATTCACGAGACAAACGGGCAACATGCGATTTTCCAAAAATACTGTCCTAAGCAAGCAACATGTTATTATTTTTTTGAGAAAACACAGATAATACATATGTGAAAGCTGAAGTGGCACTCACTGATTCTTTGATTCGAGTGGTGTTTTATCCGGGAAATTCTGCGTGACTCGGTCCAGACGGGGCGCACGTAGAACTGAATGCTCTGTTTTTGATTCCGCCACAAATCTATGATTAAATGAAATGGGATGTCGCCGCGGATACACAAATCTCGATGGGTGCTCAAATCGTTTCACTGGCCCCGAATTTCGGCGGCTGTTGGTTCAACAAGAGCTCGCTCGCACTGTCCTCTAGCCAAAATACTTCCACTTCATGGGATTCGCGAGGATAACTCGCCAATGCTGTAAATTTTATCAGCCAGCAACTTAACTATCCACTGAAGCATGCGCGCAATTCCCAATTATCAGAAGATAGTAAATGCCCGTCCAAATCGAAAAAATTGGAAAGTATCTTCGCACTGCGAGCTGGAACGCTTGGCGCGATAATGGGATCGCAGTTGCGGGCAAATGGCTAGATAAGACGAGCGAGCTTGCACTTAAGCGGCACCCTGTCACGGTCCGCCAATTCAGCGCCCTATCAATCCGTTCCGATTCGAAACGAACGTTATCAGTCGCCGTTGCCGCCACGTCCAAGTCCGGGCTGCAATCACACACACTATCGCCGACGGAACCACGACAAATTGACGATTGGAGCTATAACAATAGTCTGGCGCAAAACGGAAGCTTCTACGCTCGTCAACCACCGAAAAGCGTTAAAAGCTCCCTTATTCCGGCAAGGAACGGAAGCATTTCCTGCTGATAAACAAATACTGCACTCGCTCAACAATCGCAAAACGGCCAACAACAAAGCACCCCATCCTAAGCGGCCGCCATCCCTCAAAGCCTCCTACCACTCAGCCAGGCCCATCCAAAGCGACGTAATCTGCTTTAGCCAGGATACTGCCGACTAGCCACCCACCCACTCAAGCACTAACCCTCCTCCAGTGGCACGTACAACTCTTTTCTGGACCCAACAGGAATCGCAACAAATAAACAAGTGTGTAAGAGCTTTCAGGCGTTTTGTAGCGAAATGATAGTTTATATCGTTACGGCTGCTTCATGGCCCTCCGTCCGTCCCCATGGAGCTCATCCCTCCCAGCGCGCCATTGCTTCCACGTATCCACCGCAGCAGCCACCCCACTCGCACCCACCCTCTTGTTGGCTCGAGAGCATATTCCTGAATGTCCTGGGAGTACATGTTTGTTGTGCTTGTTTCCTTATTATGTGCATTAAGTTGTTCTGCTTTCACTGCTCTGAAGGATCCATCAAGGATTTATTCACTTTCACTCGGCACAAAGGGGACTACACAATTATTAGCAACGACGAAGATGCTGACGAAGGATGCTCCTCCGTGCAATACGAAATAGTTGCTTGGGAGACGGTCGTGTTTGGTGGATTATTAGATTAGTGCACGTGAAAGTCAGGATAATAGAATTCGATTGTTTAAGTTCGAAACTGTTCGAGGGTGAGAGTAGGATACTAGCTGGTAGATATGACCTAATAATGCGGTAATATGGTTACAATTTCAAAACGACATTAACATGTTAGATACAAATTGTGGTTTTAAGTATTAACGTTTTTTTTTAAATCTTTTTGTTGCATATCTCTCATAACTTGCATGACGCTTCAAAAGCATGATTTATTTTTTATTGTGAAAAATAAATATAATAGGTGTACTCGTAATTTTGTTTTAATTTTTAAAACTTTTAATTATTTCTTCAAAATCAATTTCATCCCGTTCGGCTCCAATGCACTCATGCCAACGGTTTTTCCATTCATCAAAACACTTGGAGAAGTCTTCGTTCGGTATGGCTATCAATACCTTCTTCGATTCGACTTCAATCTTTTCTATAGTGTCAAAATGGTGTCCCCGGAGCGGTCTCTTAAGCTTAGCGAATAGCCAGTAGTCACACAGTGCTAAATCAGGCGAATATGGTGGTTGCGGAACGATATGGGTGGCTTTTTTGGCGAAATGGCCACGAATAACGAGCGCAGTGTGAGATGGTGGAAAACTAAGAATTGTCTCTCCATAAATCCGGCCTTTCGAGATGCACAGCTTCACGCAAACGACGCATGACACTCAAATAGTATTCCTTGTTGACAGTTTGACCGGTTGGAAGGCATTCATAATGCACCACACCACGATAATCGAAGAAACCTGTCAACATGACCTTGATTTTTGAGCGACTTTGGCGCGATCTTTTCGGTCTTGTCTCACTTTTGGCACGATATTAGCTTGATTGATCCACTGTTTCCGAGTTTTAAGCATAGATCCAAGTCTCATCTAGCGTAATCATGCATTTCAGCTTTTCCTGATAGTCAGAAAGCATCATTTCACACACTTCAACACGACGCTGTTTTTCCATGAAATTGAGCATTTTTGGCACCAATCGCGATTTGACTCTTCTAAATTTGGCTCTCAGCTGTATTCGTAGATGTGAGATGATTATAAAAAATAACGGGCACTGTAAGCCTTATTAATGTTCTTCGCAATAGATATTAAAAAGGGCTTTCCAACAAAGAATCAAGTTTTTGGATATTATCAATAGTCTTCTTTTAATTTCAGTATCGTTCCTATGTCGTCAGTGATCGAAGTTGTGTTCCCATTTTATTTAGGTGATTGCGAAATCGTTTATTGGCATCCAAGAACGCCTCAAAATTACTTATGTAATTGTTAACATACTTCATTCGAAGAACGATGTATACGGGTGAGTGAAATTTCAACATTAAATAAAAAGTTGAACTAATATATTTATGGAATAGATATCCTCAATTTCGAAATGTATACTTGCATTTAGAACTGTACAAATATTTATACTTTTTCTTAGGGGGGGGGGGTAGGATTGATTTGAAATATTTTTAACACATTTTTAAGGATTATTTCTGAAAATATAGTAAACAAACATTTGTTTACAAGTAAATAACATAATAGTGCAACATTTCAAGAGTCTTCTGTAAAAACTTTGTGACTTTTTTTTTTAAACTAGTCTCAACACTTGTGTTGAGATAGATCCTGAATGAAGGATCTGTGGTTGGCTGTATTGACGTTATACGTACTAGCCATCGGGTTCACTTTTGCACTATGACTATATTACTTATTAGTTTCACTTGATTAGCACTACTTAGAGGATGGTTTTACCAGATATAGTCTTTATCACTTGGTGTTGAGATCTGTCAGCTTGTTTTATTGGTTTAAATGTCTATAACTTTGTGACAAAATATTGTGAATTGAATCACTGGCAGCAAATATTCGTATACACCCAAAACAAAAGTTGCTTTGTGGTGATCACCGTAACCAATTACTGAATCACCTGTTGACTAAAAACCAAAAAAAAATTCATTAGTTTATGAGTTTTCCGAGGCAACAACATCAACCTTTTTTTTATTTTGTTGATTTTTCAATTGCTGGAAGCAAAACAAGACGTTTTTTTTTGAATTTGTGAAAATTTATTGATACAAATTGACGAATTTATTGCTTTAAAATAAATTATAACAATAAAAAATACAAAATCTTGCAGATGTTACCTCGTGATTTATGTAAGTAAAGTAATGTAAGTGTACAAAATTTGGAAAGGATCGGATACGAAGTTTTTGAAAAACAGTGATCACCGGCTTTGAAAAAACTAAATCTGAGAAAAACTCGTTTGAAAATTGATGATATTGGCAAAATTAGTTGGAGAGCATATATTTAAAATAGCTGTATCTCCATTAGTTTTGCTCCGATCAATCTCACATTTCTACTAGATACTTTTGAAGGGCTGTACAATCAAATTAAACAATAAAGAAAAGCAAAATAAAAATAAAAACCTACCCCTCTCCTCTCTGAAGTACACTACTTTTCCATCGTACTTTGTTAAACCCAACACCTCAAAACTTTAGGAGTTATCGCTTGTCAAGTTTCTGATAACACTGTAGTATCAGAATTGACCTTCATATGCGCTAAATTTCATATGCGATAAATTTCTTGTAATACATTTAATGTTTAAATATAGAATCCTAAAGCCTACGGAATTATTACTATTGTCAAATTTGTTACACTCACCTATTTGATGGAAGTCATTTGAGTCGGTAAAAATCCGCCATGACGAGGGCAGGAGCTGATCTCGAAACTATGGCGGAAATTGCATTTCTCTCGCCGCAAACCGTGCTGCTAACCTACAGTCACTCGGCTCGGCAATTAATTTGTGGGTAACTTAATCATTATTGACCTCACTGAATATGCCTGTAATGTATGGAACCCACTTTTTGGAGTTCATGATACGAGAATAGAATCAGTCCAAAAACAATTCTTGTTGTTTGCTCTGAGAGACCTTTATAGCCCTGATGACTATCAAATCTTGCCTCCTTATGTAGTTAGATTGTTGTCCTCTTGTTTCGCCTTTGACGTGAATAGGGGCCACATTAATGTGGAGTATTTGACGAATAAAATAAAGCTTAATGTGCTCGTAAGAAGTACTTGTAATACACGTTTACTAACTGAATATCAGCATCTTACTAGGTATGCAGATAATGAACCAGTTAATAGGTGCTGTAAAATCTTTAACACTTTGAGCAACCACTACTCCCCTAGCATCTCCAAGCTCAGTTTTAAATCCAGCATATCTAAAGCCCTTCCATTATCCATCCCTAAATTATGACGTGCATACAACAGTAAAATTAATGTTGAATGTAGCATGTATTTTAGGGTTAAGTATTTGTTGTAATTTATATTTTATATTTTTATGTGTTGAAATGTGATTGCCTTGCTTTGGCGAAATAAATAAATAAAATCACATTGTGCGAAATTATATTCTAAGTTCATACAAATATACCTATACGTTGATGTTTCTTTCAATTATTATGATTCATGCTTTCCATTCAGTCATTCTCCCGCCAAATTGATTAGAACAGCATCGTTTGAAGATTTCCATTTGCCAACGTTGAAGAAAGGTGCGTTTCGGTTAAACCTAGAGTTTCTCTTGTAGATTTGGATGGAAATAGCCTTTGAACAGTTCGCCAATTAAACTACAATAAATTCAAAACCACTTTCGATGAATGTCAACCTTTTCCGGTACTCTTTGTTTCGCAACACGGGCAGGATGTACGCCTGGGATGTGGTTTCATCTTCAGCCCCACGCGGCGCTGCCATCAGCTAGGAGTGTTTTTATGTAATCAGCATGACTGACTTGGGCGGCAGGTCTGGCAGCACTGCATTCAATATGGCGAATTGCTGTCAGTCCGTCGTGTCGTCAGATTGTCGAACTTGATCTGATTTATTTGCCACACATTTGATACGGAAGTGAAGCGAAAAAGTAATTGTCGCCAGGACGAGTCCGGTGCACGCGGAGTGCTAATGCAATTGGCATCGAAGAGACGCGATTTCGTTTCGATTGTGCTGCACAAAGGTCGGGCCGCCGATTCGGCTGCGTGCATGTGTGAGTTAAACATAAAAGGGCGTATTTAAAAAACGAAGAAGTGATAAACGAAGTCTGCTTGCTGTCCGCCTGCCGTGCTGCACCTTGGCCCGCGCCCATCGTCGCTCGCGCCCGTCGCGATATCAAATTGCTGCTGCAACTGCACATTCGCATGTTGCATCGCCTCTTATCTGGATTTTGTTGTCCGCTCGGCGCGGGACGACGGGCCGCGGTCGGGCGCGCGCGAGAGCACCCGAGACGTCGCAAAAGCAGCAGTGCCGTAAATAAACCCCGGGCCACGGCGGCCAAGTCGCGGTCGGTGTCGATCAGATCGGGCGCGCATCATCTGCGGGCGATTGTCTAGGGCGTCCTAGCGCGGTTTTGCAGTCAATTTGCGCGGGCGGGAGGGCCGGCCCGACCCAGTCAGTTGCCGTGCGCGGCCGAGCACCTTTGACAGCTCGTGGGACGGAGGACGGCATCGATCCGCCGACGTGACACCTGGATGGCACCCTGCGACATTTCGCGGTCGCCTGCAACCAAAACTGAAGGCTGAGCTTTGCCCGCAGACGGCGGTCGGCAGCGGCGCTAACCTAGAAACCGAGGAGCCAAAGTGCGTGCAGAACGATTCGCGGGCGCTGAGTGTGTGCGTGCGTGCGAATGCGGACATGTGCGTATGCGGTGCATGCCAAGCAGAACAGTGGCGTAGGTCAGCACCGGCGCTGACAGCAGTGCTTCCTCAGACGAGACCCGTTTCACTTCTTCGATTTGCCCCGACACCGTGACTATAAGACTATAAACAGACCGTGACAGAGTGCCCCACCACCCGCATCCTCGGCGCCAGCCGGCACCCTGTCCTGTCGTCCGCCCCGCGCCAGCCTAACCGCTCCAATCCGCCTTGGGCGTCCGCGACTAATTTCAGTTCTGTTCTGCCTTTTAGATCGCGTCAATCGCAAATCGAATATGGTTTTGTGAGGAACGAACTGTCAACGACAGCTGCAACCCATAGAAGCAACGACAGCGGGACCGACGAGCACGGGCGTAGAACCGTTGTGCAGGGTGTCTTTCCGCTGGGCTCGCAACGGGCGCAAGGACGACAACATAGCTTCGAATAGGTGCCAATACTTGGCGATGCCTGGAAGTCGTTCGAGCACGACTGACCAAGAATTAAGCAGATCGCCCAGAGAAAGCGGCGAAGACTCCGAAGATGAAAGCGAGATACTTGAAGAAAGTCCATGCGGCCGATGGCTCAAGCGTCGTGAAGAGGTAATAGTGGTTATTGCACGCAACTGTGGTAGAGTTTCTAGTCAGCGACTGACTGTCCCGTCTCGCCCCAATCAAACCCGCAGCGATCCGCCCGTAACAATTTCCGATCCACGAGTCACCGCGGCGAGTGCGTCACTTGTTTTCGTGCTGTGCGCGAGCACGTGGCCCAGCTTTGTTGATACGAATACAAATTAGCTGGCTTGCGCGCGATTGGCGGAGCATATTTCGAGTCGCCAAACGACGCGACATTGGAAACTATTGGCGAGCGAGCGCGCGCACTGCCCCAAGGCCCGGGGCTGGGGAGTCGTCGACGTAAGCTAACCCATTGTTCGCATTCCTTCCTCCCAATCCAAGCGGCAGACGTGCTATCAAGCGAAATCGCTGGCATTTGCGTCTTTTGAATCTGTTTTGTTCACATGTCTAGGGCGTATCTGTTCTGTTTACATTATCTCTGGCACAATTACTTGCCAACAATATGTTTGCGTAACAACAAACGCTCGACCGTCCAAATTATGCAAGTTATAGTCAACGAAAAACCATTTTGAGCATTGTCTGCTATGCAACCTTCGAAATACAGCTCCGAATCGAAGAAATACGCAAAACCCATCCGTACAAGCCGAGCGCGAACAGTTTGGAACGGAGGAACCGCCCACGATCTGTTGCTTCCGCGAAATTGTTTTGTGCATATCACATTCTTTATCATCGAGTCATCTTTTTGGTATCTTCGCGCGAAACTGACAATGAACCTTGAATTCCCCAATCCACCACGACGAACAGTCAGCGTGGCATTTGTTTAGAAATTTAGATGAATTCGCAAATGACATATTGACCAAAAATGCAGCCTTATTTCATTCGGGGATTCTTTTATTTACTAATATCAATCGGAATATAATAAATAATAAAGCAGTCAGCCAGAGCGATGAATATACTGCTGGAAATAGTTATAAATCTTTCAAGCACTCATTCAGATTTGCTTTTGCATCAGGCGCATCTCGCCGAATTAATTTATCGATTATTCCTTTATTTGTAAAAAAAACCTTAAGCTAACAACTAACCCTTTGCGAATATCATACTAGTTATAACTTGGAGATAATTATAAACAATAGAGATTCAAACAAACCCTGCATTTACGAGAGATCGAATAAACATGATAAAATAATGCGACGATTAGTTTTAGACGCTATTAATGTCACGCGTGACAAACTGAGCTGCAAAGAAAAGTGACAAACAGATGCGTAAAGGCTATTCCGAAGCGAATCTCATACGATGGAAGGCAATTAAGTGCGTCTGAACAAAAATTACACGGCAAGAAAACAACGAGCGGAAATCTATTACAAAAACTGACCAGCTATGAATCTCATCATTGAAATCGGTAGTAAAAACGTCTTCGGCGAAAATAAATGCACAGTTGAATCTTACGGACAGACGAATTAGTCAAGTGTGGACAAAGTCCAATTACTTTATATGCAAAATAACGCTGCGAAAACCACCCCTAAAGTCCCATCTTGTCCATCAACCAACAAAAATTTGCAAGGAAATATATGCTTTGGTCTGAGAATGGATGGTCACGATGGAATATATCCAATGCTTTTGCGAAAATTACAGTCGATCCTTTTGAAAGATGCTTCACATTGGCATATATTCCCGAGCCGTGGAGGGATGTCAGCGATAACTTCATATCCAAGGCGGCCACGCACTAAAGCCGAATTCTATCGTTCTATTGGCCTTTCATCATTTTTTCTAAAAAATGAACCAAATATTCTGGTGTAATGTTCGACGAAAAACTTACTTGGAGTATGCACCCTGAGCATACCGTGAATAACGCGAGAAATGCCTTATTCCTCTCTAGAAATACAGTTGGAACGTGGAGGCCAAAAATAATGGACTGGCCTTATAAGTCCATCGTCCGTTTGAACAAAAGCACAGCGGACAGCGTGCCACGTTATACATGATCTTGCGCTATGCAGGTCATTCTTGACTCGCGTCTCTTTCCAATGATTGTTGAAAGCGAGGCAACGAAATGGTCATTTCGAATTAGAAGAACTTGCAACCTAAACTTTGGTGACCATACAGAGCATTTGCTCATTTTTGGTTCCCCGAAGCGGCGATTTGAGTTTGAGAAACAGGAAAAATTCACACCAGTTATGATCCGTTCCATGAACGTGGGATCAGAATTTGCCCGATCCAGCATGTCTTCAGCGACCTGCTGCCGATACTGTTTTTGGAGAAAATTCAGCTCAATCGGAACGAGCCGAGCGACGGCGCGCCACATGGCCATTTGGTTGACCAAAATCAAACGAGCTGATTCACGAGCAATGCTGAGATCACATGCTATCTCTCTAGCACCAGCATGATGATTTCCGAGCACGATGTCTTCAATTGTTTGGACATTATCGTCAGTGGATGGCCGTCCGCAAGTCTTCGAAGATCTCCCGACCGTTTTTAAAAGCTTTGTACCACTCGTAAGCCTGAGTTTTCGATAAAACAGACTCACCGTAAGCCTTCTCTAGCATTCGCATCGATTCGGCATACGAAATTTCGTTCAAAACACAAAATTTGAGACAAACTCCTTGTTCAATTTTTTTCCATTGTAAAATTCGCCGAGCACTACTGAGGTGGACTGATTCGATCAGCTGCTGCAAACAAACTGGTTGACAGATCGCGCTCATTTTTGGCATAGTAATTAGGGACAGTCCTAGCAACATACAGAAACTAAAATACTTAACGCGGGCAATTTAAATGAGAAGTTCCGGAAACTTTTTAGTCAGAAGGTTATATATATATATATTATATCGCACATTAAATCAAAGCTCCACCACGGAACAGTTTCCTGCCGCGTCTTATGTGCAACTTGCATGTTTCTCTGTGCCACTTACAGCAAGTTGCACCATTTACTCAACATCCACTAATTCATTGATTGCAATAATTTGATGTCGTTTGCTCCAGTCGAAACGAGGCCAGAACAATACCCAGGCTTGATTCTAGGAATAAGAGATAATGCGAATATCAAGCAAGAATTTCGGAAAATGTTAGTTCGATTCGAATTAGATGTTACATGCATCGTTACATTCGAGAGCGTGAGTGCTCAGCTAGAGTAGCGGGACTCTGTTGTTGTATCATTAATTAAATTAAATTAAATGCAAAATTCATTGAAAATATTTCAGAATACTTATTCCTGGATTGGAATGTTCCTTGCTGTCACAAATAAATGATGCTCATCTTGGCTGTTACTGTATAATTTTACCTGAGAGGTACACAGTCGATTTAACTGCACGCTCTCTCCTGAAAAACGGATGCGTGACTGTCGGCGCACCACAGCATTCACAGGAGGTCTGTCTCGCTTCTCAGATACCATTTAAATCCCGCGTTTTGGATTATAGCAACTGTCAACAATTATTGAGAGATCATTTTCAGCTTAGAAATCTCCAGAAAAGTATGACTGGAAGCCAATTTCTTGGACTTAATTCCGGTATCTCTTGCAGCGTATTGATTAGACTTTTCAGTAAAATATATCCTTGCGAAAAATGCTTTTTTTCGCAGAAATCCTATCCATCTTTCATTATTGAGAAATCTCTTCAGAGTTGCAGGTATTATTATGTTTTCTAGATGGCTGGCTACATTCCATAGCCAAGACAAATCCTTTCAACAATTTATAGTACACACACTGTTGGGAGTACTTTAGAAAGAGGCCTAAATTTATATATGAGTGCTTTGCTAGCGAGGCACAATAAAAGCGCAACTATTTTGTGCTTCCACTACTGTTTCGGTTGAAATAAAAATTTAATCTGTTGTCAGACTCATTGTAAATGAGCTCACAAGTAATTTTTTTGAACCTTGTGACTGAGCACCTTCCGAAATTGCGTCCTTCGCGATTGGACGTTGGATCGGAACGCCATGTTTTTAAAAATATATTTATTTCATTAATTTCCTATTGATTATGTGTGCTAAACAGCATTCATTTGGAATTTTGCCTTTCAGGTTGAGCAAAGAGATGTGCCAGGAATCGATTGTGCTCATCTGGCCATGGATACCGAAGAAGGTGTAGAGGTGGTGTGGAATGAAGTGCAGTTCTCGGAACGGAAGAACTTCAAGGCGCAAGAGGAGAAAATCCAGCAGGTTTTCGAGAATCTTACGCAGCTCGAGCATCCGAACATAGTGAAATTTCATCGATATTGGACCGATACTCACAATGACAAGCCTCGGGTAAGCAAGCACAGCCAAAGGCCAACATGAACGCCATGTGATTGGTGGGCATGTCGTGTGTTGCGCGACTACAAACGCTCTCGTTTTCTGTGGCAGGTCATATTCATCACGGAGTACATGTCGTCGGGATCTCTGAAACAGTTTTTAAAGAGAACGAAACGTAACGTGAAACGGCTGCCGCTACAGGCGTGGAAGCGGTGGTGTACTCAAATTCTGTCTGCTCTAAGGTTTGCTAGCTCTATTGCTCGATTACTAGTACCGAATTGATAATGGCCTGATTGATAATCCGCAGCTATTTGCATTCCTGCTCGCCGCCTATAATACATGGCAACTTGACCTGTGATACAATATTTATTCAACATAATGGTTTAGTTAAAATTGGTAGTGTAGCTCCAGATGCAATTCATCACCATGTGAAAACATGTAGAGAAAATATGAAAAATATGCACTTTATAGCGCCCGAATATGGATGTAAGTAAACGGGTGAAGTATGCGAGCGGGCGGACGCTAATCGAGACACATTGCCTAATCTCTTGCAGCTGCTTTAACTCCTGCCATTGACATCTTCTCGTTTGGGATGTGCGCTCTAGAAATGGCTGCTTTAGAAATCCAGGGCAACGGCGACTCGGGCACCTTAGTCACGGAAGAGAACATTGCACGCACTATAGAAAGCCTCGACGACGAGCAACAGAAGGACTTTATTTTCAAGTGCCTGAATAAAGATCCTGCCGAGCGTCCAAGCGCGCACGAGCTCTTGTTCCACCCGCTGCTGTTCGAAGTGCATTCGCTTAAGTTGCTGGCCGCGCATTGCCTCGTCGACTCAGCACGTAAGGATCTCTTTTGATTAATCTATCTAAGCTTCTTCTGTCGAACTCGAACTCTCTCATCGGCTTAATATAGTTAGATTTCGCGTAGGCAAACGGCTCACTAGTGATTTGGCTTGACCGGCCGTGGTTTAGTGGAGTCCGAGCATTTCTTTGATTTATAGCATTGCGCGGGGCCGTCGTCGTGTGTTGTCGCTGGGTATTTCCGAAGTATATCCGTTCGATTATTGTTTGGCTCATGATTTGTTTGTTCGTTCGCACTGAATAACATTGTTGCTATTTTGAGTTCCTTCACATCATCACGTTTAAACTAGTTGAATTTTGTTTGATTATTTATTTATTGTTAATTTCGTACTTTTATAACAGCAAATTTTTCGGAAACTATTATCGATGAAATGATGCAGCGTCTTTACAAACCTGACGTTATTCTTGCAGACATAAAAGGAGACCGAGAGATTATGGAGTTCAAGCTAGCGGACGTGCCGTCGGCGGAAAAGCTAGAAAAGTTCGTAGAAGACGTTAAGTAAGTACACACACACACACACACACGGGTGATTGTTTGCTATCATCTTCTCAGTCCGAATATGTTTCGCAGCATTCATTTGATTTGTTTTTCTTTGAATCCCTTTCCGCAGCCTACAGCTACAATTCTTATTATCGTTTTATTATTATTCAGCTAACAATTGTGATTGCGAGCATTAACACGAGCCTAAAACTCGCCTTGCACATTTCAGGTATGGCATTTACCCACTAACGGCATTCGCTGCGAAAAAGCCACCTCATCCACGGCCTAGAGCTATTTCGCCCGAGACAGCAGAATCTGTAAAGTCCGTAACACCAGAACCAATTGATGTAGAAACTAGGAGAGTAGTAAATATGATGTGTAGTGTTAAGCCAAGAGAAGATAGCTGTGATTTATTAGTAAGTATGCCTCGCCCCGCCTAAATTTTCCATTAGCACTCGTGGTGGTCAACAACACGTCTTTCGACCTGAGTACAGCCTTGTCGTACGACCTAGCGAACTAGATAGATTAGACTTGGTACTGTATTAAGTTCATTGCTTTATAATCGAATAGATGACGATATTACTTCGAATGGACGATAAAATGAATCGACAATTGACGTGTCAAGTATCTCAAGACGACTCAGCTAATCTTCTTTCGAATGAACTCGTGCATTTAGGTTTTATTCACGAAGTGAGCGTGCCCACTCCGTCGCCCGCATCTAAACTACTAACACGACTGTTTTTCAGATTGATCGCGAGAAAATCGCCGCACTGATAGAGGATACGTTACGAAGTAGTTTCAATAAGCAACACCAGCTGCATATCAGTGCATTGCAACAATCGTCGAGTGAAGCCATGAAACATTTTTCAGCGCACCAAGCTGGTAAGGCCACTCACCAACTAAATAACATCTAACTGTGTTGATCGCCATATGTGTTTGTGTCGTGCAGGTACTGATCGGGGATGGATCGTTGCTGATACGGATTGCCCCTCGAATACGTCAGGCGGACCTTCGACGCCTGGCGAATCGCATAGTAACGAAGAATTAGAGGATACGTTGAAAAATGCTATAGAGACTGAAATTGCTTGCAATGAAAGTAATCAAGTACAGGAAACCGCTAACGAAAGTCAAGCTTTGAACATGGAGTGATGATAATTACTTTTTCCTGAGCCCTAGACTAATATAAACTATAATTAAATATTCTATGTAATAAAGCATCCCAGACAGAGAACACGGAACAGCCGCCAACTAACTGCTGCGCCAGAATAGACAACAAAACAACAGTAACAACAACAACACCTATAAGAAAAGCATCATAACGCCACGAAAGAAATATCAGTGAATGTGAAAAATCGGAATCTTCAACAAATCGAATCGTTTTTAAGTTCTGCGAAAGTGAAAATAGTCATGATTTTTTAATCAGTTTATTTTGCTCTGCTCTGTTTATTGTCAAAATTTCATGTGCTTTGCCCTTCGGTCATTTTTTTTATTTACGAACTTGGATAAAAAAATTAGAAACATAACGGTAAATGCTCTTTAAACTATTTGTTTGCTGGATCAAACACGATAAGACATAAAAAGAAACATTTTGTTGTGATGACGTGATTATTTTGGTTTGTTTCAAAGCGGCACGAATCGACTTTGTAGGCTGCGAATCCACAGAAAACTAAAAACAGTGAAAAATGAAAACTTCATGCAAGCATTATAAAATACATTTCATCCATTTGAAGTAGATGTGTTTTGCATTACCGTACAGTGTATTAGGTTTTATTTAGCCACGAGAAAGAAAGAATCCCAGCTCCTAGGCGTGTAAGCAAAAGTGTCCACTAATCTCAGCAGAACCATTCGAGGACCTAGCTTCGCATGATCTGTTGCTAAACGCACTATCAAAAGTACATTAAGTTTACAAGTCGTTATGAATATTTTTGTTTTATTGCACTTGTATCTATTTTATATTTACATTATACCAACAGTCATTAGACACGTAGCGCAGTGCTGCGTTTTGATACCAATGCGCTGATAACAGACAAAAGTCGCAGTAGCGCTGTGCATCATGACGTTAGCGCAGCAGAAGAAGCAAACAATATGTGGGCGTTGGAGCTGAAAAGTTTAGTTCGGCACATCGAGCAACGCGATTCCAAAACACTGATACGCAGCGTTATGCATGTACCGAAGCGAAATTGTGGCTAGTGAGTCAGTCAAGACATCCTATGGCCCAATACCGGAACTAACGTTGGAGTCAAGGTATCAGCGCAGTAAAATTCAATGCGTTACACATGTCTAACAGTCATTAAAGCATGCTAGCGTTACTATCACAGGGCTAACGGGTGCAAGCAAATCATGTGTTTTCGCGACAGTGTAACTAAGCTATAAGTTCAGTGAGAAGATTTAATATCAACAAAAAAATATATGAGCAAATTTTCATCGTTCGAAAATGGAAATCTCCTGATTTTGTACAGGTGATTGTTCTTCTTATTGAATCACTTTTGCGGAAACTTTCAGCATACCAATCCTACCATAAAAAACTACATCAGCCAATAGTTTTTCGGTGATCAGCCGTTGTTCTTCGCTCATGTTTCGCAGATTGGCCGCATATCGTTCTGCAACGATAGCCAATTCATCTTCCTGCGAATGATTTTGGCCTATAAAGTCAGCAGCCGTTGTGAAAAACTTTTTCTGCTGCTGTTCCAACGTCAAACTTTTCGTTCTTTGTCCTACTGGAGACTCATTTGTAGCGTTTAATAAATCATGTATTGTCGGGGGAGAGAAGGATTCCTGAAATAACATCAAAATTTTACTTTCAAAAAGATTAGATTATAACAGCAAGATATAATCAGGTACCTGTGAAGACTCCAAGCTGATGCTTTCATCAACGTCGCTATCCGTTGAAATGCTCGAAACTCCTATGGAAGCTTCGCTTCCTTTTAGGAAAATAATACCATATTTTTGGCACGTAGATATCCCTCTGCTCCTAACCCCTTTCTAGTTGACTTTTCCACGTTTTTGAACTCACGCGAAAATGTTGTTCTCAAGTTTGTCAACTTCCTTACAATTGCCGCTTTATTGGTGTTCGGCCCAATCTTCGTAAATATTACTGTCATCGCTTTTAAACTTTCACACTTTTTTATTTTATTGTGGTAGTCGGTGCATTTTTGTGTCCCACAAACACGGAAACCCTTCTCACATCTCGAAAAATTCGATCCAAACACATTTATTATTTAAAGTTACCAATGCTCCAATCGATCGAAGTTGAGCAACAATTGCTCAACTATGCCACAAACAGCACAACTGTCAATCAACTGTTGCAAGTTTGATGTGGCGATGTTAAACTTCTCGACCGTTGCTCAATCGCGCCAACTTGGTCATACACAGAACAATTTTCCGACAACTTTTCAACAATTGAGCGATTGTTGCTCAACCGTTGTCGCTTTAAAGAGATTTGCATGTTTTTCTTGAACACCGTCCAATTGAAAACATTCACATATCATTCGAATTCAGTGTCACTGTCGAATACAATAAAAAAATATATTTATTAACCCTAAAAGCCCAATCTACGTCGATTTGACGTACAAACCAACAAGTTTTCGTTATTTCATCTAATATGATTGGGCTTTAAGGATTAAAAATGTCTCCTTGAGATAAATCTTGTATTATTACTTTTAGAACAAAAAGTATCGATATCGACATTTTTTGACATCCCTACGCGAAACGTCACTTGATCTGTTCCCCACCGGGAACGTCATTAATTTGCGTTTCGAAAAGCTGCTGCCGCGAATTGTTTGTTGTTGGACGATTCGACCGCTGGCTGTTCTTATCATCGGAGGCGAATAATTGCTACGCGTAAGTATATTTTGCTCGCTGGTTTGTGGTTCCGCCATCGAAACAAAATAGCTAAACAGTGGTGATTCATTAGAAAGTGTGCAAACCGACTGGGATTTTTATCAATTCTATGATTCATCCTGTGTTTGGTCTGATCTTTGTGGGTTACTGGGCAGTTACGGCCACAGTATAGGTAGATCCAGTATGCAATCGAAGCCCAAAAGCTCGTATTTTCCTTCCAAGAAATGGCGCCATGTGCTGACCATGTGCTTGCAAAAGCTGACGAATGCCAAGCACTGCCAGATTTGCAGAGGCACAAAGCACTTTCGCGGACTTCATCGTTCACTTCAACACATGAGACATTTTTTCAGGCATTTCGACTTTTTCTCTCAATCAATTTGTCAAAAGTAAATGAAATTTGTGTCAGCGAAGACGTTACACCATTGTAATTCAATGAACCGAAGTTTCTAACGGCGTTTTTCACGCCTAGCATGAAATGTGCATATACGAGCTCTGGCAGTGCCCCCACCAGTAGATAGCTGCCATTTTGTCATAAATGGCAGCAAACCATTGAAGTTCTCTTACTTGAATGCAGCAAACAGATGATAAATGGCGGCCAATATATGATAAATGTAAACAAACATATGCAAAATGTAAACAAACATTTGACGTTGTCCCGTAGAACCGCGGGCCGTACTTGATAGTGCGCCTATATATGAAACATTACCTACTGGGTGTACCTATACTGTGGTTACGGCTCCGTGCAGATGCATTAACGTTTCCGAAGGTGCCTCGTGAAGACGCCACAAGCGAAGTTGATCCGTGGACAGAGTTCTTAGAAAATAGCCAAGTAAGTGCGACTGTGCAACATGGGGCTTTCCGTTCCACGAATTTTTTGTTTATCTTTTGTTCGCCTTGAAGGTTTTTGTTGGTGTTTCTTTTCGTCGAACGATCCATTCGCTGGAAATGTGCAAGTGCGCGCTTCTATTATGTGGGGCCGCGGCCTCTGCTGATAAACTCGCAATGGGGTTGAAGTGGTTGCCATGCCAGTTTGTCCCTCCTACATTGCACTGCCACTTAATTGGAAGTAATTCTAGCGCTCGGTTCGAAAGACTGCACAATGGGGCCCATCCCGTCCCGCGGAATTGGCCTCCTTGCAGCTCACTCGACGCTTCATGAGCCTGGTGCACGTGTTTAGGATTCATCCTAAAAAACGACATTGCATTCCATGATTCCTTTTGTCGAACATCACGTTTAATGGATAGAGTTTTAAGATCACATTTTCCAGCAAATGGGAAACAGATAGCGACCTTGGAAGCAGAAATCGGCAGTGGAATCACGCGCCAGATTGTTTGTGTGGAGCGTTATCGACTGCTGTTGGAGATTAGACCTATATTTTTCGTTATCAGCCCCCCCCCCCCCTTGCGCTTCATTTATGCGTGCCCGACAATATTTTCCATTTCCTACTTCGGCTGAATTTCGCAAAACTTTGTAGTCAGTTCCGGGAATGTCGGGCAAGGCATGGAAATCTGATCGCAAAGAATAGATGAACCTGCAAGAAGTATTGCAGATCCCCCTGACCCAGAGATCATACCTACTAAATTATGGCGCTGATAGGTAAATAATATGTACAGTGGTGGTAGCAATACTAAGCCCAATGCTGTATTGCATCGAAAGTCGCAGGAAAATCCCCGAATAATTTGAGTTTTGCTGGCGATATCTTCTACCTAGTAGCATCCACCCTTGAAAATAAAATTGTATAGAATCGTTAGCAGTGATTTCTCATTTTACTTCAGGAGCTCCTGAAGAGACCCGAATTCTTAGAAGCTCGTAGCAATTACAATGAATAAATGACGCACCATTTGCTGGTCATATACCTTGAATGCCGTTTAATTTCGCGAAGGGGTCGTTTGGGAAACCCATGCAAAAATCACACAGTATTCTCTTGGGCTCATACACTTCAACCGCTCCAGTTTGTTCCTCAAGTACTTTGAATTCCGCCGAAGCAGCTGCAAGCCGTCCTTGGAATTCGTTTTCCGTCAGCTGTGAGCGATCGTGTATATTGTGAGCAGCTTAGCTTTCTCTTTAAATTTCTGTACCAAATGCGCTGTTTACTTAGTCATTCGAAATGTCGACAATGCGCTCTGGAAGTTTAGCGTCACTTGGTCACCTCGGAAAAATTGAAGCTACATATTTATAAATCGTTCCAGTTGAGGTTGCAGATTTACGATAATATTTTACCAGCTTATCTTTGTTCTATTGAAAAGCATGAAGCAATGTTTTATCATCCATTTTCTGAAAATCACTGGACGTGTATGATTCTTGCAGTATATTTGGAGCCCCGGGTCAACAAAATTGACCTTGAAGCGCTGAACTTCCCTGTTCTTGCCTCGTTTTAGTTTGTAGGTCCAGTGGCTGCCAACGACGATTTAACCTTTGAGTGTGGCTACGAGAGGAGTCCAGGTTTCATGGCTGCCTTCCAATCTGCCCATTTCCTGCTCGAAAGCCTCTGGCTCCTGGGATAGTAAAAATAGACAATATGAACTTCATTTGTCTCAGGGGGGCTGAAGATTCGCTGGATCCCTCAGATTCTATCGTTGTTCCTCTTGGTCTTCAGGGTTCAGCTCTTGATTTTCGGTCGATGCTTGTGTTGTTTCTGAACCCGAATTACTGGTTAGCATTTTTTTCGGGATTTCCCCGGTCCTTGTCCTTCGACCAATTAATCTAGTCCTCGTCCTTCTACGAACTCGTCTAGTTGCTCAGCCTGGTTTTGCATCAACTCAAGATTATGGTTTACCTTATTTTCATTTGGTCAGTCTGAGTGTCTGAGTCTGCATACGAATCAACTGATTTTAGCTCTTTCTCTACATTAAACTTCCAAAAAATGTCATCAGCATGTATGCTCTTTCATAAGGATCAATTTCCCTAAATGCATTGAAAGCAAATTTTCCCATGTACAATTTTGCCGGTAAATTGCATGCTCTATATACACACCAGGACAAAATAATAGGTGTGAACATTTTTTTTAAAAACAGCTTGGTTTTTTTATATTGCTTTATTCTTCTTCAAGACTTGAGTTAGTTTTCAACATAAACACACTTCATCGTCATAAGGAAAACACAAAAGGCTTCACAAACTCTTAAAAAAACTTAGAATTAATTCATAAAATACGCCACTTTTCATATGACCAGAATAATAGGTGTGCCCAACAAACTTAGTAATTAATATTGAAATTTCGATAGTTACGGGTCCCTTTTTATGCTGATTTCGTTAGGGCGCATCTAATACCCTGAATATCCGCCATTATTCTTGATGACTTTCAATTCTTCCGGGCATAGACGATATCAATTTTCGACAAGTTTCTACTGGAATATTGTACCAATCTTTTTGAATATTCTCCTATAACTGCGTTTTGTTTTGGCAAATCGTCTTTGAAACTTCTCGTTTAAGTTCACCCCAGATGTTCTCAATAGGATTGAGGTCTGCGGATTGACTTGGCCACTCAAGAACGTCCGCAATATGCTCTTGGATCATTGTCCTGCTGCAATGTCCATAACAGCGGCATATTATCCCCGGAAAATGGCATCATTACCGTATCCAACAAATCTTTGTACACGAATCTATTCATTTTATCATCAATTCGATTTATCGGGCCTACACCGTGCCACGAAAAACAGCCCCACACCGTTATGCTACCACCTCCGTGCTTCGCCGTTTTTCTTTTTGGTAAACCGTACATGAAATTGTTTGCCTTTCGGCCGACGGAAGTTTTTTGCCGCATCAATACCAAACAAATTTATCTTTGTTTCATCGCTCCAGAGGACATTGCGCGATTTTTTTCACCCTGCGATCCGCACCAGATTTTATGAATCAACGCAAAGTGTTTCCTCGTCTTCAAATTTGCAGTTCTACGTAGCGGATCTTTCCGGGCAATCCTACCGGATAGTATTTTGCACTTACTAGTCGCCGCCAAACGGTTTTGTGATGATATCAAATTACCAATTTCGCTGGCAATTGTCCTGGATGATTTGAACGGGTCGCGTTTAGCTTATACAATCGTCGGCCACTGGTGAAGTTTTTTTTTTAGGTGCTCCAAGGGTTTCAATGGATTTTTCTTTTTCTGTCACTTCAAGGAGAAATCGTAAAAAAATGTTTTCTTGCATCGCCTTTTTAAACTAGAATAACTCCCTGGTCCATAGGCTGCATCAGTGAAGTAACATTTTCGGCTAAGAAATGAACAAAAATCGAGTCATCAGATTTCAAAATTGACTGACCAGGACGGGATGGAGCGTTGTCAAGAAGTGGTACAACTTTCTGAGGAAGACCTTGTTTTTCCAGATGATCACGCACGGAAGGTACAAATTCCTTCTTAAACCACGCCGTAAATATCGCTTGATTCTTCCAGGCTTTGGGATGATTGTAGTAATCACAGGGATGACTCCTCACTTCGGTTCCCTTAAATGATCATGGTTTTTTAGCTTTTTCTATTACGGCTAACTTTAATTTGTGTTTCACAGTGGCGTTAGAACAGGTTAAAACAGTCAATCTTTCTTTGCTGGACTCATGATCAGGGGCTGATTTTTCCGATTGTAAAGCTAGTGTTTTAGGGGGCAATATCTTCCAAAATCAACCGGTTTCATCGGCATTATAAATTTGTTTTTCACACAAATGAAATTCACTTGAAGAACAAGAAGCAATTGATTCCGCCGAACAAACGAATTGCAGAATATCTTTTCTATTTTTTATTAAATCTCGGACAGATTATTCGCCAATTCCATATTTTATGGCGATTTTTTTACACTTTCACCTTTATCACCAACGCGATTTATAATTTCAACTTTTTTTTCGATAGATAAAACGGTACGCTTACGTTTTGTAGACATTTTTGATGCGTACCGTTCAAATTATTGGACAACACTGAAATAAGATGTTAAGACGTAAAACGTTAGGGGAAGAGCTTCGCTGAATTTTCAAACGTAAACATTAGACGGAGGATTCTTTTTAAAAGTGTCAACACCAGAAGTTCATACATAGTTAATTTTCAGAAAAGAATTCATTACTCATATGTACAGTAGTAAAATATATCCAATTTCTTTCAAATGTATCAAATTGACATCTCCAGAAATGACTCTGTACCTCGTGTATGGCGGCCAGGCAAAAAGATTTCCTTTTTCTGGAACTTTAAGCATGTAAATACGAAAATAAATGTCTCAACGATCAACAGTCATTGTAGCGCATTGAATGCGGTGCACGTAACCTCAGCGTGTCTTATTTTTCCCATCCAGGTTGCACTAACACACTATGCAATGAAAACTAATAGTTGTAACATTTTCCTAATGACTCCTATTTCAATTCCAGCAAAATGTCGCTCTATCCATCGTTGGAGGATATGCACGTGTCGAAACTAATCGAATCACAAGTCACTGCCACGGCTCAGCTGCATAGCTCGATAATGGCTAGCGCGCCAGTTCCCAGCGCTCCTGTTCACTACGTGCCTGTAGCAAGTGCTCCCATGCCATCGGGGCAGCCTGCAACTAACGCTGCCCTGTATCCAGGACTTGAAAATTTTCTAGGGCTTGAACTCTCTCCGGAAATGATACGCCTCAACATGCCAGAGTAAGCGAGCGATAATATTCATGTTATTGTCCTCACCGACTTCTGTTATCCTTTCTAGATATTGCAACAATAACAATGCCACCAATGCCAACCAACAAATCCAACCAGCTGCTGCAAACAGTGCAGTTATACTTGCAAACAATTCGGTCGCGCCGCTTTCGGGAGCAGTCGCAATGCCAGCAAGGGCGCACATAACACACAACATTCGGGAATTCGTGCTGTGCAAAGGTGGCGACGGTAAGGTCGGATTGCGCGTCCAGTCGGCGAACAACGGCGTGTTCGTTAGCATTGTGGTGAAGGACAGTCCGGCCGCCAGGGCTGGCATACGGTTCGGAGATCAAATCCTTCAGTTGAACGGCACAGTCGTAGCAGGCTTTTCAGTTGATAAGATACACAAGATGCTGAAGCAGTCGCCGAAGAATAATATATCGGTGGTGGTGAGGGACAGGTAAGAATGTGAGAATCTTGCGGATATCTGTATCAATGACAATTAAAAACCGTGCAGGCCATTCGAACGAACAATCACTCTGATGAAGGACTCGCGAGGAAGTCTGGGATTCCAGTTCAAAAACGGAAAGATTGCATCTCTAGTGAAAGACTCGTCAGCGGCTCGGAATGGCGTGCTGACCGATCATCAGATCTTGGAAGTGAACGGTCAGCCAGTGGTGGCTTTGAAGGACAAGGAAATAAAGACGATCATGGACTCGACTGGCGAAATTGTGAAACTAAACATAATTCCGTGTTTCATTTACGAGCAAATGGTCAATAAGTAAGTAAAATTGATGCATGGACGAGAAAACTGAATGTATTTTACAATGTCCTCCGTTGCAGGCTGTCTACAAGCTATTTGCGCGGCATCATGGATCATAGCGTTCCAGATTTCTAGACAAGACTTGAAGTTTTTTTATACGTTTATTATTTTTATGTAACATAATTTTGAGATCGAAGTCAAACTCAAAATTGTTACAAGATAGTTTTACTTTGTACGAATGAATTACACCATATAATATAGTTGACAATGTGAATTATAATATTGTTTTGTTTGGTATGCAGTTCCTGCTTCGATAATTTCATAGGCAGAAAAGTGTCATTAAACGCAGATGACCGAGGTAACAGCATATTGTATCGATTCAGGGTCGGTCTACCTCTTGGGAAGTTCTCGACAGAGATCTCGATCTAAACTTGCATTGGATATCTTCAGTGTAAGAGTTCAAGCCAGAAGGTCGCCGTTCATTCGTTAATTGGACCATAGAGTAGTTGCCAGCTAGTCGTGATCAACGAATACTTGTCCTAAAATATTGATGGGGTCGATCCTTTCGATAAACTATCACCTATTGGAAAAAAACAAGTTGAAGAATGAATTCGTAGAGGTCTGAGACCCACACAAATTGTTGAAAAGCTATAGGTCTGGGACTTATATTGAAATTCGGAGGTCTGGGGGCTGCCTAAAATACTGGGGACAGTGAATTTAGAAGATGGCCGATTGTTACGAAACAAACAAATGCCTTGCTTGATACTCTGATCAGATTTAAAAAACAAAAACTGGGTGTTCTCTTTGCCTTCATGAGTAAATAGCAATAAAAACAGGGACCAGCGCTGTGAACACATCTCGTATGAGTGGTGACCATCTGTGTAAACAAAAGGGTCGACTGGAAAGACCAATCGGTAGGAAAATAGGATACTAACCATGCATTGCATGAAATTATGGAAAAGGAGTGTTAAGTGAAATGAATATGTGAATGTAGCATGGATGTGAAGAAAAATGATGGGAGAGTTGCTGGTTCCTGGATCATCAAAGATGATCGTGGCAGATTAGTCTGGTCGATACATACGGCGAGGCAAGGAGTTGTTCCGTAAATGTCGAGCGCGAACATAACGAGTCTTTTTTAAGAAGTCCTTGATATATAAAATACTTTTTTTTTAATTATTGTTTAAAAATCAATAAAAGAAAGGCTTTTACTAATAAAAAATAATGCATTATTCAGAATTCAATAGATTCCTCCGTAACAATTAAGGCACTTTATTGAACAGTCTGAATTTTTAAGACTTAAAAACTAGTGCTTGGAATATGTTTATTTCAAAAGGAAATCTTACAAACAGGCAGTACTTATTTCCCCTAAAAGCTCTTCACGTCACTTTGACAAGTGACAGCAACATTTGTAAACAATAAAGTGGAGTGGGAGCGTCTTCCTCTAAAATGAATGTTTTGGAGCAAACGGAGCATCTGCTGGCGTTGAAAGGTGACTCGAACTTGGCTCGTTAATATCCCTAACTAAAACAAATCGAAAAATATTCCCTTACCTTAGTGATGCGCCTCACTCGCCCGACTTTAGTCAGCCCGCAGATCATGACCTCCGAGACGAAGGATCTGCCGCAAAACATCTTGCAGGAGCTGCTGCGGAACGATATCACAGCCGTCGCGGGGTCGCAAACAATAGCTGCCGGACAGTTCATGCTCTTGCCGCAGAGCTTCGGGAATATTTACTTGGGCGAGACGTTCGCGAGCTACATTTGCGTCCACAACTGCACCACGCATCCGGTGGAAGGGGTGAGTCGAAGTACTGTATTTGCCCGCCTTGTTATTGATCCCGCAATCCCGGATCGAACGCTTTGTCGTCTTGTCGCTTTTTTGATTGCAAAACATTTATTCCGCTAGGTTACGGTGAAGGCCGATCTGCAGTCCAACAGCACGCGGATCAGCTTGCCGATGCACGAGAAGCAAACGGCGCCGGTCACACTGGATCCCGGAAACACGCTGGACGATGTCATCCATCACGAGGTGAAGGAGATCGGAACGCATATGTGAGCTGCTGGAATCAATGTCGTGGAATAACGAAGACGGACGTTTTCCTATTGTAGACTCGTCTGCGAGGTGCACTACAACACGCCCGCCGGGTTCCCGCAGTCGTTCCGGAAGTTCTTCAAGTTCCAGGTGCTGAAGCCGTTGGACGTGAAGACCAAGTTCTGGAACGACGAGTCGGACGACGTGTTCATGGAGGCGCAGATCCAGAACATCACGGCCGGCCCGATATGCTTGGAAAAGGTCGAGTTGGACGGATCGGAGCAGTACACGGGTAATGCGCAATGCACTTTATTCTGTTGCTGTCGATGAGTCGCGTTTCATTCCAGTCTCGTCCTTGAATACTCTTCCTAACGGCGAGTCAGTGTTCCGGGCCAAGAACATGCTCCAGCCGAAGAATAGTTGTCAATTTCTCTACTGTATTAAGGTATGGAACGAAATCCACATGTTCCTCAGCGAAAAACTGCCTTAATTTCATAATAATAATTTCAGCCCATCCCCGAAGTGGCGAAGGACATCAAAGCATTGCGAGCCGCTACCAACATTGGCAAATTGGATATAGTCTGGCGCTCGAACTTGGGCGAACGAGGTCGTCTCCAGACCAGTCAACTGCAGCGAAGTGTAAAAAACTTTCAATTATCCTTTCATTACAACTCACGTCACCAGAGTCTTGTTCTATATCCAACAGCCCGTCGAGTACAACGATCTGCGACTTCAGGTCGTGCAAGCCAACAACATGGTGAAAATTGGCGAGCCCTTCACGTTCGTGTGCCAAGTGACGAACACCAGCGACCATTCGGTGGATCTTAACGCGAAATTGGACACAAAACCGAGACCAGGCTGCGATTACACGGGCGCGGGCGAGTTCTACTTGGGCCCCATTGAGCCGGGCAAGTCGAAGGAGTTCCCGCTAACTGTTTGCCCGACCAAATTGGGGTTGATTAAGATCACAAACCTGTTGCTGACGAACAGCTATCAAAAGAAGACATACGAATTCGATGATTTCGTTCAAGTGTTTGTTGTCGATTCGGACTATTATGAGGACGAGCCATTCCAAATGAATAAGTTCGTACGGTATGATGTTGCGCAGAAGGTGTGAAAGATATTGGAACGATTAGTTTCAATGGAATGTAAGTTTATGTTATTGCATTTGATTTAAAATGGAAGAAACTGCTTATTTAAACTAGCGAATAAAGTCAAAAGTTTTTAGGTTTTCCCATTAAATCAATCTTTCAATTGATTATAACGCTCTGGAGATCAGATTCCGTTCTTGGGCATGATATTAACACTAACCACGACTTTCTTCTTGAATGAGATTTTGCGTCACGACTACTGGGACGACGTTGTGCGCCAAACTGGGCTCGTCTGCCAGCAATCGCCGCACCTCTATTCTTAGAGAGACCGAACCAAAATTGTCTGCACGACTTACGAAGGTTCGTCGTAATTGGGGCATTTTCTTCGTTGAATTCAAACAAAGGGTGTTGTAATATTTATATAGCAGCATTCGCATAGCCGCCCCTCCTTTAATTTTAAATTTTTAGGCTACGCCTAGTAATAAACTACTGTGCTTCCGCTGAATTTCATCAAGTCTCCACTAGCCGATAAATATATTGCAGCTAAAAATTTGCGTAGTGCTAAAAACTAATATTTAGCGTAATTTTAAGTGTTGAAAGCGGGGTTATTAACAAAAGAGTGACCAGTGGGGGAGATATCTACGCCTTTTTTGCCGATACGATGCACTCTCGAAAATATCGGTGATACCGATACGCTCATTGAATTCAAAAATGAAGGTAAAATAAATAAAACACAAAACAGGTTAGTTTTTTCAATTAATTTAAAAAGTATAGGCAGGTTGAGGTTAGATTTTTGTTTAATAAACCAAGTATTCTTAAGTTTCGCGGATAAAGATGATTTTGCAAGTCTGTTTGAATAAGTCCGGTGGTGGAAAATAATCTCTCAGATGCGACAGAACTTATTTGGAAACTAAAGTACTTCTGCGCCATTTTTTCCAAGTTTTGGTATATGACGTCATTGCGCCAGAAAACGAATGGATCTGCATATCTCGATATCTTAGGAGACCTTAGGTTTCCCTCGACTTCTTCTTTGAGAGAATTACAGCTCAGAGTAGACAGAGGCTCATCTTCCTCGGACTCTCAAGTAATATTTTCACAAACGCTCCAAAGCACATCACTCGTAGGCATCTCAGAAGTTAAAGTACTAGATGTAGGTGTGACCGTGTCTGAAATAGTTTCGGAATGCAGTGCTACATTATGATCAAGTAACTGAACAAGACGCTTTTCTGCCGTAGTAATAGTAGACTGTAGTCGAAATATTCGTGCGTTGTAACAAGGATCAAGCGTTGTGGCTAAGCAATATGTTTCTTCATTTTCCAAACCATCAAATTTTTCATTAATAGCCAATACCAAGTCAGCTGCTATTTTTTGCAATGAATTCTCCCTTTCTATCGACGGACTTCTTGCGGTTTCCAATAATTTTCGAAGACTGTAAATTAACGGAATGGCGTCAGATAACGTGCAACGAAAAAGACGAGACAACACGGCCGTTTACATTCATCATTTTTAAAGCGCGAAATTTGAAAAATATTGTTGAATCGGCCATAAAAATATCGCCGATGCCGATATATCGGCAAACCCGAAGTATCGCCGATATATCGGTATCGGATGCATCTCTAATATCTACCTCATGTATGTAGTTATATGCACATAGCCAGCTCATTTGTACGTGAATCATTAATCTAATTGAAATTACTCGTCTTCAAACGAAACTATTTCATATTCACACTTTTCACCTGTATTAAAAATTTCAATATTGAAATTTATTCGCCGAGTGCAGCATTTATTTCACCTTCCCCCTCTATTCATATCTACAATTGCTCGCGATGTGTTTGCCATTAAATAATAATAATAATAACGATAATAATTTTCTTCCACGCAATTCGATCCCTCGATTACGATACCTGGATACATTCCGGCTTCTCGCATGCAACTGCACTTTCGTGTTGCTCGTATTGCGCGTAGGGGAACGAATCGTGTGCAGCGCAATTGGCGAATCGGTTCGTGAATGAAAGATAAAATCATTATGGATGAAATGGGGAAATTGCAGGAAGCAATGGATTAAAACGAACTATTGCGGAGATGGGGAGGTGTAAATATGTAAAAGGAAGAAGAAGAAGAAGAACGACAAGTCCAATGGCAAATAATGGGTAAAAATAGAACAGAAAATCGTTCTCCAGGCACGAGTCATATTTTCGCTTATTCTGTGTGTGTACTTTCCTATTCGTCATAGAGCCAGAGCTGCCGTATCGGTTTGATGTTGCGCGAATTCAAATTCAAGCTGATCGATTTAATTGCTGTTAATTTGAGAATGTACCTTGTCGTGCCATAAATAATGATACAAGATGTTTCGACTATAATAATGAAACTACTAGTTGGATTTTAACTTTTTTTGCCATTTATTGTAAAACTAACACACTACACAATAAAAACATATTCAAAATGGCCGCCTTTTGCTTGAATACAGCTCGGAAGTCTGTCAGGCCACTGGTCTATTGATTCTCGCACGACTTCCATCGGGAAATTGTTCACTGCTTTTTTCAACGCCAGTTTCAACGACTCCAGGTTGTGGTGGCGTTTTTTTACAGACCATACCCTTCTAATACTAACCAGAATTTCTAGTCGAGGGGACTAACTTCTGGACTGGCTGATGGCCACAAATTAACGCTAATAAACTTTGGCACATGGTTCCCCAGCTATTCTTGTGTGGTATTCGCCTTGTGGGCAGGCGCAGAGTCTTGTTGGAAGACCCATTCTTTATTTGCAAACATGTTTCGGTTTAGGGGCTCCACTACCGTCATTAAGATATCCGACTGATAGTTTTTGGCAGCTGTTTTGACGCCCTTTTCACAGAAATGGATAGAAGTGACACCTTCGTAGGACACTCCCCACCAAACCATCACTGATGCTGGATAATGTCCTCGTTCAACCCTCGGGATCTTTTCTGCAGCCTCCTTAGAAGACCGTGCATATATTCTATCATTTTGTTTGTTGAAGGATTCCTCCATGGTAAAGATTTTCTTGTCGGTAAAAAGTATTCTTTTGTACTGCCCTTTCCATATCTCGATAACAGCTGTTTTGACTTTTTCACCCTATTTCGTTTTAAAACGACATTGACTCTGTGTCCTGTTTGTCTTCTGAACGCTGCAAGCCCCAAGTCTTCTTTGATGATACGACTCATGATTCTCGGCCCCATATTCATTTCACCAGACATGCTTTTCTGATTGCGGACAGGATTTCTTGCGGTTCTCGACCTTACAGCTTTGATGGCTTGTGGCTTACGAGCCGAGCAAGGTCTCCCCGATCTTTTACGGTCTATTTCATCTCCAGTATCAACGAATAACACTATAGTTCGATACACGAAAACACGCGTGTAAAGCAATCACAGCAATGCGGTTCTCTTCGCTAGACCACTCCACCGTAACGGCTCAAGCTACACTGACAAGATTTGGCGCGTTTTTAGAGCATATGTCAACAATCAGTACTACAAACATAGCAATTAGCTACGTGCAAGCTATCATCCGCAAGGGCCGCATTTACCGTTGTATCAATATTTATAACAAGACTACGTGTTTGAAGTTGTAGTAAAGATTAAGATTATGGCCCCCACCCCCGAAGGGGATCGAAAGAGGAGGGTTCCCGTACTACTTTGGTCTAAAAATCCCTTCCCAGATCAATTTTACGGTTTCATATGATCTCCAGAAATAGGCAAATTAACCTTTTTTTATATAACTTCCCATGGAGCCGTGACCGCCACGACGGTGGCCATAATCTTAACCTCTACCGAAGTTGTTGAACTACATAATTGATCCGTCGAAAGAAAACTACTTTTATTTGTGAGCACTATTCCATGCACTACGGCGATCGTTAAACAATCCTTCAGATCCCTTCGAAGAACGAAACCCTTGTGTGCAGAAGAACCATGGAAGTAGAAATATTAACTCTATTACGCATGATGAGAGTGTATCCGAGCTGTATGAAAAACGAGAAATGAAATGCAAGCAAAGAGGGATGGAGGGAGAGGCTTTTGAAGATTTCCACCTCCCAACGTTGAAAAAAATATATTGCGCACTTATAACGAACTAATGGCATTCGTATGCTGATAGTGATTAATAAATACAGTTTGTATCCCTTTCAAACATAAAAGATCATCTTTCAAACATTAACGTGATGTATTTATCACCAAATAAATACATCGCTTCATGAATGGACAGATGGCGCTTATCACCTCATGATCTTTCCTTGCGAGCATGGACATTGCCTTTTTGGTTGCTAGTGTCATGTGGAAGTTTACGAGTAGTTATTGAATCTGTAAATGCATGACATCATGGAATACATAATTCAGGAGATTTAATTAGGTCAAAAGTGTTTGACGGGTGTTAGTATTAAGAAATTGTATAAATAGCAAGTAAGAGTCCAAGAAAATACAGTCTTTTGAGAACACTGGAACTAGTTCCACTGGTGCCTTACCTTATAGGCACTCTTTTAAGACTTCCTTGGATTGTGGCCAATAAATCGGCACACACAATCGGCATGTTTATTCCTTGGCCAGTGACATCAAAATTGTGCCGACCGTTTCAATATTAAACGTTTCCTCTATAATTTCGTTTATCTCTTATATCATCATCATGGAAATCTGTAGTCAACACGGCGAGGAAAGTAACAACAACGGACCAAAAGCAACGCATGGCGATCCTAACTGATCACAATAGTCTCCAGTTTTATTGTGTTAAATATTGCACTTTATTATTAATATGAATTCCCCCTTCCAGTTTAGATCCTGGGTGCGCCCTTGCAAGTGTAACAATTTCAGACGAATTCATGAAACGACAGGTAAACTGCTAGAATCTATGATTTCGTGTTATCCACCGCGGGCCAAACACACGCGCACACGGCAACCCTGGGCTACCAGCTGGACGGGGCTGATCGCATCACCGCATCGCATTCGTGCAGCGAACAGAAAACGGTACGCGACGGTCGGCCGTGCTGAACAGAAATACAGAAGAAGAAGTACAGTCTGGTTGAGTCAAGCGACGAGACGAGGACGTGCGAAAAGTGGCGAACAGATTCAGAATCCAGCCAAACAAGAACGACCCGAAGTGCTTCCATTTATTTCCAATTGGATTGCCGTGGCTGCTTTTGAGTGAAAGTCCGTGGACAAAAGCGACAAAGGACGAGAGACGAGACGAGGACGCAGTCTGTGATTTTTTGTGTACGGATAGAAAATCCTGAACCCATCCGCCCAGTGATAGTCCTGCGAGGGCAACCCGGTGTCCGCTGTTTACCTTTCCGTGCGTTGCAGTCGATCGATCGATCCTGGACTTTTTTTTGCATATTGCATTCTGGTTCGTGCGTGTGTGCCGGTCGTCCCGAGTCCCGACGCCTTTCGAGTGTTTCTTTTCCAAGACAGTCCCGGGGCAGTCCCGGTGAATAACCTGCGGCCTTGATTCGGAGCTCTAGTTTTACCTACGCCTAATTTAAGGTAAGTACCAACCAGTACCGTAGCTGCAGTGCACGTTCACGTAGTCTTTGTTGGGGGTGGCCATTGTGCAGCCGAAGGCCGGCCGGCCGTCAATTCGAGGAAGTGCATTTTAGTTCATTGCACTTGGCATTGCACCTTCCGAGTTCCTGCGACGGAGTGACAGCCGGCCCGGCCCATATGTGCAGGGTGCACCTGCGGCCGGAGTTCCTTTTGGGCGAGCGGAACCGGCTTTGGGGCTTCTTCCTGGATCCGCCCGAGAAGCGGCGCTGTTTCCGCATTTCGGGCCGGCCCAGCCTCGATCTGTGCTCGTCTTGAGTGCGGGGGCAGAGGCTGCAAGTGCCGGCGATTGCCGAAAAGATAGAAACGCGAGGTTGTCGGGCGCCGGCAATGAACGATAATGGGCGAGGAGGATGACTGCATTTCTCAAGAATTTCGGGCCGAAAGGTCCTCCCCGCGGGCGCTGATTAGAAATAGGTGCCTCCAGATCGCGGACACGCAGCGACATGCCCGCGAAGAAGTGTCTAATGCGACATTGTAATTCGTCCAATTGGAATTTTGGCAGTTGCGGCTGCTGTTCCGCTGCAAACAAAAAAAAAACAGTGACGTGCGACGATGGCCGAATGAGATGCCGGGCGAGTGTGTCATCGGCGAATTGGATGAATCGTCCTGGTGGCAGTGCTGCCGCGCCCATTCAATTCATAATTCACAATCGCCAAAGTTTGGAGTAGTGTAAATAATGGTGAAACTACGTCTACGCCTGCGAACTAGTCATCTCTCGCGGCTGCGATTAAATCTGAATCATCACGAAACATTTGAATACGATTTACATATGTGAGA
This sequence comes from Oxycera nigricornis, assembly GCA_963942545.1. Classification (NCBI taxonomy): domain Eukaryota; kingdom Metazoa; phylum Arthropoda; class Insecta; order Diptera; family Stratiomyidae; genus Oxycera; species Oxycera nigricornis. The sequence goes on along the minus strand of OZ012659.1, from coordinate 124,909,274 downwards.
GAGAAAAAAGTGGTGGGCGCCGCCGAAAATCCAAAAAACTAGGCAAAACACTCTTACGAAAAAAGAGCCTTTAAAATTAAATGATTTGAGTTGTAGATATCTTTGCTTGATATCATTAGACCGCAGACTCCAGCCTTCACACAAAGACTTATCGTACGATTTGTCGGATTCGAAAAATCGCATCTAATAAGACAGACCGCATGTACACAGCAACGTACAGTTGGACGAAAAAGTATACATACCCCCTACAAATTACATTTATAGAAAGGTTCTCTTTATTTGCCTATTTGATGGAGTTCGCTTGTTTCTTTTTTGTTTCTTAGGAGCACAAGTTTTCAAATCAAATGCATTTCTTTTTATTGAAATGGGTAGTTTTAAGTCTGGCTGCGTTTAAGTAAAGCTATGACGTCAGTTCGATATTTTCTTCAGCTAGCCAACATGTTTTGAAGAGATATTATTTGGAATTCGACATAAAACGTGAAATCGGAGTATTGTTTCGTCAAATGCGTTCAAAATATAGAAAAATTAGAGCCTGAGGTGCGAAAAGTCGTTGTAAGATTCAATGAAGAACGAATATCTTATAAAAACATTGATGACATAGTGGGAATTACTAAGTATTTAGAGCATACAGTCATAAAAAATAATCACGATCGTAGAAATATGTAACAATTGACCAAAAAGAGGTCATCGACCTAGGCTTCTCCGTACGTAAAGTAAAAAAATAACTCTAGACTGACGGCGCATTATTCTCGGCATGTCGGGCTTTTATCGACTAAAATCACCTCCACCTCCTCCAAACCTATCTCTCCATCACTGTAAAATTAACTGACGAAAATACATAAAATACTTTCAAAGATTCAATCCATCGACCGCAAACTCTTCCTTAATCTCCACATGTCTCCACAGCACAAAATTTTTATTGCTGCATCCTTTTCAAGTGCTAAACTGCGCACCTTCTTAACATCATCACACATCTGAATGTTAAGTATGCTCAGCAATTTTATGGCTCACATTCCTAAGAAAACCTGAAACATTTTTCGTCTTGATTTTCTTACTTTCCGCAAACAAACTAATAAATAACTAGAGAATTTCCTCTTCCAAATATCTCAGTTGCATCTTTTTGTCTACAGTTCGCTTTGGGTGATTCCTTTTTTTTGAAGACCTAGTGATTGGTGTCCTGTGCTCCGTGGATTTTCTTCGAGTCAATTAATTTGTTGTCATACCAGTTATTATCACATCGTTGGCATCATATCAATTGAGATCTTCACTCGTTCATTCAACCAGGTTGTTTCTTCTCTGCTTACCTTTAACCACTGAAGGTAATCATGTTGATAAACTCTGTGAGTGTCACAAGGTATCATTTTGACGATACATTAGAATGTTGCGTGACGTCCACAGAATTATCACTTTCTACACTTAACATCTTCATTGACGCGACAAAGTGAACAATCAATACGATTGTCAAGAATGGTTCTGTGGTGGTCAATCAAAGATCTAAGAGTAATGGTCATGCGTTATTCAACTTCACTTTAGAACTGTCTCGCTAGCATAACAAGTAGGTACATCCTTAAAGGTAAATTGATTTGCGAATGGAAGATAATATTCAGCAGAACTACAAGATAATTAGTACAATCGATGCTTAGGGTACTTTAAGAGGGTATCCATCAAAAAAGGTCCTTAAAAATGATTTATGACTCGTTTGCAGCACGTTTTCATATGAGCTGATTTTCCCTGCTAAATTTGCTTTTTTAACTTCCTTGTTTCCGGTGGGAAGTTATTGTAATGGGGTCGATTTTGCGAATCCCAAATTTTGACATATCTCCACGTTTTAAGGTCTCTAGAATCCAATCCATCGTTTTTAGAGAGATGTCTGTGAGTGGGTATGTACGTATATGTGTATGTGCGTATGTACGTATGTACGGATGTACGTATGTGCGTTCGGAATTATTTTTCGTCTCGATTACTTCGAGAATCAAAAATCGTATTGACTCGGGATTGGTTTCAAACGACGCGTAATTACGTAACTTAAAACTGAATCAGCAAAATCAATCAAGCTGTTTTTTTATTGAGGCAAAAAAAACTGAAAAAGTACAAAAAATGCTTCATTTTGAAACTGTTGAAATGCACTATTATGGACGAAGAGGAGAAGAACGAGGAGATCAAGGCTTTGGTATAGAACGATCAGGTGGCGGAGGCGTCTTTCTCTTCCAAAGCTTTTATGGCTTGAAAAAAATTTATAAAAATAACGATAATAATTTAGAATAATAATGATAATGAATAATAATAGTAATTAAGAATAAAAACAAATCATAGCTTGTTTATTTACCTCACTGGTAAGTTAGTCGTGTGAGCCTAAAGGGTCGCACTTAGACCACTTTTTTGAATTTGGATTTTCCTGGAAATAGAAATCTTTGAAGTGAAAACATAAAACTAAAAAAGCACCAAATTTCCCAAGCGATATATGATTTGGCAGGCAATATGTCGATGTGGTCTCAGATCAGAGGAATTTGTAGCGAAGAGTACCAACGACTCAGCCCTATACATCGAAGAGTGTTTAGAAAAGCGACTAAAACCATTTATCGAGAAACACGAATTATTTGTAGCATTTTGGACAGATTTAGCCAGAAGTCATTATGCTCGATCAACAATGAAGTGGTACGAGGACATCTTCGTGGTACCAAAAGCAGGTAACCCTCCAAACTGTCCAGAACTTCGACCAATCGAAAGATATTGGGATGAAATGAAGGCATCATTAAAGAAAACAAACAAAATTGCTAAAACCAAAAAGGATTTTCAAAATAAGTGGAGAAACGCATATAAGGTGGTCGATGACACCGTTGTACGGAATCTACGACGGTACCTAATGCTTTGAGTTAACGGAAAGATCCGAATTTTTTTCTCTCTTTTAAAATAAAAATTCATTGAATTCTTATGCAAATGTTAGTTAATATAATATAAAAATAAAAGAAGAAAAAAAGTTGCAATTAATACCAGTTTTACAGACATAATTATAAAGGTAAAGTTTTTCGATACAGTCCTTATTTATGTAATTTATTAATTGTATTTCCAAGCGTTTGTCTAAAGAATAAGTTCAAAAAAGGTTTAAAATGTATACTTAAGTATGTTCATTATATACAAAATGCATATACATATATGTAAAGATTTAGAGAAAACCTTGTGCCTGTAAGTAGGTATGTGCATACATTAAAATAGCTGTCCTTGAGCTTTTTTGCACATTTTGTGCTAATAAAAACGACATCAGCCAAATTTTCGATAGTGCATATTTATTGTTACCATTGCAAAAAAAAATCCGAGACAAACATTTCGGGCTGCCATAATCATAAGGACATTTTACGCTTGAATAGCTCGCAATTGCCGTCAGTTTCTTAAGTTAGATTGGATGTGTTATTGGCAGGAAATTTAATATTTCGCGTCACCAGTCTGGTTTTCGTGCCAGGGAGAAAGGACCATGTCTTGTCTGTGTATCGCTTTGGAACTACCAGTTTTGGTAGTTCACCATTCTCCTTTTTGTTTGCATAGCCACCTTTCAGCAGTATCTAAAGTGTGTCAACGGCAGCCCTACAGTAACAGAAAACTAGCCAGTTTATTTGAATCATTGAACCTAAACGTTGTCTTCTCAATATGGGCTATATAGAAACGTTTTCGGTGCGTTGCAAGAATCAATCTTTCAACTTCTAAACAATCAGATCGCAGTTCCAACACTCCTAGGAAGTACTGTTTGTTTCCAAAGATGCGAAATCCATCTAAAAAAACGACATGCGTGAAATGCACGTTTCGAATGTTGAGCCCGATGGACTCTCCGAGTTCCCATTTAATTCGATAAAGAAATGCAGACTATTCTTTTCTGTTGAATAGGTCAAATAAGATACATAGCTGAAACCCATGATTGGTGTTGTCTGAAATTTCGTTCATCGTGCGCAGAGCAAACATGGAGACGTGGTGGATCAGTGCATTGAACCGCATCAACATCAGCACGATCTGCGCGATGACTTTGTGAAATCCCTATTGATTTAGCCATACTTGTTGCCCCACAAACATCTCCACAAAAAGTATTTTTAAGACGCAATCCATGTAAGACATCTTTCCATTTGCTTTCTGCTCGCCGTGTAGAGTAATGTGTCGTGCAACCCCTAAAATTATCTATTTTGGGTATCTTTTAAGATTATCGGAAGATCGATATGGGAGTCATTGGTATAGTAGTGGATTCGTAAGGAAGCTTCGATATAGACGCAACAGTCTGGAGGGAAACTCATCTAGTGGATTTTTAATGAATGCAGGGTGATAATTTCTTATTGTAATTCATTTGGGAAATGTAGTAATGCTGAGGGAAACATATTAACTAGTAATGGGTGGAAAATCATTCAACATGTTGTGTTGCTGAGATGATAATGTTCACGAAAGGACGTTAGTTTTATTGAAGTGCATACAATGGAAATGTTGACAACTGGGGGTGGTTTATTAGTTGTTTGTACTGCTTGACTGGTTTCTGGGTGAACTGTTTCCAAGGCAGTTGGTCGGGGGCGAACTCAAACTGTAACGTCTCTCTCCTTTAGGCTTGGATACGACGGGGAATACCCTTGTATAAATTGCTAGTCCTCCCTTATTGTCTTTATCTGTTTTATGAACTAGACTTCTTAATTCCCCCAAATCTATGGATCCTGCATGTGTTTGTACAGTTTGTCCCCCAACTGGGCTCCCACTGCCAGCAGTGATGGTTGGTTGGTTGCTTTCAGATGCAGTTGAAACGCTGTATCGCAGGATGTCGACCATCCATCCGCACGACAACTCTGTTATCCCGTGGCCATGAATAAATACTGGCTGCAAGCTGCCATGGGGCCAGCAACGAAAAGAAATAGAATGAAGTCGCGGCGGCTCTTACCTTGGGCGTGCTTGACTTTGTGGAACATTGGATTGTGTGATTCATCTGCCCGAATGCCATGTACATAGCTAGTTCACACAGGCTATAGCTGGGCGCTGGGGTGTTAGGGCAATGCCGCCAGGAGTGTCGAAAAGGGTGTGCGTCGTCGACTGAATTGATGAAGCAAGCGAGGAGCAAGCCGTGAGTCGTCAGACCCAGCCAGTCGCCATGATTCCGAAGTGCTTGGAAACTCTTAGCAGGAGGTGGATGGAGGGTGCGAATGCGAACACTCGACGAGATCGTGATGGTTGCTCTATTTAAAACTTAAAAAATGAAATTTAAGTGCGCAAAATGTATTACGTCCACATTACACATGATATGCACACATGATAACCATGTAGGGAGCCTGCAGTTGATGTCGCCATATGGCGCGGCACTATGTCACATATGGACGAGGCAGGCAGATTTCCTGGGCTGAGCTGAGCAGAGCAGAAGCGAGCGTTTAATACATCCATGATCCATCCCAACTAATTGTTTCATCTAATGATATATGCACTCGCGGACAAGGACGCTACTAATTAAATAAAAGCTTATTTGATTTCGGTGTGCTGACACGACAAGGTCCTCCCTCGCCAAGCACCCATTCCTGGATACTAATTAGTGAAACTCATTTAGGCTACACGCCTTGCAAGGGAATGCGGCGCACCGAGCACTTCATAAACTGCCAAGAAAAGTGTGGGTGCAGTATTGTGGAGCCTGCGATTGGTAACTTCCATGGGTTTTCTTTTTTGGTGAGGCGTCGCCATTGCCATCATCGTCTGTCGTTGTCGGCGTCAGCCTTGCATGAAATATCCACCTTAAACTTTTGTTCACGGAGTGTGGATCAAATGAACTATCCAATCCACGCCAGGAGAAACGTACGTACAGTCGGGGGTCGTTGGACAGCAAAGGTTTCGGATTTGGGAGCCCATGGTCGAGCGAAGCGTTTAGCATTTTAGAAAGTGAATTGTCGGATGGCTAGAAACTAGGCGCTAATAATAATTGAGCGAATAATGGCATTAAGCACCACAATAGAAGTGACTGCCTTGTAATTTACCGGCTTTTTGGCTTGCCTGGAGCGCCCGACCGGCCAACTTTCTCTGCAGTGTGGGAATTGAAACACAATAAAGTAAATAATCCATGAAAATGTGACAAATGATGAGTGGCGGCGGCGTCACGATCAAAAATGTGGCTGGGAAAATGGCCAATAATATTGTTTAAAGATAGAAAATCAAGGAAGTATTTTGGGTTTAAGTGGATGCTTATGCATTGATGCCATCCAATGTTTTTGTCTTGGCCGTGGTCAGCCTTCATCTTCACATTAAAGAAAGAATCTATTTTCGGGTGGTGTCCACATTTCCACCTGTAAATTTACCTTGAAATGATTATCGATGAAGAATGGTTCATTTTTATATTTTGTAGAGTGCAATCATTTGAGAGGTGCACATTCTTCGAAATGTTACCTATTCTTTTGGACTATCTAGATCATTTGAAGATATCTCCACTTTCTGGGAAGCTGTGTACAGTAATATGATTGAAAGTGAAGCTGATGCCCTAGCGAGAGTCGGTACCGAGTTCCAGGACTACATATTAAATTCCCATATTGGTCATTGTCTAGCTTCCATCCAGCTACGATTTAAACAGCACTACACAGAAGCTTCAAACAAATCCACCAAGCAATCATACCACTGATAACAAAACTGAAGAATGGTCAAAGTTTGCACTTCGAGTTTCATCCAGGAAAATATATTTAAAGGACTATTTGCAACCGAAGAAAAAATACCTGTCTTTCTGTCTATATAAGCAAGATCCAACATATCGGGTTAGTCATATAAAGTGTCCCCAACTTCAGATCGGTTATATCTGTCAAACCGCTAATGACAGCTACGTGAAATATACACTGGCGAGAGCCGATTATATTGTCCACATGCCACGAAAATCAATAATGTCTCAATTTTATATCAAAAAAGTTATTTGTAATGGACTTTAAACGTAACAGTGTTATTGCATTACATTTGGCAGATGAATCGTAAATAGATATTGTTCATCAGCTCAGCGATTTCAAAGTTAACAGAAAGATTGTCTATCGCACCGTAAAACGTTACAACGATACCGGCAGCATTGATAAATCTTCGACGTAGTGGCAATCCCCTAAGGAATTGAAAATATCGCAAGCAAACATGCGACGCATATTGAAAAATGAGCTTAATCTAAAGCCTTATAAGTTGCAAAAGGCACACGATCTTACACCAAAACAAAAAGAGGTTAGGTTACAAAGAGTCAAACAGCTGATTCACTTGCATGAGGGTGGTTGATTCACAAACATTGTGTTTTCTGATGAGAAAAATTTCCCAATTGAACAATTCGTAAACTCTCAAAATGATCGTGTTTACTTGACTGAACGCTCCTCGTAACGTATCCAGATCCTTGGTAGCAGTTCCTTTTCTCTAATCTTTTCTTCTATTGAGTTCACGAAGATTTCACTAGTCTAATACTAATACTCGGGAACGATTGGGCGCTCACATCAACGTATTTTCTCGCAGTTGCGGATTGGAAAACGGAGAAACATACAATTTAGAATTTTCTGTGTGAATGTTCAGCACTCTCTCGGGAAAGAATGAAAATTCTACGCTCTTTCTCTCTGGAAAGCCCCATGGAAATATTTAACATAAATGTTAGTAGGATATGCAGCTTCAGAAGAGAATTTCAATGTTTCGCAGGATCCATTGGTTTGAATTTTTTGGTATAATCCTCTCTTGTAGTATCATCATTAACAGATTGAGGTTTAAGTGAACCATCTCTCTGAAAAAGGACTGCCACTACAATCTAGTTCATTTGGAAGACTTCTTTCACAAAATTTAAAATAAAATGAAACAGTTTTCTTGGTCATATGGCAATTTCATAGACATACGTCTACAATATATGAAAAAACTATACGGCCACTGTTTGCTTCTAAATTTGCTTGAAAATAAATAGTTTTAGCGGACATGATTCTCCCTTAGAGGAAGTACAATCCGCTTCCTCTTCTTTCAGATCAGCAACACTATGTGTCGGCTTGTTTATTTAGTCCTGATCAATTCAAGCGAGCAATGAAGGCAAGTTCAATTTCATGTTCTTGCGAATGTGCACCCGCAGAAAATATAAAAATAGATTCTATAAAAGCAACCGACATAAATTCAATGAGAATATGTAAACATGTGTGAGGTATTCCAAAGATTTTGTCTTATCTGCGCGGAAGCTGCCGAACTCAGTTCTGAGCTCGGTGATAGGCTCTTAAATGTTGTTAACAATGATACTACATATGATGATTGTGTAGACCACACAGACGAGCCTTGAGCATGCATGTAGGTACCTTGAAAGTAGTGTGACTATTATTATTTTAATTTAGATTTAAATTCGCAATTTTTGCACTCTGACGTGGATCGTCTTCGAAGCGAAATTGGCAAATCTTCTGGAAGAGGTCATCGAGTTGAGTCCAATTGATTGAGTCATTCGAAGTGGATTTTGTGTGCTTCAGAGTGTGGAAGAAGTAGCTAATAATTACTGTTCATGCTGGAATCCAAGAGCCGCGAGCCCGAAGGACATGAGTATGAGTTTGCGACATGAAAGTGGGGTTGACTGCTCAAATTGGATGTCGTTCGTTGGTTACTTATGATAATGATATTTCGTGCTTGGCCTGAAACGAACGATTGCGAAGTAGTGCCAAGCATTTGGGACGTGACACGAACAATAAAACATTCTTCGCAGTTTAGCGGGTCTTACGTGTGTTTGACGGTGAGTGCATTTTCGTTTGCTCAAACCCCATTTTGCAAAAGAGGTTGGAAAATAACTTGCTAATATTAGGTAAACATTCTGTATGTACCGTTCGAGTTTGCAGGAGATTGTATTCGAAGTAGAGGATTAAAGAAAAATAGACGCTCCACTGACATCATCGCGATCATAATTAGCGATAATCTCTTCGGTATTTACCCGAAAAGGGTGGAAGCGGGCGGTGGGCTTATCACTTGAATTCTTTTGCCGAGGATAGTCTCGTTTGTGTAAACCATTTGAATGCTCGTTTGGGATGTAATCCATCCAAACGGCGGATAATGATCGAATGAGTATCGTGGAAGTGAGTTTTTCTGGGGCTGGTGGAGATTGTTCAGGAGTGGCGGAGTCCGGAGTCGGGGTCGCTGTAGTATGCGTAAGATCGCTTTTGCAGAACGGAAATCACGTCTTCTTGCTTTCTTGCCAGCTATCTGGATGGCGTAAGCGTAACAGTTATATATTTTCTCTTCGTACCGTACCGCAATTGGAATTTCATACGTTCGCCGGGGCTGTTCGTGGTTGAATACCTACATATTTATATATGAATGTATGTTACAATATGTTAGCCAAAGTTGATGAACGGCCTATTGTTTTTGTTAAATTATCATTGTCGTATTATTAGCGATTGGTTCGATTGGATGAGGCAACCGGGCTGGGTCTATTTTAAATTTATTTAGGCGAATTTGTAAACAGGCGAGGATCCGTCATGAATATAATTGCTTCCTACCGACGTACAGCGAGGCCATAATTAACTGCTTGAGTAATCGTGTGGTCCTATGTTTGGGGTGGCATTGAATCTTTCCATGCAAAGTATCTACGCGATTGTGCGGCTTGCAAGAGATAGATGATGGATTGAGGTGACTCACGGCCGGCGCGATCATCATCTTCCACATGTGGTGGCCCGGGCCGAATAAGAAAGCACAGCATGCTTGCTGCAAAGACGATTCAGAGCCACACCCACCACCTTCTCCGAAAATGTCTTGATGGCAAAGCTGTGCTGATAATTGTCATTATCCTCGTGCGTCTAAGAAGGCGCAGGGATTTGCGCAAGCCGTGGCTTTTTCGATTGTGATTGCAATCACGATCCCACACCGATTGCAGCAAGACGAGTGACTCAGACTCACCACGTCGGTAATGACGATGGCCGTAATGAGACGTAACTATTATTGAAAATGAAGCAGAACAAAAGCCATTATAGCTGGCATGGTATGGCATAGCATGGCTCGGGTTCTATCTCTTCTATGCAAAGCATCCGAATCGTTGTTATTGTTGGCATTGAACTATTTGCTCGCGATTGGCTCGTGGATCGGCAGAATTGGCTTGGCTTTTCGTACATACTCGCCAAAGCCCAATGCGCGGGGCTGGCTAACCTGGTTTTTCTTTTTTCCTCTAGCATTTTTTCTTCTGAAATTAAAACTTTCCAGAAATTACTCTTGTCGGTCGGTCATCGCGATCGCAAATAGTATGTTATGTTGGATGTTGGGTCTCTTCATACCTGGCTGAACACAACGGACTTTCAAAACAGCTTGGCAGCGTTAATCAACGTACATAGATTTCTTGTTTCAGTTGGTGGTTTTAGTACTTATATTCGTCGGTTGGTATCTTGCAGTTCCGATTTGAGTGCAAAAAGGAAAATCAGAAACGAAACGCCAAAGAAAGAAGAATAAAGTACATATTTCTTGGTTCTCGCCATGCATTTTTCGTATGCTTTTTTTAGCACAATGATTTTCGAGATTGGTGAACGTTGGGTTGAGTGGAGTTGCGTTGCACGAAGATATTGTGCTGGGTTAGTTGCTAAAAGCTGTCGGCAATAAAAGGTAGTGAAGAAGGCAGTAAAAGCTGGCATGGCCACGGGCATCACCACCGGAATCGAAACTGTCTATAAGTACGTACGTACATTCCCTGTATGCATGTATCGTGGTGGAATTTGTGACTCATACATATTTAGCCCAACTAGCGGAATTGCTTACTGTTTCTAATTGTTATAGCTGCAATCAATAAATCATCAGTTTTTCTATTGTTGAAGTTTCGCAAGTGTCTGCCTGCATCCTAAACCACCACATCACAAGCTACGCTAGTGTAGTGTTGCGGTCTAGATTCCAACCATCAATCGCATGGTTGCTAGCTCGTTTAGATGCCAGCTAGCTTGCACTTGTCCAAGCGGCAATAAAATACTTAAAAAAAACACAGTGACCAGAAACATGAAAGTCTAGGCCAAACTGCTGCAGATGGCCAATTCCATATTTATTGTGCAATAGTCGTCTGCTTCGGCGTGAGTGAATCATCATCGAATCAGATGAATCCGGTACTCCGGCAACAATGATGTGGAAATGGTAATTTTGAAACAATCGGGCTCACTTGTTATACATACACTCGAAAAAGAAAATGTGTGTACGGAACCGTGGCCCCGAAAGAAAAGAATGTTTGCCGAAACGAATAATTGAAATGAGAATTGCGAGTGGGTAGTGAAAGTGGTAGTGAAAGGACGAGCAAACCAGTGACATCAACCCATAAGGCATAAGTAAAGGAAAAAAATCAGCGTTTAGACGTTCTCATGTTCAATACCATGTTTGCATTGTCCATCAATTCGAGACTTTAAGCAACACTACGTATTAAACACTCGCACATTTGTTGCTCATTGTTGCTACTAACTTTCTGAGAAATGTTTGATGTTCTAATAATGAGTATTTCGGGTCATTGGCCAAACTGCGGCAACAATCAAAGTAGTTTTCTTGAAAGAAGATGATTGAGGCCATAAAATGGTAACAGACTGTGCCACGATATCCAGCATTATTAGTATGAGGTGTTAAATGAAATGCTTTACGACTTCTCAATCAAATCGTAATTGTTCGACATAAAATCCACTGTTGAGGGGTTGTTGAGTGATTGTTTCTGGTTGTCTCTATCCCATGTGAGTGGTGTGCATTTCATAAAAACTATCTCAAATGTCTCAGTGATGCAGAAATTAGGTTGATTTAATTGCCCAAATTTGTTTTGGATTAGAAAAATCTACAGAAAATCGAACCGCTTCGCGTATGCGTAACACGTCGTTAAAGTGGAACCAGAAATGACGACGTAGCAACTGAAAGGTTAAGTTTATGGCCCCAAGCCTGAAGGGGCGGGAGTAGGGGGGATCGAAAGAAGGGAGTTCCCCTACTACTATGGCATGAAAAGCTCGAGACGGTGTAATATAAAAAAATAAAATAAATATAAAATATAAAAAAAAAATAAAAAATTATAAAAAAATTGAATTGAATTCACCTTAAACGTAATATAAATAGGGGTAAAACTTTCGAGACGCGTTTTGCACCCCCTCCTACCGTTCCCGGCCCCTTCACCCTCCCGCGCGGAGGATATTTTTTTATGTTTTGTTTGTTTTATTTGTTTTGTATTTTTTACAAAAAAATTTTTTAATCTTTTAATTTGTTCGACTTTTTTATAAGTCTAAAAATTATTTCCCAGACCAATTGTACGGTTTCATATGATCTCTAGAAATAAGCAAAATAACCATTTCTTAGTGGGGGAATCCCCATTATTTCTTATGGGACCGTGGCCGCCGCGAATTTTTAGCCATAGTAGTAGGGGAACCCCCTCTTTTGATCCCCATACTACCGCTCCCTTTGGAAGTAGGGACCATAATCTCAACCTTTACCAACGAAATTGCGGTCCAATATTTTAAGGATCGAATATCTTTGACATCTTCTACTTTTGTTCAAAATTTCGTCGAGACCGTGGCCTCTCCTTGTCAGTAAATAATAGCCACTCGCTGGTTAATAGAGTGCTACTCATGGTATGAAGACGACCAGGTAGTCTCTTCCGAAGCTGCGGTGACGTAGTGTGTTCAGACAATCATGACATTTTGCCCAGTAGGAATTTCAGCAACATTTTGCGGCCAATAAGAAGTGATTTTCCTGCTGGGTGAAGCGACATGTATTGGAAGGAAAATATAGATGAGGTGCCTTTTGGATATTCTTTAGAGAATATTTGTTTGTTCCCTAAGCTTTTATATTGACCACAGTCCATATTCGTTTTTGTTGCCTGACAATTTTCTAAATTTTAATATGTGCCGTTTTTGCAAATGTGACATTTCGTTATATTTTGGGTTGCCATACGTGAGTGATTCAAATGTGCGAGCGAAATAGGATGACGATTTTCTAATGGGTTTACCTCCACTAGTCTTTATGCCATGAGTGCTACTATACATTGATTGAGAATAATTCCAAGTAGATTTTTGACTGTAGCATGGATAGCATGATAAAACTCACCATGGAGATTGGAGCGAGTGTTCGGCGTTTTAAATCGTATTTAAATTAATAACAGGTTTGGTCACCGATTGCACTTACAGCTAATAAACACAGTAGATTATAGTCACAGGTGTTAATTTTTACATCTCTCAATGCGTGTTTAGATGCTTTGGCGGCACATGATGAAAACAAATTTGAATGTGTGGTGGCAGCCAACCTATTAAGTAAACACATCACACATTTTTCGAGAAAATAAGAAATACTTAATGAAATAAATCTCAACATTAACAAGGGAAGTAATACATCTTTTACTTCCATGCTAATTGGTCATGGAAAACGTGTGTCCAAAGTGTGACTCCTATTTATATTACATTTATGGTAAAAATGACATTCATAATTTTTTTTATAATTTTTTAATTTTGTTTTATATTTTTTTTATACACTCAGTCACAAAAGTGTACATACACCCGCAATATCTTGCATATTATGCATAGCTGAATAAAAAAAATGTATTAAAGTTCACTTTATTTTAATGATTCTTACTTGTATATACATATTACGAAAGAAAATTATAAAATTAGTAAGTATTTCAACCGAAATTTAAGATATTACAAAAAATAATGCCACAAAAGTGTACATACAGCAGATAAAATGACGAAAAAAAATGATAAAATGTACCATTTGTTAATAGATAATGTTAAATTTAATATCTAGTTGGGCCACTATAACAGCTTTTAATCTCCTAGGCATCGAGAGTATTATATTTTCTGTCATATCTGGACTAATTTCACTCCAAGCCACCGATGACGCATTTTTTAACATCTCCTTGTTACTGACGTTATATTTTTGAACGCTTCTTTCAAGATGTTCAATGGGATTGAGATCAGGTGATTGGGGTGGAGAATGCAACTGTTTCGGGACGTTGTAAAGGATCCACTCCCGAACGACCAAGGGAGTGTGCTTTGGGTCGTTATTTTGTTGGAATATCCAGGTCAGTCCGAGTCCTAAGCGCTCAACAGATGGTTTTAGGTTAGCTCGCAATATGTTCAGGAATTGGTGACGGTCCATTATGCTTTCAATGAAATGAATATTTCCTACACCAGCTGCTGCCATTCCGCCCCAAACCATTACGTTACCGCCTCCATATTTAACAGTTGGGATTAGATTTTCTTTCTGCATCTCTGCATTTACTTTTCGCCAAACTTTTACACGGCCATCACATCCAAATAAGTTGAAGCGACTTTCGTCTGTAAAAAACACTGTTTTCCAAAAGCTGTGGTCCTTATCTTGATATTTTTTCGCGAAATCCAATCGTTTTGTTAGGTTTGCCTCAGAAATAAATGGTTTCTTTCTTGGCACGCGTCCCCGATATACTGCGGATCTCAAAATCCTACGAATAGTTTCTGGATGCACTGCTTTTCCCAATTCATTTGCAATACATTTGATTATATTTGGTGCACTTATTTTCGGATTTTCCTTAACTTTTCGTAACACTGCTCTGACGTCACGGCCTTTCAAGATATTTGGACGACCAGATCGAGCTTTACTTTTCAAACTGCCAGTTAAATTAAAGTTTTTTATTATTGTTTGTACAGTAGCCCGGCTTTTTGTCACTATTTTTGCTATTTCGCCCAGCTATTTATCCTCTTGCTTTAATTTTATCACTAAATTTCGTATTTCGAACGAAACCTCTCTTCGAACAGCCATTTCACCAATATATGGTAACGGCACTAGCTCACAATGCAAACTGCAACAATAGCAATGACTAACCACTAAAATGTTTCGCAGAATCGGAATAATGATGCTAGAGACCCGTTATTTCTGGAAATGTACTCGCTGTATGTACACTTTAGTGGCATAAATTTCAAGGTTTTTTTTAGTTTTCTAGTATCAATTTTTAGAAAAGTTATTATTTCGTTGCGAAATAATTATTAAAGAGCCCAAACCTTTGGAATAATGCATATTTTAAATTATTAATACTCGTAGTTTTGGAAATATCGATGATTTTCCAGGTGTATGTACACTTTTGTGACTGAGTGTATATTTTTTATATTTTTTTATATATTTTTTTAGTTTTTTTTTAGTTTTTTCCCCATTTTTTACAAAAAACTATTTTATTTTTAAATTTTTTCGACTTTTAAAAAAGTCTAAAAATCGCTTCCCAGATCAATTTTACGATTTCATACGGTCCCTGGAAATAGGCAAAATAACAATTTTTTTACTGGGGACACCCCATAATCTTACCCTTTACCGAAATTTGAATACAGATACTCGGAATGGGAGTGGACAAACAAAGATGTTATAATTATTTTAATTAACGCTAGTTTTCGTGTCGTTCAATTTCTTTTTTTAAAAGTAATATTAAGTCGCCTACATTCGTCATTTTTCTAGTCGGTAGTAAACTCTAGTTGTCTAGACATTAAATTGAAATGGTAATCAGCCTGAATTCCTTTGATTAAATCTCTGGAATTGTCTTAATCCAATAGAGACAACTCCATATTCATTCTCAGCCAATCAAGCTTCGAACTTTCTCATTGTTTCATGAGAAGTGAGGGTGCGCAGAAACGCAGCAATTATTTCTGAGGTCTACCGCAAAATTGAAATGATTCCGGAGGTGTCAGATTGACCATTAACTTTGCGTAGTAAGTGCACAAGCATTATAATATTCACCATAAATATGCACGATATCTTCTGTCCGTCTGTCTGTTTGTCTGTACAGTATCGCTGCGGAAATCTGCCCGCTCTCCGCATAGAAACATCCGGACAATCGCTTTGCTTTCGGACTGCGCACACAATGTTTGAGGGAAAGATTATAATTTTGTTGTACATATAATTAACGAACTCATGAAAGTTCGTTACACCCGAAATGAAAGAATCCGCGGATGCTAGCTACCCTAGCCTAGCCGCTGGATGTGAAGTATGTATGTAGAGGCTCGCGTTAATATCTGTAGCATGATGATGATAGCAACAACTAGATTAGACAGTGCGCAGAGCATAGTACGTTGCTGAACTATTTGGGTATTCAGATGTTTCGCGCTAGCAGGAAAATTGTTCCGCAGACTAGCGGCTTCCCGCTTCTTGCTGTTGAGGCGGAGGCCGACCGACCATCTTCAGGGTCTCGGCTGTCGGCTCCGGTTCCACCTGAGTGGAAGCTATTACCCAGAATGCGGCGGCCAGAGTCTTCCATCTTCCATGTTCCATCTTCAATCACTGCTGGATTAAACGAAATAAGCATCGATTTAGTAAGCTGGCATGGTATGTAATGGCATCGCGGTGGTGCGGTTGCGAACTATGCAGAAGGTGCTTTAATCTGCTTTCCTTAAACATGCGTCGATTAATTGGGCATGTGTTTTTTCGTGGCCGAAATCAGGCACTGACCTATTGCACGGCCATCAATAACTCCCAAGCAGCGGACGCAAACTCGCAGAGTGCTGCACCGAATCTTCGCGAGAAGAAGCTAGAAGTTAGCAGAAAGAGTCATCGACTCCGCGTGCGCACCATCATGGTTGAAGAAGATGCTGATGAATTTCGGCTCTTGCTGTTTCCGTTTCCCATTGAAGTGTGCTTGCTTTCTTGCTTGCCAAGCTTGAAGCAACATTTGCACGACTAAAATTATTACTATTTGGCTGAGCAAAAACAATTGCTAATGTTTTCTGGACGCGCTCGTCAGTGAGTTTCCATTGGAGCAGGCCCCTTTTCTCGGTGTCATTTAAAGATGATTGTTTGGCAATCTGGACGTGTGAGGCAATTTGAGAGCCGACAAGGAACACAGAAAGCATTATCTTTAACAATTCCTTCTGGATGGACCATCATGCGCACCGCGGAATAAGTGCAGATACCTCAAAGAGTTTCTTTGACCACTTTGATTTCATGCAAATAAACCGTGCAATAAAACCATTCGAATAGGTTTTCCATAAACGGACTGGCATTGCTGTGTGCCGCGACGACGATTTAATTTTGTTTAATGCTTTTCCCATAATTGCTGTGAGTATCTCTGAGATCGCTCTGTCTGTCATAAAACAATGCCAAGCTTTCTAAGAGGCACGGGTAAAATTAGGTAATTGTGCGCATTGTGCTATGAAAAGAAAGTGGAGCAGAAACAATTGTCTTGATATTGATTACTTGGTGAACAGCCGGCAAAGTGTTCTGTTTGAAAATCGATGGATTTGGTATGAAAGCAATCAAAATTCCATAGATACATCTATGTGAACGGAACGGATTAACAACTAGTTTGTACAGCGGAGAAATTCGATTTTGACGAGCTTCCGATTGCTGGCACTAATAGAATTTTTTTGAATTTTCATTGGAAGTAATAGTATCGTTTTTCATTAAAGAATTAATAGCTATTTCTGGATTTGACAAGCCTCTTCAAAACGATAAGCAAGCATCCAAATGAAATTTGTTCTCGGAAAAGCATGTAAGCCCTCTGACGCGAACAATATACAAGTAACTGCTGTAGTTACATGTATCCTTGTTAAAATTCATTTTCGGACATTTAATGGCCGTGGAAGATTCATTAACATTTATTCAGGTAGAAGCAATCATGCAAAATTAAATAAAGATTCTACACAAATTTGCAACCACAAATATTTCAAACCGATTTGTAGCCGATATTCGCAACTGACAAAACTAGTGTGGAACGTTTTTCTCTGGAGGTCTATTTAATAGTGGCATCCTTTTTGTTGGAACTATTCATTGTTTTGAACATTCTCGTGTAAAAACACGTGTTTTAGTAATCATTTCAAAATCACCAATTTAATACATATTCCGGATTTTGCAATTCAATTCATGTAATTTTTAGACACTTCGTATCCAGATAATATTACTTCAAAGAATTATGATATATACCAGGTGTAGAAGTATGAAACCGGAACTTTTTTGTATAAATTACACGTCTGTTATTTGAGAATTATAAAAAATACTTTATTCAAAATAGTCTCTATTGGAATTTATACATTTTCCCACTTCTGCGGCAGATTAAGAATGCTACGCTAAAAATTCTTCCTTTGAAGCAAACCAGCTGTCGAGCCATTCTCCTATATTTTAATACGAATCGAACTGTTCTTCGGCGAGTGCATGTCCCAACGATGCGAACAGATGGTAATTGGACGAAGCCAAATCTGGAGAATAAGCTGCTTTCGCTAGTAGTTCCCAATTGAATGCTTAAATCGTATCCGTGACCCGTTTTGTTGTGTGTGTGTGGGAGCATTGGGTCTGTCCACAATTGACGTCCGAGCCCGCAAGTCGAGCTCGTCAAGTTGACTTGCGGTAGGCTACGTAGCTGTCAAAATATAGTCAAATCTTGATCAAACTTAAGTTCAACTATAATAACGTATGAAGTTTCTTTGATATGACGGGTGTTTTGGATATGAAGTGAGTTGTCATCGGTGACAGCTGCCGTTGCAATTCAAAAAATTCAATTCGAAAAGCTGATTGTCCCGCATCTGTAGAAACCTAGCTTTATAATATTTCGATCGTGAAAGATTGTTTGGACACTGCACGATTTTTGTCTTCGATTGCCTTCACTCATTTCACTCATTAATCCACAGAATTCATAAAAATTCCTAAGTCACAGTTCACAGTCCTCCATATTTGAAACTCACTTTCTTCCCACTTCGAGTGAACACTAACCTCACTTTCAGCACGTCAGCTAAAGTTCCTTGTGTCCGGACCCGAGAAACTCAAGTTTAACGAAGATATCAACTACGACGTAAGCTCTAACGAAACGTTCCATACTTTGACGCAACGTATGCCGAATTTAGCATAGCTGTCAGTGAGAGGATGCGTATGCGTACCCAGGCCGACTTGCGGGCTCGGACGTCAATTGTGGTCAGACCTATTATCATGAAGCAAAATGATTTTTGTTGCCTTTTTACATATTCCAGTCGTTTTTCATGTATTGCTTGATTTAAATGGATCCTTTGTTGTTGGTAGCGATCAGTGTTAATGGTTTCACTAGGTTTGAACAAACCTCTACACCCTTCTACCAACACTGCAAATCACCGCTCACCACCTGACAACCCCAACCAACCAACCGCAACACCCCTCTTACAAACAACAAATCAACGCCACCACGCGACCGTACCCCAGACTCAAAATGGCACTGATTCCCCATCTAAACCCCTTGTAACCTAGTACACCAAGAGCCGAGCTGCAGAGGTTGGTTGTGATTGAAAAAGTGGTTCCCACCCATAGAAAACCCGGTTTAAAGGTACGTCACTTACTACTTAGTAGCTCATAATATATTACACCCTTTCGATTCCACCAAACGTAGAGCATTGCCTTCTTTCCAAAACAATTCGGTCTTGTAGTGTACGTTGATGGTTCGTCTCGATTCACTCATGATTTATAAAGCTTAGGATTCTGAAAATATATCCACTTTTCATCATCTGTCACTATTCGGTGAAGAAATGATTTTCTTTTATATCTGGCGAGCAGCATTTGACAAATGTTTTTTTTCGATTTTCTTGCCGTCTTTCATTCAGTTCATATGAGACCCATTTTTCCAATTTCTGAATCTTTTCCATAGCTTTCAGGCGAAGAAATACTGCTTTTTGCGTCACCTTTAATTGTTCCGCGAGTTCTTATTGAATCTGAGTATCGTCTTCGTTTCACACGTCAAAATCGCCATTTTTAAACCACTCGAAGCACTGACTTTTGCCAAGAGCATGTTTACCGTATGCTCTGATAGGCAACGGTACGATTCTGCACCAGTTATCTTCAAATGATAGCAGAAAATCTATGCAGTCCGCAAATCATAGTTCGTAGGCATAAAACATATGAAACTTAAATTATTGTGTGTTTGCAAACTTCGTCAGCTATTAGAGGAAGAAGATGGCGCTCCAGAGCCGGTCTTCCGGTCCTTAAACTGATAGCGGGCACCATCTATAGGGAAATTCCGATTTCATACTTCTACACCTGGTATTTCGTAGCTTATAGCGCTCACCAACAAATAACGAATAAAGTAGGAACAGTATTCCTTGAATGGAGAATCATAGCAATGTTTAGCGGGGAATTTTTGAAAAGAGATCGTAGTATTTGCAGCACAATTAAATTACTTCAACAAGTTGTTTTTATCGCAACCGAACACGCAAATGGATACATTTACAAATATAGAATCATTACCAAATTACATTCACAACAAGTGCACAACAAACAAATAAGAATACATCACGGCTAAAAATGCAACGCAAAATAATTGATAGTCTTTATCTTTTTTCGCCTGTACTTTCAGATAAAATAGATAAAAAAATATCGGAAGCGATAAAAAGTTAAATATTTTATAAATAGAAGAAATCGAAGACGTTATTTTTTCGTTGGTACATTCTGATACGTTGACGCAATTATTTACCGCACCCCACGTTTCTAGTTCGCAGTGGAAAAAATGGATATTACAATTGACAACAATAAAGCCAGTGAAATTGATAATGTGACTCAGGTAAGAATGATTGCTTCCGAATGAAGAAGTGTGTTTGTCCTTCATCGAGACTTAATCGAATGTTTGGAATAATTGCAGGCTTCGCTAACCAATGCCAATAATACAGAAACGAAACACGAAATGGATGAAACAAACAATATTTTTGGTGTTGCTGGTGATCATCACCATCTAAATGATAAATTGAATAACTTAATCGATCGGAATAGTATTGGGAATGCTTTCGAGGAGGCAGTAAGTGGTGGCGGCGATGCGAACAATTTGAATATGGTTGAGAAGACATGCTTGGACAATGACGGTGATATGGGGCCTGAAACCTCAGTGGACACCACTGACGATGCAGACATCGATACCGATCCGTATGAGTGCTCCACGCTGAGCCATTCCAAAGAGACGCTGCCGTCGGACAATCCATTTGACAACAAGTTTGCGCCACACGGGTTCGACTTGGATGGCATGCAGGTGCAGGACAAACTTGCGTCGCTAGGCTCCCCGATAACAGACATGCCCTTCGATGTGCATAGTAACGAAGTCCAAATGCTCGCTCAACAGAATGTCCATGGTTTCTCTGATTTCGAACAACATTGCGATGACTTCAATAGGAAGGTGGATGGCATGGGGCTAGGAGAGGATAATGTAAAGACTGATGTTGTAACGCACGAAATTAGCGAAACGTTCACTGATAACTTCGGATATCATTCCGGCAGAGTGACTGATATTGACATGCCGGATGATATAAGTCATGAAGTCGATAGCGAGATTATACAGAAATCGGAAACGGTGAACGTTGGCTGTGAAAAACCAGAAATGCCTCCTAATAGGGACGATTTGGCGTACAACCAATTCGAAGAATTCATTGAGCATCCAATGCCGATGAATGACGAGATGTTGAAGAATCTTGGTGACAATTTGTACATGCCGCAAGAAGAGTTCTCGGTGCATGCTCCTGGATCCTTCGATTTGAAGTTGAATGGGAATGATCAACAGATCCCCACAAGTTTCCTAGACACTCCTTCTTCGATCTCTCCAGCGCCCAAGTCACCAGTAACCGAGACGTCGCCACCGATATCCCCAGCTCCTGTATCGCTGGCTGTGAATGCGAACTTTGAAAGCTTCGTTTCAACTGAAGAAAAACGTGATCCCATTGAATCGAACTCAGGAATGTTTGATATAGAAGAGGAGTCGGATGGATTCGATCCACAAGGCACTGATATAGGAGACCATAAATATCATTATGGAGAGTACCAACAAAAGCAAGACGCTGGAAATTATGGGGATCATGAAAAGGATGTAGACGAATCCAGTGACCGAGAGAAATATGTTGATGAATCGTGTGAACACGAGAAATATGTCAACAAATTGAGTGAGCAGGAAAGTCATAATACTGACGAACTACCTAGCTATGCACAGCACGTTGAGGAATTGCCGCAGCATGAAAAGCATCTAGACGAATTGATGGAATGTGTAAAACAAAACGTTGAAAAGATGAATGACATCGAAATTCAAAATGCTTTTGGAAATTCGGCGGATGACAATGAATTTGATGAGCATGTTTCCATTCGAAATACTGGTATTCCTTTGTTTGATACCGTAAAAAGCAAGTTCGACGCATTTTGTGAACAAAACGTCGCAGATATTGTTGGTGATGAAGCACAAGTTGAAAATATTGAAACTGTTTTGGTAGAAAAAGGAAATGAACCTGTGGATGAGGGACGGGAGATCAACATCGATGACTTGCTGCAAACAAACTTGCAAGAAGAGCATCGATCCCACGTTCATGCATTTGATGAAGATCTCACAAAGGGTAAGGCAGAAAAACTACAAACGAATTTATCAAGAAAATCTTTAATTTACCATTGACTATCTTCAGAAACATTGGCTGAATCTCTATCTAAATCTGATCATCTTCACGAATCGCACGACGAGCCGTTGCCGATGAACGAAAACGAATCGACGACTATTGACGATAACATCTTTGATAGGCAATTGGCCTCTCATGGTTTAGGTAATGAATATATTCTTCGTCACTTTGTGTTGTCGAATATGAAGAAATATTTTTACTGTTGCAGATGGGGCCAAGAAAGATAAGTTACCATCATCAGAACAAAACGAAATGCATTTCGAAACAAGCGATATTCTCAAAGATGATGCCGACATTAAAAAAGAAGGTAAGTGCAATAGAAGTATTAATTAAAATATACCAACGCGACAATATGAGGTACGGAGAAATGCCAATAATAACATAGTTTAAACGGAGTTATGATTATTTAAGTTAATCAACCCATGCGGAACATAGTATGGCAAGCCAAAAATTGTTCATGGCTTTCGCGTGCCGTTTTCGGCCACAAACGGACAATCGCAACAATGTTTTCCTAGATAATACGCGTTGATGGTTACAAATTATTTAAAACGTCGCATAAGAAGGGTTGACAAAAATATTTCATGCAAAATTTTGACCGAAATATGGTTGTGATGCAAGTTTGGAATGGATGTCGCAAAAGAATAAACGAAATATTGGTATACGCAAATTCGACAAATTAAAAAAATGTCGGTTAAAATAATATTCGCAAATAAATCGTCAAAAATATTCTAGAAAAAAGTTCCATCAATGACTTTTAAGATAATGCTTCATAGAATATTTCGCGATCGAAAAGAGGGTTTGTAAAATTTTTCTGACGAAATCATACGGAAAACTTAAGTGAAAATAGGTTTGCAATTTGTTTATTGACATAATCTAAAAAATATTCACCGTGCTATGTCTGGACTTCAACAATCGATAAGTTTTTCTATCCGTCCCTTTGCAGAACACGCAATCTCCTTTTCAATCGATAAACTACGTTGTTGTATTCCTTCTCCTGCAAATGATTGAGTAAAAATCAAAATAACTGAATATTCTTTAGAACATAGTGCGACAAAAGCATTGTATGGGACAACAATTTCCAGCCAGCGTGGCTGTAGTGTAGTTTGTGTCGCGTAACTGGAGTTATGTTTGCAAGCCGTATTCTCCAATAATAGGGGACGAATTTTTGTCGTGCAACGGTTGGAGGTTTTTCACACATCGCATCTTAATTATTTTCCAGCATACGACACTACACCTCTGCTTGTTATGTTTGGATATTTTGAATGAACAACTAGTAGAGGATTTCATGAATATCTCCCTCGACAGACAAGTCTCCATTAGAAGTTGATCCTGGAGATTCAAATCTCCTGAAATGTACGTCTTATTCCAACACTTTTGTAAGAGATCGATGTCTCGTTCCCAGTAAACCATTGCTTAAGAAATTTCATAGCATGATGCTGAGCTGGGTATGGAACAGAAAGTTTGAATGTCGTATTCATGTTTTTGAATGGAAGCTCATGGAGGATTCATGTCTCCAATTTTACAACAAATCTCAGGGCACGGACTCTCATTTCTATCGTGGTTCTGTGAATGATGAATCTCTTCTATAATTCTGCAGTTGTGATCTTGTAGTTTGCTTGTACGGATTCAAAAAAAACTTATGGTTTACCTCAATGGTACGATATGCGTTTTCGGTATGAGAGCTGGCATCCTCTTCAAATCCTGCCACGCCAAACCACCACATCATTCCTACAATGTTGTTGGATGAATTCTTCCTCCGAACCCTCGTCATCGCTTTCCACTGCGACTGAAGTCTGGGCCGCTGATTCCAAGCTATAATTCTCAACGATATCGTCATCAGTAAGAATACCTGCTGTACAAACTTCATTGTCTATCTCAATATAATCTTCAAAGGTAGCACTGGAAGTTGCATTATCCAATGATATCCATGCATCGTAATCAGCTTGTATCAATTTCCTATCGTGATCAATATCGTGTAAGAATATCAAAATTATGTCATCCTCTTCGTCCCATGTCGAATGCTGACCAAATCCAGCTTTTTTTTTAAACAATTGGCTATTGTTTCATTTTTGACGTCGATATTCTCTGCTTTTGTTATGTGATTAATACAATCCAGAAGTGTAATATCGTGTTTATTTTTTTTTCTCTAAACGCTTTAGTGCTTCCTTCAAAATCCTGCTTTGATAGTGACATTTTAAATTTTGAATTACTCCTTGGCCAAGCGGTTGTAGTTTGGAGGTTATATTTGGTGGAAAAAATGCCAATTCAATAGATTTCAATTTGCTCTGTGAGTCTTTTGGATGTGCAGGACAATTATCAATGAATAATAAGATTTTTCGCCCTGTTTGACATAACACTGCGAAAGCAACGGAGTTTGCTACTTTTGCCAATTAAAAGGATCTTTTGATTTTCGGAACCATCCATATTTGCCGCCAACATTAATGTAACCCGCTGCTTGCTATGCTTGCCTCCGTGACATTTTTTGTCCTTGAAAGTAAGTGTTTTATCCGGTAGACATTTGAAACGTCGTAAACACTTAAGGACACGTTTCGGCGCCATGACCAATTAATTTTACTACATATGTTATATTCGTAATATGTACATACATACATATATATTGTTCGTATTCGTTCACGTCGGTCAATCGCGACTGAAATTTGTACCGAACAGCAACCTCATAAGGCATTCCTTTACAACAACGAACATCCCCAGTTATAAAAGCTCAAAACAAAAAGCAACAAACTATGATGCAAGCCAAAAAAACACCAAAAATGTTTCGCAATCAGGAAATTCCCAGAATTATTCGACTTATTCATTGCAACTGCCAGTTTTTTTTTTGTACAATGTACTCTACTTAACGCTATTGACACTCAATTTAGTTTGAGTTACACGAGTTCGACTGTATTTCAGTGGATGATGGTCCATACTCCATATGGATTACATGGTACAAAAATAAATTTGCCTACTACTGTATTTAAAATGTGTGTGTGTGTAGTTTTAAAATTTCTCGTCATATTCCTGGAATAATGTGCGTTTCCAGGAATTTGTGTGTGAAAATCGCGTAATACCGAAGACACATTAGTCTGGACACAAACGTCCCGCACAATTCCTTTGCGATACTCAAATTGAGCCCGATATTCGAGAGCGTACTGGCCAACCCTGCCCCACATTCTGTTGAAAGCGAAATTCACCTCATGCACTCGCTCGCGGCCGCACGCACACAGGCACGCACACACAGCGCCCATTTCGCCGCGAGTGCCTGCCAAATGAAATTAGATTTCGACAACAAAACACGGCGAGCGAAGAACATAAGCCGGACAAAAAGGCGAGCAAGACGTTGCGCTCCAACATAGAAAGTACAAGCGGGACGGGGTGAGGTGCGCGCGATAGACGCGAGCGAGACGGACGGCAGCTGACAGACGATCGGCGCTAGTACGCGGAGCACGAGGAGTTGCGAGTTCGGGGTCTTCGAGTGCGCGAAGAAATTATGCAAACGATAAAGATTTAACACTCGAAACGTTTGACGGTGTGATGTGTGCCAATTAAGGAGTTCCGTGTCGGCTGTTCAAGTTGATCTGCAACTGAAGTTTCGAGGTGGACGGCTTCGCAGGCCAGAAATTCGCAGAATTAGGCACGAGTGGCCCGGGAAAGTCCTACGCCAGGCCAGGTCGCCCACGTTGCGTGCGCAGCTCGCCGAGTGGTCCGCGGTGAAAGGTAAAATGAATCGAATCGCATCGCATCGCTCAGTGGGGCAAACACGCACACCTAACGGCTCGCGCGCTTTGAATTTGGGAGGGCATGCACGATGATCTAATTGTTGTCTGTCGGCTCCACATCAATCCAAGACACGGCGCGGCTGACGCCTGAGTTCACTCGCGACTTTCCTAGCTTCCTAGTTCGTTCCGTTCAGTGCGGCTGATTGCGAAATTCAGGACACGCCACCGGTTCCCGTGATATTTGTAGGCTAGCAAAAAACCCTTGTCACCTGTCAAATGGCGCATGTGTTCGACTCCTGAAGATCTGCGGACGGAGTCAATTGCGGTAACTTTGTTGCTTTGTTTAGGGTGACATGCCAAGGATTGCTTGGCAATCCTGCCTCCTACAGGCAGCAGGCTGGATCTAGCCGCTAGACCGCCTGCCTGTCCCCGGCGGCGGATGCTCATGGCTAGGGAATGCTGCCTGCAGAGCGCTCCGCCGATGAACTGCTGATTGGCTGTTCCGGAGCGAAGGTAGTTATCGCGGTGATAACATCAGCGCAACAACGACCACCGCCTAATCGGCGTGAAGTCTGCGCCGACCTTGAATTCCATTCTCGGCCGAACGCGCGATAAGGTGCGGTTTGTTTGGCATTTCGCGTAAGTCGCAAACTGGAAACGATCGCCGCCGCATTTCACACTCGCGCCGAATTGCTTTCCTGATTTTCAGGTGACCTGAACAACAGCAACCTTGGAGGGAGTTGAGAAATGTGTGTTGGCGTGTGTGATCCTCCGCTGGAACGCACGTTGATCCGCTTTACCATTCAGATGCGGTCGGGACTAGAAAGGAATCCAGGAGCCAGGTAGCATAGTTTTCAAGAGAACACCTCTTTCGGGTGTGGAAGCATTGTGCTAAGATCGCACACACAAAGTAACAAAGCTGCCAGAAAATCACAGATTCGATCTCTTCAACGAATTTGTGTGGATTTTATTCCTCGATTGCCAAGTCCGATAAAACTATCTCTTAGGAAAAGCAGTGGGCGCTTTGAGACGACGATTATCTTCAAGATGTAAACAAAAACATTGGAACCACTGATGTTGCTGTTTGCCAGCTTATCAGTTGATGATCCTCAAAGTATTGACTACAAATCGCTGCAAAAAGAAACGTGTGGTACTGTTTCAGACCGTAGAGACCAACGAATTTCATTACATTTAGGAGCGCTTTTCGCGAACGTTTACATAGTCTGTAGGAAGTTATCTAGCTAGTGTTAGCGTCCTGTTTTCATTGTCCCGTCAAACATACTACCCGAAAGATGTGATCCTTGAAGTCCGCACGAACAACTACCCAGCTATATATACATAATACCTACGACACACTAGGGCTGATAATGAGCTCACAGACCATTATCAATTTGGATCTAATGAGAAAGTGACACACTACGTGTCGCTCAATGTAATTGACAATTGGACTTTGGTCAGCAATGCTTTTAAAAGGTGAAAAACAACTGCAAATTGATTCACTTTCGTGCCACAAACACCGGGTACACACGTATATTGCCTATTAAAAGCGTCTCTATGAAAATCACCTTCAAACTGTTCGAAATACGCTGCCATATGTCGAATTGACAAGTAAATTTGAACCTAGTTTACTTGCTGCTGCCCATAGATGGCACTTGCAACAGTAAGTTTTTTCCTTGATGAAACTTCCAATGACATAACTTTTGCGAGATCATTATTAGTCATATTGAGGCGATAATGAGCTACGAGCTCATTGTTGACTGTAATGTGTCCGTCGTATGAATACTAAAACTAATAAAAATGTGGTCTAAGTGCGACCCTTGAGGCCCACACGACTTACTTCCCATCTATAATTTGTTTTTATTATTAATTACTTTTTTTTAATAATTGCTATTATTAAACATTATTTTTATCAATTTTTTATCCAACCATAAAAGCTTTGATAGAGAAAGACGTCTCCACCACCTGATCGTCCTCTACCAAAGCCTCGGCAACCTCGTTCTCGTCATCCTCCTTGTCCTCCATCGCGGCCCCGGAATCCACAACCATTATTGAGGGTATTTAATTATTATTAACAATCATTCGTTGTTAAGAATGTTTGATCGTTACTGAGTAATTATAATTGACTTTATATTTACAATAGCAAATTATACCTAATAATATTTGATTGTTATTAACAATATTAAATTAGTTATAACAATATCCAATTATTAACTGCATCAGCGTCTCTACTTCCATTTTCCCAAACCTCATAATATAAGTTTGGAATTTTATAAATTAATCTTGATTTGTTGTAAAAATAACATTTTTTTTTAAATTTTGCCCAACACACAATAATAATAATATTATTATGAAGGTATTTGGGATGTGCACGAATGAATAGTGTGTTTCAACAGTTTAAAAATTAAGCAATTTTTTGACTTTTTTCAGTTTTTTCATCCTCAAAAAAAATGGCCGAACCGATTTTGCTAAAAACTCATTCAGTTTTAAGTAACGTAATTACGCGTCGAATGAAACCAATCAATGCGATCTTTGGTTCTCGAGATAATCGAGACGAAAAATAATTCCGAACGCACATATCCACATACACACAGTTAGTTAATAATATTCTAAATAATGTTGTGACCCAAGCGAAATCCTTGCTTGATGATTGGACGATCCCTTGTTCTTAGAATCAAGCCTGGGATTTCTCTTTGCTTCGATGCCGACCTGGGTTAAAAAGCAATAAATAGAAAGGATAACCCATCGAAACTAGCCATAAAAATGCACGTGTTTACCAATTGTGTAGCAGTGGAAAATTACGTAGCAATTAACAATTAGCAAGAGACTACTGATAACCACATGCACGTAAGTAAATGGTAAGATGTGACTGGTTATGTGCGTGCGTATGAGCGCAACGGCTAGTCTTCGGGCGGTTTCCTAATTATAGAGATAATCCTTTTCATTTTCTAACTGATTTAATAAACTGTTCATATACTGGGAGTTTATAATCGTGAAATAATCAGGATTTCTGATAGACGTGCAGCTCCCCGCATGGTTTCCTTTCAAACCGCTTCGACTAATACGCGTTCTCCTTTTGTTTACTCACATAGTCGCGTAGGCTCTGGACAATAAATTTCGATCTGATTTAATCTATACTGATCATATCTATCAAATACCTTTGATATAGTAAATATCAGTGTTATATATCAGAAGCCAGTTAATAGATTACAGAATGGTCCATTGCTCCCTTGGTGCCCTTTATCCAAAGGTGGCTCACTTAGGCCATGATAGGCCCATTGTGGTACCATAGATTATTAGGGCGGCACTAGAACCTGCGGGATGACTAGAACCATCCGGATTTTCGTATGAAGCCGGGTATGCAGCTAATATTTAAATCAGCTACTTCCGTAAGGTTGTCCAGGAAAGGCGAGCCCAAGGTTGTCATGCGCTTCCTGGACAATGCTGGGCATTCGCACAGAAAGTGTTAGATTGTTCCTTTCTCATCCTCTGATTTGCAACTTCGGCAGAAATCATTGAAAGGGACACTAAATCTTTCTGCGTGTCTGCCGATCAGACAGTGTCCCGTCAGTACGGAAACGATTGGAACTCAAGGTTTCACGTCTTGTGTTGCGGAGCTGCTTGGTGCATTTGGAGCACATTGCGTGCCAGTGGTGCGCGTCATACAGCTGGATTTGTTGTTGTCGTGTTAGCGTCTATGAACTCCTTTCCTTACCTTTTCATACTACCTTCGGGGTTTTCTAAAGCTTTGTCCTAACTAGTTTTCTTTCTTTACATCAATGTCCTCTCTATTGTTGAATCTCAGTGTCTTCTGTATGCCGCGATGACTTACACGGCTGAAGGAGTTATTCGAACTCAAGAGGACCGTATTACGCTTCAGATAGATTTAGAATTCTGTTGTCAAACCAACTTTTTCACTTAAGCTCGTAGCACTCGTACTGCTCAGTGGAGGGTTGACTAGACAGTACCTGAAGGGGATGCCGGTCGTCACAACAAAATCGCTTGTCCGCCATTTAGAATTATACTTGTGTATATTAGGTTAGCATAGGCATCCTCCTGGCGCCTCTATGTCTCGTCGACCATTCAGACATGCGACACTTATGCACTCATGAAAATGACGAGCTGATGATTATTCTATGCAATGTGTCAATAGCACACATTAGCCTTAAAAGCTAGGATGGAATTGAATATTTAATATCCCTATTTTTTTAACGTTTGAACGTGGAAATCTTCAAAAGATACCGATTAGCTCCTGCCTCTCGCCATGCCGGATTTCTAACGACTAAAACTATCTCCGTCTCCTTCAATCACTCGCTCCATAAATTTCCAGTAATTCTCCGTATTTATAATTCTTATTTTTTGCATTCTCATTAAGCATTAATATTTAATTCTGGAAACTTTCTGTAGCCACTGCAAGTGTCTTAATCGGACCAACTCTATTGCATTATTGACTTTCAATCAAAAAATAAAATATTTACACCCGAACTTCGGATGCCATTGCATATTCAATTTTGGCTGATTGATGTATGTGTATCCTTCAAGGATCAAGTGCGCTTTACCATCAATTTCACCTAACAGCGAATATATTTTCATAAACAGATACAACGCAACTAGCATCAAAGAAATCTGAGCCCACAATCAATCAGGAGAGTTGTGACGAGCTTTTAGATGAATGGAATTCAACAAAATCGCAGGTAGCAGTTGAGGAAAAAGCGGTAGCGGTGGCAGTGCCAGTCACTTTGGCAGCTACACCATTGGAAAACATCGTCGAGTCAGAGGAATTGCTGGCGGGAATTGAATCGCAGCAGACAGTGGTGAGTACATCACTCGTTTCTATGTCATATATTTTTTGTTTTGAATGTCAAGTATGAGTATATATTTTTTTAATTTCATAAAAGTTTGCCGTAAACTATATTTGTATGTAAATTTACGATAAAACGGCGCACAACAACTCAGGTTGGCCATCTCATCTCTTAGTAAATCAGTGCCATTTTTGCGTTACAGGAATTGAATAAGAAACAGCTGGAAGACGTGAGAACTTCTGACAACGCGGTTGTTGCCAAACAGTCGGAAGCCAACGCCGAGAGCTACATTTCTGATAGTTTAGACAAGGAAGTTGAAGATATGTCTTCCAGACTAAATCCCGAGGCAAAAGAATTTGTACCGTCGTCGCCGCCAGTTGGATCGCTTGATTCGAAGGGCGACTTGTTTGGCTCTGTCGAGAATCTCGGCGGTGACGTTATAATAGCGCAGAGTCCCAAAAAGGATACCTCGTTCTCGATGGAAAATGTAAAAGTACCCTCACCAAAAGATTTTGCAGACGAAATCAAAACCCGAGCAGGCGAGGTTGATGACACTCGTCATTTACCTGGACAAATTGCTGCGCGTGCGATCAACTTCCTAAATGGGGATGACCTTATAGCTCAAAGTCCACAGAAGGGAGCTGCAGTCGTGAACGATTTTATATTACCAACACTCAGTCAATTCGATGCGGAAGTAATGAATCGTCCTTCAGAATTGTCTGTCTTGGATGCGCCCGGTAGCATGAACTTGAAGGAAGCCATGCACGAACCGGAAAAGGAGCAGATCAGCCCAATGGAACTAACAAATAGTTCCCTCGAGGATTCGACAGACATAATGTCTCCAGTTGACAATATAATTGGCAAAATTGAGGATGTGATGAACAGCGTGCAAATGCTACCCGACGACGACGAAGAAGACGGTACTGACTAAGTCTTTAAACTTAATCCCATTGCAAAATGACCATTTTATTTGAAGGTATCAAGGCGAACGGGACATCGTTGCCGGACACGAACACAAATGGTGGTGATATGCCTCTTGTGACTAATCTGAAACTGGAGGAACCAAAGATAGTGGCTGCTGAGGTAGTCGATATGAAAGCTAAAACCGATAAAGTGGCCAAGGCTCCAGAGATAAAGAAGACTGATGTCAAGACAAAAACATCATCCTCCACTGTCCCGAAAAAGACGGGTTCGTCGACATCTGCTACAGCTTCAGATTCGTCAAAAGCCAAGGCGCCCGCTACTGTGTCAAAGACGAAGGCAACTGCAGGTCTCGCTGCACGTCCACGCACAGCACCGACTCCATCCTCGAAAACAGCCTCGACAGAGAAGAAACCGGCAGCGAGTGTAGTGTCGGCACGCGCCAAGCCGGAGACCAAATCGTCCCCGGTCGGAGTTAAGAAGCTACCACTGACGAAACCGAAGACTACCGAGGAGAACAAAAGTGCAGTGCGACAAGTTGCAAGCAAAGTGACATCTGCTCCCAGGTAATAAACATTAAATTCCCAATGAGTTCATCTTGTGTAGGATTGCCGCCTTTATTGGAAACGATCACGACGTCTCACTATTGGCTGTTCTTGTGCATCGATATCTTTTAAGTTTAAATCCTTCTATACGAGCTTTTAACAGAGGCCGTGTGGAAAAACTAGGAGGGTTTTTGGATCGATACACAGTTTGTTCAATTCGATTACAGAATAGATTTTTTGAGTGAAGGAGACGTACAAAACACTAACATTTTTTACACAATTCGATTGTTATTATTTAGTACTGACCGCACAGTTTCTTTGCGCTGCTGTTGCAGTAATTGAACAAAAATTCGTTGGGAAAATCATCGTATTATTTTACTTTCCCGCGAATATCTTCGCATTGAACTGTAGTAACACTAATCGAATATGTTATTCCAACTAGGAATGCAACCACATCTCGCACTGCATCCACAACAAATACGACCACAACGGCGGCAACGAAACGTACAACAACTCTCTCCGCAACTAATTCCACTGCCCCAAAGACAACGGCCGGTTCGAAACCTGCCCTATCGCCCAGCACCAAGCCAACATCGGCTGCAACAGCTCACAAACCAGCTATTTCGCCCAGAAGCACAGTGGCTTCAACACTCCGAAAATCCGAGACGCTCAAGGTAAGAGACAAGTTTCATGCACGCACTTGCTTGGGAACCCTAATCAATTAAGTTTCTTACTGAAAAGGAAAGAAGTTCATTCTGCGTGGGATGTAAGAATGTGAAAAATTGCATGCCGCTCGCTTTCAAATGAATCCGCGAGCATGATTTTCATAGATAACATTTTCTTCTGTAAATATTCAGTGTGCATTGATTTTGAGATGGTAGCAATAATAAAAATGGTCTATATATTGTGAAAAAGGATGCATGCCACGTGAAATCTTTCGGGATGTGTGTAAGGAGATGTGTACGTTATCTTATTTCTATTTTGAAGGTGAATTATGTTTGAACGAGTCAGTAGGCAATGTGTTTGATGTTTTCGAGATAAATGAAGTCGCGGAATCTAGAGAACTCAAGTCTTTCATTTTTTTTCAACGTTGGGAGGTGGAAATCTTCAAAAGATATCGAATCACTCCTGCCTACTCCAAGCCGTTGTCTCTCCATTACTATTATGAATTGTACCATGCCGGGATATCACCCGATTCGAAAAAACGTCGTTTCATGCTCACGCGGACTGTGTGGCATCATCTTGCTGGAATAAGGTTTCATCGTTCATTCCACGTTGAAGAAGCTGAGGAATAAAGAACGATCGCAACATTTTCGAATAGCGTTCTATTTTCACAGTAGCAGCTGGTCCAGCAAGTCATTTTCAAAAAAATGGATCTATTATTCTCGATGGGGACATTGCGCACCAAACTGTTACCTTGGTTGAATGGAGTGGTTTTTGATGGAGTTGTTAAGGGTTTTGATCACTCCAATATCGGAAGTTTTGCTTATTAACATATCCGGAAAAGTGGAAATGTGCCTCGTTGGTCAACCACAGGTTGTGAACAAGGTCCTCGTTTTCATCACACATTTCCAACAGCGTTTCACAAAAAACGCTGACGAGCTGCAAAATCGTTCTCATTCATGAACAATCTGAATTTTGTATGGGTGATGGTGTAGATCTAACCTCAAGATCCTTTGGACGTGCCTGGTTGAAATGCCAAGCGCAGCACTCTGTCGACGCGCCGATCTCCGAGGGCTTGTTCCCACAGCAACTCTGACGCGTTCAATATTCGCGAGAGTTCGCACTGATCTCGCACTGCCATCTCTTCTGCTTCTCATTTCATCAATGTTTTCCACCCACAATTTTATTGAATTAACAGGCGACACTGGCCTATTCCGATTAATATGAAAATGCGTCCGGAAACGACGCTAAGCGACTGTATTGCTACCAGTTTGGTAATACGCTTTCACAGCGACCGAACGTTGAATAGGACCTAGGATAGATCCTTGAGGAATCTTAACACTAATTCGCGCTGATTGAATGTAGTTCTTGCTGATTCCTGTTTTTTTGTAGTTGCTCAGACAAGTATATACAGTACAATCTTGATAATCCGGCATATATGGGGCCACGCAACCGCAACGCTAATCGGGTGAACATTTTAGTACCCAGAATTTTTGTTATGATGATTTTCCCGAACACGTCGGATTACAGAACGTGTCGGACTAACGAACTGCCGGATTGTCAAAATTGTACTGTACTCAGAAGATCCTTCGCCTTACCAACAATTCCTACTTCCTCCAATCGTCCGGGTAGGTCAATCCTACCTCCCCTTAAAGGGGGGGGGGTGCGAACGTGGTGATTGTGGTTTGTACCCCTATTGCGGGTAGAGCCCGCAGAGGTGCGCCTTGAAGTCGTCGTGCTTCCGAGCGTGGGAACTTCTACGGCAACTTTTGGGGCTCGGCGTGGATTTAAGTGTTAACCCGGTGCCGAGACCGAGCTATTAGATAGGCCTTGCTTCCATCAGAAAGGTCACTGGGCCTGCACTCAGTAGACAAACTGGTACTCCCAGGTGGTGGTGGGAGAGCGTTGGCAGCCGCATTATTGCTGCCCGTTGTCCAATCGTGGACCGTGGAGTTAAACTCCCTCTGGGTAGGCCTCCACGTAAAACACAGGTACGTTTCCTCCAATCGTGTACCGTGTGATGAACTACTTTTAGACCAACGAAGATTGGTGCAACGTAAAGACTTTTATCCATTTGTGTATTTATGTCTCTCATCTCATCTGAACAATAGCATCTCTTGTACTTTTCCCCTCTCTAGAAGCCAAATTGATTTTCATCCAATATTTGGTTCTGTTCTAAGTAGTTTTTAATTCGAGAAGAATAGTTTTTCCATTATTTTACTCAGGTAGTTCAGAAATGTTATTGGACGATAGAAATAGTGTAAAAGTTTATACGGCATGCCGAGAGACTGGAATCAATCAATATCATTTAAAAACTTCCATCGTTCCAACGTCGAAAAAACAATTCTAACGCTTCGATAGTCGAAATTTCCCTAGTTTCCTATTCAACATGTACTTCGTCCTGTGAGGGACACAATGTTCAGCAATAGTCACAAATGAATGGACGCGCGTACATGTATGGTGTGGCGTAAAGTGTGAATTTTCCTAATTTGTGTGTTTGACAAAAACGATATTCAACATGAATCGGTCCTTTTTTTCATTCAAGAGCCCAACATCGGCATTGGCCAAACCAGCCCCGGCCAAGGCAGCAGCAACAGCTACCGCTAACAGCACAGTGACAAAAACCACATCACGAACATCAGGTGGATCGGCGGCGACCACAAGAACAATAACAAGCACCACTACTACTGTAAAGAAATCGACGTTATCGTCTGCACCCAAGGCTGCCGGGGCGACTACCGCCAAGAAGCTCTTGGCTGCGAAGAAGCCGTTGGCTAGCTCTGCTGCCGCAACAGCCGCCAAACAAAAAACAGCTGGTTCGCCCATACGAGCACCGGCCGGATTCGTGGCAGCGACAACCGCCGCGCCCGAAATCAAATTGAACGGCACCAGCGCGCCCGCGATCACCACCAACGGCGAGAGCAAGGATTAGATCGGGTGTCCCGTGGGCGAGCCAGTGTGCGGCTGTCCCTATCTTTTGCGAACTTAATTTGCAATTGGCGTCAACGAACTGTTTTGTTTTCCTATCATATAAAACTTTATAGCGTTCTAAGATGTGTGCTCCGCCACGCGAGTGGATAGTTTAGTGGGTGGCGA
This sequence comes from Oxycera nigricornis, assembly GCA_963942545.1. Taxonomy (NCBI): domain Eukaryota; kingdom Metazoa; phylum Arthropoda; class Insecta; order Diptera; family Stratiomyidae; genus Oxycera; species Oxycera nigricornis. Next base: position 124,873,269 of record OZ012659.1, on the reverse strand, counting down.
AATTGGGGGCGGAAATTTATTGCGGGAATGAAAAAAGTATTGCAAGGGTGCATTTTAGAAAGAAAATATGTTTTTAGTAATTTATGAAATTCGCCGCTGAAGCTTCCGGAACAGGCTTAATAATTTGTTTTCTGTTGCTATCACATTGTTTTCGAGTCCTCCTAGATGATAAGCGCTCCTTGATGCGGGCGAATCGAGCATTGTTTTGTTTTGCAATCGATGGAAACATGCATGTGGGAGCGTGGGTCGCCGCCGTGCCTTCACTTGCAGGATGTGCTATCCCCCGAAACCGCAATGCCGCACCAATATCAAGTGAAGTTTCCCCCAAAACGGACACCCATACTCTATGAAATACTTATATATGATGTAGCTGTGGATACAAGTCCTCGAGCATATAATTATTTATTGTTTTCGTGATTGGATATTTATTTTAATGTTTGATATTATTTTCTTTTTGTCTGGAAATGTTTTTAGTCGTTCCTTTGCATGGAGTACATAATAAACTGCATATGACACACAGAAAATGCAAAACATGGAAAATCATTGATTTTTTCTATTACGCCACGTGGGAGAGGAGTTGAAAATCGGAACTTTGTTTTGTTGAAGGTAGGATAGGCTTGAATAGACATATAATGGTTTGGGCAGGAAGTGAGCGGGAGCAGGACGACTTCGGCCGCAAAAATAGTGATATTGTTTCCTATGAAAGAAAGTAGTGAGTTGACCATACCTCGTGTACTGTTTTATTTGGATTTTGTGCGATTAAATCAAATGCGATGTCGTTTTGATCGGTCCGCGAGTCTTGCTCGAAACCGGTCGCAGGAAGAACGTGTGGCTGCGATCTGCTGCTCGATTTGATGTGGTTTGCGTTTCACTTGCGCTTGCCAACACCCCCGGCAAACACAAGCGAGAGGCAAATCGAAGTACGGACATCATCGAAAATCATGCGAGCAAAGGCTCACCGCAACGGATCGGAGTGACAAATATTTATCACCCAAGATATCGTGGAATAAAAATCACAAAAAAAGAATAATAATGTTAGGCTCACATACAATATACGAATATAATCATGATTGCACACTTAATAAAACTTAGTCCATAATGTCACCAACTACGAAAAAAACAACAGATTAACAATATAAAAAAAACATTGTGACTGTCTTCTATTGAAACGGAAAATATTAAAGCGACCCCTTTATGCCTTATTTAAATGTAACGCTTGCTTGAATGCACGAAATTTTTTCTACGATCTTTTTTATATAATTTATATAATGATATACGAAAGAAATTGATTAACACGAATAAAAAATTGTATCGGCTCGATATTTAATTGGATAGTTTATTTTGTACCGTTTTTTATATACATACTATGTCAAACAAATAAATATAGAACTAACTTGAAACAGTCGTGTTTGATTTGCTTGTTTATGACTGATATCGTGAAAAGCATCATTTTCGGAGCTAATATAGGAGTTTTCTAGATTTAGTCTTTGTGGAGCGGTTGAACAATATACAGTCGTGGCCACAATTATTTACACATGGCAAATCATGACGAAAAATTTGAATGGAATCAAAATATCTCCTTCAATTTTTATTACAACAAAATGAAATTTTATTCAGGTATTCTTTGACAAATTCATAGTTACTTGACAAAAGCAAAATTGAAATAAAACATTACAGAACAAAAATAAAAACAAAAACTAAGTGGCCAAAATTATTTATTAAGAAAAAATGTTCAGAAAATTAACGGCAATTCTTCGGCTATGCTTCGATCAGTGATAAAGCTGGAACAAATGTTGGACATCAGCTGACATTAGATTTCATTGTAATAAACTATATTTGTAGTTAGTGACAGTGAAAATGTCTAGAAACGTTGAACTCTCAATTAGAAAGCGGGCGGCAATCGTTGCTGAGTTTAATAGCGGTATTTCCGCTAACAAAATTGCCAAAAAAAATATATCTCACAGGTGGAGCGTTTATTACCAGGTAAAAAAACATGTGACTGGCAGTGTTAAAGCAGCAGGAAGGGGTCGAAAGAGGGCAAAAAGTCAGTGGCGGAGTAAGGGGGAGCGACAACTCACTCGTACATCCAAAGAAAGTGCACAAAATCTCCCTCTTTAGAGGCATATCAATAAATAACTACCTACTCTTGTACCTCATCATCCACACTTCGGTGGAAAATATTAATGAAAAATGTAGACGTGTCTGTTAAACGACTTTCAGAAACAAGATGGAGTGCTCATCATGACGCTGTCAAACCAGTGAAGAATAATTTTGAGAAGCTTGCATCAACACTCGAAGAGATGTGTGATCCCAGCACCAGCAAAGAGAACGTCGAAACAAGAGAAGCAGCATCAACACTCGTACCAGCTTTGTACGACTTCAGTTTTCTATGCTATCTTTCCTTTTGGTGTGAAGTTCTAGAAGAAGTTAATCAGACAAAAGTATATACAAACATTTGGGATATCATTGGAAAAGTGTGTAATAAAAATTAAACCTCTTAAAAATTTCTTCAAAGTCAACGCAACCAAATTGTGGAAAAGGCTTTTTGCTACGCAACAAAAAAAAATGTGAGGACTTAGACATTCCAATTGAAGCAAAAAAGAGGAGGAGATTACGAATACCTGGAGAAATGGCCCGAGATGCTGGACTTTCATTACCAGAGGAGCTGCAAAGAGCAATGTTAGAATGTCACGATAGATTTGACGAAGAACTAGACCATCGTTACAGGGAAATCGATTTTATTCTGGTTACATTCAGTATTGTTCAGCCTAAAACGCTGGTAACATCATCAAAAGAAGATCTTCATGGAATGGTTTCAAATCTGTTATTACGATGAATTTTCCGCAGAGGACATCGTGTTGGAGATTTTACGATTGAGGCGCCATTTGGAAGCCGCCAACATTTCTGCCCAAGAAACGGTTGAATGGACTACATTGGAGCTTCTCAGATTCAATGTAAAATGGCGCTATTCTGAGTCTGTTCCAAATGTACCGCTATGTCTTCGATTTTTTTAACAATTTGTGTCAAAATTAAAATTAATAAAATCTTACTTAAGTAAGGTCCACAATGAGCCAAGCGCGACTAGCCAATCTTTCGATTTTATTAATTGAAAGAGACAGGGAACTCAATTTTGATAATGTGATCGATTGTTTTCAGTAAAATAAAGTCTTAGTAAGCATGTTTAGTATTTGGTGTTTTATTTCAGGTAGGGGTGCTCAATACAAAATCTCCCAGGGTGCCAATCTACCCTACGCCGCAACTGTAAGAAATGAAAGGGAAGATACTGTAATACGTCGGTGTATGCAGCGAAATAATCGCGAAAAGATCAATAACTTAATAAATAGTATTAACGAGAACAGAAATGACAAAACCATTAGAACAACAGTTCGGTGAAGACTTTCCGAGGCAGGAATAAAAGCATACGTTGTCCGAAAACAGCCGTACATCTCTCCAAAGAACCGGGAAGTTCGCTTGCAGTTTGCATTTGAGCACAGAAATAAACCAGTCGAATTTTGGAGACAAATTTTCTGGACAGATGAAAGTGATATGTCATTGGACGGAACGTATGGTAAACATTTCTACTATTCCAATGCACAGCAAAAGAAAAATTATCCCTACGCGTCTTTCACATGGTGGTAAACTAATGGTGTGGGGTTGTATTTATTACAATGAGGTTGGTCCAATTGTTGATTGTCCAACAAAGATGCGTTCGTCTGAATACCTCCAAATATTGAACGAAATTGCATTTGTTGTCGGCGATTATTTGTTTGGTCCTGATTTTATACTACAACAGGACAATGCACCAATCCATACTTCAAAACGGATTCAACAGTTTTTATCGGAGGGGGTTGAGCAAAAAGTCATGAAATGGCCTCTACAAAGCCCTGATTTGAATGTCATTGAGCATGTCTGGCATTTGATGGCAAATTCCTCAAAAGGTTGGAAAATCGGCAGCTGAAGCCTCGGAAGACATCTTAAATGCATGGCAGGTCCTATCCATGGGCCTATCTTAGCCTAAGTGAGCCGCCTTTTGACAAAGGGGGCTGCCACTACAACCAACCAACCTATCCATTGAAACTATACAGAATTTAGTTCATTCAATGCCAGCAAGACTCGAAGCTGCCGTTCTAAGAGTTCCCCATAATTCAAATGGCCAAACGACATAACAATAAATGTAGAGATTTCAAGACCCGCCATTTGACCGAGCTTGGCACGGTTAGCGTTAAAAAGTTTCTAGGTATGTAGATAGACTGTATTCAGAGAAGGTTCATTAAGACAGTCGGCCCAATGTTTTATCACAAAGAAACCTTTAAGGATGCCATTAAAAGTACAATATTTTGAACGCTTGAATTATTTTGATGATTTTGGTAACGAATAAAAAGCGGAACAATTTGATTAAGACATTTAATACGTAAATCACAAAGTTGAATATATGATTGATAGATAATATTAATACTAAATCACAATAGGAATAACGTTACTTGATGATGAAGAAAAACAATATTCACGCAGTTTTCATACACAATAAGCAACACATAATTTCATTATAGTACTGGAAATATTCAGGAATTCTTAGTAATGCTAGCGATCACAGGTCGTTTTGTTAAGTTCAAGACGAATTTGGCCGCTCTGCTAGTCTGCAAGAAAGAACAATAAATAACCAATTGTTAAATATTTGAGAGTAGTCGTCTGATCGAATGTTGATGAGCAATATAGAAAAACTTTTGAGCTTCTTTTTTGAATGCCTAACAATGTAAACACGTACTGTAAAATGAACGTTCTATTTAATTAAGGATTCAACATCCAAAAATTTTAGACTTGACTTTGTTAGTTTTCTCACAAGATTTGACATTCAGCTCTCAAGCAGACTATTTGGTTTCCGCTTACCATTTGAACATCTTCTTGCTTTCATTCATTACCTTTCTTTACGTTTTGCACCCGCCACGGTCTTTTTCTGACCGTCGCTCGTAGCATTTGTTGCAGCAGACAATGACAATGCTTCGACACAATCACTGACTGAATTGTGGCCCGCCAAGTCCTATTTAAGATGGGAAATATGTTTGTATACAACTGTTGTTCTTGCGTATTTTACAATGCACATACCTGCGAGTGAGAAGCTCTCCCTTTCGGATTATAATCGACACAATCGTCGAAGATTAGAACGCGGCTGCTCGGCTTGGAGGAACGAGGGCTGTACTCAGCCGGATGCGCCACCCGCGTGTGTGAATTCTGCATTTTCGGTGACGACAAATACGACAGTCTTGATGTGCCCGAGTTGCGCTTCGACAATGGAGTAGCAGGGTTCGTAAAGCCTATGGAGGACTCTCCAAACAATTCTGGCGAGCCCAGCGGACTCATAAGCAATTCTTCATTGCTGTCGTTGAAAATGCGCTTCGGACGATCAAGCACCAACGCAGCAGCGGCTGACCTCTGATCATTCACCTCGCCCGATGCAGACGTCTCATTTGAAAGGGATTCGCACGACGGCGACGAGAAGAAGACGTTCGTCCAGAAGTTCAGCGCCTTAGCGGAAGTTGCGCCGTCGTTCACATCACGTCTAGCTGAACTGGCCTTACTCTTGGGCGAGTCGAATTTCTTCGGGACCCGGTTGCCTGCATAAACCGGGCTCAGCGCGGAATGACTGATCTTTGCGGCACTGCGAGTTCTCGGCTCAAGCCGACTGGGTGCGATTACATTAAACGATCGTTTCTTCCATAGATTTCTGTGAAACGAGTCCAAGCTCTCCGAATCAATATCGTAGTCCTGTTTTTTCTGCGGCGATGTCGGCTTCGGCATCGGGAAAAGGGTCATATTTTCAAGGAGACGAGCAAACGAGACACGATCTTCCTGCATTCCGAAAATTACTCACATGTTAACTGAAACTTCAGCTAGTCTTAAATCTAACTAACCTGAGCGCGAGAGGCACTGTCCTTCGTTTTGGAAAGTAGATCTTGAGTGGCATTCGTGATCCGTGCTGCATCAGCTGAACAATCTAGTTGGATGTGTTTTCATTAGTTATGCGACCAGTCTGCCTTGAAGAAGTTCCTTACCTTCAGTTGTTGGATAATTTTGGCTCGGTCCACTATTACACAGATCCGAAACTGGCCTAGAGCATAGTTTTGGCGGTTCCATCAACGCTTCCAGAATGCTTGCAGATGTCACAGGTTGGCGACAAGTATTCCTTGCGGCTGTACGGAAAAACACACAGTATATTCGAAACTGCTCTGCACAATTATCGTGAATTAGCCGCGAAGGCTGCGCGACCTAAATTCACGCACATATACTCACATAAAACAGCTGGCAGTGATTTTTCATCCCGACTCAAACTCGGTGCATGTTCCAGCAGACTCAAAAACACAATGTCTTCGGCTTTTATCTCGGATAACGGCGGTAGGCCCTGGGCCATTGAGAATTCAGCATATTCTGCATCGTTTTCATCGGAAATCGCTGCGTCCAAGTCGTTCTCCTCGTACATGTTCCGGCCCTCGCGCATACTACTTCCGCTGTTTGTGCTTCTGGCACTTTCCACATTTCCATTTGCTTGCATCAAACACGTCAAATCGTCTTCGCCGTCCGAAGTGCATTCGTGTTGTCGCTGGCCCGTAGTCAGCAAGTCGGGGGATGAGAACGATATCCCCAGCGGAATGGGTTCGTCGTCTGCAAAGATCATATGCAATGAACGGTCATGGCAAGGAAGGGAGAATATTTGCAACACTATGTTTTTATTGTAAGGAAAAATATGACGCTAACTCTTTGTTTTGGTCGGGCTCATGTTGGTCGCAACGTCAACACCACTAGCATCATCTCCAAAGGTCATTGTGGACGAGTTCAACGATTCGAATATTCCCGGCAGGGAATTTTCCGCATTTCCAGTTGCATCTTCTTCGTGGCTGTGTGCGTTGCTAGCTTCGGCTGTCGATGACTTTTCACCTGATTCTTCCTGGCTTTCATTGTTTTGACCGTTATTGGAATTCGGGGCAGAATCTGCTGGTTGAACGCCTGCTTCTCGAGCGCTTGCCGCGAAATTCGGGCCTGCACGGGTATTCGACGCCTCGCCGCGGCTGGTTTCTGGTTCTTTTCTTTCCTGCGCTCTTTTCAATTTCATTTCGATTTCGGCTTGCTTCTGCAGCAGCTGACTAATATACCATTGCTGGTCGCGACACCGTTGGAAATACGTGGGAGGACGGACCTACAAGTACGGCTCATTAAATTGCTTCCGTTTGCTGCGATTGAAGTCGCTCACCTGAAACCTCAGCTCCAGGCTGTCCTTGAATGTATTCAAATATCCCTCGGATGCAAGTAGATCGAGTCGGAAGAACCGATTGTAGCCCCAACACTCGCCCACCTCGAAGTCCGACACAAACTCTCGCTGGATTGTCTTCGGCGTGCTATGATGCACCATTTGGACTCTGTACTCGTATTTGCTTGGGTCCGGGTAGCCGTACGTGAGTTCCAGGAACACCGATAGATACTCCCCGCGCACGGCCCCGTTTCCGTTCGGGTACACCTTCAACCGCCATTGCAGACCGCTGCTCGTTAGCGGCTCCGAGTACACGGCTTTGCCGTTATGTCGCAGCTGACTAAACCCGGTCAATGTGAAGCTGCCCGTGTCGTAGTCGGGGACGATTTCGCTTCGGAAGTCCGCGGTGATGGGCGACGTCACGTAATTCGTGATGGGCTTCATGCGTACCTGGTTTTGCGTCCGTTAATCATCGCCACAACATGCATTTGGTTTATTCCAAGCGCACTTACCTGCTGTATCATCTTTATCAGCTCGGGCGACTTGGCGATTAGCTGCGGTCGCGAGTACGACGTTATTTGCTGCTCTATTTCCGACAGCAAGTGCTCGAGTTGTTCGATCTCCTGCGCCAACGAGTTCTTGTGACGCATCAAGGACACCAGCTTCATTTTCAGTTGTGAGTCCAATCGTCCGATCATCAATTCAACTGCGTTTCTGATCTCCCGTACTTTCTCGTCTTTCGTGTTCCTCACCACCTCGACGTTCTGCTCCACCTCTTGAATGATGTTCACCAGCTCAATTAGTCGTCCTTTGAGCTGGGACACTTCCTCTTTGGCCTTCGATATGTGAGACTCGTAAATGATTTCTGCGGAAATAAGAACAGGTCGTTGTTGCACGATTAATACGATTGTTCGGGATCGGGATCTAGTTCCTTACCGATTTGCTTGAATGTGTGTCCGGAGTGTGTACCACCCCACAGGGCGCACTGATAACAGATGCATCGTTTGCACGACCAGCAATACACCGTGAGTTTCTCCTGATGGATAGGACACTGGTCCTGGTCCTTGTGTTGCAGTAGTCGACTAGCTTTTATATTGGCACATATTTGTTGGAGGCTTTCCACTTGCAAGGCGACATCGCCGAACCATCGGCAATTGACCAGCTCGTGGATGCGCAACGGAGCGCGGCAGTGAGGACATTGCCTACGCTGTTCGGTGATCCAACGCGAGATGCACAGGTAGCAACACAGTTTGGAACAGTGCGGGCATAGGTGGGCGTCCTGTAGCTTTTCCATGCAAATAAAACATCGAAATATTTCGGCGAGCGTCTGGAAAATAATATAATCAGACATTACTGTGAGTTTATGCATTTCAGGAAGAAAAAAGGCGTAATTTTAGGTCTTTGGTTGGTTATTATTGTTAAAAAATATTTGTTTAGTGCAGGATCTTTGGCTTTTCGATGATTCCTTTCGGCGGCGGAGCATGAAAATGCAAAAAGGGAAATGTGTAGTCAAAGAAAAAATGTTTTGTCGTGGCCCAACTGTTATCTTCGTTAGTGTTTATTTGGTAAAAAGCTTCTGTATGGCACGAGAAGCTTATTTTCAAGCTAATTGGATAATCCAAATTATCAAAAAACTGAACAGCTCAGAAGACGCCGTTCTGTCTGTGAAACGCCTTTGTTTGCCAGAAATAATGAACTGGATCAGAGCAGGATTGCTATCACAAAAGAAGCTTTAACCATGAAGCACACTTTTTATGGGCTTGGATTTGATTCCGAACCAGATCTGAGGGTCAGTCAGGGCAGGTCCTGCAACGCAACCACATTTTTCATTCGCTCACCTCTGGAACAGCAATACTGTTGCTGCTCCCGGCGGACGCTGCTGAGACCGGCGAGTTTGTGCGACTGGCCATGGTTCTGTGTGGAACAATCAAGATTAATGCAGATATTAATGGTTTATTTGCCCACGAAGGGCATCCCAGGCTGACTGATATAACAGCTCGCGAAAACAACTACTTCCACAGTTGCCAAGCAATCGCGGGTCCTATTCTGGTCGCAAGCTGTACAATACGGGCTTAAAATTCGACCAACAATCACGATTACAACGCTTGGCTACACTTGCTTACGTTAACGCACTACAAATTTACGATTTAATACAATCTATTCGAAATATTTAGGGAAACGCAAACGACTACTAGAATTTCGGACTTCGTTTGACACCGTGCAACTTGACTTGATAGCAGATGATTCGATCAGGGCCGCACTTTCGGCGCAACCCAATGCTGTACATTCCCGTTCAAAAGCATTCAAAAGCCTGTCAGTGACAATGCAAATGATAAGTTAAACAACAACATGGGAACTACGCAGAAGATATTTAATAATAGTGACCAGAACAAATCATCATTTCGAAAAAGATCTTCCTGTGATCTGTAACGAGAAAATTTGCTTTGAAACATTATCCCAGACACATTCTATCATCTGAGTCTGGGACAAATTGGGACAGCTGTCAATGAGTTGTCAGAAAGTTGGAAGCTGCAAGTTGCAGCAGTGTCTTCGCGAAGTAATTGCCCGCCAAGTTTTCATGGAGCTTCGGAATCATTGCAATCTAACACGTTTTGAATGAGTTTTCCAGAGCCGAGAAATTAGTGTCGGTTCATAGTTGGCGATCTCTTACTACCCGGAGTGCATTCCAACAAAGGTGACACCGCAACGTTGAACGATTCGTGCTTCCTGTTTGGAAGTCCAGAGTTTCTTCAGAACATAGTGGGTATTGCAACTACTTCAGAAATAGCTAAAATATTGATTGATTTATATTAATTAGACGCGAAGATGGACGAGGCCAACTATAAAGCGAGGACCGGTGCTGTTCAGAGTGAATCAAGCCTTGCCTGGTGGGTGTTGTGTACGTTTTTGGCGCCGATATCCATTCCCTACATAATCCTAAAAGCATGGCGTCGCTTCCAGACACACCGGTTGAAGAATAGTCTACAATCGAAGGTGAACTGAGCTCAGAATGAATGTCCTGCGGAGTGTTTGATAACGGTATCTTTTAAGGTGGTTCTGATAACGGGCGCAAGCTCTGGCCTCGGAGAGGCTTTGGCGCACGCTTTCTACAGGACGGGCTGTAAAGTAGTGTTGGCCGCCAGACGCGAGGAGGAATTGAACCGTGTTCGAGATGATTTACTTGCTTTCCATCGGGTAAGATTGAATCTGTAGTGCTGAAAGGATACACATTCTGTATTTTCCTCTTCAATGATCATTTTAAAAGACCTATAAGGCAGGTCCAGATCGAAAATTAAAAGAACGACAGCTCACTGTTTAAATTCGAGCATATAAAACTACACGATAAAATGTCTTTAAAATAGTCATAGATACAACAATCACGAAAAAAATCATTTTGTGCCTGAGCAGAAGATTTCGATTTTTTTTTAACTGCAACCTGGGGCATGTTTTTGCCACGCAAACTTACCGATCAAGTTACAGCTCAAAAATATTGTTTGTTGCTTCTAGAGTTATATTGAAACACATGTTGGTGCCTCATTAAATCCTGTTACAATGTTTTGGCAAAAAATTAACTACAACCTACCAATAATTAACCTTCTATATACAGTGCTGTGAATAATTATAAACTCAAACATATTTTTTGAATTTTTTTCAATGCATTTCTAGGAAATGAATTTTTTGCCTGAACATAATTTTTTGGGATTTCTAGGAAATTCTTTCAATCATCTATCTTTCCCTTTGTTTCAACCACGCTAAGTACAAGGTAAAAATCCCAAAAATGTCCTTTTTGCTGTGAATAATTATAAGCTCAGTTGTAAGTTTGCCAAGAGTGTTTCTAACGTGGATTTAAGTTTTTGTGAAGCATTTAAACACTGTAAAGACGTGCAAGTGTACTTTTTGAGAGTTTTGACATTTTGTCGATCCCTAGAATGCCTCGTGGAAAAAAACTAAGTGATGTTGAGCAATATAGAATTATTGATTTAACCCTAGATTCATAAACACACGTCTCTCATACACCCTCAAGTAATAAAAGTTTCACTGTGGGCCGCGCGAAAAAGATGCGAACGCATGTGTTTCTGTACCTTCCTAAAACGACGAGAGTTCAGTTTGGCACTAGTGTTTTTTGGCGCATACACATATAGTTTCGGTGCTATTAAGCTTGAGGTGTCTGAGATACGTATATTTATGATTGATGTAAGAAATTTATAAAGTGAAAGATTTTATTATTTGAGTGAGAAAACAAACGAACGTGAATAAATTGTCTGAAAAAGGTATGAAATTGTTCTGTTACAGCCTATATATTATATAATGCAATAAGTTATTAGCAAATAATAACATCGATTGCCGTTGTTATAGTTTTGATAAGTAAACGGTTTACTTGTAACTAATTCGTAGTTATAGTCACGTTTTATGGCTTAGTGCTTATTTTGTGTTATTATCTTTTGTCATTGACGTCTACAATAATAGTCGTAATAACAAAAAAATACTAACAAGACCAGCATTTATCAAAAAAGTTTCAGATAAAATGATAGAGCCTTGGTTACTGCGTCGCCGCAAAACTCCAATTTTAAGGCAATGCCTAAAACGGAACATCGATGCCATATTAGGCGATACTTTACCTGATGCACCAGCCAACCCTCTCAATCAATCCAGGAAGTTATGTAACTTCTGCTGCTATAAAAAAACGTGTGACTAGATTTATCTGCACTTCTTGTAAACGTCACATGTGTATGGAACATCGCGGTAGTTTGTGGCTAGAATGCTCAGATTAACTTTTTTGATTGTTTCTCTTGTTTTAATTTCAAACAAAAGTTCTTTCTAAATAACCATTTTTGTTTTTTTTTCAAAAATTTTCGTAATCATTAAATTAGGTAACCCTAAAGGTAAGGTGTATGAGAGACATATGTTTATGAATAATGTAACATAAATATAGTTTATGAATCTAGGGTTAAGGAACAGTGGAAAAACTCAGAGAGAAATCGCGAGTGGAATAAAAAAATCCGTGAGTGTATTTAAAAATTTGTTGAAGCTTGGAATCGAGAATTATGGAAAAAAGAAGTCATCTGGACGTCCTCCAAAATATTCGCCTGTTGTGAAACGCGCAGTTTCAAGAAAACTATCGAACAAAGGAGCTTCATAACCGAAATTGTTAGCCGGTTTAACTTGTGCAATGTGGTCCGAGTTTAGTTAGAAAATGGGGTGCATCCTCCGAAAACTTCAAATACCACAAATGTTTGCAAAACCCCAAATTGACGAAACGTCACGTCCAAGCTAGACTGAAATTCGCTGAAAATTTCACCCAAAAAGGAACCATTTGGGTTCATGTGATCTTCACCGACGAGACGAAGTTCAATCTCGATGGACCAGATGGATTTATTTACTACTGGCACGATTTACGAAAGAATAGAAGAATCATGCCAAGAAGAGCACAGAGAGGTCGCTCTATGATGATTTGGGCAGCTTTCAAAAAACATGCTAGGCGCGAAATAGCCTTCGTCAATGGTAGACTTAATGCTGTTGGATATCAGGAGTTACTAGAGGATCATCTATTGCCTTTTGTGACGGCAGCGGAAGACGAAAACATAATTCATACGGCTGCCTCTACAAAAAACTGGTTTCAGGATTATGGAATCCAATTATTTCCATGGCCAACGTTAAGTCCTGACCTCAACCCCATAGAAAATTTGTGGGGCATCTTAGCGAGGAAAGTCTACGACCAGGAGAAGTCATCCATTGAAAATCTATCAGAACTGTAGGAAAGGATAATAGTAGCCTGGGACGAGATATCAGGTAGCGTATTAAATAGTCTTGTTAATAGAGTTTCGAGTCGATTGTTAGATGTAATCAAAAATAAGGGCAAATGGTCTAAGTATTAAATGAAAAACTTAACAAACATCACACTGAGTTTTACATTTCACGTTTATTTTATTTTCGAAAGGAATATAATCCACCTTTCATTCCTACTACATTTTCTTAAAGGCATATTATCCAATAAAATAAACAGTTATTTGAAATAATTTCCTGTTTTTCTGAGAGACTCAAAAATATAGTTGAGTCTATAATTATTCACAGCACTGTAAATAAAATCGGCTTGTCTGCCAGTTTTCTGGATGTTTGTCTGAAAATGACTCCGAAACGGCTAAATGAAATTTTCAGCGATCATAGAAAGTATTTCCATTTAAAAACTGGTGTTTGTTTCATCTCGATATCGTGACAGGTTTTATTGCATATAAACAATTGTGGCTAAAACTGACGAGCGAAACACTGAATTGTTTTGTTCCCGTCGCACACTTGATATTTTTCGTCGTTGTGAGGTGGAAATCTTCAACAATTTGCTTCTGCTTCTCGGCATGACGGATTTTTAATCACCTCCAAACCCTTCACTCGATCACTCATTACATGCACTGTCCGTGTGCGATGTATGAGATTAGTTAGGTGCGCATCAGTTAGGACATCCGAATTGAGGAGAATTCTTCTATATGCTGAATGAGTTTGCTCACGAGTTAGTAGTTCTAAAAATTAAGTAATTTTACCTCAAGTTAAAAAGAAAAACAAAAAACACAATTCTTCTTCATTAAAACCCTTGTAACTTGATGCAGTCGAATTGAAATATTTAGTAGAACATTTTTTACTCAGGATGACCTCTTTCCGTTAGTGCGCATTGCTATAATCAACCTGCATAAATGTATGTTGTACATAAATAAAAAAATGTCATTTTACAGATGGATCCAACACACATTCCAGTCGTGGTGCCTATAGATCTGTGCGATTTGAATTCTATACCGGAAAAAGTCGCCAATATTCTCAGGATTCACGGTGGGATTGATATTTTAATCAACAATGGTGGAATAAGCGTTCGCTCGGATGTTCAATCAACGGCGGTCGATGTTGATGTGAAAGTGATGACGACAAACTATTTTGGTGCAGTAGCCTTAACGAAATGTAATTGCTAGTTAAACCCAATACGATTACTAGCCGTATTTCATGTATGTATACACTCTTTCCCTTCAGCTGTTTTGTCATCAATGATTATTCGCAAGCAAGGCAAAATTGTATTTATAAGTAGTGTCCAAGGAAAGTTTGCCATCCCTCATCGATCTGCTTATTCGGCTTCTAAGCATGCCATTCAAGCGTTCGCGGACTCATTGCGCGCTGAAGTAGCAGACGAGGGCATTGATGTGCTTTGTGTAAGTCCGGGTTACATCAAGACATCGTTATCGGTGAATGCTTTAACCGGAAGCGGCGAGAAATATGGAGGTAAGCTATTGTTTAACTACTTTCCAGGGTGTTACCTAACCACGTGCGGTTTCTTACAGTCATGGACACAAGCACAGAGGGTGGATGCAGTGCTGACGAAATGGCTAGAAGAATATTAGACGCAGTGATTCGAGGCGATAAAGATGTGATAATCGCACAAGCATCCGCGAGACTGGCGTATTGGCTGAGGTTTTTATGTCCATCGTTATATTTTTATATTATGCAGTACAGAGCCTATAGATCAAAATCTAAAAATATTTAAAGGGTTCATCGATACACGTAACAGTAGATTAGATTTATGATGTATATATTCCAAGTGTATCAATTGGGGCAATGTCCATTATGGAATTATTTTTTTCGTGACAATTTCTCGATTTTCCAAAAATACTTTATTTTGATCAAAGTACAATTTACGATAATAAAGCTGTAAAATGAATAGGTGCGTAATTTTGCATATTTCATGCTGGTATAAATATAATACATGGCAACTATGCTAACTAGTTTTAAACATTTTCAATTGCAATTGTTTTATATATGTACGTCGTTATTCGTTGTCCGAACCTTCAGCAGCTATTTGTTGCCATCGGTCGAGATTCGCCTGGCATAAATCTAATAATTCTTTGGTTTGTGGGACTAGGCGACAGAGCAGCGAATAGCACGGTATGCAAATGTCCTTTAGGAAGCCCACTTGCGAAATAGCTCGTTGATTTGGTTGATTACGATCCATCATTGGTATCGGCGCACGTCCGGCTGCCCGTTCTGCATCGCCTTGCTGGTAGAACTCCTCGAAGATGACGTTCACTGTTCGAATTTGTATGTCCCAAGGCTTGGCGGACGCAGACAAATCGCTGGCAGTCATCGCAATCGCCTGAACCAACAGTCGGTGCTCAAGGACACTCCACGAGAACTTCTCCTCTTGGATGAGAGTCGATAGCTTTGCTTTGTTCGGGAAAAACAATGCAAGATCTGTCGCTAATATGCAGTGTTTGATCAGGCCAAGCACTTGCTTGTATTCGGTGTTGTTCAACTTGGCAAAGATATTGTGGCCCTCCTGAAATGCATGACTGAATAATTGTTGGCTCAAACGATATGTTGAGATGGTTAGTTACTTGTTGCAGTATGGTGACTGTCTGGTTGAAGTGGTGGTGCTCCATTGTGGATGTACCGTAAATCGCTGCTAGGGGGGACTCAGTGTCCAGCATGAACTTGTTGTTCTTACCCCTATGGTCGAGGTCATGACAAAGCGAGCCAATGAAAAGTGCCAATTTCTGTTGAATAAGGCGAATGTTAAACAACAAGGAAACCAGCTTCTGTGAAATATTGAAAAAAATACCTCTACTGCCCTGAACACGTCTTTCGTCTTCTTCACAACGGCATACATGGTATTCGCCACGGAAAAGCCGTGTGTCCAGTTGTGGTAGGGGACACGCCTGTAGTTTCTCTTGATGGTCAAAGAGAACCGCATCAGCATCTTTTCGTCGAATTTCTTTAGCCCAAACAAGTCGATAAACATATATGTGGTGTATTTGACTTTGTCCAAATCGCAGACTTCGAACGAGTTGAACTGATACTTATCGATGCTCGCTATTTTGTCAGGGATGCCTTCGCGCAGCAACAGCTGTGCTTCATCTTCGGTGCTCGTGTTGTGATAGCTTAACACTTCTAAGGCCACCTTGTACTTCTGCTCGGATCGCTGGATTTTATCGTAGAGCTTAGCGTGGTGCAAGGCCAGACCGCAATAAATTGCGAACGTTTCGAAGGCCTCCTCATCTTCTACAGTAAAGCAGCCGTTTTTCTTGTTTATCATCTCGACAATGCCAATGACCACGCCTCTGATGAATATCGGCATGCATAGAATAGTCTCTGTTTTGTATCCCGTTTGCTTGTCCACGTCCGGATTGAACCTTGGGTCTGAATATGCATCCCTGATATTCAAGATCTCTCCTGTTGTGGCCACGAGTCCGGCGATGCCTGTACCAATCGGAAAGCGAATCTCGTCGTAGCTTTTCAGGACGGTTGCCTTTGTTTTCTGCTTGGAGTCCTCGACTCCCACATCGAAGATGGTGGCGTACAGTTCCTTGGCCTTGGCGTCGACTAGAAATAACGAGGCTCGATCGGCGTCTACAAGCCTCTGGGCGAAATTCATAACCTTCATGACTAAAGTGTCCATACTGACCATATCTTGAAAAATTGATCTAAATGAGATGTCAATGACACAAATAAGAAGTTAGGCAAATCAGCGCACTTAAAATCTGAATACTTGACCACAGCCAGCAGGAACTCGTTGAGCTTCTTCTGTTTGTTCATGCTGAGAAAGAGATGGGCGTAGTGCAGAGCGATGCCGCCCCACACCAAATAGCTGCAAGAGATTTCCTCGTCCTCTTCGTGGAATGGGAATCCGTTCTTGTCCCGATGTAGCTCTATCACGGCGATAACCCGGTTATCTGGCTGCACAACTGCTTGACACAAGACGTGCTCGATGTCCTTCTGAAGAAATGCATTGTTGGCTAAAAATCGAGTAAGTGTTCTAGAAATTGAACTCACAGATCGAGCGATTCCCTCAGGAAATCTGGAGTCAATGTCACCTCTGGTTATCCGTACTGGTTCGCGAGTTCTGGCCACATACTTTGGAATCAAGCATCCTGACTTTACCCTCTTGGTTGAAGGGACACTCGTGCCAGGCAGTTCGGTGTAAACTGACAAATTCTCGGGATCTCCATCAACGATGTATAGATTAAAATCGGTAGCATTGGTGGCCGACGAAATGCAGTTGGCAAGCTCCCACAGAACATGCGACTTGGTAGGACGCTTTTGCAAGGAATTGGTAAGTTCTTGAAGCATTTGTCTCTTGTCTGCATGCACACAGAATTTCCATCGTGACAAGCTTGTTTTGCGTCCATTTCGATTCGTGCTTTGCTGCGACATTTTCTTGGCACGTTGTGTGCGACGTATCATCCATCTTTCCAATTGTTCTAGGTCCACTTCATTCATGATATATTGCTCCAGAAAATCTGGATTTTGACGTAGAAACTGCGAAACTTTGACCGCAGACATTTCCCGATTTGTATCGTCATTCTCGTCTATGTTTGCATGACGGAATCCTTGTCCTAAAACAAAAGCAGTGATAAGAAGTGGTTTTGTTGCGACCTTGAATGTACTATGATGAATTTTGATTAATGAAATGTGTCAAATAAAGCAACATTTACATAATAATAATATTGGCGGATGCAACGTGGGTGGGTAGTGAATTTTTTTGAGTGTAAATGAAACTGAATATTGTGATATAAATTGAAGTGAACATATTTATGTAACGATAAGCTTGTAGTTTTATATGCAAGTTTAGCAAATTTAGTCTGTAAATATTGCAATAAACTTAGTATTGTTTTGATAATCAGCTATTATTCTAGTATGGAGGAACAATTCTTACTATGTTCTACGTAAAGTATTAAATTCTAAAATAAAACCCAATTATTCGGCTTAAATGGAGAGAAACATCCGGCATGCCGAGAGGCAGGAGCTGATCGGTATCTTTTGAAGATTTTCACGTTCCAGCGTTGTGTAGTGAACTAAGGGTACACTTCGATTTGAGACACATGCACTAGACATACTAAATCATTCATAATTTAAATGACGATCAGCCATAAGGATATATTTAGATCGAGCATGCTAAATTTTACGTGTTACATTGCTCAGCGTAATGCTTTAGATAATTCATGGCATGTCAACGATTGGATAAGTGTGAAAAGATCATTTATGACCCATAAATTTGAATCATAAAATCCACGACTATTCGTGGGGATGGTGACCATCGATATGTTTAAGAAATTAATTAATTTTGGTCACACATGATGCGACTCCTATGCATAGGTATATGGATTTTGATATTCTACATTTCTTTTAATTTCAGAGTTAGATTTTTGTATATAGATTTGAGGATAAAAGAACTGTAGATTGAGAAATAAAATTAGAGTTAAATCTGAGTGAGTCTGACTGCCATATTCGGCAAGCGTTTCACTGAAGAATACTCTCCTGCAATATTCGGCAGTACTTTAAAAATATCGGCATTTTGTATGCCATCAAAACTAGCGCTTGTCGCTGGGCATTAGGAAAATTTATGAGACATTCATTCAGAAATTATTAGAAATTCAAAACGTATTACAGTTGAAAAAATACATGCATGCATGTTCGTTGCTCAAGAAAACACCTCAGCCACCACCTGCCTGCGGATTCGCGAGGATCTTTCCGAAAACAACGTTGCAACACATCCACAACCACGATGTGTTTAACGTAAATTTTATTCACAAATGGTGTTTGCATTTCTTTCCGGACAAACTCATATAGCAGCAACAGTTAAGGGGGAAATCACATTAGACGGCTTAAAAAAATCGACTTTTTTTATTGCCAAAATCGAAAGTTTAGCTAAAAAGTAGTAAAAAGTATACTCAAAAAGTTTGAGACCAATATTCGAAGTCACGATATTTTCGGGACAAAAAACATAGCGCGCTCTAGTATACCGCACGGCCTATTGAATGAAGGGATCGCAGACAAGCTGGGCGGGACCACGCAGCTGTCTTACTTTGTATATATTGAGGCAAGTATTACAACAAGTCACGTCAATACTCAGTTTTTCGTAATTTGTTTTTAAATGCGTTTTCCCGGCTTGCGTGCAATCTATCTCAGCGAATTTTTGACGGATCTTCAAAAACCAAAGATTTTTTTTATTCTTATTAAATTTGCGTAGGGGAAAGCGGGGCTACACCGTACATCGAAGTAATGCCGTACACCTTATTTTGCCGCTACGTTTTGAAAATATATGAGTTTAGTCGCTGCTGACGCCGTGCGGAAGTTACTGTAAACTCATCAGACTGAGTTAGTTCATCCTCTATGTACGGTACGCGTTCAGTTATAGAAAGTCTTGTTTTGTTGGTTTTACTTACTATTTTTGATCTTCACTAATTTAGAGGTAAGTGGAAAGCTTTTACGTATAAATTGGTGGCTTTTAAACTATAAAAATCGACATTTCTCAAGATAAGTTTGACATTACAACGAAAACCTGTTGACAACAAAGTTGGAAGGTTATGTTATAAATTTACTACGAGCTCAGGTTGGGGCAACGTCGTACAAAAGTGTACGGCATTGCATTGGTTTTTTATGACATTTTACTTCTGAATTGTTTTATTTATTTATTTATTTCGCCAAACAAGGCAGTTACAAATACAATACATTATCAAACTTATTTAATTCATTTTATTTTGTAAAAGAGAAAAAAATAATTTTTTTTTACTTAAGCGCATTGGACAGGTTGTTTTTAAAAGTGTATTTGGATATGGATGGAGAGTAATGTTTGCTGACGCTGTTAAAAATTTTGCAACATCTGTTGAAGGGTTCATTGGTAGCGTAGTTCGTTTGGTGTAGGTTTTCAGTAAGTAGGCGAGTGTGTCTAGTTTGTCTAACTGTATTGTTGAGTGTAATCTTACTCGATAATTTTGCTTTCGTAAAGATTAGACGACAGTGATTCTTTATTTCAAATAGTCTGTTTCGGTGTTGTTCGTGCTCTGGATGGATGCACGAGGCGTGCAGTGCTGCTGAGTCTGCAGAAAACTTGATCTGCGATTTTTGTACAAATAATTATGAGTAATTACTTCTGTAAATGATGTTCTTTCTCAAAATAATAAAGTGACTTCTGTATAGCCTGATGGTTTATTTCTTGTAATAATTCCCTGCTTTTACAATATGTGTGGTTGTACGATATTACCCCATCTGTTGTACGGAATTGCCCCGACACTCGATGTAATCTCGTAAAATGTAGTTTTTTCTTAAAAATTTATTTAAAAAAATCTGAAGTAAAAAAATTAAGTATTTGTAAAGAAAGTTGTAAAAAAATAACTAAACTAAGTATCAGTAGTAAAAATATTATTCTTATCGCCATTTTAAGGGAGAAATAAACAAACTGGCTTAAGTGTACCCCGCTTTCCCCTATAACTGAACCTGAAATAGGGATGGAAAAAATTCGATTTAGAGTTTTTTATGACAAAAGCACGAAAAAAATTTCATTTTTTTAAAAACGCGTCCCAAGTTTTCAATTTTCCAAATTTTCACCCAAAATCTGGTTGATCGAGAAATTGTACATACCTTCTGACCAAAAGGTACCCGGAATTTCTCATTTAAATTGCCCGCGTTAAGTATTTTCATGTTTCTGTATGCTGGAAGGACTGTCCTTAAATACTTTGCCAAAAATGAGCGCGATCTGTCGACCAGTTTGTTTACAGCAGCTGGTTGAATCAGTCCACCTCAGTAGTGCACGGCGAATTTTACAATGGTAAAAAAAATTGAAGACACAGTTTGTCTCAAATTTTGTGTTTTGAGCGAAATTTCGATGCGAATGCTGAAGAAGGCTTACGGTGAGTCTGTTTTACGAGTAGTACAAAGCCTTTAAAGACGGTCGGGTAATTGTCGAAGACTTGCCTCGTTCCGGACGGCCATTGATCTCTTCAACTGGCGATAACGTCCAAAAAATTAGAGAAATCGTGCTCGAAAATCATCATGCTCGTGTTAGAGAAATAGCACGTGATCTAAACATTGCTCGTGAAGAAATCGGTCGTAAAGAGACGGAATTGTGGTGTGACAATTCGTGGATTTTGCATGACGATAACACGCCATCTCATCGGGCCACAATTATCAACGTTTATAAGGTCAAAAACTCGATAAATACCATCGACTAGCCGCCTTATTCACCTTATTTGGCTCCGTGTGACTTTTTTCTGTTTCCCAAACTTAAATTGCCACTTCGGGGAACCCGGTATGTCTCCATAAACCTCATCGAAGAAAATTTGCTGAAGGAGCTGAAAGACATACCCGAGCGCGCATAAAAAATTGTTTTGATGATTGGAAAAAGCGTTAGCATTTGTGTATTGCTTCAAATGGAGCATATTTTGGTCAGAAGTTATATGTAATATGAACAATTTGCTTGGATTGCTTTCACATCAAAATTGTGGACTCCAACATGCACGGCAATGAGAGACTCGGGGGACGGGCCTTCATGATGAACAGCTTCTAACTTTGTGAATTTTGATGATAATCATTGGAAAACATTTTGAGATGTAGTTCAAAATACGAGTAAAATAGTATATCATTTCAATTAGTTCTAATCATTTCTTCCTCTTCAAAAAAATACGAAAAAAGCGTAAAAATAGGCCTCCTAATGTGATTTCCGACCTTAAGAGCGAGCAAGGATATTACTTCAACTTTGTTTTCTGTATCGCTTGAAAAGACATGAACAGATTTTGGAGAGTAGCTTTTGCTTGAAATTCACCTGCATTGTAAACTATAAGACTACAATATCTCTCCGCCAAAACTATAGCATTTGATAAAGTTGCTGATGGTTGCATTTGCTTCAGGCACATTGGAAAGCGGAAGCGATCTGCTTCAACTACTCGAAATGATGAAGTCGAGATTTTAAGTGCCTCACCCAGAATTAACTATTAAGACACTGACGGCTCAAGTCCGGGTAACAAATTGGAGCATGCACCAACGCCCCCATAAGCGTACTAGTCAATCGACCATAACTAGTATGGGTACTGCTTTTCCGAATACAGGTTCCAGATTTTATCCAAAGCTTGCATTGTTCTTCTTCATAATCCTTGGTTTGGATTTGGACCTATCAATCATCCATGCCGCTTTTTGGGCAACGGCATCCCTGTCGTAAGCGCAACAGCACGCCAATGCGCCACAATACAGAAGGATCCGATTACCGTCCTAATCGGTTCCAAGCTATATTAATAATGAAAGTACCCGCTAATGGGTGTACAACCACAACCCCCAAGTTGCAGCCTCCACAGGCTCCTCTTCTTGACACCGACAGGAACTATGTCTCTGGGGCTCTGGATCCCTTGGTACCAGTATACCCCTGGTAAGGTTTCGAGGAAGCTCAACACAACCTCTTCAATTGAACCCCATAGCAAAGTTCGGGATTGATCGCCCTTATTTAGGATTTATCACCAGTTTAACAGTATGTTGTCCTATTTTTCGTCACTTCTTTACCTCAGCATCCTGTTGTAAGGATGTTGTTCTGAGGATCTGTCGAAATCTCTCCTCCTTTACACTGGCTTGGGACAGTTCTCAGAAGGAAAGCGGAGTTAACTACTCGAAATATAACTATTAGGCGTACAACGGAGACGAAGGACATCTTCTTGGAATCATCTTCTTGGAATATACCTAGATAGTTACAAACTATTCTAGCGACTGTAGCCAGCATTCCATTGAGTGCACAGTCAGAAAGTAGTTGACTGCGATTCATCTTGCTTGACCGAGAGTTGTGACTGCCTCATTTGCATCCAGCTAACATCGCAACTATTTTTTTACACATTGAACTTGATTCTTTGATTTTACTGGCTTCCGCAACGGCGGTCGTGTGTTGCAAAGAATATAAGATCATTTAACGACAGCTTTTAAGGCCTTAAATATAAGCAAGCGTTTTAAGAGGCTTAAGCCGGGGCTGGTGGCAAACGACTAACAATACAGGAGTACGAAACGCAGGCATCTGTATCTGGTGCCACTTCGTATTCTCGAGTTGAGACGCTTTGATATTTTTATTGTGTTTAAATTGTGGGACAAATACACTTGATTCACGAAGAAATAAATAACTGGCAATTTCACTCACTTGTACTATTCACTTTGTTGTCCCACGCACGGGTCAGGCGGTCCGCTAAATTATTCCACATGTTAACGAAATTAAACTAATCTGGCTCGTCCGTCGTATGTTCCGAGAAATATGTATATGAGCATAAATGTATCGCAAAGCACAATTGATTTTCCGATTGGACTCTTTGAAAGTGAAAATGGAAACGGGGTAGAATGCTTCTGTCGATAAAGTCGTAAGGAATACTACGCTAAAAGAACCGAGGCTTTGTCTTACGCGCATCGTTTGGCTCCACTACTTGTGCTGACTACAATTCGCCTAGGCATAGATGGATAGATAGATGGATGTAGTATGTTGGATAGGTTTTCCGCTAATTGCGTCCGACTTCCTAAATCGCCTGGTCGTATTCATTGCTCATCAAATTTGAATCTGAAAATGAAGCAGCCGAACCAATCGGCTTACGGAGCGAACCATTACGAATTGCCTGCAGCTCATTATCATTCAAGTGTTATCCCGCTGATGATTTAACGCTTATTGGAAATGTTAAAGTGTTTTTTGCAATGGAATCGACAATTGGCATGAAGTAATAATCATTTAAATGGTTCACAGAAAAAAAATCCGATCTCTGTTGTGACTATTGTTCAGTTCAATTAATTTACTGTGTTAGAAAAATGCCGCAATTGAGTGGTGAGCTAGTAAATATCTAAAAAGATCAAAGGTCTTATGATTCGGGCAAGAACACTTCCT
The DNA here is from genome assembly GCA_963942545.1 of Oxycera nigricornis. Lineage (NCBI taxonomy): Eukaryota > Metazoa > Arthropoda > Insecta > Diptera > Stratiomyidae > Oxycera > Oxycera nigricornis. The sequence goes on along the minus strand of OZ012659.1, from coordinate 124,849,387 downwards.
TTCAGTACCTTGACCACAAACTGATGCTAAGATCCTACTGCGAGTGAACAGCGTTGAAAATTAACATAATTTATCACCCATAATCGATAGAACAACAGTAAGCCAATGCAGAAATATTGTAATAATTCCAACCTGCCTATGGGTCTATCGTGGCCTTAGTGAGCCACCTTTTTGATAAAGGGGGCTGCCACTATAACCAACCAACCAAGCTGCTTTCTGCTGCAGACATCCAAACACGAACCTTAGTATCATCTGCAGCGATTATCTGCCACTAAATCGACCGCGACCCCAGTTGTCCATAATGCGCGCTTTATTATAATTCCAAAAGCGAATCAGGTTCTATTGAAATTATTACTAGGCAAATTGAAAGGAATATGAGAGTACAATCCTGATTCGGATAGCCGAGAGTACAAGGTTGGAGTCATCGTGAAAATTATTCGATTTATTTGGAGATCTAATCCTAACTAAGACCTAGTTGAAGCAAAACAAAATGCAGGACGAAATCATGATCATGAATCATACGATTTCAAACAGGAACAGTGAGCTGGTCTTTAGCTAGCATACAGGGTCTGTCCGAAAAGTAATGTCGCCGATTTGATTAAAAAAATTATTGACCAGATCCTTCTACAACATTGGACATTATTGGACAATTTGAATGCTAAAATCAAGAAAAAATCACTCTTTCACCAAGACAATGCGCATGAATCGGAGTACGAATTGCTTCACCATTGCTTCTTTAGAACTAGTCCCAAGCGGTTATTGTTTTTTTTACTATCTTAAAAAGTTTGCTCCATGGAAAAAGATTTGCGTCAAATAAAGATGTTGAGCATAAAGCATATACGAGCTCTGTTTAAAAAGTATCGCGAATTTTGAATTTCCGCGGGCTACGTGTATTCGATTTTTGATATTTATATGACGTTATGTTGGTACTCATGTTGTTCGTCCATTTTGAATCTGTAGTTAATTTCTGACAGCTATTTTGCTTGAACGTGTCTTTCTTTGTTTTAAATCAAAGAATCTGTATCAAATTTTGTGTGAAAAACTTCTTTCTCCGAATGTTGATTGTGGCATATAGTAAAGCTACCTTGGGCCAAAGCAGCGTTTATCGGTGGCACAAAATGTTCTTAGAGGGCCGAGAAGATGTGAACGACGAACAGCGTGCCGGACGCCCGAGCACGTCAACAATGTTACAAAAACATTGATAAAGGGAAGAAAATGGTACTGGCCAATCGACGAATCAACGTTAGAGAAGTTGCTGAGGACCTAAACATATCGATTGGCTCATGCCATTCGATTTTTACCAATAATTTCTGCTTGAGACGGGTCACCGCGAAATTCGTCCTGAAATTGCTCAATTTTGACCAAAAACAGCACCGCATCAACATTGCTCGGGAGATGTTGGACTCTCTCCGTGACGACCCAAATTTGCTCCAGAAGGTCATAGCTGGTGACGAATTTTGGGTTTATGGTTATGACGTGGAAACCAAAGCTTAATCATCCCGGATTTGTGGAAGACAAGAATTGGATTTTGCACCATGATAACGCCCCTGCTCAAACATCGTTGTTTGTGTGCGAATTTTAGGTCAAAAACTACACATTAATGATGCCGCAGCCGCCGTATTCCCTAGACGTGGCGCCCTGTGATTTTTTCTTGTTCCCGAAACTGAAGAGGCCCATGAAAAAACGACGCTACGCCACGATTGAGGAGATAAAGACGGCATCGAAGGAGGAGCTGAACAAGATCGCAAAAAAAGAAGATTTTCTGCAGTGCTTCGAAGATTGGATAAAACGTTGGCAGAAGTGTATAATATCTTATGGGAATTACTTTGAAGGGAACAAAATAGATATTGATGAATAAATAAATTAATAATAATAAATTCGCGGTACTTTTTGAACAGACCTCGTATATTGTGAAGCTTTTGAAAAGTCATGATTTTTGAAGGTATCTAAACGATAAAGCATCGTTAGAATAAATGGAAACAAATTAAAAATTAATGCTCTTTATCTCACTTTCTAATCTAAGCTATCAAATTAACAGCAGTAAAAATATTTCAACCGATAATTTGGATCATACTATTTCTCGCTAAATATGTCTTCTATCTAAAGAACTGCAGGTTCTTACTCAAAGTAAAAAAATGATACAAGAAAACTGGTTGAATAGTGTGGCTGAAAGTAACTGTGGTGCAGATAAAAAACGAACAGTGATGCAAACAAAAGCCCGTCAGTGGTTCGTTGAATGGAAGTAGAATCTCATATGATTTACGATGTACACTCGATATATAACTAAGAACGTGAGAACATGCACCATCAAATATATACTAGCCAAAATTCTTTGATCTTACCTTTCTGAGACAAAATGGGGGGCATAGCACTGGGATGGAATAAATAACAACTTACACTATGTTGTGCTCACCTTGCAACGTTTGCTATAATACTGAACCAGCAAATTAGTCATACGGCACACGATTGCGTAGAAAAATTCAATAGTCCTTACCTTGTAAGTGAAATATTTGGCAAATTAAATTAATTGCCCCACTAAACATCTATCTATCTTTCCTGCTATTTTAATTACTTGAAGAGCCAAAGGATATTTTAAGGACGAAATCGCCAAACGCGTGAGGATACCGAGCGCACTTGAATAATGTATTTATGACGAGACGACGGCAAATGAAAACGTTTTATGTTTTGCACGCAATATTGGTAATGAATATCTATTATTTTCAGTAGAAGAGGGACGTGTGGCGGGACCGAGCGGGAGGACAGATAAAGCTATTATCTAAGGGTAGACATGTTCGCCTATTATCGCTAGATGGAATATTGTCATCGTTCTAGAGCCAGAGCCTATGGATCAATGTGCAAATATTGCGATAAGCAATAAATGAAGCTAGTCCTTGCGACAAAAGTGGTGCTTGATGATAGCTATCATTTTCTGGCCATCGAAGGTCATTTAAAGTGGTAGCGTTCCAATTAGAATACAAAGTTGGGCCCCGCGTCTCTTCTAGAAATAATGCACAACTGTTCAAAAGTAAACAAGTATCTTCGGAGTATCCATCATAGAACACAACCCATCACGATGGTATCAAGCTAAAATGGGTGTAGGTGCGTGTAGCTAAATTTACTTATTTATTCTGATGTCCACTAAAATTAATTTACGAGCTTTTCATCTACAATCCGTTTGCTGCAACCATAACCAGACTAGGTTTAGCTTATGGTATTGGCCATTTGTGGATCTGCCATTTTAGAGAGATATCGTGTAGAATAACTCCGTCATCGTCGCAGGTTTTTCTCAGCGTGTTGGATAAAAGTAGTGCGAAATTGACATCAGTTTAGATGGAGGTCGTGGATTTCATGGCAAGGTGAGCAACGCGTTAAGTGAACGTACTACCGCGATGGAACGGTGAACTCACGCATTTATATCATACTAAGTGGTAGATAAATAAACACGATTGGATGCGAGCATGGACAAATTCAATCAGATTTGTTTGTCGATGTAAGTGTAGCCTAAACAATTAAAAGTAGAAAGAATCTTATTCTCACTTTTTCCTGTATTTTCCTATTGAAAATTCCTTATTACTCTGAAAATTGATATATAGGAAACAGCAAACGCTGTAAAACAGTTTCAACCACTTTCGGTCAAGCAAAGTTGCGGAATGGTATTCTAGCTTTCAGTTTGAGAATAGAAAAATAGAATAGAAAAAATCCAAAATATCCAGAAAAATATCCAAATATCCATAAGGACAAAATAAGGGACTGTCTTACCCCTGAAGACCCCAAACCACCGGGCGGGCAAACGAATCGATAGAAATGGTATACGCGGGCCGCCAGTTCACACAGTATAGGCAAGTCAATTAATATATAGAATTGGAAGAATTAATTTAAATAAACCCACCGATGGAACCACTCATGTCGCCGTCATTGCGATCTTCACCCGACCCCATGGCTGCGATGACTCATCTTCACAGCGGTCCTCCATTGCCAACGTCACAATGTGACCGTATAAAGGTCCGCCCCCCCACACACAGTAACCATTGTATCCACCGAGGTGCAACGCTGTGGCCAATCGCAAAGGCCGAGCTCGGAGAAGAAAAACCGCCAGCTGACGAGCGTCGGTAATCGACATAAAACCAGTCGAACGAATGAAAGCTGGAATGGGTTGACCGAACTCGGTTGGCCGTTGACCGCTGATACAGCGAACGGGATCGGGGAATCCGATAAATATCGCCGGGAGAACAGCTGGAGGGCCTGTTCGGTGCGGTTGGGAACCATGAAAGATCAGACGTGGGTGTACGGGGTTGAGCCAAGAAAGTCGTCGGTTTGCGAAATCGGGTGCTTGGATGAGAAGACTTCGAGAAACGGTGCGGCATCTTACGCGTGAGCAGCAAGACGAGGACGATGAGCGGCCAGCAGCAATTGGTGTAGGGTTCAGGAGCCAGCAGCGTGAGCATAAGAAGAAGAAGAAAAATTGTAAGTAGAGTTAAGCTTCGATAGGGCTTGTTAGGAGTGATAAGAAAATAAAAATAGTGACTTAAGGTGAAATCAATATGTCTTTAATTGTGAGAAGTGGCGGAGCGAGTGTCGCGGATCGGTTCCTTTCATTTCAAATTCCCTTTTTCGGGATGGTTTTGGCTCGTCACTAATCCTGTTCCCGTTTTCGGATTTGCGGACAGGGCAGTTCCGGGGCAGAAACGGGTGGCGCTTTTAACCCAGCAAACAGCCAAATAAAAATTATCGGCCCTCCATAGTTTTAATACGTTAAATTGAACTGTATATTGCCTAAAATATCACTAACTCATTTTAAAATTTCTGTTTGTATCTACTATCCACATCCTGAGGATACATTTCAAAAGATCGATCTATCCTGTCATTCGTCTTTTGAAGTATTTGCCTGAAATATTTATGTTGTTTTATTCTCGTCGTGGAACTCACATTACCTAATTGTTGCTATGCTTGCACGAGTAGATGCTCTTTGAATAGTTCGCTCTGCATTGAAGCAAAAGCGTTAATCAGTTTTGCTAGATTGTGGATTATTTTTAGAAATCACATTACCTGACTCCCTCTGGTCAGAGAAAATTGAACAAACGCTGTTTTGTTTTTCGGGAAAAATGCATTGTGCGAGAATTTAAGAAAAATGTTAACATAAGTAGAAAAATTTTAAGATATAAATGAAGCAAAATGTAAAGGTATAAATGCTGGCAATGTCTCGAAAAAAATTGCTTTCGGCTGTTTTGGTTCAACGGCTGCGTTCTCCAGTAGGCAAATTTCATTGTTGATTTCTGGCTGCATTCACTGAGTCCTTCCATTCGTTCACGTCGTTTTCCTGCTGGATGGCTTTTGCCTGTGTTTTTGTTTATTTTATTGAAACCTGTGAGCAAAAAATATAATTAATGTAGATCCAATTGATCATGGAATAGCTAGAATAATCTAGATAATTTGATTCACACTTTGAACTAAGTTTAAAGAAAAATCGCATTGTTCTTCAAATGCATAGGATTCTCCCGGAAAGGCGTATTTTTAAAGACATGCGTGATACATGCTACTTCTTGCTGAGATGAATTCTAGTGGGGTATCTTTGCTTTCAGTAACTAATAAATACCAAACAATTTATCTCTCTCTTCCTTTCTCTCTTTCTCTCGGAAGTTTGACTTAAAATTCAATGTGAGCACAATACATAGCAATGATATGCAAATATAAGAGTAGAGCGGCTGGTTCAATGAGCAGAGCGCCCGACTCTTGCTCTCGAGGTCGAGGGTTCAAATCCCCCCTCCCTCTGTTTTTTTTACTTTAAGCTTGTTTGTGTGGATAGAAGTAATAGATTTTTTCATATTTTGTCATATTATATGCATCCTAGATTTTTGAATTTGTCACATTAATTCCTGAATTTATCTATATACAACTTTTTAACCTTTACATAATCATTTGCAAAACGTAGCTAAACTTCCCACTGGACACTCCCAGAGTGCCGCACTGCTGTTTTTTTTAAATTAATCTTGCGAAAACTTATTGTCAAAAGATGGCAAACATTAATTTGACCTACTGTTTAATTTAAATATGGGAAATTACTACATTAAATAAAGTCGTTCTGTTATGCACCACTTCATTTAATGAAGTTGTGTGTCACTTAATCGTGCTTGAGAGCAGTTAGTGCCTTTCTTACTCATAAAGGCAAACTGGCCAAATGTTAAGGATGGCAAAGTGTTAAAGAGTGCAGCGAGCAGAATGAACCTATCCCTAGTAGTTCGTTTTAAGAGCCCATTTGAGGGGCCACTCGAAAAAATTACGTCTAAGGCACTAAACAACCCAAGAAAAAGTCTATGAGCAGCCAGACGTGGTGTTCAGGATACTTGTAAAAGCACACACACACAAATATGCCACATTTAATAACACTAAATTGCGTGTTAACAATTCAATTAAAAGACATGCTGGCTCTATGTAAAGAGAAATTTTAAATTATTGCAATTTGTGAAGTGCAATTTTTTTAAATATGGTTGATGTATTAATTTTTTACATAATCAAAAAATGCTGTTGATGTGAAAATAGGGCAAAATATTTTTACCAAAAAGATTTTCTTAGTTTTCAATGGATTCATTTCGGCACAAAATCTCCTGTTAATTTTAGCAAATATCCGGTTAGGGTAGTTTCCATCGGTTGGATGTATAAAATTTAGTGCGAAAGACGTACAGTCTGTTTAAATATTTGATTGTTGGCACAGCTCGTTAAAATAGTAGCAACTGCGAGAACAGACTATCTGAAAGCATTCCATAAACAGGAAACAAAATAGAAGAATATCAATAAAAATCTTTAAAAATAAAATAAGAAAATATTTTGAACAAACTCGCCTAACGAAGGTTATAAAAATAGACACCCATTTCTACGCATTTGTGCAAAGTAAATTAATAAGCATATTTTAAATTTTCATATTCTATTTATTAAGGTGCACGGAAATTTCCCTGAAGTCTGTTTCCTTGTAGTTCGGAACATCTGCCGTTCTTATCAAAACTGCTATGTATCAAACATTGCAACAGCTGAAAGTATTACGTGAAATATCTAAAGATCATGGGCAAGTAGCAACAAAACTCTTTGCTTTTACCCAGCTGCTTAAATAGCCGTTATTATCAACATTAAAAGCATAAATATAAGCAATGCAAATAAAGCTTAATTTTTTCAATTGCTTCATGTTTTCTCAGTGATAAGATGAAGAATTTTCTTATGTTATCTTAGGCATCAAATCATACAAGACTTAACTCTGATGAAACCACCCAAAGTGATTGACCCGAATATCAAAGGAAAACATTTGTAATATGTCGCCATCTTTGCGATTGCAGCAAAAATAGGAATAAGAGTGTTAACCATGCACTGATCGCATCGGTGACATTGATAAGAGCAATGAGTAATGATGAATATTGTGGCTAGGTTTGGGTGCGAATACAGATTAATGATAGAAACCATAGATTTGTCGGCTTGCATGTATAATAACCATCAAACATTGACGGTCCTCTGAAATCTCTGCATAGAATAAAGTGATTCATTTGGTGGACTATTCATTGATTCTTTGCCGACGACCGAGCAGTAAGACGTCGTCTTTGAAGTTCGAGTACACAAGCACGGATCAACAAAAAGAATCCCTTGAAACATTTTGCAATCAAAGGATATCGTCATGGATGATGAACAAACTGAAAAAGACAATCTTACGCATGAAGAAATATAATCTCGGATTTATTAAGGTCTCCTACTTACCAAGGAAATCAAGGCTGCAAAGGTTTTTCGCGAGATACGTGGATCTCAAATATCGTCAAATTTTGTGTAGCGATGAAAACACTTGTATAATGGAACCAAATTTTAGCAAATAAATCTATAGACGCCCAGGATACTAGAGAAGATGCTAAACATTTCTAGAATAGGAAAAATTCTTTTCTGATCGTTTCTTCAATTTTTGTCGTTGTCGTGTGAATGACTTTCATCTAAAGTGGGCGATTCAGTTTAGATGTTTTTTAAACCTAAAGAGACACTGCACCAATTTTCGATTTTTTTAATTTTTTGAAAAATGGATTATTTTAATGAAAACAAAAACATATTTTAATGAAACTTTGCACATACATATATTTTGTTAGCATTGAACCATACATTTTAATGTTTTTAGGCCACCCATCGTCTGCTACAATTTTTTCAAAAAAAAAAACATCAAAAAATCACGGTGTGCACGATTACTGCTCGCAGAAAAGTCTTCTAAAAACTAAAAATGGGTCTTTATTCAGCATCAAAGCCGCTATAGAATGAATTACAAAAAAATTGTATGAATACAACAAAATGGCGGCGTTCCTCAAAAATCGACGTGTTTTGCCCCAAAAATCTGCTGTAACTTTAAAAATTGCGTGCCGATTTTTTTCTCCGTAGCTCATTCTGAGCATTAACATGTGCAAATTAATGCGCTAACATTTCAGAACGATTGGATGAATTTTTTTTTTAATCGTGCACACCAACTTGAAAGTCGCGTTTTAAGTTATAATACAACATTTTTGTTTTAAAATACCTTATTAAATTCAATTTGCGATGCCGGCGTCATACATTTTCCCTTTCTATCAATCACAATCACTGCAACAGTGGGGCTATACTTTGTTTTCACTGTCTCACCAGATAGCGCATAAACCGTTTAATTTTGAATATTTTTTCATGAAATTTTTTTGCCCACCCAGCTATTTTGAGATTTTCCGTATTAATAGAGTTTTTTTATGTAAAACGATTTAATTATATTTTTCGTTAATGCTTACATTTTTTTGTATAAAAATTTTGTAGGTGTAATTATAAAATCTACCAAATGTTTTTGAAAAACGATAAATGGGTTCTCAATGAAAATGACATTAAGTGACTTCGGAGGTGATTTACGCCATTTTAGGGTTCTCTTTTATTATCGGATGTATTTAGGAATGTGTGGAATTTTAAGTTAACCTGTTTTAACTGCCAAGAAAATATAATTAAAAATTTATGCTGCCGTGGGACATGTATTTTTTGAAACTTCTATTGAGCGATTGTCTAATATGCCAAAGACAAAAGAACTTTCGACTGAAATACGCGCTACGATATTTGCGCATTATAAATATGGCAAAAGCAATTGTCAAATTTCTCGGGGACTGAAAATCTCGAAGATAATAGTAGTAAGGACCATGCTTTCCCATCTTTTTATTCAGGTGTGCGTAAAGAGAAGCAATACGGAAGTGTGGTCATTTTTCAGGCCCGCCCCCTATGTAAACGGTATACAAAGTGTGGTATTCTCGGACAAAGTGTTTTTCTTCTTCTTTTTATGCCGCGAATGGGTGTGAGTGGGTTAGATTTTGAATGCGAATTTCTATGCGAGGTATGACATTTGATTTGAAAGTGCGATACTCCAGGCATCGGATTGCATGGTAGCGAGATCTTCTGGTGCTGTCGCATTTGGCAGAATTCCGAACTCGCGAATTATGTGTTACTAGTCGCTCCTGTGTGGTTGGGAATCGATGCATGGGAAAACAGTGGACGATCGATTGCACGATCGGCTCCGAGTTCAGAAACCGGACCTGTGTGCATCTCGCTTAGTCATGTAAATGAACAATGTCGCTTCTAGAACTTTTACGCGTGGATTAAAGTCATCGTCTTTCGAGTGAATACAACGTCTGGAAGTGTCAGAAATAAAAAAAATGGTGTGGAAGACCCAGGACCACGACTGCAGTTGAAGATAGGAAGATAGTGATTGGCAGCAAACATAACAGACGTCTTACTGCTCCAGAAATAGCCGTTGAAGTGAATTTAGGGCGATCTGAACATCTTAGTGTGTCAACCGTCAAACGAAGGCTTCAGGAAGCAGGCCTTCATGGCCGTGTTGCGGTTTAAAAACCATTATCACATGCCAGAAATAAGAGAAAGAAATTGGAATGGGCGAAGCAACACAAAAATTGGACACCTGAAGACTGGTCAAAGATGTTGTGGAGTGACAAATCGAAATTTGAAGTTTTTGGCTCCAGGCGCAGAGTCTTTGTGCGGAGGTCAGCAGAAGAACGGGCATTGGACCAATGTTTAGTGCCTACCATCAAACATGGGGGTGGGTCTGTTATGGTACGGGGTTGTTTTGGTGGAGGTAGGATTGGTAATATTTGCCGAATCCAAGGCGTAATGAGGAAGGATCACTATCGGGAGTTACTTGAAACTGAAATGTTGCACACCTGGACTGTGCATTTTTCGAGATAAATTTACATTTCAGTTCACGACAATGACTTTGTAAGGACTATTTGGAGAAGCTTTCAGCAGAAAGACTGCTTAATGTAATGGTTTGACCACGACAGTCTTCTGATCTCAACCCAATGGAGCTCATGGGATGAACTCTATAGAGACGTCGAAAATGTTTGTCCAGCGTTTACCGAATATTTATGGCATCTTCTACAGTCAGAATAAAATAAAATTTCAAAAGAAACTTGAAATAAATTGCTAAGTAGAATGCCGAAACTATGTGAAGTTGCAATTAAAAGCATGGGAGGACACATTGATGAGTCTAAAATTTAGTGTAAAAGACATTATTTTATATCTTTTTTTCTAATTTGTGCTTAGAATTAAAATAGGAATAAATTCTATTCATCAAAAGTTTTAATTTTATTTCCTGATCCCGAATACATCACTTTTTCGGGCGGGCAAATACATATGAGCGGTAGTGTATCTATTTTCATAATAAATACTTCTGATAATTTTGAAAACAATTGATCGACTACTTTTTATGTAAAAAATTCCCAAGAAAATATCTACATTTTGAACTTTTACACTAGGATAGCCCCTTAAAGGCTTTGCGACACATAATTCTCATAAGGATTCAATCAGACCCACAAGGGTCGCACCTTGCGGCTTATTTTCTTTTCTTTTTTCAAAAAAATATTCACTAGATATGCAATCGTAGATGAATCTCTAATTGTTTTCATTGCATGGCGGAGGCGGCATGCGTTGAAATAGTTTGAATTAATCTGAACGAGTCCGCAAGCCTTTGCGCTTCTGCAATGACTGCTGCTTCTTCCCAGGCAATTACTGCCATTTATCCAATTGCCGACGTTCCATCAAAACAAGATTCTTGAATCTTTGCCGGCGTGCTCGGATCGGGCTGTGATCTTGGCCGGAGCATAATTACAGCACATCGAGCGTATGTATCTAGGAGTTGGGAGTTACATAGTTATCATGACGACGCTATTGAGTGTGCTGCACCTTTGTTAGTTGAAACTATCATTAAGATGTATTACGGAGAGTTCTTTGTTTGTCGCCCATAACACAACGGTTCCATTGTCGAGCAGGGCAGGTAAGGGTATCGCATGTTGCCTATGGTCGAAGCTTTTAATGTATCTCAAGCTTTGGCGCTGCGTGCTATCATGCTTTATCAATCCAACATGAAGCGAACGTGATGGACGGACGCAAGCAACACAGCGACAGAAGCTAAATGTGATGTGATGTCCGTTTGTGGGAGGTGGGCGCGAGGTCACAGGAGAGCACATGCATGTATCTAGCATATTGGGGAAGGAGCTGTTCCCCAATCCTGATGATTTTAGATTCGCGGTTTCTGGTTGTTGAGGTAAAGTCGGGTTTGCAAGTATCTTCTTTGCGGTCGTGCGATTTGCTTGGATTTGAGGTAGAACGCATAAAATTTGGATTGGGCACAATCGGCGAATGGACTTCGCGAAAATAGGCTCCACGCTTCTTGTCCTTCTGGATGTCCTACGCGTACGCACGATTGGTCTGTGGGGGAGCGGCTGATGGAAGGAATTCTTTCGCCTGGCTAAGGATCGAGAAGGTCCGCTTACCTTTCTTTGCGATTACACCTAAGTCCTTACCTAGTGAGTGCCGTTCGCGTCCCGCATGTCGTATGGATTGCGGTGGCTCCCGATAGATGAGAGTAGTTGGGGCCGGGATGGGGGCTGGCGTGGCTCCTCCGTGGGGGCTGTTGTGAATCGATGTACGTCGGAACGACGAGGCGAAGACCGCGGGGGCAAGTGGGCGAGCAGCATGGAGCAGTCGCCGTAGTTGGAGCATCGTGAGAGGCGATGGCGACGGCGATAGCTTTCGCCTTGCGTATTTATATTTTGCTAGAAAAGTGTAAGTTAAGGGATTGACTGCGCTCAGTGAATGATGTGAACTGTGCGCGAGTTGTGTTCACGTGCGTCATATAATTTATTAGTTGATTATTTTTGCTAAACTTAGTGAGCTATTAATACATTCATACACCGAGTTGAAATCTGTAAAGTGCATTGTTTGTAGCGTAGCAAGCAGAAGTCGGGTGCTAGCTGGCTAGACGATAGACGCGTAGTGATTGCACGCCATCATCATCGGTCACCTTTTGCGTTTGCTTCCCTTCCAACGTTATCGAGTTCGACCCGTAAGGGTGGATCCCATAAAACCAGTGGCAACCAGCACGCCCATATCCTGACGGGACGACGATTGCTGCTGCGGTCGCCCGGAAGCGGTCCTGATGTCGTGTCCGTTGTGCATCCGCGAAAATCTAGCATACTAGAGCTACACCGTGAATATTCTTAGCGCGGACGAGCGTAGAGAGAGTGCTAGTGTTTTGCAAAAGTGCCATTCCTGCCTGGCGTGGCGGGCCGTTCGTGCTAATTGGCGAAAGCTTGCGCGGCCAGCGGCGAAGCAGTTGCGGTCAGGCGACCAGATTTGTTTTGCATTCACTGCGAGTGGTAATTCGATTTCTGTTTCGGTTTCATCATCATGATTTACTATTTATTTCGTAACAATCGAGCTCGGCGTCCGACAGTCGCTCGCTCGGTTCGACGAGGCAGGCAGGCATCCCCATTCCTGGTCTGGTCTAGTTAGCGAATTAGCATAGCGATAAAGATAGACTATATGATAAAATGAATCTCGGCCAGCGTATGCTCGGCGTGTGTGCCCGCTTGCAGAGTGACGTCACGCCCGACGACAAGACCCCAAGTACACCGCGGCGGATTGATGGGTTCGAGTGGAGAAGAAGTGGTGAACAAAACAAGATGCGCCTTGTATTGCCGCGAGATGCGGAATCTGATTAGAGGTCTCGCGTATCTTGCATCTCGTAGATTCCCTTCCATCGGTGAAACTGCGCGCAATTGAAGTTCAACTGGAAAGACCAGTCTGTCTGACCGTGTCAGGCTTCTTCCACTCCAGCACACGTCTAAGTTGCAGCTTCCAGGGCGGCGCGACGGGTGGGTACAGTGAGTGGGTACCATAGTGCACTGATTAGAAGGATGCCGGGGTGCGAGTGCATCTAGCCGTGCTGCTTGCATGGATGCCGTTCTAGCTAGCTAGCATGGACCCCGCGACCTCAAAGACTCTCGATACTGTTGTGGTCGTTGCCGCCAGCCCGGTGCACAATGCAAGCGGAAGTGCAGGGAGAAATGGGCCGCGAGCTGCAGGATTCGCGGTCGACTGCGAACAGTATCTTGACCTTAATATCGATTGCACGCCTCGAGCAATTGATTGGAGTCGACGGGAAATTGATTCGCCGCCGCATCGATTTTCCGACACCTATTCACAGCATGTTCACGCGAGTCGTGCGGAAATGCACTTCATGGGGAGAGCGAATCTGTTATGGGAAATGTTGCCTCTGGTGGCAAAGGAAAGCTCAGCTCACTTCTTTTGCCTGCGTTCTACAGGCTTCCATCGACCCCTATTTGTTGTCAAGGCACAGCTAACTACCAAATGAGTGTTTTGTTGTGGGCTTAGCATTTGCATTAAGTGTTAACGCAAATACACGCAGGCGATTAATCTTATTTTACGAGTCATTAGCGACGGAATAAGTTTGCATACAGACCAGCCCGATTTGCTGTTGAGTTCTCGAAGCATACATACATATGTACATACATGCCAAGCTTTGCTAATCGCCGTGACCTTACCCCGCACGTACGAATATATTAAACCATAAAATTGTGCAAACAGTTATTATGATTATGTTTGCAATGATGTTATCATTACAACTACAAACATGGATGCTACATACTACAATATGAGTGAAACATTCAAGGGTGTAATTTTTATTACTTTTGCTACCACTGCTACCACATAGAAGCTTGGGCCTAGCTGTATTACACCTGAAGTAACTTTTCCCTTATTTGTAAACGCCTCATATGAAGGTTATTATCACCATTAGTAACAGGGACGAATGAAAGCAAAAAAAATCTGTACGGTTTCACGGGAGTCCCCGGAAGAAATAATTGCGTGAACAAATTTCTTTATCAAATGAAATCAAACATGGAATAATAAGATATAAATAATATTCGAGTGTGGAAATACAAGACTGAAAGAGTCTTGCAAACACGACCACAATTTGACTGACAAACCCAAAACTAATCGTATACAGGGTAGGGTCAAAAATCAGTAGGACTGAAATAATTTAATTTTTTTTATTTGATTAAACGGTACAAATCTTTAATAGTCCTCGAAATAGCACCCTTGTGCTTCGACAAAACGCGTATAACGCGATTCCTACAGCGCGTATGCCTTCTGGGACTCATTTTCCGGGATCCGTCTTCTATAGAGCTGTATCGTTTTCCTACTAGGTCCCGCTTAAGCCAAGGAAAGTTGAAGAAGTCCGGAGGTGCTAAATTTGGTCTGTAGGGGGGGGGGGGTTGAGGCAGCGTGGTAGCACTGTGCCAGAAATTCCTTCACCAGCAGCACAGGACTCTTGGCACAAAGTTGGCGCCCACCTTTTGCATGGCCAAATCCTCGGTAATAATTTTTTGGACGCTACCGTACGAAATCCCTAACTACCGTACTAATCCCTACAATCAGACGAATGTTTGTGTGCTAGTCGGAGCTTAGGAGCGCCTTTACTTTAGCCATATTTTCAACGATCCTTGGAGTTTACAGGTGATCGGCACGCTGGTCATCTTCAATGAGCACCGTCCCCCTCCCGGAACAGCTTATGCCACTCGAACACTGTTGTGCGTGTAGGAGGGATGCTGCAATGGTCCGAGGGTCTTCGTCGCGGTTTTCCCGAATTTGACGCAGAAATAGATGACGTCGCACGACTCGAGATCGCAACGAGACTTCTTTACAGAAGTTCACTGAAATCGACGTGCCTACTCTCCGCTTGGTTGCAGACGACTGAAAAAAATATCGATCTCTTTGGAAGGCTCCCCACTACCATGCCCAGGTCTGACCCCCATCCACGGCTCGATTC
The DNA here is from genome assembly GCA_963942545.1 of Oxycera nigricornis. Taxonomy (NCBI): domain Eukaryota; kingdom Metazoa; phylum Arthropoda; class Insecta; order Diptera; family Stratiomyidae; genus Oxycera; species Oxycera nigricornis. The sequence continues at coordinate 124,834,227 of OZ012659.1, read as the reverse complement.
AGTCCTACTTTTTGATCATATCCAGCATATGCAGGACTAAGATCAATTATCGAGTGTGCAAGAACTAAGACTATATCACCTTGGTCTTGTCGTGCTCATCACTGGCATTTGTTACAATTAAGAACTTCGAAAATCTTTTGCTGCTTCCCATATTTTCTAGTAGGGCATAAGTGGTCACATAGCTTAAGATTGACATGTTCCTTACTCACACTAGATCCTTGGTTCATCTTCATATGCCTGACTGATTCTAAACTGAATAAGACGATGTTCTAGAACTTTCGCAACTGAATCCCGAGAAAAATTCGCGTAAAATTGGAAGATATTTGTATTAAGGACTTGTTATAAAGGACTCGTTATGCTCGCGCTCGACATTTACAGTACAACTTCTTGCCTCGCCTTACGACAAGACTCATCTGCCACGATCATTTTTGATGATCCAGGAACCAGCAATTCATTCTCCTCGTTTTTTTATATCCATGCTACTTTCATACATTCCTTTCACTTAACATTCCTCTTCCATAATTTCATGCAATTGCACGCTAGTATCTTAGTTTCCTACTCATTGTTCTCTCTACTCGACTCTTTTCTGTCTGCATAGATGTTCACCACTCATGCACGATGTGTTCACCGTGCTGATCCCTTTTTTTATTGCTATTTACTCATGAAGATACCGAGACAAGGACCCAGTCTTTGTTTTTAGATATGATCAGAGTAACAAACAACGCTTTCGCTTGGTTCGTAACCTATGCTTTGTCCTAATTATCTACGAAGCAATATAAACAACATCTCAAATAGAATCGTCGACAGTCTGCAATTTTTATAGCATACATATATATGTATATCGATTGATGGAAGCATACTATGGATATGCTTCCATCAATCCAGTTTTTTTTTTACAATTTTTTAATATTTTGATTTATTTATTAATAATGTTGCCGACTTTTTTTAAAGGGAGGATCAGTGTGCCACCACTCAACAGTCAACTGAAAAAAGATCCGCCTTGGTCTATATATGAAATCATGGATAGTCATATCGTCAATCCATATCTATACTTCTTCTAGTCCTAGCAACTCTCTTCAGTATAATCGAGATCGAAAGCTTCACTCAGTTGATCCATTTCAGAATTAAACTCCGAATTCGATATAGTGCAGAATTATTTTTGGTTAAAACTTTGCGCTGAGTTGAGGGTTTTGTGAAGGTATTGGGTGTGTGAATATGACTCCGTCCTTTCCCAACAGATGTCGTTTTTAGTGTCGCTTGCGTGGATTAATAAATGGCAACACTTGTATTTGATAGGACTTTATGTAAGCTGTCAAACGCACTACGCGGCATTTGGTTGAAGTGTAAGCAACAAGTGTTTTTACCTCCTTTAAAATGTCGGTTTTCGTTCCAAGTAAACATCATTTGCGGGAAATGTTATTACACTATTTTATTGCAAAGAAAAGTGCAGCGGAAATTCATCGTTCGCTTGTGAAGATTTAGGGTGAGCATGCTCCAACTAATACAAAACAATACAAAGGGCGGAGTCATATTCACACACCCAATAATTAATAATAATGCGCTTTTTTTCCTCCCAGTCATTTGGGCATATTTGCATCCTATCGCAAATTTCCTCGGCATGTGTATTCCTGGGTTTATCTATTTTTCTATTGTTTCCACAATTAGTGCAACTCGTATAATCCGATGGAATTGTTGCAATGAATGTTTGTTGTGTTCACAGCCGCCGCACAGTCATTCGTTCTGCCTGTTGCCCTATTTTTGTGACTTTCATTTTCGCTGTGTTAATCAAAGCGTGATCTGCACAACATCGTCAGCCTGAGGTTCGCTGGAAATCCTATGAATATGCATGCATTCGAATCTTTGGATGTTAACAGTTCACGATAAATGACGAAGATATTCTGTTCTTCGCAACCCAGACGCGGGGCTGGATGGTAATCGTGTTCCCGCTGGCCACAGTGTATGACGACCGCTTCCGGCCGATTATTCATACCATAACGATCTTTCATGATTAGTGGGAGTGGACCAAGGTACCGTCGAATGGAATGAAGTGTAATTCCAGACTACATGCAGATTCTCAGCATAGATCACTGTCCAAACACTCGCATTTCACCAACTAACCACGACTGGTGATGGATGCACTCCGCGGTTGGCCAATCATCATCAGCGCTTCCGCAGAGGCTAACCTTGTTCGCGTCGATTTTCGCATCTGCATAGGTCGCCCACTCGACGCAATTAAGTTAATGAGGCTGTAATTAGCCCGGGGTTTCGTTTCTTCTTTTGATCATATAGCGGGTGCGTGTGCGCGGGGTCGACGCAATATTATATTCCATGTAGGTCATTAACTCAAACCGAAATTTTCTATAACGGCGTTCTTTTAACAAGAACGGTTCCGGTCGTTACGCGCTAATGCATCCTGCACAGCTTTCCGCCAAAAGTGAAATTCGTGAATGGTTCAATCGCAGCAACACTACACATTCTACATTCTGTCTTCTCGATGGTTGCCCAAAACAAACAAACTGCGCGAGAGAATCTAGTTGAAGGCAATTTCGCCGGCGAAGCAATTGCCAGCATGAACGGGTTTTGCAACATTGCCGGCTGATCGTGAAATTTCGCGAGTAATTTCGCGATTTATGTTAATTAGCAAAGAGCGTCGACGAACGAAAGGTGGTTTTGCTAGGAGAGCGAGTCTAATGCAGCATGAAATATGACCGAAATAGGTGAACATGTTTTTTGCGGGCTATTTTTACAGCGGCTGGGAAACCCGGTATTAAAGTGCCATGGTAAAACCGAATTTAAATTCGAATGCTCGAGGAACGTTGGATTTTTGCACCGTATGCCAATTAATATTGCATGCTTTAGGCCGGAACGAAAAACTAACCCATCATCATACAAAAATAATGAGTGTGAAAATTGCCCACAAAACACATAATCAACCTATCAAGCTTATATTTAGCTAAGGGTTCAGTTTTTTGGTATTGTTCAGTCGGTTTCCCGTTAATACGCTTAATTTTATTTTCCCAATGTCGAAACATGTTAAGCTACAATACTTCACAGATACATAACTGTTGGTCTAGCACCTCACTAAGCAAGGTTAACGGATCGATTCTAGTGTGTGTGTTTAAGCACATTAAATATATTTTCACGCTGTAAATGGATGTAAATTTATGATGTAAGCCATTTAAATGTTACCAACCGTTATGAGCTACTCCCTAGGTTGTTGGCAATTATTGAGTGTACAATTTTGCTTCTGCGGTTTTCCCCGGAATTAAAGCTTTATTGTCAAAAAGTCCTAACATATATATTATTCAAAGTATTTGGCTTCACTTGCGACAACATTCGCCCATCTCTCCGGCAATTTTCGGATCCCATCTCGGATAAAGGAGGCCATGATTGTATCCATTTTCGTACTTCCTCGTACGAAGAAAAATGCCGATCAACCGGGCCGTGCGTTTTCGAACGAAACAGATAGTAGTCGGAAGTAACGACATCTGGGGAGTACGACGGGTGGGAGCAGGACCTGCCACTTCAGGGTGTCCAAGGATGTCTTGACCACTTTTGCGATGTGTGGCCGAGCCTTGTTATGGTGAAGAACGACTTTTTTGTGTCTTTCCCGGTACTATGGTCGTTTTTCCATCAATGCACGTTCCAGACCCATCAATTCTGTTCGGTACCGATCTCCTGCAATGGTTTTACTCAGTTTTAGTAACTCGTAGTATATTACACCTAGCTGTTCCTACCATATGGAAAGCATAATCTTTACACCGTAAATTTTCGGTTTTGTTGTCGTAGTGAAGGCGTGTCCGGGTTTTTCCCATGACTTTCTGCGCTTAAGATTATCGTAACGGACCCATTTTTCGTCGTCGGTTACGATGCGATGTAGAAACCCCTTCCGATTATGTCTTTCCAGCAGTTGTTCACATGCAAACAAGCGCTGTTCAATATCTCTCGGCTTCAACGCGTACGGAACCCAATTTCCTTGTTTTTGAATCATACCCATGGCCTTGGGGCGTTTGGAGATGGCTTGCTGAAGTCACTCCCAGTGATTGAGCAAGTTCTTCTTGGGTTTGGCATGAATCTTCATCGAGCTGTTCTTCCAATTCTTCGTCTTTGTATATTTTTCTTCTCCCACCATCATGCCTGTCATCGACATTGGAATCAACACTCTTCATACGTTGAAAACACTCCGGTCACGTTCTTTCACTCAGAGCAGCCTAACCGTACGTATTTGAAAGCATTCATGCAGTTTTTTTTCAAATGAAAGCAGAAGATTAAAACTTCCCCACAGACATTTTGAATCAAGGAATCATTCAAAAATGCAAACAACTCTCACTAATACGGCAATGTCCAAAATTACTTTTGACAATTTTAATCTACGTACGTACCAACCGCAGCTTACCGATGCAGCCATCTATCGGGAAACCGCGGAAGCAAAGTTGTATACCCAATATTTCTAGTCAGCCCATGCTTTTACTTAATTCGAGCACTAAACGTTAGCCTCTTCAACTTCAAACTGGACGATGTCTATCAGCTACGACCTTCAAATTTTTGCTATGAAGTTTAATCATTCACTATGACAAAACTGACAAGGATAACCGCTCACTCATTGGCAAATTGTGAGAACGACAAGAATCATTAAAATGCTTGAGGGAAAATTTCAAATTCCGTAACAGTTCTTTCGTTCAAAAATGAGGATAGATATCATTGAAAGTCATCTCAAGAGCTTTTGGTCACATACTTCTTATATAGCCAAATTTGGTTTAGGGTTGAAAAGAATTTAACTCTTGAAGTTCGACGAACAATGTGATCGTGACTACTAAATATTTTTCTAGTGTAGGAAAAGGTTCGGTTTAATATTTTAGGAATCGAATATCCTTAATGTCTTCTACTTATGTGCCAAATTTCATCCAAATCTGAGAGGACGAGGTCGTGCCGTCTTCTTATAAGTGTCATAACGTTTGGGGGGAGGGGGGATTTGATACAAAGAAGTCAATGAGTTTAATTAAAAAATGTTGAAAAATTCAACAAAGATCAGTGATTGCAGACAAATTTTTTTGCATGTATTCCAAAACAATTGATGCGAAAATTTAAGCGCCCAGCGAAATTCATGTAATTCCTTTCAAAAACAATCAAGAACAAAACCCCGTTAAATAGCATTGTAAGCAATATTAGTAAATTAAATACCTATTATACATTTTAATGCTATCTAACTGATTTTTACGAGGCTCATATGGTAAGCGTGGCCTGCAATTTTTTTTGCATAACTGCAAACGCCACAATCCACAATATCGGTATATTTTCCGCGAGGGCAATATACTCTGCAAATAAATTAATTACACATTGCTTGCATTTATAAATTTGCGAAATAGCTTCATTCATTTTACAATGCAACACTTGCAAGATTTTTAATCGGTCAAAAGGCATTCTCTGTTGTGAATCTATTCACAAAAGGCCAAGATCTAGATATTAAGTTACTTCACTGAGTTTTAAAAAAAAACAGATTTCTATATGCATTCTGTAAATGATTGGCCGGAAACATAGGAGTATTACACAATATAATATAGAAAATATTTTCGATTGATGTCAAATCACCTGTAGATCATTAGAACTATACAATTTATATAGTACATCTTCTCATAATCTCGTCGAATCGAAGCGTCATTTGTAATAAACCAAATTCTTGGCTGTAGTTCCAATAAAATTGAATCATCTATTCTTAGTTCCAGTCCCAATGAATGGAATTGAATATACAAAGATACATAAGTTTGTGGCTTGATTGGCCGCAGTTTATTTTCAGCTACTGCTTATTTGACTAATGTTTGCGAATAAATGTATTCATCGAAATATTTATTGTATAGTTGTGATCGTCAATAGATTTTTATCGTTTAAACTTAAGCTAATAAATTAGTTGTCATATAAAATTGTCATCAGAGGATGAGGGGGTTTCTAAAAGATTATGTAACAAATTTAAAAATTGTCTATAGTAAAGAGAATAGCTTCGCAGAAAATCGAATAACAATATCATTGTCGAAGTTACGAATAAATTTTTTAAAAAATACTTCAAATTGTTTACTGATGAATTTCCAAAAGAAACTGTTTTGATTGTTTAATTACCCCAATTCATATTTTTTCGCATTAAAGTAACCTAAATACATTTTTTTTACATTTAAAAAAAAAATTTCAATAAGTTTATCTAGAGGACTGATCTGACGATTTCAAATTTTTTCTACTGGAATAACGTTGCAAATCCTGCCTTTGGTTGTAGATGAAACGTGATGTGATGAGTTGTATATGCAACGTTCTTCCAATTATTATGTGCAAAGAAATTGAAGTTTTCATGTTTGAATTAGAAAATAAAATTTCGAACAAACCGGATATCATTGCCTGTTTATACACCGTAAATTCCATAAGCTTTTCAAAACTTTAAGAAAAACAATACCCTGTCTAAGGAATTTCACGTTTCGGTTGAAAACAATATGCCTATTTATTGAGATTAAGATAAATTCATTGAACATAATAAAGATAAGTAAATTTCTCAAATGCAGACAACCAAATTTTAGGATGCATCATTCTCAGAGAGTAGGAGACAATAGAAATTTATATATCCTTCTGGTGAAAAGGCACTCATTCCAAAGTTACAATAGTTTCACTATTTCGAGCTGTCTTCGTTAACACAAGAATAAGCTTTTTCGGCTTTTCTGTGATGAGGTTCTGTTTCTTTTTGAAGAACTGCAAGCTGTTCTTCATCTGTGGCAGCCACTATTTTTATAAAAAGATTGTCACAAACTTTACATGTATCCGACCTTGGCAGTCCAAAACGCAGATGAGACTCCGTATTAAATACATCACGGTAAGAATTATAGCTCAAGGTAGTACCAGGATATTTCTTCTGGTACAACTGGTTCATTTTTGTAGTCGATAGGTCAGGATATAGATAATTTTTTCTACTAAGATTCCCACCGTAATGATTTTTTGGGCGGGAAACGATTTTATATGCTCCATGATGCTTTTTTTTCAGGCTTTTAAATTTTGTGTGGCCGATTTAAATGCTTTGTTCGTCCATCAGCTTGTGGCATACTCGCACTCGTTTACCATTGCAAATTCGAAAAAATTGCACAGTTGTGTGACGCTGTGATGTTTCTTCTGGAACTCTTCTTTTTCCGGTTCTTTAACTTGCATAATCGATAACAAATATCTAGTTTGTTGGTCATATGAAAAACTTCAAACTGATACTGCATTTCTTCTAGCTTGATATTGCAGCAATCAAAATTGCACTTGCAGGTAACAATCTAAGAAGCGATTAGACCATATTTAATAAAAAAAACTACATACAACGGTCTTCCATAATACCGTGCTAGGCCCATTTTTTCTGGAATCACCTTCCCATTTTTAAAATAAAATCAATTTGAACTCAACACATTCTCGTATCCTTACAAATTCGTAGATAAAAAGTATACGAGCATTTGTAGGTTTCCAACTGGAAACATTTCAATTTGACTGTAAATGTAATATTTGAGCATTTTCTTGCTTTTCAAATATTTGAGAATTTTCTTCTCTTCCAAATATTCTTCGGATGAAGTGTTTTTAGTTTTTGATGCTTTTCTTATACTCAATGATTTCTGTCTTAATGTCGAGGGAAATCGTAGAGTGCAAACACATTTGCACGGCCTTAATCATATATGTAGGTGTGCATGTATGACCAGATTGGAGATGACATGCTTATTACATTTTGAATCCTTATCCTTAACAACAACAAAATGAGCTATCGAATGAATGGTATTGGGTTTTTGAGTTTAGTATAGAAATTGGCTACAAATGAAGGTATCTTTGTAGAAAAGGATCAACAGGAGCGCCATAACTAAAGACAAGAATTTATTTAAGTTGTACTTCACGTAATGAACTCAGCCTTTTCACTACAGTCAATTAAAAATGTTTCAATTTAATGTTTCCTCGCTCACGAAAAGATTGAATATATGGTTTTAGCAATGAAAAAATATTTCAATAATAATTCCATCCAAAATTACTTTTTAATAATTGATAAAAATCGTTTAAGCGGAAGTTTTGTTTCCTAAAAGAATTGTTTAAAGTAGGATATTCTTTAAGCTGATATTTTTTCACGATTTGTAATAGGCGACCCGTTCAGAAATACTATTAAACTCTTTGATCACAAATGTATAGTTTCAATTGTCGGAAAAATGACTGATATCTCAGTCCTGAAGTACAAAATCAGCTCAACGATAGATATATAAATAGATAGCGGGTGAAGGGATCATAAGTACATTGCTTCAGTTATCGGGAACCCTTTAAAGTGATACTTGTGATTCAGATGGTGCTGTGAGATGTTCAAAAAAATCACTTCTGCTCTGCAACAGTAGTCAGACTTTCAGCCAGTTTTGCACTGCGTTCGATAGGGACAGGTTGTACCCATACATGCTCAAAGTGTGTTAGTTCGCCAGCTTACATATGCTGAAAGTATATTAGTACCAACAGCTAAACCATGACTAAAGTGTATCACTAAATCGAGAGCTGTAGGAATGAAGAGTGTTTCGCAAGTAGTAAGACATACACTTTCAGCCGGTTTTGCACTGCGTCCGATAGGGACAGAGTAACGATAGAACTGAGTGTTAAAAAATATTTGTTTCTGCTTCCAAGCTATCAAATGATCTGTTCGGTGCTAAAATCCAAGGTTCACGGTCAATTTTTTTTAGTGAAAATCACCTAACAAGTCGATTTGTATCTGATTTGGTGTCACGAAATAAAGGAGGTTGAAAAAAATGCTGAAGTTTAGGAGGTTTTTGCTACCGTGTCAAAATATTTTTATTCAACATGAACAGCTTAAAAAATCTTAATTGCCTCTAAGAACCCTTTCTTCATCTTTTCCATTATTTGTTGGGTAGCTAACCCAAAAAAAAAATCCAGATTATTTTTGTGGCAGCCAAAAGATGTACTATATAAATTTCTGAGTTGATTTTGACTGCATCAGCTTGTTTGGGTGTTCATGAAGAAGAATCGTTAGAGGTAGCTGGAGAATTCGATGGTAGTCAGGTGTCACCTTTAGATGATCGTGGCACTCTTGTTTTGTTATAGTTATCATCGCTTCCACTGTTCTATCTCGATTCTTTATTTTCTTATTATTATTCATAAGAGAAAAAACAGTCGAAACCCTTAAAAATAGATGCCTGAAATTTCCTACGAATTTATTTAGGTGCGGCATGGAAATATAGTTAAGGTAGGTCATCAAAAGGATGCCACACTATTCATTAGATAAGACGATGCTCGATCTATCGAGTTACAAATAATACTAGACGTAAAAAAAAACAGATCACTATTATCACCTTAATGTATTTCCATTTGGATTCGCATTGCAATGTGAACGTCGTGACTGTCCTGTTAGTGTTAATTAGTGTCTTCTTGATGCCATGAAATCACACCATAGTCCAATTGATTTATATTGTATTATGCTATGCTTTTAGTGGTAGTCACAATATTCACAGCAAACATAGAAGATTTGTCATTATTATTGCTTTAATCATAAAAATATTTGGAAGTGTTAATAAGAACATGTAAAAATTTACATATTAATTTTTTTTGCATAGGCTTCTTTTGACTAATAATAGAAATGATAGAATAGCTACGTGACCAATTGGAATAAATAATTGTTTTTGAGTAAAAGCGTTGGCTTGGAGTGCGGTATGTGAGTCTTTCTATGAAAGTGTTCATTTGTGTGACGTAATTATTGTGGCGCCATAAGAGTCACTAACCTACCCCGGTCAGCTTTGGTCAATCAGTTCCACCAAGAACGTCATTCTTCGATCTATCGGTAAGAAGAATGCTACAAAGAAATTGAAGGTCTAAGAATATTCAATTGACTGCTGGTCCCTGACGCTAGCTCACATTTTGACGAGAAGTTCCCAGGAGTAACGCCAAGATGAAACCATAGTCATAAAGTACGTAGGGTGATTGTGATGATTCAACTCTTCTTCAACTTGGCCCAATAAGGCGAGAAAATGACCACCCTCTCAAATCGAGCGATGGCATCCTGAAATTATCTGTTTCAGTTGCATCACCACAAACCTCATCGTCTAAACTACAAATCTCAATAGCAATTTGCGGGTGTTTCGCCAGGATAAATACGGCTGCTTCTCCAAATAGTTCATAGAACGCATCGTTGCAACGGATTTGTTAAACTGACTCTAAAATTTATCTCGATATGATGAGAAATATCATTGGTTTAAGAATATAATATATAAAATAATTCAGCATCGTGTACCTAAAATTTAGAAAAAAAGTTATCTGAGCGCTGACTAGACATAAATCTGAATCGCGCACTGAGGAATGAGAGAAATAAAGTCTATAAATTACTAAAGCTTAACAACAATGCTAGCGAGAATTTAAAAAGTAGATATTTTGATTTGTCAGAAGATTACAAAATCAAATACCGCGAGGCCTATGAACGCTACGTAAATTTAATTGGTGAAAACATAATCAGCGACCCTAAGAAGTTCTATGAGTTTGCAAATTTCAAGATAAAATCATCGGATTATCCAGTGTCAATGAACCGAAATAATATCGTTTCTTCCTCTTTTAAAGTAATCTGTGATCTTTTGCTGACTATTGTCAAGAAGTTTTTTCACCGCCAAATATTTCGGTAGATACGGAGTCCTTTATAGTTAATCCAATTATACTGATTATGGACATATATCTCTCAAGGGAAGATATTGCTTAAGCTATTAGCAAGAGTGCTGGGCCAGATTTACTTTCTCCATTTTTTGTGGTCCGGCATATGTACCAGCTTGAAGTACCCCTCCACTTTCTCTTTAATAAATCATTGACAAATGGAAGTTTCCCAACTTTTTGGAAATCTTTCCATATCATTCCTGTCATTAAAAGTGGTGACAAGCACTCTGTCCTGAACTATAGAGGTATTGCCATACTATCTCTAATCCCTAAATTATTCCAACAAATCGTTTGCCAAAAACTCTCAGCTATTATTGAGCTTCTGAACAACAACATGGTTTCCGCAAGGGGCGATCAACTGCAACCAATCTCATGGTTTTAGTTTCTGATGTCCTATGTAAAACGGAAATGGGTTACAAAATTGACGCAATCTACACAGATTTTAGTAAAGCATTTGACCGCGTCGATTACTACATACTGATTTCCAAATTGCGGTATCACTGACTCCATGGTCAATTGGCTCAGTTTCTACTGACGAGACCGAAGTCAATTAGTAACATTTCAGGGATATTTGTCCAAGCCAATTCTCGTACATTCTGGTGTATCTCAAGGCAGTCAATTTGGCCCTCTTCTTTTAAATATTTTTATATCAGATTTATCTGGAAAACTCTCGGACGTATCACATCTTCTTTAGGCTGACAATTTGAAGATTTATCACACCATTAAGTCTTAACCTGAGGCTACTTTTCTGTGATTTGATGTAAACAAACTTTACCTAAACGTTGGGAAATGTCATGTAATGACTTTTTCCCGCAAAAACACAACCTTAAACAATGCATACGTTCTTAAAAATACTGTATTGGATAGGAAAGAAAACATTGTTGACCTTTGAGTTGTTTTAGACAAGAAACTATGTTTCAATTTGCACTACGATACTATCATCTCCAAAGCTAATAAACAGCTTGGCTTTATTAAAAGGTGTGCCAAAAAGTTTAAAAATTTGTGGCTAACTAAATCATTATTTACCTCACTGGTTCGCCCATTACATACTAGAATATGCCAGTAATATTTGGAACCCAATTTTTGGAGTTCATGATGCTAGAACAGAATCAGTCCAAAAACAATTCTTGTTGTTTGCTTTGAGAGACCTCTATAGCCCTGGTGACTATCAAATCTTGCTTCCTTATGTAGTTAGATTGGAGCTTCTGAATTTGCCGACTCGTAAAGCCAGAAGAACAGTGTTGTCTTCTTGTTTCGATTTTGACGTGATTAGGGACCAAATTAATGTGGAGTATCTGACTAATAAAATAAAGCTTAAAGTGCATGCAAGAAGTACACGTAACACACGCTTACTCACAGAATACCAGCATCTTACTAAGTATGCAGATAATGAACCTGTTAGTAGATGCTGTAAGATCTTTAACACTTTGAGCAACCACTACTCCCCTATCATCTCCAAGTTCAATTTTAAATCCTGCATATATAAAGCCCTCTGATTCTAGACTTCATTATCCATCCCTAAATAGTGACGTGCTTACAACAGAGTGAATTAATGTTACGTGTAGGGCTAAGTATTTGTTACATGTGATTGCCTTGCATTGGCGAAATAAATAAATAAATATTTGCCTAAATTACGTTCTATGAAATACTTGTGTATTTTAAAGCATTTGAGCGTTTTTTTATACCTTCCACTTACAAAATAAGCTATTATCTTATTGTGATCCCATTATCTATTTTTTTATTACATTTCTCATACAAGATTTTAAAAACCAGTTAAATAGAAATCATTATACAATTTAACTGCTTGTAAAAAGTGTAAACAATCTGACCAAAGAATTAATAAATTATCTGATAATAAAGATAAATTGATGTGTCAACTATATATCGTAATCTCGTTTAGTACCTCAGATAACTTCCGAGGAACTCGGGAAATAAATCAATCACATACTCTTCATATTACCGCGCTTTCATGAAGCAACACGTTGCCCGTATTTGATTTTCCTCCTAATCATTATGTACATATTTTATAGATAAAACGTATCGAAGTAATCTTCACATATGTATGCTCTGCAGATAAATACTAATTATCTTCTATCGGTATCTCGTGAAATGGCGAAATGCGCTAAAATATAACGGTTTAACGGAATACTTATGTTTGATGCTAACGCAGCTAAAGTAAATCATAATAATAAACTTTAATTCCGTAACTTTTGCATGTTTATTTTCAAGCACTGGATATGCGTGCTATCCACAAATCAATCACTCATATTCAGAGTATAGTTGTTGTGTCTGCCTCGTCTTTTCGGGAAATGGCTTTGAAGGCCGGGAATACGTGGAACTGAGTGCATAATTCGCAATTAAGTTTATTCACAATCATGAAATGTTAGTCGATATCAGTAAATGAGAAATATGTCCTACAACCCCATCATCAACAGCTATCAATATCGATTTTTGTCTATTCATTTGCAGAAACATTGGTGGTGTCGATGATAGCGTGCTAGTTCAACATGTTTGCCACTGCCGCACCTAAAGGCACTTCCACCTCGGAAAGGTGTTTTTAACAACTCGATAATGAAAAGGAATCACTTGCAGGTGAGTGCTTGTATGAAATGGAAATGGATCGAGTGAAAGACGACGAAATCAATTCTCTTTGGAGGTTTCCAAACATTAGTGAGATATTATCAAAGATGGGGCTACCGCCAACGCCTCTTCGGCGAAGGGGATGCTTTGTAGTGGCGTGTATCGTTGTTTTGGTACCGTTCACAGTTCTTATTTTGCTCGTGGGACCAGGTAAGTGAAAAAAGAGAATTGCGCCACGTAACCGTCCCGTTTAATCCGTTTGTTCCTTAGAGCTATCGGCGGAACAAACACTGTCTCAGCGCCTCGCCGAGTGTCAGATGCGAATGCAATACTTAGAGTCCATGTATCGTGCCCGCCAGGAAGACGTTGCCATATTATCTCAATACCTAGGACTGTCTGGTAATAATGGAGATGCCGCTAACATTACCGTCAACGGCTCCGTCCTGGAGTCGCTAAGTCCTGAGGCTAGAGTCATCGTGAAGAATTCAACATTGTCCTCGCGTTTTCCGTCGAGCCTCCGATTGCCTACAGCATTTCACTTCCTGCCTCATTTGCTAGACGGTTCGTATTTTGTGAGCGTGCACCGCATGTACCTGGTTGTGTACCGCACGCACCGCATGGGACGTACATGCGGTGGTGCATCAAGTACATGTGACGGGGCAATTAAAAAGTTTCCTTCCTTACGTAGATCCTTCATCGTTGAGACCTGCTTTCATGTTGTCGAAAGGACGAACCGGTGTGTCGATAGCTTTGGGCGTGCCGACCGTTAAAAGGGACAAACAGTCGTATCTGATGAGTACCCTCCAGAATGTTATCACGAATATGAACGATGCGGAACAGAACGAGACTGTGATTGTGGTATTCATCGGTGAAACGGATATCGATTTCGTGATGCTGGTGGCGAAGCAAATAGAAGTCCGTTTTTCGCAGTATGTGGAGAACGGATTGATTGAGGTGATCGCCCCGGCTTCGTCCTATTACCCGAACTTAGATAACCTACGTTTGACTCTTGGCGACCCGATAGAGCGCGTCAAGTGGCGATCGAAACAAAATCTGGACTACTCCTATTTGATGGCCTACGCGCAGCCTAAAGCAACATTTTACGTGCAGTTAGAGGACGACATCTTAGCGAAACGGGGCTTCGTCACGATCATGAAGAGCTTCGCCACGGAGCGCACGGCCACGAAAGCGACGTGGTTCGTGCTTGACTTCTGCCAGCTAGGTTTCATCGGTAAGTAGATTCAATTGCTGACACGATTTTCAACATTGAAGAAATTTTATGCGCGTTGTAGGAAAAATGTTCAAATCGGCCGAGCTGCCGTGGCTGATAACGTTCTTCCAAATGTTCTACAACGACAAGCCCGTTGACTGGCTGCTGGACCAACTGATCGATACGCGCGCGTGCAATTGGGAGAAGGATCAAAAGCACTGCCGCCAGGAGAAGGCCAAGTATTGGATACACTACAAGCCATCATTATTTCAACACATAGGCACGACCTCATCGCTCAGAGGAAAAGTACAAAAACTGAAAGATAAACAATTTGGCAAGGTACCAAGTTTTTATCCACATAACAACCCACCGGCTATTGCGAAGACTGCAATAGTGGCCTATAAGAATTTCCAGCTGGTACGCGCATATCGGGGTGAGACGTACTTCTGGGGCTTGCTGCCGCAGCCAGGCGATTTAGTGGAGTTCATATTCAATGATCCGATCGCGTTGAAAAGGTGAGCAGAGCTGACGAGCACATTTTTGAGTAGAACTATTTGGGTGAAACAGCTTTGGTCGCTTCCTTAATGTCTCGAAATGTCACAAAATGTCTTTCTCCCTAAAGCCCAGTCCAATTGATCAAATCTATACGTTACACGATATTCCACTTACGCCTGTTTTTCAAATAAAAGATCTGGGAGTGATTTTCGACCCGAAACTTAGATTTGAGCCTCACATTGTGGCAATAGCCGCACGTGTTTCTCGTATCTCCGGGTTCGTATTAAGGCACTCTCAGATGTTTACTAACATTTCCTCCGCCATCAACCTATACACTAGCCTCATTAGACCCATCCTTGAATATTGCTCGCAAGTATGGTCACTACACTATCAAAATTTGAGTTCTATGATTGAATCAGTACAGCACAAATTCACTCGTTTCCTTATCTTTAAATTTAAAATTACATATATGCCATTTGAAGAGTGACTTTCCTTGCTACAACTTCCTACTTTGCAATCCCGCAGACTCCTTTTAGATGAGTGTTTTCTTTTTCGACTTCACT
This sequence comes from Oxycera nigricornis, assembly GCA_963942545.1. Classification (NCBI taxonomy): domain Eukaryota; kingdom Metazoa; phylum Arthropoda; class Insecta; order Diptera; family Stratiomyidae; genus Oxycera; species Oxycera nigricornis. The sequence goes on along the minus strand of OZ012659.1, from coordinate 124,818,705 downwards.
CACAACCATCAATTAAACTCTAACCTCTCTGATTGGTTGGAGTATCGTATTACAGAACGCCCTGTCAGATCTAATGACAGGTTTAGCGTTCCATACGCTACGACTGAGACTTTGTTCCATTCGCCGATGTTACGACTCCCGCGAAACCACAATAGGCTGCATCTTGGGCCGTTTCCGTACTCACTCTACATCTATAAACAGAATTTAAAGCGTATCTTATGTAATTAGTTTTACTTTGTTACATATTTCTTTTCTTTTTTGTTTAATTTGTCTTGTAATTAGGTTATATTTGTCTGTAATAAATAAATAAATAAATAAATAACACCCCTTGTAGGTATTTGTTCCGGAGTGGCAACAGCGAACACCCATCCGATCGATTCTACAACACAACGGTTGAGGTCCTGCCGGCCGCTCTGACTGAGAACTCGCAAGTTTGGAGCACGTATAACTCCACGCCCGATGGCTTTTTGATAGTTGGTTCGTTTAACGAACTTGGCTTGGCCGACGGATCGATTGACCCAAAAATTGGAACCGTTAAAGAAATCCGCCTGCACGTGCACAGCGACAGCGAAAATTGGGCCATTTTAAGTGAAGTAAGTTCTGAAGTAGTTATCGATTATCGATTCCAGCAATAATTGCTCTGTACCTTCTCTCGGCAGATCCATCTTCAAGAAATTGCGAATAGGTGACCTAGGAAGATGCGTAAGAAGTTAGTAAACAATAAATTTATACAACGATTTTGATTGCAATTTTACGAAACAATGTAACGCCCGTGTGCTAGCAAGGAGTCGGATGTTTTTTTTCTTTTGAGGGATATTACGGTCGGACGTTTCATTTTACTTGAAATTGATAGTGTTAAAACTAAATGAATAACTGTGATAACAAATAAAACTAATATATTTGAGTTACTGTGTGCGATGCTTCTATTTAATTATCTGAACGGAAAACAAACCTAGTTAAACGAAAAACAACATAAAAGACACTATTCAAGAAATAATGTACCCCACTGAACTAAATAAGCGAGAATACAATAAGATAATTAATTCGGCGTAAATATTTCCGGAACAAGTAGTGAAATTGATATCTTACGCTTATTACATAAGACTGAACTACAACGTGAAAATCAAACAGAATTGAATGTGAAATTGCTTCGAAGAAAGACAAGCCGAGCGACGATGGATTTGACGCAGCCAATTTCTCCACTTGAACGTTCTTCGTTCACCACTCGCAGCTCGAGAATTCTCAAGGGCATATTTGCGTTGTAGATAGCTGGATTTCAATTGTTAAGTAGCAATCAATTAAATGTTGAAGATGTCTCGAATTGTGGGCTTCACAAGGTATGTCGGCAATGGTAACCAAATGGAATTTATTATTTGCTTGAAATCTCGCGGCAGCAAGAATCAATCGGCTTACTCCTAATTTGTGTAACCTCATCATCATAATAAATAAGCGCAATGATATTGAATATGTTAATACAGCTTGATATGTGCTACTTTGTATGTAATTAAGGATTAGTCGGGGAGAAGTAAATAATTTTGTATAATTCTCGAAAGAACTGTTCGGGATACGCTCGACGCGATCCTTCACTCATTGAACTTATATGTAAACGTTGAAATATCGGAATGAATTGACATGAAATGCTAGTGTAAAACGTACATATATTTTTGTTTAACATAACGTAAACTAGTTAGTTATCCTTAGGAGTATATATGTTGAATAAATTGATATTATTGAATAAACGAATGAATTGATCCTAGTTTTATTTCATGTTAGGGTCTCGCAAGTCGTGCGCAACTGGAGTCATTTATATTATTATTAATGCAATGAACAATGTTGTTGATTGCCAACAAAACTTGATTCCAGTAGCAATTTGCAGATTCAAAAAAATGTATCCGTCTCCAACAATCATAAATGCTCAACTTTTATTCAATTTTCTGCTTCATTTTGCAACTCACCTCCGTTTCAAGGTGTCTAGGATCATAAGTGAAACTCCACAAAAAACGGTTTACATGAAGTTTCCTAGGATATGAATAAAATAAATAAAAATCCGTTAGCCTTATACGGTGGAACTTGGATAATTCGAACTTCAAGGGACCACTCAAAAAATTCGAACTATCCAAAAATTCGAATTAGAAAAGTTTCTAGGAAACGCTAAAAATAACACAACACTGCTTGATCTAACAAATAAACCTTTATTACGTAAATTTCATTTGTTTGCTAAAACTAAGTCTCTCTGTCGTAATGAACGATTCTAACTGATTTAATGACTGAAAAATTGACTTACTCACTTCATTTCTACTTTTGAAAAATCACCTGAGTTCATCAACATGATTTGCTGCTTCAGCCGTACTTAGAATTGGCCTTTCTTGTTCCACTGTTAAATCGTCATCTTCATCGTCGGATATATTGTCGCCATCTTGATTGTCGTTGCCGAGTACCTCAGTGAGATGTCCGCTTCAGTAAGCTCGCCACACATCGTAACATCTTCGTATACGTTAAGGAAGTCCTCATAGGATAGATATAACAGGATCTGACATAATATCCTCTCAGCCGTTGACTGCCAGGCACAGCTTCAATCACAGATTGGTTGGCACTTTCACTTTCTGCTTCTTTTAAAAAAAACACCTTTTTTTGAAACAGTTCTTAATTGTTTCTTGTGACACAAGATCCCAAGTTTGTTTACACATACGTGAGGTCTGAAGGACATTAAGTTTAATTTTCAGAGAAGGGAAATCTCCGGTGAGAATATTCTCAACCAATAAACGCCGGGAAATATGTTTGAGGTTTTTTATTATGCCCTGATCCATAGGCTGAAGGACTGATGTCATATTAGCGGGGGGAAAATAACTTTTACATTGTCCATAAGCGGGAGGCTTTTGTGAGCAGTGCAATTGTCAATAAAGAGTAAGATCTTTTTTTCTTTTCCAAATTTTCCATTGATTTTCTTTTCCAATTTTTTTTTGATTTGCCACTTCTCAAAAAGATCACTTGCCATCAACGCTCGTGCACCAGATTGATATTCTACTGGTTTTGAATTTTCGTTTTTGAAACAACGGTGACTAGCACATTTTCCTATCATTAACAAAGGCAATTTTTCAGAGCCATCCATGTTTGCTCCGTCTAAAAGCGTTACTTTTTCCTTGCTTAGTTTTTCTCCATGACATTTCTCGGCTTGAGAAGCAAGCGTTTTATCAGAGGTACATTTGAAAAATAGACCCGTCTCGTCAAACATTAAAAATGTTTTTGGACTCCTTGTCCTGGATCATCTCCTCTAATTCACCTTAAAATACAGTTTTCTACATCGGGATTAGCTGGTGCTCTACACCTTTTCCGGTCATTTCCGTTCTCAAATTCACTGCTTAAAATCTTTTCTTTATTTTTTAAATAAGTCGACAATGTGTTGGAGGGGATTCCGAAGTCCCGAGCGATCTCCGATTTCTTCTTCAGTCCCTTTTCCACTTCCCTAATCGCGGCTACCTTTTCAGTTAATGTTAGTGATTTGTAAGCCCGCGAGTTTGACGATGACATCTTGGCTCAATGTTTGTTCAACAAAAAAAAATATGATAAAATTAAGTCTCACAAATAACGAGAACAGCACGCGCACAATAAAAAACAACTATTAATATAAAATTCAGTCCTCCAGCAAACTGGAACGCTACACGCTCTATAGATAAATTGTTTGTTTGTAGGCGTTGGCAATGACTGCTCAGATGATGGAAAGGGTAGGCAATGAGGACACTGTATACGCACAAAAGAGACTTCGTAAAGAAGGGAGGCTTTGACTTGACGACCATAACGACACGATTGTCTCCGAAGTCAATGTAAGATAAGCCCATGCAGCTCGTGGGGAATCCCCGAAGATAGGCAAGAGTAAGGCTATCTTCGGGGATTCCCAGAATTTAGAACTTATAACTGGTTCATGGACACTTTTGACGAGCAAAATGTTCGAATTATTCAAATAAAATCGAATTTTCCACGATTTTTTAATATGAGATTCATATGAAATGCTAGGGACTAGTCGGAAATTTCGAATTAAAGAAGATTTCGAGTTTTAGTAGTTCGAATTATCCAAGCTCCACTGTATAAAAATCCACATAACGCATTCAATTTTTGAATTTTATACATTTCTTTCACGCCGCTACAACGAAATGCGCTACAATTCTACCAAAGTTCGTATGTGAGATCGTTACCCCTCCCGTAAAGCTTTTTCACTCTCGCAAATAAGCTCTGTTTTATTCATTGCACAGTAAAATGCTGTTGCCGTCCAACTGACACTTGCTTCGCACGTGCTGATACATGTCTCGTATTGTTGTTTGCCGTACTGTCAAACGAGTTGGCGTACAATGAAGGACTTTCCCGAGAAAAATAAGGAAACAAACACCTTTCGGGTAAATATGACGATAGAAAGGCTCGGTGTCATCTTATCCGGTTGCTTGTGGATTTCAGTTCAAGAGTTTTGCCGAGCGGGTGAACGAAATCGACATCCGGCAAAGTGCGCTTTACCGGATCGGACATGCAAACGAAGAGGCGGACGATGACGCTGAGGAGGACGAGACGCTGTTTGCACAGACCATTCGTAAGTGGTCCGTATTGAATCTGACTACCGAGTACAGTGTTTTTTGCCGCAAAGCGCAAGGCATTGTGACGCTGCCGCAATTGATTTACAAAAAGAATGTGGTCCGAGAGCTGCTGACGAACGCCCTGGACGCGGGCTCGATTCTGTCGCTGGAGCCGCTCCTGGACGTGCTGGTTGCCTTTGCCAAAGACATTCGCGAGGAGTTCTATGCGTTCTTCGAAACGTTCTTCGAGCAACTGATTGTTCTTCTGCACACACAGAATCCCGATCAAGTAGAGTGGACGCTGAGATGTTTGGCGTTGCTGTTCAAGACGCTGCGACCGTTCCTCAAGCGGAACATTGCCGTCGTGTTGAGCAAAGTCGTCCCATTGCTGGATAACGACACCAATCCCAAATATATTGTGGATTTCGCGTCGGAAAGCTTTTCGTTTGTGGCGCGGGATATCAAGGACTACGAGAAGTTTTTGAACCTTGTCATGAAGTGTGTGGCGGACAGGAGGAGTACGCTGCCCGGGTGCGGCAAGTTGTTCTTTGAATTGGTCCGCGGAGTCGGCGGCAACTTTCATTCGGTTGCGAAGGATTTCCTCGCGGCGCTGTTCGGGTTGTTTGCGAATCCCAAACACGACCAGGATGTACTATTAGCAGTGACATCGCGCACCGTACAGGACATTTTAGAGAACATTAATGCAACCAGCATCGCTCTGTTCTGGGAAACACTTGCCGAAGCGGTCACTCAAATGCTGGCGAATGCCAAAAGCCTGCCGCCCGGAGCACTTTTCAGTGTGGTCGCTCTAATCAAGCAGAGTACGGGATGGAAAAGAGGAAAAGCAATCGTGGATGCATGCCAAATGGTCAATCTGCTAGTAAAATGTGTGGAACACATCGAAGAGAACGCGGTTTTAAGGGAGCTATCAGCGACAATATCGTTGATATTGCATTCCGATTGCGTGAAGCTGCAGCAACTGGATGCGAGTCGCCTGATTTGTAAAATGTTGGCTGTAGAATCGCCTCATTTGTACGAGCACTTCGTATGCGACATGAGTATGCATGCTCAATTCGAGGTCCAGATTCTGCCCCACTTCCTGATCTATTTTGAAAATGAACCCAACGCCACGAAACTCGACTTGTTGGTACAAATCATCCAAAAGCGATCGGACAAAGGGATAACAAACAGTTGGCGAAAACTTCCCGTGAAGCTGAAGAAAACAAAGACCCTTAATTGGCTCGAGCACAACATTAGAAATTTTAATGCAAACACATCCACTGAAAACGATCTTGAAGTGCATCTCCTCAGCATTGAATTGTATCCTCATTTGCTCGGAGCGAATCAAAGCCGCGTTGCCGAAGCCTTGAAATCAGAAATCGCTCAATTGAATTTCCAAAGCGAAAACCGCAATACCGCGGCAATAATTGCACTGGTAGCCTTAGAAGCGCTTGTCAATCTGGAAATCGATATCGAAGACAGTTTTTTGAGTCAAACACTAAGCAATTTGCTAGAAACGCCTTCCGTGGACATGACTTTGTTGCACACTCTAGTCGTTGTGCTAGAATACGCTGAGCGGACAAGCAAATGTATTTTCACGAAACAGAACTTTTTGCATCTTCACAAGCGTGTGGCGGAGCACCTTTCCTCGCACATACATGAGGTGCGAATGCTTGCTTGCAAGGTCTTAAGCTATTTTTCAGATCTGCCCGAACTGCAATCAGTTTATCAAATATTCTACGGGATTGTAAGCGCGCCGCCCACAGTTCACGCATACCGCGAACAACTTTTGCTGCTGCAAAAGATCTCGCCAACGGGCCAGCTCTTCAGCAACATCAGTTTGGACTTGGTAAGGGTGGACTGTCTGCAATTTGCTCTCGGCCACCTGTATCAGAATTTCAAGCTGATTTGGGAGCCGACACTGAAACTGATCGAAGAGCTTGCCGATAAGTTGGCTGTTGATGAATTTTGGGAAGTGTATCGCAGAAAACTAGAGGAGACAAACGCAAATATTAAAAATGGTAGCATTCCGTCCGCAGACGATAATGTTCCAGACTTCAAGCGCATGGCTCTGGTTTTACTTTGTAAAGAATTAAGGCCCGATGCAGAGAACGTGAACTTCTTTAACTATAGAAATCTGCTATGGAAAAATATACCCAATTTCAAGCTAATAAGTGAAGTGAAGAACAAGGACGTAGTCAGCTTCTTTCTCGACTTTATTGAGAGCGAATACAAGAAAAGCGACGAGGCTCTCATGCTTACATGGAACGTGCAAAAGGGAGACATCGTCGAGAAGAGACCGGCTGAAAGAACGCCGCGAAGCACTGGCAAACATCATCACATGGTCGTCGCAACACTTTCCGCAATGCTCGAAGTATTCGCAAAACTGGCCAACCCGAAGCAGCTTTATCGAGAGCGCGACATCAGATCCTTTTACTACGAACTGTTGAAAGGTAGCAACGAAAGTCTGCAGAAGTTGTCGCTGGATTGCCTGCTTCGTTACAAGTCCAAATCATGCTTGCCGTACAAGGAGCATCTGTACGCGTTGCTCGACGATAAGAAATTCAAAGACGAGCTTATCAACTTCAAATTGGACGTGGAGAGCACAACAATCGATGCTGACCATCGGCTGGAACTGATGCCCATCCTGTTGCGGATTCTGTACGGGAAAATGCGAAGCAAAACGGGCAACAAATACATCAGCAGCCAGATGCGTCGAAGTATTGTCCTGCGGTTCCTCGCAGGCTGCAAGACAGATGAGATATTCTGGTTCCTACAAATGGCATTCGAAGGCTATGAGGATGTACTCAAGGAAGAGCTGGAAGCCATTCCGATACGTATTAACAGGGAATTCAAACTAGGCGAAGTTTTGTCACCGAAAAAACTTCAGAGTGCATTGAACCTGCTGGAATTGTTACGCAAGCAGTTTGGTGGCCTAATGCAAGCCGACTTCTTGGTGTACACGCTGAAAGTGATAATCCTCGCCGGGTCGGTGTGCCGGAATGTTTCCACGAACATCGAACAAGTCAACGAAAAATATCTGGCAGTTTTCCGGAACTTGCGCTCCCAAAGTTTTCTTTGCTTGGTCAACTTTTTCGATCATTTTCAGGAGTTTTCCTGGAAACCGGAACACATCCAATGCGTGCTGGATGTCTTCGTCTGGCCCGTCCTACCCAAACTGCCAGAAGAGTGTTTACATTCGCCAACGCCGCTTCTAAAACTGCTGATTGCTTGGAGTCGCAACCTAAACCTGTACAAATTGCTGGATGAGAAAGGAGCTGACGGAAGAACGCCCATCGGCACGATTGTGTCCATGCTAGCGAGTGAGAAGGCGGCGCCAGCAATAAGAAATGCAATCATGGACATGATTGAAAGGATTTTAGCGATAGAAGAGGATGAGCGGAAGACAGAATGTACTATTTTGGCGCCACATATCGAGCAGATTCTTGCAAGGCTTGTAAAATCGTTGAATGCGAGGGGGCGTAAGCGGAGCTTCGGCAAAAGGGAACTCTTTATCTTGTCAAAAATCAGCGGAATGCAATTGCAAGGGGATGTTTGTGATACTCTCTTGAAATTGATATTGCCAATTGTAACAGGCAAAGCGCGAATATCGACAACTGACGAAAGCACCGCGCAACTCGTTACAACACTGAACAACTTGCTGCTTCGGTCAAGCGCGCCGGAGGATCACGTGCGAAGCATCATGCCGCTTTTCGAGAAGGTGACGGAAGTAAGCACTCGCAAACAACTGTGCAAGATCCTGAACGAAGTCAAGCAACATGTGAAACGCGGTCGCGAGAATTTGGAAGTTGTGGCCGACATGGCGGACAAGTTGAATGCTTGGGATCGTAGATGGGTGGAGCAACCTGACTATGATAAGCGGCTTTCGGCGCTGCGATGCATCCGGGAGAAGTTGGAGAACAACGCAATGAACATGGAGCTGGGACTACTCGTCATTTATAACTGTTTTTATTTTCTGAACCACGACAAGGACTTGGGATTGCGAGACAATGCGTCGCAATGCTTAAGACTGTTAGTGCCTGGCTTAGTTGGCCTGTTTGAAGACAATCCGAGCGAAGTGAACTATCTGATAGAGGACGTAATGTTTCCTTTGATACGACGTACTTTACGCGATAAGAACGATGTCATACGTAACGAAGGAATTCTTATATTGGGCGAAATGGTGCGCAATCGTCCTGGAGCATCTCCAGTTTTGAGAGATCTGCTGCCGCTGTCGAGCAAAGAAGACGCGGAAGTGGATTTCTTCGAAAATGTGACGCATTTGCAGCTTCATCGTCACGGTAGAGCGTTGTTGAAATTTTGCGCGTTTGCACGCGAGCACGATCAGCCTATTTCGATTCAGGCTCTGACTCAGTTTGTGTTGCCGCTGGCGACGCGGTACCTGTTGACTGAAAAGTTTGCTGCCAAGCATACGCTGATCGATGCCGCTATTGAAGCAGTAGGCATGGCGTGTCGTTTCCTGCCCTGGTACCAATATTTCGCTGTGTTGAAATACTATCTGCAAAAAATGCGACACTGTCGCGAATACCAGAAGCAATGTATCAGAGTGGTTATTGCTATTCTGGACGGATTTCACTTTGATGTATGCTCCACGGTAGAACGTGCTCTTGTCTCCTCGACGTTGGCGGCAAATAATGAGATAATCCCCAAAGAAGCAGACGAAACTCAGGAGGATATGCGTGACGAAGATCTGGACTCGGAACTTGATGAACTACGACACGATGAAACGGAGGAGGGAGCTGCTGATCCTGCCAAAAAAGTCGCGATCCAATCATTTTCAAAAAGACCTACACCATTGTCGCCGTCTGTTGCGAAACAAATCATACACACTATAAGTACGCAGCTGATACCATCCCTAAACAAATCCATCACCGAGCTAAGCAGTTACGAGAGCAAGCACAAAATAAATCGAAGGCGTGTGAATTTCGAGCGGGAAGAGGAGGAGAGCCTACGCGTTCCGGTTGCCCTGGCTATCGCCAAGCTGCTCAAGAAGCTCCCGAAACAGATGCTGGACGCGAATATAAACGCCGTATTTTTGAAAGTGTGCACGTTTCTCCGGTCACCAGTGAAGTCGGTGCGCATGTTGGCGCGCGACATACTCAGGAAGATTATGACCACCGTCGGAACCGAGTATTTGGCATTGCTACTATCGCAAATGACCGTTCTGTTGACGCGAGGATTTCAGGTGCACGTGCTGACGGTGACGTTGCACAGTGTGCTCGACTGTTTGAAGGACGAATTGAAGCCACACAATGTGGAACACGCATTGCGCTACATTTTAAATGTAACGCTCAACGATATTTTTGGCAATGCGTCGGACGAAAAGGAAGTCGAGAAGATCGGAGCAGCAACACCAGAGGCAAAACCTAGTGCTAAAAGCTACATATCACTGCAGATAACTGCGCAAAACCTCCCGGAAAACTGCCTGTTGGATTTGTTGATTCCATTCAAGCAACACCTGTACAACGCGCAGTCGAAGAAAGTGCTGGTCAAACTGCAAGATTGCCTGCAAAAGATAACAATCGGCTTGGCAGAGAATGCCAACATATCCCCGGAGACTTTGACGGAATTCATTTATGGCATAATGTCCGAGTCGATACCCGATTTGTTGTTGCCCGAAAATAAACTCACAGACAAGGAGAAAGTGCTGCTTGCGCGATCGCAAACAGATTGCTTCCTCATTCCGCCGCCACCGACATTCCGATCCGGAGCTGTTCGAAAAACAATTAAAACGAATGCCCGTGCGAATGCATACATTCTGACTGAATTCGGCTTGGAACTTCTGCAAATAATATTGCGACGCAAAAAACTACGATCAAGGGAACACTTGGATCCTCTCGTTCCGTTCTTGAGGAAATCGTTGGAAAGCAGTCACCCGAAGATGTGCACGTTGTGCTTGAAATGTTTGACCTCTGTCTGGATCGTTGGCATAGAATTGAATGGATTGATGTCGAGCATGGATGACGTGGTGGATCAAATATTTGCAATCCTGCACAAAAATTTCAATTTTGGAGTAGCCAGGAAGGATGACAATTTCCTTTTGATAAAGAGCGCTATGAAAGCTGTGAAGTGCATCATCAGCAATTGTGATTATTATTCGTTGAGTGCGGAACGTGTGGCGCAATTGCTATACTATATCAACCAGGACGTGAATGAGGCGGGAAGACAGCCAGTTGCCTTCGCTCTGCTGAAATCGTTAATCGACAAACAAATTTATAGTAAAGAGTTGCATGAGACAATGCGAAAGCTGTGTGAAATAGCAATCACTTCCGAATCGGACTACTCGAGGGATGAAGCCCGTTCCATTCTTTTGATTTTCGTCATGATATTCTACAAAGAGAAAAAAACCGATAGCATCCTGAAATTCTTCATAGCTCAACTGAACTACGAACTCTATCCCGGACGCTGTTCAGCTGTAAAATTCATCGAGTCGTCAATCAGAAAATATCCTGTTGACGTGCTGAATCGCAAGGCTGAAGTCATATTTCTCGGCTTGGGTACTCGACTGGTCAACGAAGATGTCCCGGAATGCAGGATGCTGATCGCGCAGTGCATAGAATTGTTGATATCCCGTTCGGATAAAATCAATCGTCAGAAACTGTTTGATATGGCCGTAGTATTTTTCGCAGGTGATAAGCCCGTGATTCGCGAAATGGCTGCGCTCCTGTGCTCGCGGTTTGTTGAAGTAGAGAAGGACGGGTTCTTATCAAAATCAATTAAGTTGCTTCCCGTTCTAGAAGCGCACTTGTGTGTTACATCTCCAAATGATTCAAGCCGCACGAGAGCGAATGAAAGGTTCGAAAACGAATTAGATGAGGACAGGAAGCAGAATACCGAAATAGCGAAAGAGCGTGCGACCGATCACAGCTTAATTCAGGTTCAAAATTGTATTCTGAAGATATTGACCAGCTGTCCAGGAGTTTTGCTAGAAAGCTCACTCACTCCAGTGATCGATGGCATAGCGAGCGAGTCGCAAAGGCTACTCGCCTATGATCACGACTGGGTTCGTATGAATTCAGTGAAAATTATCAACGTCGTTTTGCCGACAATTCTCGTGGCTGCATCTAAAATGAAGCGGGAAGAAGTGCCTAGACAGTTCATAAACTCGGATCCAGAAAACGGTCTGAAATCGCTCATACTGGATTTGTGCGCGCAAATGCTTCCGGACAACGTGGACGAAGACTTTGCGGCAGCAATATCGAAATGTCTGTTGTATGTGGCGACCATGTTACGATCTTTACAGCAAAACAATCAAGAAGAACCATTGAAAATCAATCTTCACTGGCTGCTGCGACGAGTTCAATACGTTATCCATGGAGAAGTGTCCAAATCACCAAAGTCAACCGTTCTGGTAAGCTTGTTTTAAACTAGTTATAAGATATACCTTTTTAAGTAAGAGAAGTCACAATAATTTCATTGTATACTTCTTTAATTCACAGCGAAAATCACTTTTCGATTGGATCGAAGGAATCGTTACGCTTCTAGACAAGGAAGAGCTGCTTAGCCATTGTTCCTCGATGATAGGTCCGCTTATCCGCGAGATGTCTGACGACGATCAATTGATTGAAGAACGACTAAAACAGAAAGCCATCAGAGTGACGAATAAAATTCGAAAGAAAATCGGCGATGAAAACTACGATAAAATTCGATTGGCCGCTCAAACCAAATTACTAATGAAACGTGCAAACAGGAAGAAAGAATTGGCACAAGAAAAAATCCTGGATCCAGTGAGATCAGCCAAACGGAAATCAAGTTTAAAAGAACGAAAAAAGGAGGCGAAGCGACGGAAGGTGGCAGCGTTTCGGAGTAATGGGGACGGAATGCAAAAGAAGAGGAAAAGGAAAATTTTGGAGGATGTATTCTAGGATTTGTTATGCTTTGTTTAGTTAGAATAAGTAATAAATGGATTTAAATACAAAGTGTTTGCAATATTCTAGACAAGCTAGCTGGGTATATGATAAATAATTTCAGTTACCAAATGAACTGGATAGGTCTTCCGCATAATGATTCATTCCAAACAACAGAGCAGATATGCATCATTGACGCATATTTCGGCTGCTGCAGCATTTTAAACACTGGAATTATTCGCAACAATTTGTTACCTCACAAGCCTTGTTTCTTGGTTGAATTTCAATATAGAGAAATCAATGATTGATTTTGAGAGTGAACTTTATGTGCTCAGTATTTATGGTGGTAAATGCAGTGATATTTTAACTTCTCTACAATTTAGACAACTTCAGTATTAAATGGCGAAAATATTTAACAAAAATTATTTTATTTGATTATTTAATATTTGATTGTCTATTTTATTATATAATTTTATTTTATTTTTGTGGCTTAAAAGTTGGAAAAAGCCATAATTTTCAACATCGACCGCGCCATGCAATCTGGATTATTTACTGCCATATGAGCAACGGCAGATAAAGGGTTATTTTTGCTCTGCTTTGTTACTGAAATAAATACAAGACATCAATGAAATATGCTGCCATTAATATATTTAATAATTAATACTATCAATAGTCGCTGGAGGAGGCCGAAATTTTGATATTTTTCGCGAATTTTTTTTAACAGGAGAGGAATAAGCAAAATTTGTTTTAAACTTGAAGTATATTTTATTCATGTTTTGAAGTACACTTTGTAACTTTTTCAAGTCATTTCCGTCGGAAATAGTGGAGTTAGAAGCTGCTGTCCATGGACGATCGCCATTCGTGTTTTTTGCTGGTGGGCATTTCTGAAGTCACCATTTTTATCTATCATCACAAATTCTTTTTTTTTTCGTTAACAACATATTTCCTAAGAATACGAGTCTCATTGTGGTCAAAAAAGTTGAAAATTGCATGTTTTTGAGGTGTTTGAACACAATGTCAGGTTTTTTTTGGACTTTTTTTAACGTTGGGAGGTGGAAATCTTCAAAAGATACCGATTAGCTCCTGCCTCTCGGTATGCCGGATTTTTACCGACTAAAACCACCTCCGTCTCCTTCAATCACTCTCTCCATCAATTTTTTAGCAATTCTCCGTATTTAAATTTCAGTACATAGTACTTCCCAGACGATAAGAAATCGGTATAAGGGATAGTACCAAATTTGTAAATTTTAGTATCCTGTTATTTAAATTAATCGTTTAGACTATATGTTCATAAATTATTTTATGTTAACTACGTGTTTGGGCTTTGTCTTTAGTGGAGTTGATTGTACTTGTAGTTTACTTCGAATATTGACCCTGAAGGAGGTATTTTTTAGTGTCGTTTTATAAGAAGTTGGGTTCGCTATTTTTATACCATGTTTTTCACCTTTTTGAATTAGAAAGAATATTTTAAATAATATCATTTCAGAGTTAGGTATATATGGATTGTAATAGAATGAAGAATATTCACACAAATTTTCAGAACGATTTGTCAATAACTTTTTGAGCTAGAATGCCCACCAGTTGAAAAAAAGTCGTTTCGAGAAAAACGCGTTTGAAAATTAATGTAGCGAAAAGGAAGATTCACGGCAATAATTAACCAATTAACGTTCAAGCCCTTCCTGCCAATGATATTGTTAAACTCATGATGGTTAGAGACATTTTTGGGGTCGGTGATTATTAATCTGAACTCAGAATTCAGAAATTCAAACCGGAGCCTATAACAATGTACAGTCAAATTCTCACTGGTAGCAGTCGAAAGTTTTTTTTGCGCTGGTACTTCCATCCTTTCGGATACGCTGGCAGTTTTACTTCTGACACTCGGCATATGTTAAATAGGCAATTAGCGTTGTGTAGCGATCTTTAACTCGACGTCAATATTATATTTCTCCGACGATCGAATTTTCTGAAAATTCTCAAATTTAGCAACAGATATTATTTGACGGTTTGAATCTAGCATTTATTTCTCGCCAGTTAGCGCAGCAAGTCCGCTGCAAAATGCACCGCGGGAATGCACGGCGAATTTGCTTTAGCCTCGAGTTGAACCGAATGCCGTTCTTGGTAAGGGTCTCGGGTTGAACCGCATACAGTTCCTGGAAAGCGTCTTGGGTTGAATTTTAATATTATGTTTTTTTTTTAATTAAAGAACCAATCAATTAAAATTGTTGTTTTGCGATTTCTTACTTATGCCTGCTTTTTATACACCAAGCGATTTCCTTCCGTAAGATATATTTATTTTGAAAAAAAGTTGTCTCTTCATATGGGAAATTGAAAGCATTTCAATTGAAAGCATTTCGTTCGATATATTTTATTACAGAAGAAGTTAAGCGTAGTAATCAATGTAAAAGCCAATGATCAAATGGCACAATCAAACTAAAATTCAATTACTGGATTCAAAGACTATTTTCAAAATGTTGTTTGGCAATTGTCTCACTGACATGCTATCTAACTGAATAAATAGTTCTTCTTCTTCTCACTTTGACTGCGAGAATCGGTGACACTTGCAGTTTTATTAACTTTTTATTAAACTGCAGAGTTTCGATCTGTTTCCCAAATTCTGCCCCAGAAAAACAAAGGAGCGCACATTGGAGGACGAGAAATCGAGCAAGAAGCACTACGCATCGCAAATATCGGGTGCCGTTCGAAGATTGGTCCGAGGTGAGATGAATTGGAGAATTTTCGATGACATCCGCTGTCTACGCTCGAGCCTGTCCGCACGACAAAACTAATCCACATCGAAATTTCCAGGCCGCGCGACCAACAGAAGTTCAAGTCAGTCCCGAAGGCCTTCGGACGAAGGAAGTGTGCTGTAAGCGAAACTGTGACTGCATCAGGTCGAGACTTGGCATTTCGCTGCCCCAGTGAAGAAGCAAGGGGAGGGCAGCAAGAATGGCTGTGAAACAGAATAGCTCCGAGGAATCCGAGTCGTCCGCAGCAGGCGGTGCACAGGAGGCGAACATGGAGAGCGGGCCGAAGACGCTCGACCTGGCCCGAATCATAGAGTTCATGGAGCTGGTGAACGCGAAGCATCAACAGGGCGAGCTGATCTCGGTGGCGGATATAGTACAAATCTACAAACATATAGTATTCAACTTGTGCAACGTGCCCATGCCCAGGCAAAGCCCCGAAATGAAGCAGTTTAAGGGGGACATAATCAAGGTGGGGGAGTTCCTGTCCAAGGTGGACGAGGCGAACGCCTTTTCGGTGTATCTCAGCTACATCCAGATCGTCTGCAGCATGATCACGAGCGCAGGTAGGTATTGCTCACTGTAGTTAGAGCAGAACTCACGATCACATCTCCATTGGCCAGGCAATCCTTCGGGGACGGCGGCGATAGTGTTCCAAATATTCCCGGCGGAGTGGATCGCGAAGGCAGCGCTTATACTTTCGAGCACGCAACACGCGACCGACGAGGCCGTGCGGAAGACGGTGAACGTGTTGTGCTGCTGGCTACGGTATTGTGCATTCTGCCAGAATCTCGACCTGTGGATATTGGCCATCCTGAATCGGCTTCGCGAGCAGCAAAAGTACAACTTGCTGTTCGACATCGCCCTGGACAATGTCGAGCCGCTGTTCATCGCCCTCATTATACCGATATTGCGACCAAAAGTCTCGCCGGTGGTGTTTCACATACTGGCGTCCGTCAAGCACACGCCGGATGTGTTGAACAAGGTATTTGCATGGTGAAGCATGTGCAGGCCGTGTCAGATTTGACGAGCATGATTTCAGGTGATAGGCCGCGTACCCAGCGTCATAAAGCAGCTGAAAAATGAAACCATCAACGTGGAAGAAACGAAGAAGATACTACAGAAATTGGTGGACGTGTTGAGCGCCTTGATATCGCACTTCCCGAGGAATGAGGAGCTGTACAAGACTACGGTAAGTGATTCAAACAGATCATGTGGTCGGGGCAACATTCAAATGGGAAAATAAATTTCATGTTGTATTTTTCAGCGAGAAGTTCTGTCCGAATTCACGCCTTCGTATGATTTCCGAACCATCCTAGAGTATTCGTCGTGGGCCGACACGGGCGAGATTCCATTCTCGCACACGAACGCACGAGTTGGTCTCGTGAACTTGGGGAATACCTGTTACATGAATAGCGTATTGCAGGCTTTAGTCATGACCAAAGAGTAAGTAGTCTTGTTTCCTGACATTGAAGTGAAACGCTTGAATGGCCTTTTACCTCCATGTCCAGATTCAGCCGAAACATTCTCATGTCGCCGAGTAAGTCGCCGATGTTGTACAAGATCCAACAGCTGTTCGCCTTAATGCTTCATTCCAAACGGCCGGAGCTGACCCCGGGCTCGGTTCTACACGCGACCCGGCCACCTGGCTTTCTTCCCGGCTTCCAGCAGGACAGCTCCGAGTTTTTGGGTTATTTGTTGGAAACGCTGCACGAGCAAGAACGGAGCAATCACAGGATTGAGACGACCAGCCCCAGATCCAGCGACGACGGTGCTAGCTCACGCGAGCGCAGCGGAGCTGCTGAGGCGGAAGGGGGCGCGAGTAGCTCGCACGTGTACAAAGACTGTACAGGCAGTAGTCCAGAATCGCACAGAATGGCTTCTAGGGCGACTGCCGTAGAGAAAACCTTCACGGGAAGAATCACAACCACGTACAAATGTCTGTCGTGTAGTGGGGAAAGCAAAAATACAGACACGTTCCGAGACCTGCAGCTGGCATTCCCGGAGCTGAAAAGCGACTGTGCAACGAACTACTCCGTCCAGGACCTGCTCGACTACTACTGCTCTCCGGAGAAGCTGTGCGGCGACAATAAGTACTTTTGCGACAAGTGCAAAAAACTGAGCGATGCGCAACGGTTCATCAATTTCGTGAGCGCGCCCAAGAATCTGATCTTGACGCTGAAGCATTTCAAGTACGATCAGAAATATCACATGCGCGCAAAGCTGATGCACAAAGTATTCCACGACGAGAACGTTTCGATAAAGGTTTACTCGCCGGACACGCTCACGGAGACATGTGCAGTACATTACAATTTGTACGCGAGCGTCGTGCACTCGGGCGTGAGCATGGACTCGGGCCACTACTACACGTACGCCTCCGAGCGGCCGGACGCGTGGTTCAAGTTCAACGACAACGTCGTCACGACCAGTTCGATATCGGAGCTGCACAATCTACAGCCGCCGAACACGCCGTACATTCTTCTCTACCAGATGCGGGCAAAAGTAAACGAGACGAACGAGAGTCCTTTGGGAGCCATGGCACCCAGTCAGCCGATCCGCGTGGACAGCCCGGACTTTCCCGCGCTGGACGAGCTGCCGCCGCTCCTGAGGGAGTTTGTGAATAAGGACAATGTAACGTTTAAGGAAGAAATGCGGATTCGAAAGCTGAACATGTCGGCGACGAACAGAGGGAGCAGCAGTGCGAGCACGAAAAGCAGCCGGAATGGCGATGGTGATAATCGGGATAACGACGATGACCCGCCCAGTGCGTGTGGTGGGAACTCGGTGGACTACTTTAGTCGATTTATTTGTTAAGAGTTGCTATTTTGTTGGAACAGATTAGATGAAGTTTTGTGTTTAAATTATTTCGACTTGATTGCCAAATCCTTTTAATAATAAAAAGCAAATGATAGTAAGCGCACGTCACGTCTTCTTCCGAACGGATTGGGTGGTGTGGGCGCCTCGCCGTATGATTAGATTAGATTAGATTTCTGCGGAAGTTGCAGATCGGAAGAAGAGGAAAAGCCAATCCAACATTTTCTGTGCGACGCGAGTTTCGGTTGCCTGCCGCACGATCGCGATACTTCGTACATAGCGACATCAAGCGGTGTTTGAGCGACATCAGGCGGTACGCGACACAGCTAACCGCTTGCTCTTTCGATAGCGTAAGAGAGATCAGGCGGTAATCGAGAAATAAACCGCCTGCTCAGTATTTCGCGATGAACTGAGCAGGCGGTACTCGAGCCAGCAACCGCCTGCTCAGTTCATCGCGAAAAACTGAGCAGGCGGTTTATTTCTCGATTACCGCCTGATCTCTCTTACGCTATCGAAAGAGCAAGCGGTAGCTGTGTCGCGTACCGCCTGATGTCGCTCAAACGCTGCCGCTACGTTTGAGATACAATACTTGGAAGTGGCTCAAGTGGCCAGAATATGTTATCGCCACAATCGAAGGCACCCAAATTCTGATAAGACGCGTATCATTTTGTCATTGGAATTATTTGTATTCTAATGTGATGGTTTTTGGGTAAAGCTAGTGAATTGCTAAGCTTAGTGACGCAATACTCGTGCGTCCAAAATAAATGCACAAAATACGTAAAAAAAATACACAGTAGAGTAAGTAACGATTTGTACAGGCACCCGAGTAGTAGCTGGGTGAAAAATAATAATTTCATTTTTACACATCTTCATAAGACTTTCAAGACAAAAAGGTTTTTGTTTATACGATCCTTACATCATTCGAAGACCAAAACGTTTTGAAAACGCATATTTTAAGCATACATACATGATTTGCAATGGCCACAAAGATGGTTGTTCGTGAGAAAATTGACCGAAATAATTAGCCGGCATGTGCCATAATATTATCATATAAATTAACCGACCCATGCCTATTTACCACTACATTTTTATTCAACATAATCAACAATTGCATTGCTTCAATTTCACGACAATAACTTTCAGCAGTCATTCGTGCAGCAGTCCAAAAAAAACCAATGGAATACGAATTTCTTATAAGTCTACCAAACTGTCAAATTGACGTTTAAAAGCTTCATTGGAGGCTGTTTTCACGGTTGGATTTATGCACTAGTCATAATGTTGGTAAAACTAGCACAGGATGCTCGATGAACTTGATAAATACTGTTTTCTATTGTTTTTCTAAACCACTTCGACTTTGGAATTTTGCTCAGGGCAGGAATACTGAAACCGACTTTAATTTCTTGCGTTTAAGGTACTATTACCGTGAAAATTTTTCAAAAATTAATTTTTTTATTGATTGTCTGATTGGCAGACACGCAGAAAGATTAGATCATATCATATCATATCATCATATGCACGAAGCTTATTGATGTGTATAAGATGCGCATGGTGTAGTAGGTGTGGGCGTACAATCAGTTGTGTTTCGGATGGAGCTCGCCTGCCTAGCTGTTCGAGAGGGAGGTGGATTTCGTTCCACCGAAATGAGTTTTCATTCACTTTTGCTGAGCTTGAATTACTAGGCGAGCTTTAGAGTTGCGCTTGTGCGTGGCGTTCATCAATGAAAATCGCCTCGTACCAAGTATTAGTCGTCCCGGCGTAACTGTACACAACAGAGTCCTTTGGTGGTGTTGCGAATCGGGAGCTGGAGCAGTTGAAGCTACGCACTTGGAAGTAACCACCAGGGTGGGGGGCTGCACGACGGTCAGGGTTGGCGCATGTGCACCCTAGCCAGCGGCAGCACAGCATGCGGTGGTGTGCGAAGCAACAATCGTTTTGCAACCTACGTCAATGTTCGCAGCTTTTCAGAACTGGCAAGCTGAACTTGTTCAGAACTAACTGAACTGTACGGCTGCAGCCACCACGGCTCCGGCTTCGTTTTTGTCAATTCCGTTTTACGTGGTTAATGTCTCTAGTCCTCGCTTCTATTCGTGATGAGCGCTCTTCCATTTTAATTGTTCGCGCGGCGCTCGGAATTCGGATATTGGCACAAAAGGAACGTATTCAAATCGTCAGCAAGGAATAACTCGACTCGGCGGTGTTGTATGGTTGGCGTACTATCGATTTTCCGTGACATTTTGTGTGGAGGGCGTTATAAAAATGGACAACCATATGGATACCAAGCGAACTTGAATGTAACGTTTGGCAAAATGTTCGAGCTAACTGGGGGATTGATCCTGGCCGTGCTACTCCTATATGTAGTACCGGCGACGACAGAAATGGAATATTTTCCAGGTAAGTGAAAATCGGTTTTTATTTTGTTCGAACGATTCCACAGTTGAATATCAGAATACAAAGATACTTCCGGTCGTGGCATGTCAGCATACAGGTTATAATATAAGCAATTAATCCCTACCGTTTCTTATGTACGTACGAGTGCGTCCGTTTTAGTTCGTTTCATTCCTGCCACACTCTTGAATCTGTATGAAGCATATTTCGATAAACAATTTTGACCGCGTTGAAAAGTGTTTTACGTCATGGCATTGGCGGTTGAAAGAATAGCGATAAGGGCGCATAATTAGCCCGAGCAAAGTGTTTCCAAACAATGGGGCTTATCACTTGGCTTTCCTTTCGCCCACGCAGACTTTTTATCGCACAGTCGTATTTTGTATTCATTTTCATGCTTTTCGTAGGGTGGCTTTTATGGGAAAGCTATCGACTGAGACGCTGAAAATATACAAAATACAAAATGGAATAATGTACATACAGTCGTGGCCACAATTATTTACACAACGCAAATCATGAAGAAAAATTTGAATGAAATCAAAATAACTCCTTAAATTATTATTATTGCAATAAAATGAAATTTTATTCTGATATTCTTTGGCAAATTCAGTTTCTTGACAAAAGCAATATTGAAATAAAACATACCAGAACAAAAATAAAATCAAAAACTAAGTGGCCAAAATTATTTGCACACACTAAGAAAAACTTCCCGGAAAATTAACGGTAATTCTTCGGCTTTGCTTCGATCAGTGATAAAGCTGGAACAAATGTTGAACATCAGTTGGCATTAGATTTTATTGTAAAAACTACATATCTAGTTAGTGACAGTGAAAATGCCTAGAAACGTTGAACTCTCAATCGGAAAGCGGGCGAAATTTGAATATCACAGGCGGAACGCTTATTACCAGGTAAAAAACAACATGTTTTAAAAATGCATTAGTAAGGAGTCGAAAGAGGGCAACAAGTGAAAGGAACGACACCATAATACGTCAGTGTATGCAGCGAAATAGTCGCGAAAAGATCAGTAACATAATAAATAGTATTAACGAGACAGAAATGACAAAATCAGTAGAACCACAGTTCGCAAAAGACTTTCCGAGGCAGGAATAAAAGCCAAAGTCGTCCGAAAACAGCCGTACATCTCTCCAAAAAATCGGGAAGTTCGCTTGCAGCTTGCATTTGAGCACAGAAATAAGCCAGTCGAATTTTAGAGATAAATTTTGTGGACAGATCAAAGTGCTATGTCATAGGACGGAACGTACGGTAGACATTTTTACTATTTCAATTCAAAATTTCACAGCAAAAGAAAAATCAAGCCGTCAGTATCTCTACGCGCCATTCACATGGTGGTAAAATAATGGTATGGGATTGTATTTGTTACAATGGAATTGGCACAATTGTTGATTGTCCAACAAAGATGCGTTCGTCTGAATATCTCCAAATATTGAACGAAGTTGCATTTGTTGCCGGCGATTATTTGATTGGTCCTGATTTTATACTACAACAGGACAATGCACCAATCCATACTTCAAAACGTATTCAACAGCTTTTATCGGACGTTGAGCAAAAAGTCATGAAATGGTCTCCACAAAGCCCTGATTTCAATGTCATTGAGCATGTCTGGCATTCGATGAATTCAACAATTCCTCAAAAGATTGGAAAATCGGCAGCTGAAGCCTCGGAAGACATATTAAATACATGGCAGGTCTTATCAATCGAAACTATACAGAATTTAGTTGATTCAATGCCAGCAAGACTCGAAGCGGTTATTCATGCCAAGGGAGGCAGCACCAAGTGTTAGTTAATGGTCACAAAGTACCCTTTTATATTAAGGCTAACAATTAGTTTTAACTTTTTCGCAGATTTTTCGAAAAACCAAGAAGCGGAAACCATCTATTGCAAATAATTTTAGCCATAATGATGGGTGTGCAAATAATTTTGGTCACTTAATTTTTGTTTTTATTTTTGTTCTGTAATGTTTTATTTCGATTTTGCTTTTGTCAAGTAACTATGAATTTGCCAAAGAATACCTGAATAAAATTTCATTTTGTCGTAATAATAATAATTGAAGAAGTTATTTTGATTTCATTCAAATTTTTCTTCATGATTAGCGTTTTGTAAATAATTGTGGTCACGACTGTATGTGCTTAATACTGTATAAACTGCATGGTTTTAAATATGTTTTATTTATTATGCGGGTTGTACTAGTCGTAAATAACTTGATCGAAATATGCTATTGCATATGAGGCTGCACCAACGAGCAAAGGTAGAAATGCTAAAACTATAACGTGATTCGGTTTCGTTCGGTTGTTCGCAATAGGTTTGGATCTTATATTATACAATGATACGAGTTTAAGTACATTAAAAATTTCTCCCTGATCTATTTTAACGACCCATTATTTACAGTCGACGCTGAAAGTTTTTCATAACAACCAATATAATATCTTGTTTGCGTTATATAAAAGATAGTGCGTTTAACGACATAACTGTTTGTTAAGTTTGACGAAATTCATGAATTTTGTTTAAAATCCGCAAATCTTAGCGATAAAGCATTTATTCTCGAAAAAATTATTCATTACACATTTGTATTTTAAAAGCTTCTAAAGTTCGAAACAACTGACACTGACTTCCAGGAAAGTATGAATGGGTGTTTTGTTCTGGTCGAATTGTTGTACAATTCTGCACAAAATCTTTAGTAATCCTGGTTTCCGTTTTCGTAAAATTGTCATTGAGTTGTGATCACTTCCGAAAGCTGCTATTTGAAAACGCTCGCGCTGGATGCACGTAGTAACAGTGTAGATGTTGTTGGTATAATCTTGCTTTGCACCATATTTCAGGACTACGTCGACCTCCTACCGCTCTTTCCAATTGGCCTCAACCGCAGACCGATGAACTGTTCAACCAACTCAGCACTCTGATTGAGGAGCAGGCAAGGCGCAGATTCCAGCAGCAATTGGCGCAGCAACAGTTCTTGCAGGCTCAGCAGCACGAGCATGGCTCCAACGCGCATCGGACAATGGGCGTCGAGTCGGCCTTCACCTACCGTTTTCCAGAAAACACCTTGAACGCCAACGAACCAATACAGTTCGCCATCAATCCTTCTGATCCGCGTTACTACGACAAAGATTCCGCCGCTGCCGACTCGGAGGCTGGGGATGTGTATAGAAGCAGTCAGAACTTGGATCAACCGGTTGGCAGCAAGCCGGAAGAGCAGCTGGTATCCAAGCCGGCGGAAGAGGCGCCGTACTATAAGCTCAAACCGCCCATGGATGTGAATCCCAAGGTTCCAGCCACCAACATCCGTGACGACCTAAAGGCTCTGCTCGAAAAACTGCAGGACGACGGCCAAGCGAACGCTATTTTGAACACTGGCCGCACAGGACTGGAGAAGTCCGATGTGGTCCGGAAGCAGGTCACTATGGACGATGCTCTCGGAATGTACGTGGTTGCACTAGTAGCTGGCATCAGTGCGGCAATCACAGTGGGCGTGATTGCGCTTATCATCGGCTGGTACACGTGAGTAGTATCTTTTCTATGTAGGAAGTGTTCGATTCCTTAACAATTGCTCCGCAGTCTGCACAAGAAAGCAAAAGCTGCAGCCGACGTCGAGTATCCAGCCTATGGCGTGACCGGCCCGAACAAAGACATATCACCGTCCGGGGATCGGCGACTAGCCCAGAGCGCGCATATGTACCACTACCAGCACCAGAAGCAGCAAATCATTGCCATGGAGAATCGCAACAGCGCCGAGAATCCTGGCGGACTAACGGATGTGGAGAGTGACGATGACAACGAGGAAGGAGACTACACAGTCTATGAGTGTCCTGGACTCGCCCCCGTAAGTACATTTTATTACTGTGTAGTAGGCACAGAAAAGAGTGGAGCAGTAGTAACAGAACAATTAAAACGTTTCAGACCGGCGAAATGGAAGTGAAGAACCCTTTGTTCCTTGACGATACACCCGTGACGCCGTCAACAAACGCGGCAGACACATCCAACCAGCAGTCAGCTCTGCACTCGCCACAGGCGCAGGACACGCCGAAAAAATCGGCACCTAAGAAGGCGGACGACGTCTCGGCTGTGGACAACAAGAAGCATCGAGACGGCAAGCACAAGAATTGAGCCACGCTGCCAGACCTCCACCATCCAACGAACATTCGAATGCCGATGTAACTGGCGCACTTGCATTGTATCCGCTCTGAACAACTAACACTGACTTCCAGGAAAGTATGAAGACATGATGAAAGACTATCAAGACTATTTGTAATGCGAGTCAATTCGTTTCTTTTGAAATATCTAAGCCCGAAACAATTATTGAGAATCAATTTGAACACTACGAGGCCTACTTTATCGATGGCCTGCAGATCAACGTATCTAACAGTCAATAAACCGCTATTCCGAGCCTAAGCAAGCATGGACAGTCATTTGCGAAAGACGAGAAGAAATGAAGTGTAGGAAATGCAGCCAGAATGCGCCTAATTTATTTTTATAATAGAACTTTACTATGTCTAGAAGTTGATTTCTGTAAGGGCTGCGACAATAGTGCTTAGAAGAGTAACGGCTTGGGTGCATCGACTATGAACACCGACCCCCAGCCACCAGTGTGTCATAGTCGCAAGGATCCAAGCCAATAGTACGCTTTTCAGTATCATTTTCTCGAGCATTTTACCTAATGTGCGACCCTTTGCGCCTTGATTTTCATGAACATGATCCCAGCTTTGGTCTACATACACAATTAGTCCTTTCAACTCGTATGCGTTGGTGTATGACTTAAGAAGTGGCAATGTGGTCTGGACCTGTCCGTTCGGTCGCATTGCAATTTGGATGGATGAGCAATCAGCGAATGTTCCCCGATCTACCAAGCAATCCGATTATGTTCCGTAACTGTATAACTGTCTTCAGTTTTCACAATCAACTATAAATGTCGTACGAAATTATGAATAATGAGCTTTAAAATGCTGCTCGAACCTGAAGAGAAACAGCATCTTAGTACTTCAACCGCGGGAAGATACCCGTCTCGGTGGATATAATCATCTTCATCATAAATACAATTAAAGATACAAAGATACAAGTCACAGTAACGTAATATCATATACAAATAATATATGTAATGTCTAACTGTCTGGAATATACTAAATATGTAATAGAGGAGTTAACATTAGATCCCGGTGAGCATAATAACTCTTGGACATGTATGTACCTATACTAGTAATGAGACTGTCGCCTATCGAGTTTTCAGTGTCCTTTAAAGCAACCTTTTGATCGGTAGTTCTGCTAAGTTTCCTCTACTTGTGGCTTTGGCACGTTCCACTGGCAAAATGTTTTCGATCCATTTAAATGAATGCATATATGGAACGTCCACAAATTTGATTCCTTGAAAATGTCTACAACCCTCTTCCTCTCTCCCTCGCCCTCTCTGCAACTTATATTATGATATATGAAAACCTATTTATATAATTATTGACTATTCCATATATTTTATGACTAAAGCAGATGATGTAATAAAATTATGAAAAATATAGTCAATCAATATGAATATACAATAAAAATTATATGTTAACTGTAAAGGAATTAAATGCGAGATTATTTTCACGATGATGTGATAAGGTAAGAGTTTGGTGGTAAGTATTACAATGTGTTGCGAAAAACTTTTCAACCTCATATCGATAGATTGACAATTAAGTCCACCTTTAAAATCACGGAGCAGTCTTTCAAAGTAGATTTATAAAATTGTTGTTCGTTCATCATTCGTGAACGTATTCAATAAAACTGCGATGAAATTTGTTTTCGGCAGATGGGTGCTGTTGACTTATTTGATTTGTGAGCAAAGGACACGGGATACCGTCAGGAGAAATAGGTGTTTATACACGATAATTACTAGAACAATGTTAAACTTTTATTGAATATACACATATCGACTGACGTCTGCAGTTGCTGCCTTGGCACTGCTCGGCCGCTCTCGCTGTAGGTATCTTGCTTTTTTATTAAAATTGAAGTAACAAAATTCATACATAATATTCAGTACGGGATGTGTGCACGACGCGACGGCTGACGAGAGAGTGGGCAGATCCTCGAAGGAGAATTCCTTGGTATTGCCATAGTGCAATTATATTCTCGCGCTGCCACAATGCAGTTATGTGCTCGTGCTGCCACATCACCGTTCGTAGCACGCCTTCTATATCTTTGTCGAAGACGCACGAACTATTGTAAAGGCGAGCACGCATAAAGCAGTTTTAATAGATAAGATAAATCTTCAGAAGGATTGAAAGTCCTGTGTGATAAGCAGTCTCTCAAATGGAGGTTTTAGTAGATCGGTACGAGATATCCATAAGTAACAGTTTGTATCGATATGAACAGTGCAGAAGCAGTGAAGTTAGTTAACTAACTCAAATTTACTCACCAAACGAAAAGAAAACCCAAAGTAATGAAAATCACGCCATTTTCATATTACCCCGACTAGATAAGGTAGATAGATAACATTGAGTAACAGGAACTTTCTGACTTGTTGTACAAATACGCACATCTAATGCGTCTAGCAGCTAAAGTTTTAAGCTTTGCGATAGCCAACCCTTGTGATTTTCAGCCCTGATCTTGCTTGCTTGACTAGGTCAGTCACATGAACCATTGACTAATTTTTAACAGCCGCGCTTTCGTGAGAAAAGTTTCATAGAAAACTATTGCAATGGTCATGAATTGGATGAAATAACTAAAACTAATTGTTTTTTTTTTCTTTAAGCATAAAAACATTGGCAGAATTATTCATTTTACAGGAGAGTCTTTCCTGTCTCAAGGATGAACAGAGTAAAGTTATTCAGGGCACCACCAGCGGATCGAATCTATGTTTTTTTAAAGTTTCTCAATTCGTTTTTAAAAGAAATGAGCATTAGAAACAGAACTTGTTTTTGAATTTTACTTTTTTACTATAATTTGTTTAAATAAGCGAAAAAAATCACACAAGAATAATTTGAAGATTTGACTGTGGTAATTATTGAATAAGTAAAAAATAAATAAAATAAAAAAAAATTGAATAAGTAATAAAAAAAAATTCAAACGCTTAACCCAGACGGGGGCATTTTTAAAGCAAATTTGGTATTTAATTGATTATAAATAAAATGAAGATAATTGTATTCTGCTTTTACAAATTCGTAATTTAAAAAACTGAAACCGAATACTTTAAGGAAATCTTGCAGAAAATTGATTGGGTTCCTGAGGGGCGTTGGAAGACCTTTAACGACGAGGTTAACGATAATCATTATTGTTTATGTACTTTTTTGGAGATTTGATTGAAAACACTAATAGCACTAATATTTTTTTAAGTTGAAGAAGTTTTGTAATCTTATCAAGAACCCTGAAACACAAAAAAATGAAAAAAATTAGAAATTAGCTTACTCCAAAGGAACGTTTTCAGTATTACCATTAAACCTAAAGATTTCGTTGGATCGTTGACTACCCTTTGTTATTCAGCTAACGCTAAAGGATCATTTCATAGGCATGTTTATATGCATTAACCCAAACGAACTACTTACCTCTGCTAAACTTCATTAAACACGTCTTAAGAAACAAAACCATTCTTTAACTTATTCTGACTTGCCTTAAACTAATTACATCCACAATTTTTCCAAAATTGAAAAAAAAATACCGACCGGGGATCGAACACACGATCTCACGATCACGAGTTAGTCGCGCTGCTTGCTACACTACACCGTTCCTGTCAGACGAAAAACTTACTAACACATAAGCATCGATGAAAACTTTAAAGGCTTTTTTCTCAAAATCGTCGGGGGGGGGGGGTGTTGCGGTCTATTATTTTAAGGATCGAATATCCTTGATGTCTTCTACATATGTGCCAAATTTCATCCAGATCCGAGAGGACGAGGCCGTGGCATCTCCTTGTTAGTTTAAACAATTGTGGGTTTTGGTAATAACTTACCTAAATTATCCTTGCAACCTTTCACGTTGTTCCATTTTATTTGCATACTTAAATTAAAGACAATTCCATTTTTCAATTCAATTTATTTATGACATTCGAATTGTTTTTAGTAAAAGCAAGGCAGAAATAAAGTTGGTGTTGTCCTATTTATTAATTTGTGTCACACACACACACATACACATACAATTTGATCAATATTCTTTTACAATATCCAACAAATTTGCTTTTATTCATTTTCTTCGAATTGTTCAATGTTCAATGGATTTATGCATCTGCATTTTTTCAGGTAGGCAGATATAACAATAATTGTATGTTTAATCAATTCATATCGCATTAATACTAAATCAATATTATTTTCTAGCTAATGATTACGGATTCTGGCGGCAACGAGCATTTCAGGAGCAATTGCGCATCAGAATGTTTCGTCGCGTCGTCCAGCTTTACAACCAACCCCCTGAGCTGATCGCAATAACATATTCATTTCGGTTGTAGACAGAAGCGGTGACCAAATGAAGTTCAGAACGTATCGCTTTAAGTAGTTGCGAGGCACTAGGTGTGAAATGAATCGAGCAAAAGGTTCATGTGTACTAAAATGTACTCTTGTGCCAGCTTGAGGTCAATAGGAGTTTCAAGGACGAATAGATTAAATCAATCCCAGCAACTTCGTGCATAAAAACTATATTATAAATATTTGGGGGTAGTTTGAGCTCGGTCGCTCTGAACATGAACTCTTGTATTTTTCGCGTATGTTTTGAGGCAATATGTGCTCAAAATTAAAGCTTTGGTTTCGTGTAATCGAGAATTGGTCGAAATCGGTTACATCACAATCAGCCTCGAGCGTCAGCTCCTGCGACTAGGATTCGACCTAAACAGGATGTAGGGCCTAAATCTCCAGACCAATGCGGAGAACATTTAACGCTAGCTAAGGAAATCGTGCACAAGGAAATCCAACTAAGTTTTAGTAGTAATCATCTTGAATGCTTGCTGCGACAATTCATATGGATATTTTGTTCTAACTAGACAACTTCTACACAAGCAACAACTTATATCGATCCTAAGTTTATCAACAATTACATATGTTTGAGAATATAGCGTTTGGTATCTCTACTGTTGCCATTTAGAGTGAATTCAACAATTACTAATATATAGCTTGCAAGGCGTTCTTGATTGAATTCACTGTAGCGGATTCGAGTATTTTCGATTTTCATGAATAAATTGGTTGGATTCGTGTTAATCCACCATCACAAATAGATTGAAATCATCTTACAGCTATTTTATTGTTTACTGAAGCTCTTATCCGGAACGAAGCTACTTAATTCAAATCAACTGGACTGTTTCTAAGGTTTCAATTCAATTTTGCAAGCATTGCAGGACGAAATTGAATCATTTGAATGTTTTGTAGAAATTCTTCGGTACGTTTTAAAGTAATCTAACAATTAATATATGTATAGGTATATATTCGTGGCAGTTCTAGTGTATTTTTGTTTGTCTACTCACGTACGTGTACAACGTTCACAATTGTTTACTGGCTTTTTCATTGAACTGGTTGTGATTGGTAGCCATGTTTTATATATGTAACAAATTTTTTCCCCAAATTTAAGATGTAGTTAATTATTTCTCGCAATTTTAAATATTATACCGTACATTTCCATTAAGTAGCGCACTTGAATATGTTTGGGCCACCATGAAGCAACTTATTTGATGTCCTTATCGCCAGTTTTAATTTGTGTGTTGATTTTCTCTTCGTGTTCTTCTACTTAAAAAGGCCTTTGCTAAACTGATTTAATAGATAGGTTTATTTTATTGATAGATAATCGATTGTTTTTGATTTAATTGCTACCACAGTGAATCGAATCTGCTCGATATTGAGATCTTGAACGATCGTTTCGGTGATGTTTGATAGTTTCAACAGGGTGCGCCATCTTTTGTGTGGGTATGTAAACACTTACTAACTTTGACATTTGTCAAACCGATTGATTCGATGAGACATGTTCTTGAAATGGCAATTCAATACAATTTGAACCATGAATCGCTTCACACCGAAACAACGTGTCGAAATAGTGACGATGTACATCGCGAATAATCGTTCCTTGTTTTAATTCAACGTGCGTACCGTCGAAAATATCGTGGCCAAAAAGCGTCGTCTGACAACACCATTCGTCGTTTCGTGAAGGACTTCTTTTTGTGGGGCTATTTGAAAAGCAATGCATACGTCAGGAAGCCTCAGAGCATGACCGAGCTCAAGGCAAACATTCGTGCCGAAATCATCGCTATAACGAAAACGTAGTGGAAAATGCAGCAAAAAGGGCACATTTTGTTTTGGCCAATCACGGCTGTCACTGAATTGATGTTGTATTCAAAAAGTAGTAAAAATAAATTGCAAAGGACCAAATTGAATAAAAATACCTAATATAGAAATGAGTTTTTTTCAAAGTTAGTAAGTGTTTGCATATCGACACAAAAGATGACGCACCTTGTACATCATTTCCTTTCACTTATTAAATCATCTGCCTACGGTCAACATTGAGGACTTTATTAAAATATACTTAATTAGGCGATTTACGGTTTATAATTTTGTTTACTTTACCAAAATTCTCTACGATACCAATTCAACACTTGTGTTTAGCGGCAACCAAAAATGATCAGCTTTTAACAATTTTCGCCACAAATGTCGCCCGGAATACCATACATAAATTGTGCACCATTCGTGCCTACAGATTGGATTTGCATGTTTTTTAAATAGATTTTCGTGTACTACACTCTACTGATATCGTTTAAAAGATGCACATTTCTACTTGAGAGGGTGTTGGCTAGGGCGATGCAGTCGAAATTATTACAGTTGATATGTTTTGCACCAGGAAGCTTTGATACCTATACGAAAAAAAAGTGATAGCGAATGATATTACACGAGGATTCAGCGTTCGCTATCACGATCAGCACCGCAACATCTTCACATAGTTCGTGCAATCTTCGTTTTGCGAGCTAGCGAGTCCAATTCCCTAGCAGACTACTGTCTCGGGGAGCGGATTCTCGGTTATCCGAATGGGTCCAATGGGGTTGATTCCGCTATTATTGTTGTTGTTAGTAGTGGTTGAAGAAGCAAAACTCGAGTTGTTAAGATTCTGCTCGGCAATGCTTCGTCCTGCTGGTGGATTCCCATTCGATTGCTCCGTGGGCAGTTCGTTTTCGTTCTCCGCGTCCTCGTCGCCTTGCTGCTGGAATATGAGACCGAGGCGACTGATGGTATTCGCATGTCCTGCAGAACCTGATGATAGAGCTGGTGTTGGCATTGATGCTAGTTTGTGCCCATAGATTTCATATACATTGTTATTATTGATCATCGTCAATGAATGACCATGTGCAGTGTTGTATGTGGTGGTAGCAGTGTTGTTGTTGGTTCGAAAAGATGAACGAAATGGCGAGCAATCTAATAATTGTGATGATGGTTGGCTAGAATGACTATGATGGCTAGGAATAATTGTGGTACGGGGGGCCGAGTCGATTGCACTCCTCGAAGTCGGCATTTGCACCTGTGGCCCAAATGCCGACTCGTTTGCATCCGTTTTATTGGACTTGCAACTCTTTGATGGATTTGATGAAAACATGTTCGATGGTTGATGCCGATTCATCCGTAAATTTGATGATGGTAATGTTGATGACGATATGTTGATGAGACGCAAAGGAGCTAAGTTGATTACAATTGGTCGATTGTTTTTATCTGTTTTTTTTTTGCTACATAAAATCTGGTAGAGGAACGTAACGAAAAACTAAGTGTCACAAATGAAAAATCCACCGATAACACTAGTTTACAAATTTTCAGTTTTTCCCTGTCTGCTGAGTGAATTGTATGTTTTTTGCGACCAGTTACAAATTTGTGTCACTTCAAAATTATCAAATATCATGACGAGTTTTTTAAGGGGAGAAATCACATCAGGAGGCCTATTTTTACGCTTTTTACGTGCTGTTTCGAAGGAGAGAAAATGATTAAAACTAATTGAAATTAAAATATTTTGAACATCTCATAATTTTTTCAAGTGATCATTGAGGTCCGTCGTCCGAGTCTCTCATTGCCGTGCGTGCTGAAGTCTACAATTTTAATGTGAAAGCAATCCAAGCAAATTTTTCTTATTACCTATATGTATAATTTCTCGATGAACCAGATTTTGAGTGAAAATTTGGGACGCGTTTGAAAAAAATTGAAATTTTTTTCGTGCTTTTGTCATAAAAATCAAAATTTTATCCCTATTTCAGGTTTTTATACGCAAATTTAATAAGTATTTAAAAAATTCGCTGAGCTACAATGCAACGCAAGCCAGAAAAACGCGTTTCGCGAAAAACGCATTTAAAACCAAATTAACAAAAACTGAGTATTGACGTGAGTTGTGAATTACTCCTATATACACAAGGATACCAGGAAAAATACATCTTCTGGTGTGTAATACCTGCCCCAATACATACAAAGTAAGATAGATTCATAGGAAGGCAGATGCGTGGCCCCGCCCAGCTTGTCTGCGATCGCTTCATTCAATAGGCCGTGCGGTATGCTCGAGCGAGCTTCGTTTCTTGTCTCGAAAATATAAAAGGACTTCAAATATCCGTCTTAAACTTTTTGAGGATACTCCTTCGTTTTCTGCAATAAAAAAATATTTTTTTTGGATCGTCTAATATGGCTTCCCTCCTTAAGGCGACCCACGAAGGTTTTACTAATTCATTCATCAATTTTGATGACATAGTGAACATGCTGAATTTTGCATTTATTGTTATTTTCAAAATGAAATAAGGATCGTGTTGAATACATTCTGGCCAATTCTTGAGGTGAAATTACCAATTAATAATAATGAAGATTGTTTTTGTTATTTTAAATTTACGTTTGCTCAACACGTGTTTGGCGAAAATTATGTTTGTGGGACGCAAGTGAAAATTGATATTTTAATTTGAATCTAAATCCAAGGCTGCAGTACTTCGCTTACGATTACAGCAATAAAAATTACTTGCTCTCAATACAAGAGCGAGCCAGCGTTTATAGTTATGAAAGAAAATGAATTTTGCTACTATTTCGACTTTTTCACAGCGAGTGGTTTCACGAGAATTTCGAAAGTGAAATATTCTGGGATCCAAAAAAATATATTAGGTGATCACTATTAGTCTATTGTAAGAGACACATATACTTAAAGTTAGCAGAAAAACCCTAAACTAGTTCAATTTCAATGTTCGTGACTGTTTTTCTTAAAAGTAAAAATGTTTTTTTGTGATTGATTTTGAAATTCAGCTCTTCAATCCGTAAGAGAAAATATTTTTAAACTTTTCATTCCTTCCAAATACAAAACGCTTGTAAACTAGTGTAATCAGAGTCAATTGTAAAGGACACATTCGCTTTAAATGTCGAAGAAAACATAAAGATGTAGTGTTCCGGCCGTGTTTCATCATATGTGCAGTTTGTCTCGATCCAAAAAAAAAGAAAATATACATACTTTTTGTTTTACAAATTTGTACAGCATCAGGTGGAGAGGAAAGCATACATGCACTAATCAAAGCGTTTGTTTGGTTTTGTTTTGCTAAAGAAAACACATTCAAATTAAAAGTGCTTATTGAATTTATTTCATCATTTTCAAAGTGAAACAAATATTCGCTACATTACGATGATTGAATATATATATATCCATAAAATCATTAATAACTAATTATACACGTTCGCAATTTTTATTTGGTTTCGTTGGAATCACAGTCTCCATACCACAACAACAAAAAATAGTCCGTTTCAATTGGAAATGAAGATTATGTTCAAAACTTTTAAAGTATCTGTTGTAATACTGCTTGATTGCACTAATATATATTCACAAAATACTACTCGTGTAAGCGTGAGTTCACCTCGCATATTTTAAGCGGATCGCGGTTTTTGGCTTGATATTTGAAATTGCGGACCCATTGGGTTATATATGGCGCAGTTTCATATGTAACTAACTATCTATCAAGATAAGATGAAGAGAGACGTTTCCATACTAGAATGCATTTAAAGTTATTTTGGTCGCAAGATTGATCTTAGAATCGGCATTGGGGCACGATCTCAATGTATAAAAACAAAAAAAAATTGCCTCATTCAAAATTTTATCACATTTATTTAAAAAGTTTGCCAGAAAGATCTGTGAATATGGGAAAGAGCAGTGATTGATAGAAGTTTTAGCAACTCTTGAAACTTAAAAGAAAGTAACTAGGTTTTTTTAGTCTGAAATGACACCCTTTTGACGTTGAATTCCGCTGGGCAATTAATTCCGTGCGAAAATTTTCCAATTGGGAATATTTTCTTTCGACTCGAACTAGTCATTCAATTTATTCTTGAACACAATCTTTCGTTTCGCCTCGCATCCAAAAACGATTTATTCACGGGAGACAATGTTCGTTGGCTGTTACAACTACATACAATACAAAAAGCACTAGCATACAAAGCAAATCATTGAGAATACAACTCAAAATTACTACTGATTAAATACAAAAGTACACTTTAATGGCTTATGTTATGTTGCCTAAAGCTACGTATGAAATCATATCGATGTCAACCAATCATCCAAAATGCTTAGCTTTATTGTCTTGTGAAAGCATCGGCACATGGCGGTGTGGTGGAATCATTCGCTTTGATCAACTGCTTGATTTCCATTTGACTTGTGAAATGTTCTTTTTTTTGATTATGAGTCTTTCAATGAAATCATGGAATCTGTCGTGCCACGTCTCGTCAATTTTTGAAGTGCGCCAACGGCTATGGAAATTATAAAAAAATAATGAAACTTATAATGTGGTGAATAACTAAATGAAGCAGCGTTCTAATATCAATGTTAAATCTAATGGAAACAAAGCAAACCTTTAACGGAAATCAACAAAGCAGATTATAACGAAGCAAACAAACTAATTCGGTTGAGCTATGAGTCGTTGTACGATCGATGAAGCAAAACACATAGTAGAAAGGACATCAACATTTTATATTAGGTGGACGAAAACCAATCACTTGATTCAGATACTGTGATCCTGTCGCCTTTCACTTTGCCCAAGTTTTCATATTTTTATTCATTTGCACATTTTGTTTTGATACAACAATTGGTAATTCTTAAAGTTCTTCGCAACAAATTGAAAGGTTTACACGGCAGGCCATTCAGATTATATAATGACGACGAAACAAATCGAAAAAGGAACATGAGCGACTAAACTTGTAACACAAAAAGTGTTGTGTTTCAAGGGGAAAAAAATTCAGCCAGTCTATATCGAAACTCTACTGCGGTTTTTCTATTGTTTTTAAGTTATCAATGAACGTTGTGAGCGGGGCATGAAAAAAAGTGAACATATTAGCGTTAGTGATAAATGTTATTGGAACAGCGGTTATATGGTTACAGTGAGTGGTTGTGATGATATATGATTCCGTTGGGTGGATGCATATTTATTTGTTTTATAGCCGTGTACGTTCACAAAACAAGTTTAGCACATGATGTGTGCGAGATCGAGAAAAAGAAAAACAAAACAAAATTATTTCAGTAGGTTTAGAAATTTCGTTAAAAATTGCTTAACAGTACAATTTAAATGAGCGATGATACTTTGATGTTTTTATTGTTTGATCTTTTCTGCCTAGCTTTGCGAAGTGATTCAGCGATTTTCAAAAAAATATTGGGTGTACAACTTTGCTTCCACGGTTTCACGATAGTGTATCGATAAGCTGAGTAGACTTTTCTACCTACCAGTATACCCGAACACAAGAGAATAGTTTCACTTTCGTTTTGTATTTACACATGAAAAGTTACAGTGACTATTTGGAACGCAGCGTCGACATCTGTTTCCTACGAGGTCCGGATTGAGAAGAAGGCTTCTTGTCATTGTGACTTGTGAATTGATTTTTAATTATTGTTACGACATCCAGGCGGCTACGTTGCAGTAAGGGGCGCCATAGCTGCGGTCGGTACGTATGTAGATTGAAACTATCAAAAGTAATTTTGAACATCTGCTAACGTATCGACATTGCCGTATTAGTGAAACTTGTTTGCATTTTTGAATGATTCCTTGATTCAAAATGTCTGTTTTTGTGCCGAGTTCTCGTCATTTGCGGGAAGTTTTGATCTTCCGCTTTCATTTGGAAAAAAACTGTAGCTGAGACTCATCGAATGCTTTCAAATACGTGTCAGGAGGGGTTGAAGTAGGGGTATGGGAAAGGTATGAAGAGTGGTGATTTCAATGTCGAGGACAAGCATGGTGGTGGGAGAGAGAAAAAAATTCAAAGACGAAGAATTTGACGAACTGCTCGATTCATGCCAAACACAAGAAGAACTTGCTCAATCACTGGGAGTGACTCAGCAAGCCGTCTCCAAACGCCTCAAGGCCGTGGGTATGATTCAGAAACAAGGAAATTGGGTTTCGTACGAGTTGAAGCCGAGAGATATTCAACGGCGCTTGTTTGCATGTGAACAACTGCTGGAAAGACATAGTCGGAAGTTATTTCTACATCGCATCGTAACCGGCGACGAAAAATAGGTCCGTTACGATAATCCCAAGCGCAGAAAGTCATGGGAATTAACCCGAACATGCCTCCACATCGACAGTAAAACCGAATATTCCTGGCGCCAAGGAGCCATCCATATATTACGTAATACTCGAGAGGGAGGGGGGTCTTGCAAATTAGTACGTAACATAATTTGAAATCAGTTGAAATAATCATAAAGTCAAGTTTTGAATTTATTTGCCGCGCAACGAGGTGTCAGCAGACGCTAGGCGCAATAAACAAAATTTAGATGCACTGTTAATAGTTTGTCAACATACGCCTCCTCCTGCGAAAATTGCTGGAGAGATGTGATGGACAATACTTTGAATAATATATATGTTAGTACATTTTGACAATAAAGCTTTAATGTCGGGAAAAAAACCGCGGAAGCAAAGTTATACACCCAATCTTTAGAAGGGACGCTATGCATCATGCATACTCAACAGAATCGCAACCAGATTGGTCGAATAAAACTGACATCAGTTGCCAATAGAACACACATGAGGAACTAGTGCATACAACTAAATAGCCAAAGCTTGGTACTAATTAGGTAGTTCAAAATTAGTTCTTATCCTCGTCAAAGTAGTAACATTTGTTTATGAGTGAATAAAGCATTTAGTTTCTAAATAAATCTAACCATCCTCCAACGAAATTTTTACACATACACATATAAATACGACCAAGCAAAGAAAAAGAAATGAAATTCCAGGACGAAAGCACCAGTAAATACCAATTCGACCCAATTCAATTTTAACGATTAACAGATCAAAACCAAAAGCAATTGAAAATATCCAATTTCATAGTTTATGTTGAAATTTTTGTAAATTGTCTTTATTTGAAGCAACAGGAATTCATTCTTAACTATCAGCGATTATCTCTAACTCTTACGGTCTAAGTATATTCTTTTTCAATATTCCAATTATTAAGCTAAGCAGACATTTTTCGTAGAGTTTAATTAAAAAATAGACGAATGTCAACTGGATTTTGAATAATTCATAATAAAAACTTTGCTTACTTTATCGACAAAATATTTATATTGAAATAACGAAATTTATAGCTAAATTTAGCTAATGAAAGATTTTCTTACTTCATTGCTATGTAATATATAAACGACAACATCTTTCATTGCACAATACATGTATATACTATATAAACATCTAGTATTCATTAAAAACTGTTTCGAAATATATAGATTTCATTGAATTTTTCTTTGGCTCCTCATGACAATTATCTCACCCAAAGTTTTACCCTATGCTTCGGCTTTATTATAAAACACATTAAAGCTCGGCGTGTAAAAAACCTTTGGAATTTTATTGCAACTCAGAAAACTAGGTCAGTACAAAATATCCTATATACAGAGCGCTGCAAAGACAGGCATGAATTTCGCATGGTTTTGCTCAGTATAAAAACTTTCATCTTTTTCATCATGTAAGGTGGCGATCAGGTTCGCAATCATCACTTTGTGAGCTTTTAGTCAAATACTATCGCGAATAGTTGATCGGGTGCAGGCAGGCAGTGTTGTGTTAGTTTTTTGCGGATGCTTATATTTGTGGGCGTCTGACTAAGTAGTTTACATCGTGTATTTTATTAATTCTTTTATAGAAATTGTAAAGAAGTGCACAGTGAAAATAGCGGCGATTCATTCACAAAGCAAAATTAGCTAAAGATACTTTGGAACAACACATTTTTGAAGAATTATTGCTTTTTTTCATTTTCGCTACTGATATTAAAAAGTCACGGGCAGCAAGTGCTGCATTGGTCAAACTAAAGGGTGTTTTTCTTAAAAAGGTATAGAACTTTAAGTTAGCAATATTTTTTGACGCTACATATGGTCTGACAGCTGTCATACGTTTTATGGTTAATTTGCTATGCCATTTTATCATGAATAGGTTGACGGCTGAGCAACGTCTCCAAATTGTGCAGATTTATTTCGAAAACAAAAACGGTTCTGTGGTCAATGGTGACCGCTATAGAGCCATGATCAATGGCTTTCTCGTTCCGGAATTGACTCGCCGTAATGCAGGCAACAGGATGGCACGAAATGCCAAATAGCTCGTGCAACCATCGACTAATTGAAAGAAGCATTTGATGAGCGCATAATTTCTCGTTTTGGACCTGTAAACTGGTCTGCAAGATCTTGCGATTTAACACCGCTGGAATATTTATTGTGGGGATACGTCAATCACTCGTCTACGCCGACAAGCCCGAGACGCTTGACCATTTGGAAGACAACATTCGCCGCGTTATTGGTGAGATACGATTGGACCTCTCGCTTGGACTTCCTGCGCGTTAGTCATATTAAAGTAAAAATGGCAATCCAATAAAATCAATTTCATGGCAATCAAAATAATTTATCCGTATTTTATTCTATTTCAAAGTTCTATATCTTTAAAAAAACACCCTTTATATAATATTGTAGACAGATTTTACGCGATTAACGATTTGACATGAAAGCTATATGGCGATGCATAAGAAAGTATGATTCAATGTCGTAAGATTTGTGTGAAGTTTCAATTGAAGCATACTACTTGAAATAAACATCATTTAAACCGTGTACGATTGAAGTTATAAAATTATTCGGTGGGAATGCATCAGCAAGAAAAGATAAAGCAATGTCAATATGCGTCAATCAATGTGGATTGCATTGAATCCGTATGTTTCGAGTGTTGCATCTTCTAAGAATCAAATCAAATGTATTTGAGCATTTGAAAATTACAGTCGAGGTCAAAATGCATTACAAAACATTGCATTCAATTCATGTGTATGACGAAAGAACGAACAGAAATTGCCAACATAAATCTAGTGAAAAACTTAGCATCTTTTATGTATAACTTTTTTACATTTCTTATAAAAGCTTCGCAAATCCGTTTGTTGTCTAAAAGGTATATTAAAGTTTTTATTGTATCCCAAAATAGCATTCGATCAGATAGACATTTTAAGAAAATCTCTATCTGAACGTTACATTTTAATTTAACGTCTGCCTTGGGTCGCTCTTCAAATCAACAATGATGTTTCAAAATTCTTAGTGAAAAACTATTCTGGACCAGAACCGTGGCAACTTGTGTCAGTACAGAGCAAATCTGTTAAGCTCGACCATGCCACACACATCATCTACATATGTGTATTCCTCAACGACTGAGCGTCATTCTAACTCATTCAAAATTAATCAATTCTACCGTTTAGACATGGTGAATGAAATGAATTTGACTATTTAGTGTGATCTTATTTAAGAAGAAACAAAGGCAAGGCAACATTAGTAAGTCATCTTACAAATTTCAATTAAGCCGTGATTCATTTTGGCTGTCTATAAAAAAGAGGTTTGTTGGAAAGATGTAAAATAGATGTGTTATGATTTTTAATGTTTAGATTTTAAATAATACTTTGTTGTCAGTTTTGTAGGTATTGCGACTGAGCCAATTGGTTGCGAACATGTGGACTTTAACACTTACCGTATCCCTCTCCTTGTAGGAAAAGTCGAAATGCTTCGGCC
This sequence comes from Oxycera nigricornis, assembly GCA_963942545.1. Taxonomy (NCBI): domain Eukaryota; kingdom Metazoa; phylum Arthropoda; class Insecta; order Diptera; family Stratiomyidae; genus Oxycera; species Oxycera nigricornis. Next base: position 124,778,406 of record OZ012659.1, on the reverse strand, counting down.
AACTTGGCTGGTTGCTCTTCCAGAACCATTGCGCAATCGGAAATCTAGAAAATAATTGTGAATGTAAAATGTACACCAATAAATTATGTTGTTTTGTTTGAGAAAAAATAAGCAATTCATTTCTTAGAAATAAACCTTTAATGATGCATTTTGTGCTGGTTGTTCAATTTGAAACTATCCGACAGCACACTTTATCAAATATATGAAGATATTTTCAAGTTACCGAGAAACTAAAGAAGATATTACTTCGTTTGTCAATCTTAAAATTTATCTTCATAGAAAATCTATGAGCCGTTTTGTACTTGATTATTGAAGCAACTATGCAAAAAATGGAATTCTTCTTTGTGCTGTCGCTCGTTTGTTGGAGAACGTGACAGTAATGCTTGCGCGACTCCAAAATATTTTATATTTCATGTCGTTGGTGGATGAACTCCAGTCGAAAATAGAAGCGACTGGCTGCAAAGCCGTAGCCTATGCCGACGATGTAGCAATAGCAATATCGGGCAACTTTCTTACACCCTATCTGAAAGACTAACCTTTGCCCTATGTGTTCTTGCCAAATGGAGCAAAGAATGCGGTCTAAAGATTAATCCACAGAAGACGGAATTTATGCTCTTCACAAGAAGGTACAAAATTCCACGACTTGTCCCACCTAAACTTGAAAATATCAATCCATTTCATCAGGTCAAATATTTAGGTCTAATTCTGGACTCCAAACTCGCATGGAAAGCGAACATAGCAGAAAGAGCACGCAAAACGGCATGCGCAATCTACTGCTGGAAAAGAGCTATTTGGAAAAGGTAGGGATTGCGAACCAAAATTGTATCATGGGTCTATACGGCGATAGTGGAACCAATCCTTCTGTATGGCGCAGTTATTTAGTGGCCATGGCGAAAACATCAAATGTAAACCTGCTGAACAAGATCAGAAGGATTGCAGCTATTACAATCATCGGGGCTCTACGGACTACCCCGACCAATGCATTATTTATGCTATTAAATTGACTTCCGACAGAGCTACTTACGAGGCAGCAGGCCAAGTGCTCTGCGGTTTGGTTGAAAGCTCTACGACTCTGGCATGAGAGGAACATTGGTCACTCCACAATACTACGGAGGGATGGACCAACGCCAAGAAAAGTATACCTTGCTTCTCCGACTCCCTATTTTCACCATGGTTTCAAGTCAGTCATCCCGAGTAGGGAGGACTGGACCACAGAAAGAGGTGGGATACAGGAATCGATCGACATCTAAACTGATGGATCAAAAAATCAAAAAATATCTCTATTTTGAGACTTATGAGCTAGTCATTTTTCTAAAGTATCTAGGTAAAAAATCGTCTCGATACTGTACCTTCATCCAAGTTGAGTTTGTCGGATCCAAACGTCCATTGAATGTAACCGTATCGTCAACATGTGGCGAAAAAGCTCCTGTTATATTCATCACAGGCATCTTCAATGTTGCCGACGAAGTCTGCGGCGATCCGGACGGTGTACGGGCAATGTTCAAGTCACTTCGATGTATATACGAGTTGATGAACATGGCCAAGTTCGTTGGATTTACAACTCGTTCGAAATGCGATTTGTACATTTGCACGAGGTCATGGTTGCGCTCCTCTGGATTCCGACCGAAATGGTGCCACATTAAGTAATCAACGACACTCTGAGTCATGCCTTTGGTGCGTAGAAACCGTGCGTTGAAGCTCTGATAACCCCATTCAATCCAGCCTGAAGCCGTTGACACGCAGTTTATGAGGCACATTGCTCCCACCTTGTCGGGGTTTTGTAAAGCAAATCGAGCCACAATATTAGCGCCGGCTCCCACACCAAAAGCAATCACCGATTTCAAGCCAAAGTGAGTCAGAACATATTGTATTTGCGTGGACAGTTCGTCCATTGATGGATACACGTAGCTTTAATAAAAAATTATTGTTAGCAGATCTTGCGGATACATTATGAGTTATGAACTTACTCTTCAGGTAGAGTAGGAGCTCCGTCTTCCTGTCCGGGAGCGGTCACGTGATACACACAGAAATGGTCCAAAATGCCTCTCATTATTGGGAAATTAAAGAACCCAGTGAAATTCGTCGCATCTGTAAAATATTAAATGTTCAATCTTTATCAAAACCTGACCGGCTAATCTTGTTACTCACAATTCAATCCCAAATCATGGTATGTTAAAATCGCGGGCTTCGTTGTATCTCCTTGGATCGCTACCAGAATGTCACCTTTGTCCGTTGGCACTCGCCGAAGATCACACGCGTCCGCCAAGGAGCCACGCGCGTTCGGAAACTGCAATTGAACCGATCGCAGTTCGATGTCATCCATTGGATCTACAGGCATGGCGCTGCATTTATGTTCAGAAGAAATTAAATTTAATTTTAGTGAATTTGGCATCAACAAATCTATTCTATCGTTTAATAATAATTGACGGTTCCCAAACAGTTTTGCAACTGATTGCATATGGTTTGCAACACATTAAGCTTTACATGCTTCTCCACATGCAGCATTGCATCATCTCGTATACATTTGACCATGCAATTTCATAGGCTTGCAGGACAGTGGAGCTTAGTTAGCTTGTTCATAGTTTTATTTCTAGCAGAAAAAACTAGTCTCTATACAAAACCGCAATTATAGGCTATCTTTTTGTATGCTCTTTTAGAGAATACAACCCTAAAATTTTGATTCACCCAAAGAATCTATAAGCAACCGTAATTTTGAACGAAAAGACACTTTCGTGTCGATGCATTGCTTACATTAGTTCACTTTTTTCACCATAAATACTAAACATTTTTATTGCGAATCGTTTATACTTTATACTTTAAGCAAAAACCTAATGTATTGAGATATTTAAAAACTATTGATTCGTTAGCGGCACCAAACTCTTAGATATATGCTCAACTCTAAGCAATTAACAGAACTACAGTGTTGTTACAACTGCTTGATAGAACAGGTGCGTTTTCTCAACAGTGGTATTAGAAATAAGCCTAAAAGCACTCAACAATAAATTGTACACAAGCACAGCATACTCAAAACCTTATAGTCTAGTCATTAGGCCTACGGAGCATTTGTTATCTACCACACTTTTAGCTCAAATATGCCGCAACGCGTAGTTGACTGTACCAGATACTCTGAGAGGTGAATTTCAGACTGTTCAGAAGTAGTAGTTCAATCTGGTGGAAACTCGATGAAACAATTCATCCTTGGCTCTTTCATTCGTCAAAACACATCAACGATGAACTAGTGTTGCTAGAACGTACGGTACGACTGATATTCAACGCGCGAATCAGTAACGAAATAGACATCATGGAAGTGCTCGTGTGTTCCGATTATAAATACAGCCAAGTGTTTCATCAATTAAATTAAGAATTCGGTAAAAAAACAAACACTTTCACTCTAATTTCTAACTAAACCAAAACCAATCTTACCAAAAACAAATGTAAATCAAAATTAATTGTTCAGATCGAATTACATGAGAAAAATCATAGATGATTTCCTTTGATCCTTACCCAAGTAGTCGTGCCTCCTCGGCAGTCTGTGTTGGTGCTGATGGCATTTTAGCGTTTAGACCAAACTTGTCACGATCTCTGAAATAAATACTATAAAACATGCAGGAAAAGTCTTTTTTGTTACGAGTTAAAAGGAATCAAAAAATAAACAACACAATTGAAAATGTTCAAGTCAAGTTTTCAGTAGAAGCGTGAATGAATGTGCGAACAACTAACGGATCCAAAATTTAATATGGACAAAGCATGGTTTTGAACGTATGTATGCATGCAAAATGAAAATCATGTGGTTAAATTATATAAGTTACTCCAAGTTGTTGCCTTCGTAGTTTGCAGTGCGCGAATGATACTTCATATTTACGTTATAAGGACATCAACGGCGTCTCGAGAAGAGTATATCAAGAAAGTTCGCAGTAGGAAAACAAGAACCCAAATCTAGGAGAACTATTTGGTCAATGGACCAACTATCAGTGTTCGCGTGAACTCTCAGCAAGCATGGATCATCGACAAAGAAAACTAATTACCTGACGTTAAATACCTAGTCGTGCCATAAATATTGATACACCTGTAAATGCGGCCCTTGCGGATGATAGCATGCAGGTAGCTAATTGCTATGTTGGTATTCCTGATTGTTGACACATGCTCTAAAAACGCGCCAAATCTTGTCAGTGTAGCAGTGAGCCGTTACGATGGAGTGGTGATTGCTTTACACAAATGTGGAATGGAGAAAGGCCGAATTTTCGAAACACTAAAGCCATTAAAAATCATGCGTGTTTTCGTGTATCGAATTATAGCGTTATTCATTGATACTGGAGATGTAGTAGACCGTAAAAAATCCGGCACACCACGCTCGGCTTGTAAGTCACACGCCATCAAAGGTGTAAGGTCCAGAATCGCAAGAAATCCTGTCCGCAATCAGAAAATCATGTCTCGTAAAATGAATATCGCGCCGCGAACCATGAGTCGTATCGTCAAAGAAGACTTGGGGCTTGCAGCGTTCAGAAGACAATCAGGACACAGACTCAATGCCGCTTTAAAACGAAATAGGGTGGAAAAGTCAAAGCAGCTGTTATCGAGACACGGTAAAGGGCAGTACAAAAGAATACTTTTTACCGACGAGAAAATCTTTAGCGTGGAGGAATCCTTCAACAAACAAAATGATAGGATATATGCACGGTCTTCTAAGGAGGCTACAGAAAAGATCCCGAGGGTTAAACGAGGGCATTATCCAGCATCAGTGATGGTTTGGTGGGAAGTGTCCTACGAATGTGTCACTTCTATCCATTTCTGTGAAAAGGGCGTCAAAACAGCTGTCAAAAAAAATCAGTCGGATATCTTAATGAAGGTAGTGGAGCCGCTAAGCCGAACCATGTTTGAAAATAAAGAATAGGATTTCCAACAAGACTCTGCGCCTGCGGTGATCCTTGCAAATCATTACGTAACGAAATTGAAAATTAGTTAAAATAATTTTTTTGTAACACCAAATCATAAAGTCAAACATTGAATCTATTTGCCGCTCCATGAGGTGTCAGCAGACGCTAAGCGCAATAAACAAAATTTCGATGCATTGTTAATAGTTTGTGATCAAAATATTTAAAAATCTGAGGAGGGTACAATGAATTTGTTACGTAACAAAGGGGGTGGGGAGGGGTCTTTGAAAATGTTACTAAGTGTTACATGGGGGAGTTAAAATACTCTAAAAATTGCGTTACGTAATATATGGAGGGCCCCTAACCAACGTAATTTAGATAGAATCTCTACTACAGCAACGCGTCAATGTTCCACTCTTGGGAAGCATGAATTATTCAACCGTAAATACATGTTTCGTTCCCCAAAAAAATAATGAAACAGCATATGAGAAAATTTACAACCCATCATAAAAACTACTTGAAATCCTACTTAAGCGTTTGGCTACCTATTCGCCGCAATTTTGGCATTGACATTCATTTACCAACAACATTTTAATTGCCTTGAAATTTGCTTGCTTATATGCTCGTCGACTTAAATTTAGAATTTCAGTAAGTTTCCTAGTCTTTCGGAGAGCTTAAATACTTAATTCAAGCAAGTTTTTGGGTCTGAAGTTTTTATTTTTAGCAGTTAAAATGTAAGATGTATGATAAATCTAAATCATATCACGAATCTCTTTATGATTTTGATTTTATTAAAAAAAACTTGCTTAACAGTGATATCATGATATTTTTTTTGCTGAAATGCTTGACACTTCATAGTTCATCAGCGCTGATCAATTTATATATTCATCAAATAAGCACTCGATATATATCTCACAATAACAAATGAGACTTGTCTAGTAAAATTGAATTTCTAGACATTTTTGAAGACTTTATCGTCTGCTTGATTTCTTCTATGAATTCAATATCCTAGCAGTAAGAAGTAAGGAATCGTCAAATTGTTAAAATCAAACGGATTGCAGCATTTGCTGAATTTTCTCTGAATCAATTAGAAATGAGAATTACTCCTCGAAGCAGTTTAAACTGAATTGGCAAGCATACAACAATATTCTGGTAATCCAATGGGGCAATTCGACTTAATGTACGGGGATCTTCCGTGGTGAGCGCCATTTAGAACGAACTTGCAATTGCAGAATGTGATCACGTTCAAGCAACAAAGAATGTGCCATGACAATATTAACAATTAAAATTAGAAAAAAAAGAGAGCTTATGCCACAAGGCATCGTTACCTTGAGTTTGATTGGAAGAAATTTGATTTCGGAATGTATATTTTACGAAAAGAACGAACACCTACTTTACAACCAAAAGAATGACTGATTCATCAATAAAATCGATAGAAATCGATGAAATTGATTTTTTTAGAAAATAAATAAATTTTTTGCTACACTCATAGAGTTTTATATAATAGAAATAGAAAAGGAAATCTGTATAGGCTATTTGATAAAAGCTTCACATCACACGAGATAATAAAGCATGTATTTGGTCGGCTGATAAGTCCCGGGCCTCACACAGAGATGTCGCCACATTGCGACAGCAACGCACCTAGGCGTCAAAGACGATAAACAAAAAGGAAAATCTCGTTCTGTTCAGTTTCGACCGCCAATGCATGCGCACAGCAACTCGCAATCTTCTTGCTTCGTTATTACACGTTTTAGTTAAAATGGAATCATAGTTAGACAAATAAATCTGTTAAGATAAATGTAGTGTTTTCATCTATGCGGAGTTTAAGGCACTACATAAGCCGCTAGAATCGTATAGTTTTACTCTAGACTAGCTTGTAACTATAGTTACAGGTCAGTAGCTTGGTTAGTTTTTGAGCGACAGCATTTTAAACAAGATAACTTTAGAGTTTTCACGAAAATGGAGAATTCGGAAAAACGAGCAGTGGTTAAATACTTACATTTGAGACGCTTAACACCTAAAAAATCAAGAAGGAAAGGAATGTGCGACGAGGGTGCCGCGTTTGTTGACACCTGATTAAAAATTGCATAGAAAACCTGTTTGTATTAAAAATTTGGAGTTCTACCGTAAAGATCCCAGTGAATTTTTGAGACGGCTCGTTATCATGGATGAAACTTGGATACATCGCTACACTGCAGAAAGAAAATTACAATCAAAACAGTGTATTGCGCCAGGTGAACCAACTCCAAAACAGGCAAAGTCAATTTTGTCAGCTAACAAGATTATGGCGAGTGTTTTCTGGGATGCACAGGGAATTATATTTATTGACTACTTGAAAAAGAGTAAAAGTATCACTGGTGATTACTACGCAAGGTTACTGCAACACTTGAGTGATGAGATGAAAAGAAAAAGACCTCATAAATGAGCAGGGAAAAAAATCTTGTTTCATCACGACAATGCTCTGGGCCCATCGTTCAATCATTGCAATCGGAAAAAATTGTGAATTAAAGTTCGAATTGCTTGGCCATCCACCTTATTCGCTAGTTCTAGCACCCAGTGACTACCACCTGTTCCCTAAACTCAAAAAATTTCTTGAAGGACGAAGATTGCACAGCAACGAGAATATCATTGATGCGGTAAACAGCTATTTTGAGGACTATCGCACTACAGAGATGGTTGAATTAAATTAGAACACCGATATGACAAATGTATTAACCTTTCTGGAGATTATATTGAGAAATAAAAATAATTTTTTTCCCATTGAGAGGCCCGGGACTTATCAGCCGACCCTCGTAATTATTATAAACCGAACTGATACACTGAAACTAATGACGAATTCAAGGTCATATTCTCTATCCACCGAATGGGTCGTATCAATCAAAACTAATTGGATGATTTTAGTGACATTTTTTTGGGTTCGCTGGGTTCTCTCACTCACTAGTCAAATTCAAAGAAACGCTGTCCCTAATAGCAAACGTGCTTCATAGTTCTTGAACACATTCACCAAACACATTGGTCTGATTTTAAAGGTTCTCTACCATAAACTGACCAATTTCTAGTACACAGAATTAAAATAATGTACAAATAGTTAAGTCGAGAGAAGCACTAAACGTATGTGTCGTGCTAGCCGATCTTTTGGAGACTATTTATTTGCCACAGGAAAATTACACAAAACTAGTTCAAAATTGAAATAACTTACAATAGAGCGAAATTCAAACTACAAATCAGTACACATTCGACACTATCCTCCTATTATCAAATGATTTCTCCATGAAAATATGTTCACACTTATGTAATACTTCGCAAGCCACAAACAGTTTCGAGAAGACCACTTCTTCTGGCCACAAATCGATACACTGCCGCGTCTTTTAACATTAACAAAGTTCTGACTGAAGCGTTTGCTTTCAAGTAAGAAGAACCGTGAACCGTACAAGTCCACCCTCAACCAGTTTTGTCTGGAAGCGTTTGAAATGCACAATCAATTGATATAGAACCAAGCATGCAACATTTTATAGACAACGATTTGCCGCAAACAAGCTTCACATGCTGCTGATTTATATTTATTATTTTGTCCATAAGCGATGGCATGATTGCGATTCAAAATCCGCAAGCAGATATTCTGAAGCCACCACATATTCGTTAGACATAACGCCACTACACTTTATTGTGCAATTAGAAGTTTAATTGCTGCAATTACAAGTGGATCGAATCGAGCTTACATGGATCGCTGACGTTTTGGGAGCCACAGAAATCGCATAATCTCAATTTTTTGATGCAACAGTTCCGAAGAAGTATTCAGTTAGCTGCAGCCGCTGGTCAGGATGATGGTAGCGATAAACGAACGAATATCGAGCAACAGCACTATGTACTGCACCCAACGTTTTAGATATACCTAAGCACAATTTTGCACCTATTTTTTGGCTACATTCGACGGATTTGCTGATTAAAAGCCTGATTTAATTTTCAACATGCACCAATTTATCAAGAATCTCTAGAATACTAAAACTAACTAAGCTACCAACAGACTCAACGACGGTGCCTAGATTTGTAAGAACTGAGGATGATATGTGTATAGCACAAGACCCGTACTTCATGTGTCGTGCTATCAATAATGTTTGTAAATATTTGCCAAGCAGAAAACACATAAATCAACCATGGAAAGAGAGTAATGTATTTGAAATTGATTATTCTTAATCTTTACTTTGCAATTATAAGCTTAAACGAGTATATACACACAGGGTGATTCTAGCAACGTATGCCCAACGGAAAGTAAGTAACAATTGCATTCATTCTGAGCAGATAAATGTTCAACGAGAAATCTAACGGCTTCATAGTATATAATTTGAATTTCCAAGAAGCATGGTGACTCCATTGTGAACTTAGGTATGTGAAAATGTCATCTGCACTTAATATATCATTTGTATTAAAATTATTGCGAAGGAGACAATAATCTCTAGAAGAATGATGCATCGATACACAAGCAGTAAATTGAGTTCTGCAATGGAAGTGCAAAGGAAGCGAAAAGAGATTTTTCCACATTGGGAGATTCATCCAAATAGAACAATGTTCATGGAAATTGATAGGAGACTTCGTGAAGCTGAAGCCCTGAGACCATCTATCGAATAAGCAGGCGATCATCTACCCCAGGTAATATGGAACTGCGCCATCTGTACCATTAGACACCGGTACACAAATTTTTACTTGAAAATAATGCAGCAAAAAGTAATTTTGTAGAATTTTATTGCTCCATAGGGAAACTCCACTTTCCGTAAGGGGAACTGTCCCAAGCCAGTGTAAAGGAGGAGGGATTCTGACCGATCCTCAGAACAACATCCTTTCAACAGAACGCTGAGGTAAAGGTGTGACGAAAAATAGGGTGGTATATTTTTAAATGATGATAAGCCTTAAAATACGGCGACCAATCCGGAGCTTTGCAATGGGGCTCAATTGAAGAGGTTGTGTCTGTGCTTCCTCGAAACCTCAGCAGGGATATACTGGTACCAAGGGATCCGGGGCCACAGGGACTTGTCCCTGCTGGTGTCGGTGAGAAACGTGTGGAGGTTGAAACTGGAGGGCTGTGGTTGATACCCAAAAGCGGGTACTTTCATTTCTAGTACAGTTTGGGACCGGAGTTATTCGGCAACCTTTCGGTATCGTGGTGCATCGGTGTGCTGTTGTGTTTACGACAGAGGCGCCGGTACCTGAAAAGCGGCAAGGATGCTGATAAGTTCAAATCCTCACCAAGGATTATGAAGGAGTCCAGGCAAGCTATAAATGAGATCTGGAACCCATCCTCGGAAAAGTAGTAGTCATAACATAACATAACAAATTATGGGTTACTGATTAGTATGTTTACGGTTTTTTTGGTGCGAGCTAATTTCGTAGCCCTGGCTTGAGAGGCCCGTGTTTTAAGGATTAATTTCGAGGAAAGCACATTAAACTCAGGAACTATCTGCTTCGGAGGGAAAAGAGCCCAACATTTTTAGGATCTATTTCGTGGACAGAAACTGAGTCTGTTTACTTGACACGGAGTCCAAATTTTTTATTTCTGGCCTCGTTCTCTAGAAATCCATCACTTTTTATAGCGTATTTTGGAAATTTCGACCTAAAATATGAGAAATTTATTTTCCAAAAAATCTATCGTCCTTAAAATCTCACTTATATTTCGTAAAAAATTATATCTGCTGACAGACATAAAACTTACATGTCTATGAAAATCCCTCAGAGTTAGGATGAATATTGAATTGAATGATTAGCTGAGTGAGATATGATACGAGATAATGGGCATAAAACAAAGCTTTCTTATATCGTCAAGATTTTTAACAACGACTGATAAAACGTTTCCTAAAATTGTTACGGATATTTTGAAAGGATGCAAGATTTAAAAACACATCTTGTCGTTTTGATAGCAGCTTAAAATACTCTGTTCGAAGCACCATTTAAGGTACTATGTAGTACACATTAGAAAGCCAAAAAATAGCAAATTTTTATGAATTTTTTCTCAGTTCCTTCATTGAGTATGAACATGCAACATTCAACGAAACATCTATCTTTTGAGAATACAAAAAACAACTTCGTTTTAATTTCTCATTATAAAGCTATTTTATAGAGGGCGCCAAAGTTGACACCCCGAAAACAACCCGATCGTATGACCGACAGTTAATCTAAAAAAATTCAAAGTCTGATACAGAAAACTAAATAAATTGGCGGGCTTTGTTTTTTTTTAAAAATCCAACCCTCTTTCTCAGTCGTTTTTTTACACGCCAAATTTCCCCCCCCCCCCCCACTTTTTTGGTCTAATTGTGGTGAATTTTCTTGCGGAATATGTTCATAAATAAAACGCACTAACAAGGAGAAGGCACGGCATCTTCCTCTCAGATCTGGATGAAATTTGGCACATAAGTAGCAGACCTCAAAGATATTCAATCCTTAAAATTTTAGACCGCACCAATCCCTCCCGTTTTTGAGAAAAACGCCTCTATAGTTTTTAGCGTCACTTATGGATTTAGTAAGCTATTGCATCTGACAGAAGCGGTGCAATGTACGAAGCAGCGTGCTCGAAGTGAAATCCTTGCCGTCACTGTCCTCTGTTTCGCTTATTGCTACCCAATTGTCCAATTTGGCACTGAGGCAAGGAGACAAAAAAACTGGATTCTAGGAACGAAGGACTATATGACCATCCGGCAAGAATTTCGCTTCGAGCATAGCAATCCGAAATTATGGAACTGTTAAACAATTACGTCTATGGTATCAACTATATGCCACAATTACTCAACACCATAGCATTCATGGCTAGCCACGTTGGGCGCCACTCTGGTTTATTGCTTTTTGCCCAGTTGGCTATGAGACACGAAGAGGACGCAGGATTGATTCTAGAAACAAAAGATGATCCTACCATTAGCTATGATTTTGTTTCGATTACAACAGTTTTTAATAATAAATCCGTTAAACAATGAGTTTTTAGTAAAATTTACATATCTAAATGATCGAACAATACCGAACGGGGATCGAACACACGACCTCATGATCGCGAGCTAGTGGCGCTGCTTCCTACATTGCACCGCTTCTGTCTGATACAAAAACTTACTAATCCATAAGTGACGCTAAGAATTTTAGAAGCGTTTTTCTTAAAAACGGAGAGGGGGTGTATTGCGGTTTAATATTTTAAGGATCGAATATCCTCGACGTCTTCTACTTAAATTTCATTCAGATCTGAGAGGACGATGCCGTGCCTTCTCCTTGTGAGATGGAAGTGGCACCATTGAACCGAATTTTCAAACTTGAGGAGGCCAAGGCTCAATTTTGGCTGGTGCGCTGTTGATGATAGTGAAGTTTTTTCCTACATATTCAGAGCAAGCGGGACAGTATTTTGTATTTTTAAATTAACTACAAATAAATCAAACGTAGAGATTGCCAATAAATACGTGGTTGCGTTGTTCACTATGTTTTCTGTCTCTGTTCTAGAAAATGTTATGTTTTGTATGTAAAGAAAAATATGTGTCCTTTACAAATTATCGAAATCATAGAAACACAATATCACTACTAGCAATGCAACGCTTACTCACCTACAAAAGTAACAAAAGCACACGAAAGCAACAACTGTGTAACTTGGGCTGTAAATTATTGTAATTAAAGCATAAATGCATTCAACATGTTCAATAGTCACTCGGATTACGTGAGTAATTCAACAATGACAAAATGACGTCCGAGTAGGAACGAGAATTGAAACACTAAGCGCTTACCTTGATCCGACTATAGTTGAGTGTGAGGTCTTCGCCGAACCCAAAAGAGCATTGTCCTGACCTCCATTGCTACCAACTACTTGCCCTATGGCGCGTTTTACACTATCGAAGACCGACTGAGGTCCTGTCGGCTCTGTCGTCTCATTATAGACGTTTTGGGTCCCATTGACCAACGATATATAGCCGCCCTCCGCCTGGGGCATCGTGCGTGACTTGAACGTTCTTTATATGTAATTGCGCTCTGATTGAGGCGGTGTCTGGATTTGTGGGGGTGTTCCCGGTGTCGCGGAACACGCAGTGAATTTAATGTGTAAGTAATTGAACGCAATTCAAAGCAAATAGTGTGTTACGATTACAATAATGCCGGCAATATGATTGTTGCAAAATTGCCATTTTTTTGGTATTTTTCGGGGGATGATATGATAACGAGGCGGTGGTGGTAGCAATAGTGGTGACCAAACGGGTATTGTGGTGGTTGTGTACAGTTGAGAGCACATTGTAGCAGGCAACAACAAAAGTACAACGCAAATTAATGGAAAAAGAAAAAAATCAAATCAAAATCCATTTGAGTTGTTCAGGAACATATTCGTTAAACAATAGTTACAGACTTTATGAAACACGGCTGAGTGAGCGATCCAAAGTTAGTGTGGTGAAAATACAGAAGTGTTAACGTGTTAGTAACAAGTGCCAGTTATGGAAACGAAAGCAGGAACAATCAAATAAACATTCAATGAGTGTGGATTGTGTCGGTCTACATATATGTATGTATGTAGATACCAGCTAGATATGTTATGTTAATTACTGTACTCGGATACTATGCAAACGACTCTGTGCAACTTGAAGGCTAAAATGAAATGGCTGACGCATTGGCTTCGGAAACATGTTGTTTATTTTACACCTTGTTGCTTATTGAACTTTTCTGCTTCGATACGCAATTGTCCCAACACTTTTAAAGGCTATTTGCGATTTGTTAACAATAATACGTATCTAAATAAATTTGTTTTCGCTGCGAACGAGCCAAAGATTTTTGTGGAATTCGGAGACAACACCAATTTATAGCGTAAACATCCTTCAAGTACGTGATTTCAGAAATAGTGTGTTGTACTCAAGAATGTAGGCCTTATCGCATGTCCATAAGGTTCTTCATATTATATTTCTTATATCATTCAAATAAGCAACGCCTCCTTGACATAGTTTTATTTTAGCAATTTAGACTATAGGAAAACAATATCCATTTCTTTAAGAATTGCCTGAACTTGCGTCGTCATTATTCAATGTTCCTCTATCAAAGCGAATATGCGGCAGTGATTACACTGGTCTCTGATTTCAATAGCTAATCGCTTTTATTTGAAATACGATTGATAACAGTTGTCGCCTTGAAGTGAATATCTTTCACTGAGAGTACAGAAACACGAGCATTATATTTTTTTCTTCAAAAGAATCGGCATCTGTTCTTTGTATTTTTTGCAATGAATATTACATTACAGTGGTGGACATATAAATAGGTCACTTTAACGCAAGACACTTTAAACCCCCAAATACAGCCCTGACACGATTCTATCAAAAGTATGCAAATTGGCATTTATTCGTTAAATTCCCGGAATTTCACTGTAATATTCTAGTGCTCTTGAAACAGCTTTGTTTATTCGTAGTTACCAGTTAGTTTAAGAGTAAAGCTATTTGCAGTTGCACAATTAAATAGGCCAGTGCAATTATTTTTGTTAATACCAATTTATTATTACACAATTGGTTTGGTATATTTATTCAAATGGAATTTCGTACCGAATTCTCGAATAATTTTGATTCTATCCTTTTAAAAACATGGGAACAAGTGCACACTGTTCTAAATCTGAACGAGCAAAAATTGTGGAGATGAAAAACGAAGGTGTTAATATTTCAGGCATCGCGGAGCATTTAAATTGTTTCAGGTTGTGTATGGTAAGGAATGCACTTGAGCATCACAAAACAGAAGAAACCGTAGGAGACAAGGCAACAGCTCCTAGGCCTCAAAAAACATCTCAATGTGAAAATAAAATCATTACGCGTTTAAGCAAAGAGGAGCCAATTTCATTCTCTAGGGATATCCAACGGAAATTAAAAGAAGATTACAGAATTGAAGTATCCTCCAGAACAGTGAGACGCAGATTACAAAATGCTGGACCGTATAATACCGTATAATACGCTGGGTAAGGCAGAGCGCACGTACCGACCACGCGATATTCAAATCTCTATAACTCCGGTAATATTTTTCGAATTTATTTCAAATTTGGTGTGAATACTCTTCAAGTACTATACTTTCATATGGAATAAAAAAAAATTGATCGATTTTTTGAAAATGTAAGAACTATGCAACCCTTTAACAAACCGCTCCATTTTTGGAATAAAACCGTCTGAAGCGATGAGCGCAAATTTAACAGAGTCGGATCAGATGGCAAAATTTATGTCAGATGTCCGAAAAGTGGAGCAAACAGCCCCCTTTTCTCAATTAAAACAATTAAGCACGGTGGACGCTCTTTAATGCCAGGACATAGCGCCCTAAAGTAAGGATCAATGGGATAATGGACAGTGCAATGTACAAAAGTATTTTAGAAAGTCACTTTGAACGTTATACCGATGAATTTTTGCCGGTTACATGGATCTTTATGCAGGATAATGATCCAAAGCATAAATCCCGCTTAGTAATGCAATGGACAAAAAAATAATATATATATTGGGTTGGGTAACACAAAGCCTAGATTTAAATCCTTTAGAAGACTTTGTGGCAAATAGTAAAAAAGGAAACTGGAAAGAAAACATTAACTTAAATTAAGCGAAGGCGGCCTATTTATGTGTCCATCACTGTATATTCGTCATTTTGAATCGATTAAATTCAACCTTCAACGAAATATACATGAAAAGGAAAGAATTGGAAAGACACAAAACAGTATTTGAATGCAACTTGAACGAAATCGCGAGGATTTCGTGAACGTGCATCGTTATAGCAAAACCCAGGCAACCGCAATCGTTTTCACCCTAACGAAAGAATCCTCTTCATATGAAGAAAGGGTGGGGGTGCTTATTATCTGAGTCAACTATTTTTCTTTTAGCTTAAACTTAACAAAGCGATTGCTGTTAATTCCTTCAGTGAAAATATATACACGCAATGCATTCATGCAGACTTTCTTGCGACTTTTATAAGTGGAACAGGAATGCTTCTTAACAAATGGTCTCCATTATGGTCCCCCCACACACAATCAAGACAAAGAGTGTAATTACTAGTGCACGCGTTGTTTGAGCTTTTGTACATTTCAATTCGTGGCCAATTAAGGAGATGGGATTTGCAAGTCCGACATGACCGCATTTAATGGATTCAATGAATATAGCACAAGCGGTTTACTGCGCATTTCCCATTCCCACTGACCGGCTTTGGCTTAACAAAGCCGCTTGTTAGTCAGGTACATACGTGCGATACGCAGACTTCCACTGAGATAAGATACAGAATGTGTGGTCCGATTTATTTACACGCCTATATACGCATAAACCGGTGTGAATGCATTGAAAACAGTATCTACCTCAAAACAATCGTTGATATGATGGCTAATCTGATACGGTGGAAAGCTGCAGTAGTCGGGATTGGAAACAAGTTTTGTCGATAGTGTCTTATCAGTTCCGCAGACGATTACTCACGTATATCCAATATACGTCTTCCTTTCTATTTGTCTTCCAAGCTAACCCTGTTTGCTTATCAGGTGGGTTTTGAGAAATACTTAAGTGGCACGATAAGTGTGCTGATGAGTATAATTTTCACACCACCTCAATCAACCAAACTACTTGAAACTATCAGATCAGTAGGCGAGATCTTAGACAGGTAAGATGTAGTGGCAGCTCTCTTGTTCAGAGTTGACTCACTTAGACCTCAGTAAGTCCATTATGGTACCGTGCGCTTCATCTACCACTTCCACATGAAATGAACATATAGAAAATATCGAAAGATCTGAGTGCTCGACGGAATTTATACTTTCAGGTATTAGTTCGAGTTAGAAATTTCAAAAAACCGATTTTGTTTTTGTTGCATTTGTCTATTTCGACAAGAATCTAATCCTTTGCGAAAAATCATTCGAAAGACACTGAAAACATAAACCCCCCGACAGCAAGTCAAAAATCGCCCGAGAAAAAGAAATTTTTTTCTGGACAACTAACGATGAGATCCTCATAAAAAGAATCTCAAAAGAAAAATACAATGTTTGCTTACTGTTTACAGTTAAATCATTTGCAGCCAAAATCGAATCCTTTGTGAAAAAATCATTCGAAAGGGGCCATCCATATATTACGCAACAGAAAATTTTATACCAATACTTTCATGGAATCAAAAGGAAGATTTTTTGCGGTTTCATCCCCCCCCCACTCAAATATGTGTCAAACCTTTTCCATTTCTTGATCGAATTACGAACATTTTGTGCATCATTTCACTTCAGATTTAATGCTACGTTCAACACGTCTTCTTCGAATTTATATACATTCATTGAATCTCTTCGCAGTATTCAATATGATGTTTATATAGAAAGAAGGATCGCTTTAATTTGTGGTTCAGCGACGGAATTTCGACTAAATATATCTGGGAAGCAACTCAGACATTATTTGCAGAGCATTTGTAAAAAAAATCCGGAGAGCTCATTTTCTGGAAATATTTGTAAAGGGTGTTTTTTAGAGGTTTAGAACTTGAAGTTGGCAACATTGTTTAATGCTACGTATGGTGTGACAGCTGGCATATGGTTAGTTTGGTTTGCCATTTTATCATGAATACGTTGACGGCTGAGCAACGTCTCCAAAATGTACAGATTTTTCCGAAGAAAAAAAACGGTTCTGTGGTCAATGGTGACTGCTATAAAGCCATGATAAATGACTTTCTCGTTCCGGAAATGACGCGCCGTGACGCAAGGGACCTCTGGTTTTAACGGGATGGCGCGACATGCCATACAGCTCATGCAACCATCGACTAATTGAAAGAAGCATTTGATGAGCGCATAATTTCTCGTTTTGCACCTGTAAACTGGTCTGCAAGATCTTGTGATTTAACACCGCTGGAATATTTATTGTGGGGATACGTCAATCAATCGTCTACGCCGACAAGCCCGAGACGCTTGACCATTTGGAAGACAACATTCTCCGTGTTATTGGCGAGATTCGGCCCCAATTATTGGCTAGAGTAGTCGAAAATTTGACCTCTCGTTTGGACTTCCTCCTATTCAGTCGTGGCGCTCACATGCCTGAAGTCATATTCATATGAAAATGGCAAAAAAATATCTTTCCAATAAAATCAATTGGATGGCAAGCAAAAAAATTTATCCGCATTTTATTCTATTTCAAAGTTCTATACCTCTATATAGCATCCTTTATATATGCAAATGTACAAACGCATTTTTATTTGATTTTGAGTCTGAAAAGTTCATGGTGCTGTACTTATTTTCTTAGAATGCAACGAACACGCAGCATAAATGTCGCGGTGTTTGGTTGATGAACGGTTACTATTATACTTTTTACTTTTAGAAATTATAAATAAATTCAATTAGTTCAACACAAAATACAGTTGGGTTACAAAGCAATAACAATAATTTCAAGAAAATCCACATCATTTAATCAAAAGGTAAAACCCGGCCTAGCAAATTATTAGTAACTTCAGAAACTCGTCTTTTTTTAGATCGGTTGGTAGATTAATATGGACGGGAATTTTGATTAAGGGCGTTCTACATAGATGAGAAATTCCACCTTGATGCATAAGCAAAAACAATGTTGTTAGTTCACTACCTTGAAGTAGAACAGCATGCAGGCAACGCAAATCAGCAGCAACCAATTCACAAACGGCGATTGAACAAGATAAATAAAAGCTGTTCGATAGCACTTGGAGATAGCATATCATATGTGTATGTATGTATGTATAAACTGATTTCGATTTATAAGACTTAAACTCATCAGAAAACATACGCAAATCGGAACAAGAGAATTTTTCTGCAGCAAAAACATCGAAAAACACATACAGATTGAATCACGACGATTTTTTTGTAAGAAAATATTAATATTGCCAATCGCAATCATTCACTTTATACTAAAAGCAACCTTGTTCCGAACAAACAATCTCGTGTTGTTGCACCACTCATATAATTGGTTTGGATTACAGTTATCACTTTTCGTCCTTTACGGATTGTTCAAACGTATCCACCCAAAATCGTATTCTGTTTACACGACTATTTACCTCGTGAATTCCACTCCTTTAAAAATGATAATAGCGCAATCACTTCCAGCCACGACTAAAGCCCAGCAATTCGCACAAATGCCGTTCGACGCTATTTTTCGAATAAATTTCGACGACGGAATTCAAAAAGCACACGCACATCGAACTACATACACAACGTCGTCCTTGAACTTGGGCGGGAGTTAGGGCGAACAAAGATGTCCGAAATGTTGTCTAGTGAATGCGAGAGAAAGTGCTTCTTCCCCTAAGAAAACGGTTTGCCGGCAGGACGAAAATAAACGAGCCGCTAAAAGTTATGTATGTGTGTATATTGTGTGTACTGGCTCCCCCAGGCAAAACTTGATGATTAGACGTTTATTGAGTAGGGCGGGGTTCTAAATAGATTACATTGTGCGTAATTTCCTTTTGCAAACGGAAGATTTTTACGACGTAAATAACAAATCGAATGTATGTATGTATCTGGAAAAGGCATTCGAGCTAAATTTGGAAGATCAATTTTACTTCTAGTTTTGTACAATTCTTTTTTGTTGCGGAGTAGT
Organism: Oxycera nigricornis; assembly: GCA_963942545.1. Taxonomy (NCBI): domain Eukaryota; kingdom Metazoa; phylum Arthropoda; class Insecta; order Diptera; family Stratiomyidae; genus Oxycera; species Oxycera nigricornis. The sequence continues at coordinate 124,759,025 of OZ012659.1, read as the reverse complement.
AATTCTCTTCAAAGGAAGAATTTTTTATTCTTATGTCGAGAATGAAAAAAAAGGAATTTTCTAAGGCGCCAAGATTCTATACATGCGTATTAGTTCTAGTACAAGATCCTGAAAATCATTTGACACACATTTTATAACATACACGACCCTTACAGCCCTAAATTCATTCTTCGGATGACTTGAACCGCTTTTTAAATGTTGCCTCCGTTGGTCAGCGTAATTTGCTCGAACATGGCAGATTAAAGCCTTGCATAATTACTTGATGATGTTTTCAAGCGTTTAGTTGTAAAGGACGACACTCCGCCTGTTTTCTAATAAGGCTTAGCCTGGAAAGTTGCTACCAAGTGGACATTGAGCTCCGGAAAATTTCGCTAAAGGTGATGTAGTTTTGCTCTTCCGGCCTTGAAACACGGCTCCTATTCTTCGAGTATTCACTGTCTTCTCATTCAAGTTTCAAAATGAATTCGACATCATTTGTTTGTGGGAGGCGTGCAGAGTGCAAAGATATCCTGCCATACGATACCATACCGTGTTTGAGGTTTTCACACTATTTAACTATTTTGTGCTGAAGGTCGAAAATTAGGATTTTACGGCGCATGTTTTGGTTTTAATTTCTGTACAAAAGTTCATTCGAATTTATGTGCGAGTTCAACATCTAAACATAAAACAGACTTTTTCCATTACGCAAAATATTTTTGGGTCTGATCCACTCTAAAGTGTCCTGAAGAGAAAATCAGGCGAATAAATGCAAAACCCGTATTCGCACTCCCCATATTTAATTGATAAAGACCATTTTATCTCACAACTATTGATTTCCTAGAAATGCATAATTCGCGGTAAATCTAGAAAAAAATTACTTCAAATTTCTTACTATCCCACAAAAATGTTAAATTTCCATTATCGACGCTAGCAAAATCCGCATTCGCACTCTTTAAAAGGTTTATTGTTTTCCCGGAAAAATTACCACAATGTTTTTCCTGAAATGCCATAATTGGTACAGTAGCCAGCTTTGAGTTTATAGAGTGTTATCTAGTTAATTGCGTCGACTATTTTCAATATTGTGAGCGGGAAAACTAAACAATGGGACGAAAATCAAATGAACTTTCCAACGATTTATGGAATTTAATAATAGATTTCCATAAAAAATGACCAATCGTTACGGAAAATTGGGGAAATAGTATCAAGAAGCAAATCGACGGTGAAATACGAGATCTGTTCAAAAAGTATCACGAATTTTGAATTTCCGCGAGCTACGTGTATTCGATTTTCAATATTTTTGTGGCGTTATGTTGGTACTCATGTGCCTCACTTATGCTGACAAGTTCGGCCATTTTGAATCTTCAGTTAATTTTTGACAGCTATTTTGCTTGGACGTGTTTTAGCTTGTCTTCGATTTTTGTCTATTCCAAAAAAATGGCTCAAAGAAGAAAAAAAACTTTAAGTGTTTCACCCAACTTTTTGCGTGGAAAATGGCGGCGCTACGAGTGCCAATTTTTGTAACATGCAAAACGAGCGTACTCACTGCTCCTCCAGATTTGAGCCAGAAACAAAAACCAAACGTTTTTTAAAAGTATATACTAAAAACTAATAGACTACATAGGGCAATTAAAAAATACCGTTGCTTTTTTAAAATGGCGAGCGTTTGAATTTTTTTTCAGTTTTTCGCATAAAAATCACATGATAAATTGTTTATAACAATAAAAGTTTATAACTTATCGCAAAATCCGTATGAAGTCGACTAGATTATACATGACGAAAGATCCTATAAAAATTTCAAGGGATTCGATAAAGATTTGTAGTCGCTAGCGGTACGCTCGTTTTGAAAAATGTAATTTCGAGAAAACAGCTCTTTAAGCTTTACGGTCAATAATCATTGTATATCTTGAATCTGCAATGCCTGCTTCGTAAATTTGATCCTCCACGTTTATGTTCATTTCCTTTTCTCCTTGTCTGGCCGATTTTAAGGCAATACGGTCCGATAAATTGATGCAGAGTTCATCTGCCTCGACACAGAAATTGTAACAGTTTGTTCTCACAGTCATGTCCAAAGCTTTCATAGCATTCATTATGCTGCTACTGGCGTCATTAAATGTGCATACGGCATGATCCATGCAATATCCAATACTGTTTTTCTACTTGATCTAGATTTTATGGCCATCGACGAAACCGTAACGTTGAAACTTTTGTGCTGTTTCGTGTAAAACCTCCAAGGCACCGATTTAGAAGATCGTCACTACTTATTCAACGTAGATGGGGTAAATACCTTTGAAAACTGTATCTGAAAGAGCTGTCTAGTGAGAAAAATTATCTAATATGTTTGAGGCTTTTGATTTTTGCCATGAGCACCATGAATTTTTTCCAACCGGAGGACCGACGCGGGGTGCTTCCGGAGATTGCCGAAAACGACCGGTTTGAGAATTTTTATGACCATGGCATATTTTTTCTTATTCTTTAGGGTTTAAGATAGATTTTAAGCTGATAAAAAATCGATTTTTTAAAGCTTCAAGGTGACCTAGCCCCTAAATATATGTAATATCGTTGATTATATTGTTTTTCCTAAAAAAAAATTAGCAGCTCGTTGCAGAAAGTTTAGAATTTTCATTCAAAATGGAAAGGTGCGAATACGGATTTTGCATACTGTAGATTTAATCATAGCAGAAAACAACGGTGTGAAAAAGAAACAAAGAAAGTTCTACACACTTTCCAAATTTTGAATCAGTACCATAAATGCTCGACTGAAACTCGTAGTGCCTACTCGATGAAAGTATTATATACATATATATATTAACACATCTACGGCGTGTTTCTAAACGGTTTATTCCTCATCTACCGTCAATTCCTATTGGGGGTCTAATTGCCAAAACATACAATAGTGGACAATGAAAAAATTAAGTTGAAATGACGACGATAACAAGCCAAGCCGGCAGTTGCGTGCATTTAAACTGACAATGGAGGGAGGGTTGATTTCTCACCTAATTTCACCAACGCTTAGCGACATCCTGGATTCTTTCAAGCATACCAGGTCAACAATCTAGAAACTATTCCTGAGATGTTACAAATGGACACTAGTTTCGGCTGGGGGTGCATGACGGCTAGTTTGGCCGTGAGAACAAATGTTCCGATCAAGCGACACATGGTGTTGTTCCGAACGGGAAGGGTTTGACCTCAATCTACCCGAGAACACTGAATAATTTATTTGTGTTTTCGCCAACTGCAAGTCAATTATGCATGTTCATGTTTTATGTTCTGGACTAGGCGCGATAGGAGAGTCTACAAAGCACCCCCAGTCGGAGCGCGAAACCTATAGTGACGTGCTTCCTTCCAAGGCGACCTCGGCGCAATAAAATATACCGATTTGCGACTAGCTGCGGCTGTGGGGTAGGCAAATAGGCGATGGCCCCTTGTATCGTATGTTTACGTAATGCTTTTCGCTAGATTTGCGACTTGAGCTCCTCATTGCCGATTCAATTGCCCAGGCAGGCACACACATTCGCCGGACAAACATGCTTTCTTCGATCTGGAGTGATGTAATCTTTGGCAGCGGCGAGGATGCCTCAACCCTTAGATTTTCCCGATTCCCGAGTATGGGGGCATTGTGCGACCAACTGTCTCCGTTTTCGTTGAAAAATTCATGTGGCACGTTTTCATAGGAAAACGACCCCGGCTGGAATGATACCTTCTTGCACTTAGTGGACGAGAAGAAGCGTGGAAAGCCTTAGAAGCAAGTCGGCCGAGTTTGTTGCGGCGGCATGATTGATGGTTATAAAAAATCGATAGACAACGTGCGGAAAATTATGCTGGTTTCAACCGACGAAAAGAGCAATAGTGCATGCCCGGCACGACCGATCCAAGTTGTCCTGCCGCGTGAACTCCTTGGGACAATGCAACATTCAAAGGGATTGGAGACCGTGGACAAATGCGGGTGGAAAAACACTTGCAAATTCGTAATAGGCAACAAAACATCCCGGAATGGCAACTTTTGGTGTGGCGGTTTCCTGTACTAGGACGAAATCATGGATATTGGAAATGGGAAGCGGACAAGTCCAAGAAGGGGTTCAGATGAGGCTACCAATGAAATGGGATGTGCTAGTGCTGTGGATAGTTATTGCGACTACACCGTTACCATATTATGATTCATACTACACAACAGGAGGCGAGGATGGGGAGGTGTCTGGCACAATAAGGGCGAATAGCGATGTATTGAACGTTATAACTGAGGAACACTGAACGGGTGCAAATGCCAAGTAACAAGCTCGGCAAGCGGTTATTACGTGGATCAGCCACACACACGAAAAACTTACCTAGGAAAGAACGGCGGCGCTCTACGATTTACGCTGCAGCTTGCACAAAATCAATAACTAAACTCGCGAGGCGTCTCGCAACGACGACGTCGGAAGCGCTCGATTTGCACTATCGCTCCGGGATAAACCGCACTGTTTGGGAGGCGGACAAATCAGGCGAAAGGACAAGAATATTTCGGTTTCTGCGCCTCTGAGTGATGATGTGAAGAACGCGCACAGCCTTCCTTCATGCAACGAGCCCACTTCGATAATGGCGAATAGCGAAAATCCACTTTCCGAACTGTCAATTTATTTCCCAACGAGTCGAGTGCGTGCGCATGCGTACGAACACGACACGAGAGTCATCTCGTGTCCGTGGATAAAGGCGGCATTTCAAAAATGCCATTTACCCAATTCTGGGAAAAAATTGGATGACGGTGGCAGGTCCGTCGCTTGACGATCTAAAGTGTTGGTATTTCTAGCACAGACATTTTCTTGACGCCTAAACTCAAGAACGCTGTATCCGAGACGCACTTTGCAGTGGCGGCATATCCGAGACGCAAGAACTTTGCACGAGGAAAAAAACGCTGTTTTTACTACTATAGTAGTGTACTACTATTGAATTTCATGTCCTTTTCATTTGGTACTATAGTGGGACCACGTTTATCCGGCACCGGCCAGTTAAAACGCCGGATGAGCAAAACGCCGGTAAATCAAACAAAGCAAAAATTTCATGTAAAATAAGTGGCATACACTTAGTGTTTATTCAAAAAAAAAAAAACAATTCATTCCTTTGAAAAATAGCTGGTTAATTTTGTTTCAATTGAAACCACGTTTCGTTTGCGTTTTTGGCCGGAGCCAGAAAGTGTCGGTGAAGAGGACATTCTCGGTACAAAAGACGAAATCAAACTGACGATAAAAAATGTGCAAACACTTGTTGCGAACGCATACAATTGAAAGCAATACATTATAAATCATGTTGTATACAAATGTAATGCTCTCTAATCAAATTGATAAGTAATGTATATTACATAAATAAAACGTGCACAAAATAGTTGAGACACCGGTTAACTGCGTGCCGGATAAACAAGGTTCCACTGTATTTTCTTTTATTGTCATTCCATCTCTTAATTTGCTTATCATTTTTCTTTTTCGAAGTTTTTCTTCAAATGAAATTTTTATACGGTGTAGTTTGGTAGTTTGAAAGTTATTCTTTCATGAAGATCTCAATTTACCTGCCGAAAGTATGAATTTCATAAGAATTATAACTTACATTTAACAAATAATAAACTTAAAGAAGCATGACTGTGCCATTCGTCATAAACAAAAGCAGCCCAGACTTCAAAAAACAACAATATTTACAGAGAATTCGTTGTTCCTATTAACACTTTCCGTCAACGTGATACACACATTGTACCACCCCACCTAAATACTCAAAGGTCACGGTAGTGCTCTAAATGTACCTCGTGCTTACTAGGAAATGTTTTTTTATCACGATGATTTCTCTTCAGTATCCCAAGCAAAACTCTTGAATGTGGGAACGCCACTGTGACGGGCTAAAAAATTGTCCCCCCCCCGAAGGGGGTTGGAGTAGAAGGGATCGAAAGAGGGGGTCCACTACTACTGTGGTATAAAAAGTTCATGACGGTTACGGCCCCATGAGAAGTTATGGGGGTTTCTTTACCATAAATTTAATATAAATAGGGGACACACGTTTTGCACCATTCCCCCGCCCCCCGGTCTTATTAACCTCCCGCGCGGGTGGGCCATAATCTTAACCTTTACCGATTTTTTTTATCTGTAAAATAAAAATTAAAAATAACTAAGATCCATACGAACGTAGCGACCGTTATGCGTAGCTTTTTTTAGTTTAGCGGCTTCATCATAGAAGTGTAGAAAATATTCTTTCCTACGTAAAGCCTGCAAGTTTATTTCAAGAATTTTTTTTACTGAATTTATTCACAACGTTTACCCATATATTACGTATCGCAATTTTGAGAGACTTTGGGGGGGAGGCGGTTATCAAATTATTATATAAAAAAAAATTGAAATTAGGTTAAATAATTTTAAAGTTATTTTCTTTTTTAACCTAATTTTAAATTTTGATATATAGCAATTTAATAAACCCCCTCCCTTCATGTAGCACTAAGTAACCTTTTCAAATACCATCCCTCCCCCTTGGAGTGTTACGTAATATATGGATGACCCCTTTCATACAAGTCTACATCTCGATACTTCTTTATAACACTGCGGTCTTAATCCTGTCGCGTCAAAAATTGACTTCTAGAAGTACTTACATACAAGTTTGGTGTCTTCAACTTCCAGGCCTATTCAAGCTTTCCAGAAGTCTCGAGAAGCTACCAGAAGGGTGAACTGCGTTCGAACTTGATTGCACTGGTGTTGCCACAATATTTACTGATCAAAGCGAGATCCATCTTAAGCCCTCCTGCTTTTTGGATCTCAGCATCCTTGAAGTATTTCTAGCTCTAGCTGAACGTGATGCTGATGTGATATATCCCTTTGAAACATTTAAGAACATCTTTCAAACATTAAAGTGATGTATTTATCACCAATAAATACATCGCTTCATGAATGGACAGATAGCGCTTATCACCTCGTGATCTTTCCTAGCGAGCATAAACATTGCCATGTGGAAGTTTACGAGTAGTGGTAAGTTATTGGATCTGTAAATGCATGACATCTTCAATTGCTTAATTTAGGAGTATTAATTAGGCCATAAGTGTTTGACAACCTACGGGTGTTAGTATTAAGGAATTGTATAAATAGCAAGTGAGAGCTCAACAAAATACAGTCTTTTGAGAACACTCGAAATAGTTTCCTTGGGCAGTGGCATCAAAACCATGACAACAAAGGACCACAAGCAACGCAAGACGATTGTACATCATCACATAGCGATGCTACCACACCACACTGGTATTAAACCATAATCCCTCTTAATGTCCCGTGATATTAAAGGAAGAGGTCTTCCACGTTCCTTCTTCGATTGCGCTTCAAACGCCATAGTGTTTTTCACCGCTGGCCAAATGACTTTGGACATTCTACAAGCGAAGAAGTCCATTGGGGTCAGTAGGCGGGGCTCATAATCTGTCATTGAATCGATACCGAGACTCCTCCTAACATCCGAGAGTGGACCACTTTAGTTGCATAAAATTTGCTGTGGTCGCATTTTAATATAAGACCATCAAAAATGCCACCAAAAATACATATTTATAACTAAACGAGCTTTCGAAAAATATCAACAAATGCAAGCTAAGAGAATTCCCGGAATAATTTCTACGTAGGCCTCGAGAGTTATTTCATGCGGAAAAGTTGATGTGATAGTGTATTTGTGATCGCAACAGTTTAATCCAAACATACGAGTAACGAGAAGTCTCACCATAATTGTGTGTACGTTTTTTTCAGGTATTATGCATGAATTTTATGTATATCCGAGTTAGTTTTGGAATCGGATGTTATTTTTGCGAATTTTTATAAAAGTTTTACTGTATTCTTACACTAAATAGAACAATTTTGTTTGGCCAACTAACGCATTTTTCTGCCCCTTAAAATTAACAATAACTTGTTGATTCTCGAAAAACGACGTACGTATTCATAAATTATGTAATCGAATAGTATCGCTTTGCGAAACCATCTGCTGCTTTTTTCAAAACTTGCCATGATAGATGTCCTGTTCGGGAACGAGTCGAGGAGCCTGATGTTCGCAACTCTGGTTCGAATTGAAAGGCGTAGTTCGTGAATCCTTTGAAATGATTGTACGCGTTCTCAACCAAATGACCTGATCGTTCCATTGTCAACGCGAATTATTGCTTAGCTTATTAACTATACGACACTGGTTGGAAGAAGGTATCACTGTTTTTGGCACTAATTAATGAATCCAATATTTTGTGCGAACTTCCGCGCTAAATCACGATTGGAGCAATACTGATGTTGATCCGAAAGACGATTTCCAATAGTGTCTCCGTTGGATTATTGTTTATTACAATACCCAATTCACTATTGATGTTGATCAACGGCGCAGAACGTCGTTTTAATCTGTGCTATTGCTATTTGTTAATTTGGTGGATAATAAAATAAGCGGCCGACAAAGTCGAGTCAAGGCCTTTTGATGTGCGAAAAATCGGTGGAAGTGAACAACCTGTTTGGGAGGTGAAGCAAAAAATCCATGGAAGTAAACAGCCCCGTTTCAAAGACGACGCGAAAGAAGCATAAAAATTCCTAATGCTGAGTTTCATATCAAATCTGTCGGGAGACATGCTAAATAGAAGCACCATCGCGGTTAAAACAACAACCAACTATGCATAAGAGGTGTCTATCTCTTGGGTAACGTAAAATTCGAGCATGGAAGAAGAGGGTGTGCGTGGCAAACGAGTTTGAATTTTGTTTTCGCATGGCAAATGTAAAATACGCCAATGCCAATGATTTGTAAAATGTTATACGTGTGAGAAGCATTTACATTACCGGGTAAAGCAATTCATTGTCCAATTAACCCTTAACTGATGATTGGTGTGAAATAGGTTTCGAGCTGCCTATATGTCTAATACAGAACAAGCACCGCAATGAACAAACTATTGAAAAGAAAGGATGCCAATGTAGGCAGTTCCACTTGTCTAGTTAGAATGTTAATTTATTCATTCACCCTCGCTTCTTGTATACAAAAATCTTAGCCCAATTTGCATTTACAAATCATCGACTTACAACTATTTTCCCACAGTACCAATGCATATGGTTGCAATGAATCAATAATTTATTTTCGTTCTTCTATGCTGACGCATACGGTTTCGATAATTTGCCGATGCACTTGTACCTCACACGTTGATCCATAACACATTTCAAGGCTACAAACGCCTTTCGTTTCGCGGAAATAGGGAAAACAAAAGAAGTTGTGGCGCCCGAAAAATGATCCTCCCTTTTCAACGCCGTTTTTGGCGTGTAAGTCTTTAAATATTGACAGCACGCAAAAACATTGCATGCAAAACTTGCTGCAAATTGAAGTCTACACAAGTTTGCCATGTCAAACTTTCGTGCGGGAGCCATAGTTTCTGTGATATGGAGGTGTCCCATTTTCTTCTGTTTTCAAGATGAAGCCCATAGGATAAGAGCTGCGACCCCAGAAAATTGAACTTAGCTAACTATACCATTGTCCACATATTGCGACAAAAATTTGCCTGCCAGCCCAAAATGCACGGTTTACGTCAAAATTCGGACGATTTTACTGGACCGTTGACACTTTTCAACCACATTCGGGTTGAGATAGCTCTGTAAGCAATTCTCACTACTTGATCCTTGTGATTTATGTATTTTGTGTTGATGTTATTTGTGGGTACATTGTGGGCATGCGCGGCATAATAAGCGAATTCGCTTCAGTCAGTACGCCGATAGCTGTTACCTTGAACTTATGCAACTAAGGGGCCACTTTTTTAAAAAAAAAATTGGCGTTTCTTTACGAAGCGCGGTTTTACCCATGATACAATTTTGATGGCTTTTATACAAAATAAGAGGAAAACTTGGTTCTCCTTAGCTTCTCGATGCATCAATCAAAATACGTCGACCCTGAAATCAATCAATTCGGAATCGTTGCATTTTCACAACAAAGCAAAAGGTGGTGTTCCAAAAATGTGGTGCACAGAGCACTCACCACCGAACGAGGAAGCGGCTAAAGGCCAATTTTCATACCATACCTAATTTTACCTCTAAAAACTATTACGTCATTTTCGGCGCTCACCTTTTCATGAGGAAGCATCTCGACTCTATGAAACAGTTCACAGTATGTTAATTTATGACTAGTCGTTTGATTCGAAAACCGTAACAATCTGAAGGATATTTCAACACCTACACGTACATTGTCAGTAGAAAACGATGAGAACGCTAAGTCTAAAAAGTGCAAAAGGATAAAAACAAACAAATAAAATATGTGTTTCATATAAGCACGCTACGTTTTTGAGATGCAAAGAATTAATATGCTTGAAATGTGTAAATTAACAACAAAAATGAACATTTTCAGCTTTTCACACTTTTACGTATTCTGAAAACAAATTTTCTGGTTTAAATTATCATGCGAATGTTAATAAATTCATATTCGTTACATTTGTTAATACGAACTCTCCATTCTTTTTGTATAGAAATGTTGTTATTTCAAGTATTAGCTATTATATTCAAGCAGAAAAGTCTAAGGCAATTTATGTAGTACAACTTGTGAAATGATTTCAAAAGGATATGTGATATGAGAAACGCCTTAATTTTTTTCCGGTTTCACTGATTAATTTTTTTTCACGGTCTTACGATATTTTTTCAAGCGCTTCTATAATTTGATCGAGTTTTTGTTCATGAACATCTGACCATCGAATATTTGATAGACTTTTTAGAGAAGCATTCTCAAGTTGAGTAGGAGATTCTTGTAACAACTTTGATCGTGATATTGTTCAGAAAATATATAAGATTTGCAACAACTCAGAAGCCCGTTTAGAGAACGAGATAAATATGAGTACTTTGCATATAGGCATATTTCCTTCATTTTTGTTAGTAAATCCTCGTACCATCATGAAATATGACCTCTGCAATGCTGATATTAAGAGTCCCGAAGGTTTCAAGGACTGCTTTCGACATTTCTTCTGATTGTTGACCATAGTGCTAGGATGGAAACATAAAAATCGTTCAACGGATTATCCGGGTTTTTTCCTACAAATCTGATGGGTGATATTAGGATTGGAGTCAACACTGTAAGGAAAAAAAATCGCTGTGGATGATTTTATAATGGACTTAGTTGCCATAATTTTTATGTTGTCATCATAAGTTGCAAACGACAAACAGGACACTTGACTTGTGATGTATCCAAAATACATCTAACCAGAAATTAATCTTGCAAAACATTTGAAACGTTTGTTATTAATACATTGATGTGGAGTTCGGCACTCGTTCACAACCCGACACTACTTGTTGCAGCGAGCATTAATAAAGATATTGCCTTTTTTGGTTGCTTGAGTCATGTGGGAAATTTACGAGTAGTGATAAGTTATTGCATCAATTAGTGTATAACCTTTTTCTGTTGTTGAAAACATACTTTTGTATGATTAGTTAGGTTATAAGTGTTTGACGAGCGTACGGCCATAGAATGAATAATGACTTAGGGAAAAACCGAAAAAAATGCATCCTAATGTGACATGTAACATTAAAAAAATGCTGATTTAAGATTAATTTGAAAAAAATATACTGTTTATTCAGAAAATGTTCAATATGAAATCCTTAAAGTACATGCCTCAAAGTACTAATATGATAAATAATAATTTTTCAACACAAAATGGCGGCGATGCGAGCGAATTAAAAAAACACCTCAAAAATGCCTCATACCACTTAACGCCTTTTCCGGAGATCCTGCAACATTCAGAAGAAGAAAGATGTATAGTTCATAGGTTGACCTATAAAATTTATTTGAAAAAATGGAATTTTTACATTAATTTTAGATTTAACAAGAAAATCGATTATTTTTCCAAAAAATCGCGTTTGAAACAAAAGTAACCAAATTATTCCTCGAAAATTACAACAACATGTAGGTTCAACGAGAAGATAATACTTTTTTGTAGATGTTGTATAAAATTGAGCCGGATCGGTTCAATGTTTTTCGAGATATTTTGTACAGAAGTTGAAAAAGTACAACTTTGAGAAAAACGCGTTTAAAGTTTGCGGTAGATAAAAATCATTGATAATTAGTTTTTATTATAACTTCCTCGTTAGTCAGCGATTCCAAGTCCTATTTCCTTAGAATTTCAGATTTATAAGAATATGGTAGGGATACACAATTAGAGAACCGCCCATAGCGCCGAAGAGAAAGTAGGCAGGGACGCGCGGCAAATGTGCTCGAACGGCTGGGAAACGCCGCGCTACTTGTAATTGTCTATAACTCCAGAACTAATACGAATATCGCTTCAAAACATTTCCTGGCGTATTTTTAGAGCATTTGGAACATTTTAATGTAATGAAAAAATCGATTTTTTTTAGTTTTTAGTAGTTACATGTGTTTCGCTCTTTTAGGAAACTCATCCGTGGTTTAGGGGCGCTTTCAGTGATAATACGGTCCTGTTTTCGATACTTAAAACTGCTACTACTACTACAAGTTACGGTCATAACGGTGTTCACAACTTAGTTGGGAAGTAGGAAATCCTATAATTTGTAGATTTTTTTCCAGCCGATAAAGAAATACCTAATTTCTATTTATATATTTTATTTTTTCGTCACGTTTGACCCACCCCTATAATCAATCGTTATTGCTGGAACAAAATAAATACTAGAAATAATTTAATTACACTCAACCATGGTTTAAAACTAATGCAGTTTCAAGATTGACTTCACAAACTGATAAGGAGCCCAGCAACACTTTGCAATTTTTTTTGCTCGCGTTAATTGCCGGTTGAAAAGATTTAACAAAATTCAGTTAAGATTTCGCCTTCGTGTTCATATTTGTGTTGACGTGTTATCTTTCTTCGTTCAAAAAAGATAATTGCGCCAGCAAAGCGAGAATCGAGAACATGTGCGTGGCTTTCTTTTTTACTGGATTTTTTTTTCACATGGAAATTGTGTGCCTGGGGTGTGGTATTATGCCCACATTTCCTCCAAAAGCTCTGCGTGGGAGAGTGGAGACCACTTATTTCCCAATATTTTTTTCTAAGCAAGCGGCAAAAAGGGATGGGCATGTCATTTAAAGCTCGAAAGCATGATATACCCCCCCCCCCCCGCGGAAAATGACCTAACAAATCCCCGGTAACAGGCATAAAAATCAGAAATCGACAAGTAAAGAGGAAAGTTGTTTAAGTTAAGCTCAGATTTGAGCTAAGTTTCTATGAAAATTGCGCCTTGGATAAGTGTTGAAGTTTTTTCCGGTTGGTAAGCATGGAATGTGCCACGTGATGGAATTGCCTGCCCCTTCGTTGTGCACGGGACGTTGCGTATCTTTCGCGAGTTTGCCGCTTCGCTGTTGATGCACAAGGCACGATCCGGGATTGTCGTCAGTTTTTATTTAAAACTCGCACGCCGAAGAGTTCGCACACAGCATTTCCGTCCGTCGCGCGAACGTGAGAAGAACCGGAACCGAAGTCAGAGCTGCAGTGCGCGAGTGAGTGCGTGTACTTCTTTTCTTATCGCAGGTCGAGTATCTATCTAGTCTAGTCAGCAAGTCCGTTAGTCGCGATCATCTTGAAGTCGCGAAGTTAAGCTGCACTTGGTGTGATTTCGTGCTCCAATTAAACTCCAGCAAGTAAGTAGCGCCTACGGCTAGTATCTTCCTGCCGCCCCGGTTACAGCGAGCTGTCGCCGTGCCGCTCGCCCGCTTTCTTTCTAGCCGGAGTCTAGTGTGGCGTAGCGGTATCTTTTCGTGGTGGAAATAATAAGTCTTTCTAGTCTACGTCGACGATCGCATACAGTGTGTGTCGAACGTGGACGAACACTCGAACTATTCGTGTTGTTTTTGATGTGCAAGTGCGAGAATGAGCTGCCAATTTGATGAAAACCAAACGGACATTTGGAAGGACATTTTGTATTTGACCTGCAGGTCAACTGTCGTCCATTCCACATTCGAAGCGTTCTTCTTCCGACTTTTATGATAAACTCAACAACATTAACCAATCCGAAATTATGTAGAAAACGGTCAGAAATTCGTTAACCTTATATAGTCGTTTGAATCCACAAAAATTGGCTGTATTTCAGCTGTTTTGCTTGGACATATGTATCTCACAGGAATTCGCACTTGCCGTGTTCGATGATCTCATGAATTTTTATAACGCTTGATCGCCAGGTTTTTCGGCACAAAGTCCGACGAACCGACCTGAGAATAGAAATAAAATAAAGAAGTGGTCATAATGAGTCTCAGTTTAGACGGAATCGTCTGGATGAAGTTTCATGAATGAAAACATTGCTGACCGGTAGTTTTTCTAGTCATTGTCATCTAACAGATACCAAAATCAGTTATGATCACATTCAATAAAGCTAAAAGAACCCTTTTTAGGTTTTGCACCCACTTGGATTTACATTAAAGTGCCAGCTTGTTGGTTCTTCACAGTGTTAGCTGCTACCTTAGGTTCGCCACTCATTTGGGCCGGTCAAGAAAATCCATTTATCATGCAGACGTTTTTTGTTGCTCCTCTTAAAGCACATATGCATAGAGATTTTATATTCATTGCAAAATAAATCAAAGGTTGACGAACCTTTCTACTTATCCCCATTTTCTGCTTGGATGTGCCAAACATACTGGAACGTAGATAGGTCAGCAAAATCTAATAATGTAGCTAAGTTTCATCGCTTCTTAGGTTGATCGTATGTGAATCTACTTCAAGTCTCTAAAGGCCGTCCAAAGCGCTTCAACCGAAAGATACATATATGAGTACTTTTTACGATTACTACATTTAGGTTTAGTACCTAACTTGGTTTTTATTTCAAAAATATAATTCATCATCACAAAATGGCTGTAAGGTTGACCTGAACAGGCCATTACCAAATATTCATAATGTGAAATCCAGTGATTCATGTGTCGGACTTGTTTAGGTCGTGTTTTCGAATCCGGGCTCTCATACTAAGAAAGAAGTGTTTTATTTATTTGAGCGAATCAACTCGTTTTGCAAAGCACTTTCCCTTTGCTACCTTGATAGGCCTTGGGTGTTGGGCATGGAACCTCTTGATGGATGTTGTCCAGTTTCATGTTAATTGACTGGTTGCATCATCACTGCAGCTTTCAACTCCTCGGGAAGGTGACATTCTTCTGGTTACGACACATGGAAAATTTCAGGGTGGTTTGATTCTAAAATTTTGCATTAAATTTTTTTCCAAAATTCTTCATATGGTTTTGGTCACTAGATTAGGCACGTGAAGTTGTCTGCATCGAATTTTCCAATCCTGTTTTTCATTTTGCTGGAATCTGTACAATCCAAATTATTTTAATATTATAATTTTTATATTGACGGGTCATAGTTATAGAGGCGCTGACAAGCTAATTAAACGCGATAGATAGAAGAGTAACCCACCCGAGGCTTTAGAAAAGCCTCCTTTTAGTTTTTCAGCATATAGTACATGAAAGTTATTGTAATGGGTTCGAAAATCGGAATCGAAATTTTCACGCTTTAAGGACTTAGTAGTAATTTGAAGGTATTTTTTAAGGAAGAAGTTTGTTTGCAAGTTCCAGAGGGGGGGGGGGGGCTCACTATCAGGTGCAGCGTGGCGTTACTTTGCCTCTTCGCTGGACGGCTTCGTTCGATCTCGTGCAGTTCTCCAACGGAAACTGGACTACGTAGAAAAATATACACCAGGCGTTAGTTCTTGCTTACGCCGCGATCGATGTGTAGTCGCCGGGCGCGATGGTGCTGCCACATA
Organism: Oxycera nigricornis; assembly: GCA_963942545.1. Taxonomy (NCBI): domain Eukaryota; kingdom Metazoa; phylum Arthropoda; class Insecta; order Diptera; family Stratiomyidae; genus Oxycera; species Oxycera nigricornis. Next base: position 124,743,375 of record OZ012659.1, on the reverse strand, counting down.
TGCATCTGTGTGTACGTACGGCACGTATGTATGATTGTGGTAATTTCTTTCTCAAACGATATCTCATCAAGATATCGACTTTGTTGAGATGTCAATCGATGCGTCCTAGCAATGACACGCGCTGATTAGATTTTGGTAAAATTTGGTTCGGTAGACTTTTGGTTTTGATACATCCAATGTTATTTCTGTCATGCACGATATCTCACGAACGAAATGTTGTATTGATTTTGTTGAGGTGTTAATCCAGACGTTTTAATATTTTTAAGATTCCGTTAAATTTCTGTAAATTTAATACTGCCGTTTTTTTCATTCATTAAAAAAAATTGCATAAAATTAGATATGAAAAAAAATTCAAATCAAATTTGACCTTCTGGCCATCGATGATGTAAAAATCAGATGCTGGACTAACTTTTAGTAATTTAAAAATAGTTTTTTTATAGCTGAAAAAAGGTATTTATATAACAAGAATGAACCATTAATAGTTATACTGAATAACGAATTGATACAAATAATATTACATTATTTACTTTTACTCTCACGATCAAATCGTATCATCATTTGAATGATTTGGTAAACTTTTCAGCAAATTAAATTAACTGGCGTTTTATAATTTAATACAAAAATACAAACAATTAATTTTTATAAAATAAATTTGCTTTAAAAAAGAATATATGAAACAAAAATTATATTTTTAACTTCCCAGTATATGGGAAGTTCTTGTAATCGCCTCGAAAATCGAAATTGAAATTTTCAACTTTTCTTTACGTTTTGAGGTCTATAGAGTATATATAAAGTGTTTTTAGAAAGGGAGATGTATGTGTGTGTGTGTGTGTGTGTGTGTGTGTGTGTGTGTGTGTGTACGTACGTACGTTCGTGGACACTTTTTTCTACGAGCATAACTCACGTAAACAAAGTCCGATTGACTTCGTTAAGGTGTCAATCAAAGCGTCTTTGCAATTTTAAGAGCTGATTAGTTTTTGGGATACTTCGGTCGGGGGGGTTCGCTGTTTTGCCCGTTTGAAGGTCATTTCTGTCAGGCGCTATATCTCGCGAACCAAACATACGATTTTTTTAAACAAGGTGTCAATCGACGCGTATTAACGTTTGTGTTATTATATCAAATTTTTAAAAAAAGCCTTCGAGCGGTTTTCAAAATTTTTAGAAAAAAGTGCAAAAAATTAGGTTTTTTTTCAAAAACAATAAATTTTTAACCTTATTGTCAAGTCTTAGTAATCAATGTTTATAAAATTTATCTACTCCAAACAATGTTCGCAAAAAAATCATCAAAACTTTTTCTCATGATTACGTAAAAAAATCAATTAAAAATTAAAAATCATTAAAAGTCATCATGATTTTCAAGGTCATTTTTATCATTCACTATATCTCACGAACCAGATATAATATTTGCATCATTAAGGTGTCAGTTGACGTGTATTAACATCTTTGTGAAGTTTTTAACATTATAAAAATTCGGTTTAGCCGTTTTTTTAATTTAATAGAAGAAAATGCGAAAAATTATGTTTTTTTTCATAGAAAATATTTTTTAACCTGATTTGCACAGCACAGTGATCCAGTTTATAAAATTTATACATTCTCATTAGTTTTTGAAGAGACACCGGCAAAATGTTCTTCCATAATTATGAAAAAGCTAAATTAAAAATGAAAAATCATTCAAAGTTACCATGTAAAGAGGGTTCATACGAGTGCTATTACTTTATATCTTTTATTCTAAAAAAATTGTTGTAAATTCAATCAAAGTTTTAAGATATTATTATAATTTGAGCAGATTTTTAATAGTTTTTATAGTCTTTTAATTAAAAAAAATTGCTTAAATTTTGAAAACCAACAAAAATTTTCAACACCAAAAAGGCCCCCCCGATTGATCCGCGTGAATATTCAATCTGTCCTCATCGACCAAAACCTTACGTAATCAATGGACCCTCCCGTAGACGATATGATTCATATTAACTCATTCCTGTTACTATTACCTCTCATTGTTGTAATGTTGTTGATGTTTATGTAGATATTACTGGGAAGTTGACCGTGTGGACCTCAAGGGTCGCACCTCGCGGCTTGTTTTTAATTATAAAAACAATGAATGTTGAAACAATAAATAATAAATATTTACAATGAATACGGAGATGATGCGATTAAAATTGACCTATTCTACTTACTCTAATGTCTCATTATCATCATTATTATTTAAAGTGCTATTACTTTTATTGTTAATATTATTAGTTATGTAGATATTACTGGGACGTTGTTCGTATAGTCTTTAAAAGTTGCACCTTGCGTCTAGTTACTATAGGTTAGCCTTTACTGTGAAATGACGAAGCGAATACTCAATATATTCTGTGGAAATTTCGATAAGTGCTGATTAGTGAGTGGATTGTATCCAATGAAAAGAGTTGTAAATATGCAAACATGCATGCAAAGAATTTTAGAAAATATGCAAAATTATCCATAAAATATGCTGATAAATATGCAAAATTTTACCAATTCTTTTCATTATAAAATTCCTGGATTTCCTTTAAGTCTAGGCTATACTATAGTACCGTAGGATTTCCCCTGATCCTTGGCATCACAATAAAAAAATTTAGTAATACCTATATTTTATTTGAGTCCAATCTAACTTATTCTCCGTTGATTGATGTTGACCATAAAAAACTGTGCATCGGCAATAAAAAATCAAAATTATCGTCTTTTCTTCACTTAAAACTCGCCTGCACATCTAAAAAAATATGGAAAATGAATAATAATTAATATTATTGAGTACAATTTGTTGCCTATAGCCTTAGCCATTCTGAGATAAATGACGCTAAAATAAAGCCAGATATTCGAAGAACCACTAAATTGATTTCGTTGTCATGTCTAAATGAAATAATTACCAAAATAATTTTTTTTAGTATGTATAATTAATTTGAATGACATCTATGGCTAGATTATTTTCAGATAGTGGCTCGTGTACTTGTGGCATTTCTCATTATGTATTTCGAAATGAAGCATTCCCTGATAAGCTCGATCGCTTCTGTTCGGCCACGTATTCGAAGCCACATTGCACTTGAAATTTTACACACATGATCATGATCTTATGTGGGGGTAGGTGGTGCACACATGGCGTAATACTTATGAGCAGTTTTCTTTTCGCCGACTCGTATAAAATATGGGTGGCGGAGCATAAAAATAGACTAAAGATAACAAGCGGCACAGATTTCGTTAATAGATACGTATGTAATTCTGTAGAGTCGAATGTAAGATTATCTCAGTACGGGGCTTTCATTATCATGGTTGGCGCTTGTCGCTTCCAGAACGACATACAAACTGTAGACTGCCACTAATTCATTATTGAACTTGTCTCAAGATCACATAATGATAAAGAATATTATTTTGGAACTTCAGCTTTGCTGATGAAGAAAATTACTTAAAAGAGGTCATGAAACGGCGGTCTTGCACTTGTCCATAATAAAGGAAATATTTCAGATTTGTAAATACTTTATTTTCTTGATTACCACTTACAAATGACTTGAATGATTTTCACCGTCGAGGTTTTAACACCTGTATGATAAGTATTGCTCGCGAACAATTTTCGTTGGCTGTGATTTTCAGATTTCAAATCTTCGAGTTAATTCAGATCAATTTACTGCGTCACTCTAATCAGGTAGAAGTTATGATTCTTAAATGCCCGATATCTTTTAAATCATGGCTTAAATGTTTGGAAGCGCACGGCACACGAAATTGGTAGAGCTTCATGAAGAGTTTCGTGGAGAAATTCAATTGGTGTGTGATTATCAACACGTTTGATTTTAGCAGCCATTTCTTTAGCAACTAACTTTCACTCAATTTTCCTGTGAAGACGAAAAATCGTCAGCTAACTAACGCAGAACACCTCCAACGTGTACTGTCCACCAATTATTCGATTTCCAGCTGTAGTTATTAAGAACACTGCTTTGAGTAGAACGGTGGTTAGAGCGCTTGCCCAAAATGTTTCGAGTGCTAGGTTCGAGACTGCTTGGTGACGAATAGGTTGCGGAAATGTGATTTCCTACCGGGTTATCGGTGCATTAAGCTGTAAATGAGTACTTAAGTCAAATCAGGGTAATACTCATAGACGAACGCGTTGCTAACCATTTCACCAACTAATATTCCATTGATCAAATAATGAGATAGCTTTAACATCACTCTTCTCTTCAGGGCCCTGGTCTCCTTGAGCTGTTGCAGTATCGATTATTTATCATATAACATTAATTTCGGTCACCAATGCTGACTACCTATGAGAGCCTTTACTGTATCAAATAAGGGAAAAAATTAAAATTGCTAAAGTCCTGCATGACTTATGGCGTCTTTCTACCTAGAAATTTTGAAATCCTCAATCTAAAAACAATTTTGAAATTTTCAAAATTGTTTTTTTTTACTTATTTCGTTAGAAAATTTCATCAATAACAAGTTTTAAATGTTTTCAAAAGAAAATTAAAATTTCAACGCTATACAGCCATATAAAGAGTTAACGTGAGACAGCACTTTCAGAGTTTTACGCTCTGTAGACTGTGCCCAGCGCCCCACTTTTTTTGATCAGCTGCTTGAATTTAATCTTTTGGACATCATTAAAGCCAGCAGGACATGTTCGAAGAAGAGAAAGGATTTTTATATGCTTCATGCATCGCTAGTTAATTTCAAGTATAATTGTAACGAAAAACAGTTTGACACAATTAAAAAAAACGCTCGCTCGATTGCTCTGCTTTTTCAATATGTTATAGTATATATACATATATGGCTATCCAATCAACTAGGATCTTAAAGATCGGATGTGAATAAACCGATTTTCGCCTTTTTGTTATTTTTTGGCCAAAACTTTTTATTCTAGTTCATGCGATATCGAGTTCAATACAAAATAATATCCCGTTTTTTTTTTTCAAAGCAATCAGACGTCTGAAATCACGTCAACCAAAGTTTTTGACTTTTTTTTTCAAAAAAAATTTGGACCTAAAACTGTGTTCTTTAAATAATCTTCTATATAAATAAAAATGAATCTCCAAATGTGTTGCTAAGCGCAAAACTCGAGAACGCCTCGATCGATTCAGCTATTTTTTCAAATTTTCCTTAAAGCACAAGGGTGGTTCTTACGGAGAGAAAAAGTGAAAAAACAATTTAAAAAATTAATTTTAATTTATAATTAATAAAATTAATTTTTTCTATTGGACTGCGACAGACCAATAACTTTTGACAGAACGAGGTATGTCCGGGCAGCTAGTAGTAAATAAATATAAATATAATAAAATTTCAAATCAATATCTTTTCTTTCTAATTAATTTTTGTTTAAATCAGACACTATTTTGAAAAATTGATGGTAGAAAGACCTTCAGAAATAAATGCGTTTATCGTCAGAAATAAATGTATTTATTATGAAATTAAACTTAAATCGCATTGATTTTTCTTTATTACTGAATCGATTGCATTAAGGCGTTACTCCACAGTAGAAATTTCAAAAAGTCGATTTTATTTTTATTGGCTTCAAAAACCCTTTGAACCCTCTAGAATAAGAGACAAACGGTTTTATATCTGCCAGAAATCGTTTTCATTGAAATTTCGAGCTCTTTCTCGACCCTTCCCGACAACTCCGAAACGACAACCAGCGGTAAATACGACACCTGCTCGTCTTACCATTCAATTTCTTACTTTTCTAATACACTAATAGATGTTAGAAATATTGTCAAGGATGTTGAACAGAAAGTACGTTAGTACAGCGTCATTTGATGTTGAGAGAAGACGTAAAGTAAAGTAAAGTCAAAACTTCAAACGCGTTTTTCTTGAAACACGTTTCTTCAAATCGGCGCACAGCATAACTCAAACAATTTTCTATTTATTCACTCCAAATTAATATCACATCTTCAAAAGAACATTCCACATAGAAATACGTGGCCGATTTGTGATAAGTCAATATTCCGATTTTTTAGGTACAAATAAGTGACCGGTTTTTGGTAGTAAAATGAACTTTTTTTTTCAAATGCTCGCCAACAAAAATTAATATTTTCAAAATCCCCTACGTATTTCTACAGCTCTACTAATTTAGTTCAAGATTTTTTTTTTATTTTGTTCCAGATTAATTGTTGGAGCACTTCTGCCGCGTAGCCCCTCCAAAAACAGTTCCGCAGAAACGGCTGTTGGGCAGCAATTTCGTAATATTTTTTAGCAACCAGTTTTTTTTAACATGTCAAAACATGCTTAATAACATCCTTAAAAAGAAATACCCTTTTACTTTCCCTTCTACTTGAAAAAATATGGCAATAAAACGTTAAATTTTTGCTCTCTACTGTGGTGTAAATAAATATGTTGCAACATGTGAGCACATCAAAATCTCTTCCAAGACAATTCCAAATGTGCGTAAAGCATGAGATGATATTTCCTATTAAATGAAAATAATGTCCGACAAAAACAGGCAGTGGCTAAAAACAAAACTACTATATGAATTATTACCTGATGGATTGAAGGTTCAGGTTGGCATCTTTCCTACGTCGAACCTTCATGCAAACAATTCTGACTGGAAGCTATTATGGTAATCTTCCCATTGTTTGTTGTCTGTTGCAGTATGAAATGCAACTTGAAAGACGACGATGATGTAAGCAACATGTGTATCTATCTGTACATGGTATTCATAAAACAATTAAACCTTCCTGCGTTACTGTAATCAAGCATAAAAAATTGGCCAGCACTTGCGCCACAAGAGCATATGAACATTCTTGCAATGCTCCCTCAGCAATGTTGAATGCTTCAAAACTGCAGGTTTCCGTTTAAAAAAAATCCGCTGAGCTGTGCGAACCGGCCTATAAAAATTGTAATTTTATTTGTCAAATAATGAATTTTGGTTGATAGTCTTCAAAAATTTATCGCACACATGCACCATGCTTATCTGACTCACTATCGTGATAGATTTTTAGACAAAAGGCGTTATCTCTTTATTATGAAAATCGCGTCCGCTGTTATACGCTTGCCAAGCAATAGATGATATGGCAAATGAATGATGTACCTACTAGTTCTTGATGATTAATGCTATTCTGTTTGTATTTTTGCAGAAATGTTCAAGTTCAGCTTTTTCGTTTGCTGCCTTATTGGCGTTGCTGTTTGCGCTGACCTTAAAGTTGACGTGGTAAGTGTCCCTGAAGGATGCGAGCAAAAGTCGAAGAATGGCGATATGCTGACCATGCATTACACCGGGACTCTCACCGACGGAAAGAAATTCGATTCGAGGTAATTGTTATATGTAGAAATGTGTCCAAGCAAAGATTAGGAATGTGTTTGCTTCTCCTAAAAATGTAGTTTTTTTTGATAAACGGACAATTCTGTTTGTAAATTTGTCCTCGCTGCGTACTAAAGGATATATTATGTACGTATCCTGGATCAATCCACTCGATGCGGTCGCAATGCAGTGTCAGTTTGTTAACAATCAACGGGGCTCGTGCTCCACTATAAATTTGCAATATAATAAAATCGGATAAGGCATTGCCTGTACGGGAATTCTCATTTTGATGTAATACAATAAGGCTAATTTATTTTGAGCAGCATATCGCATATAATGTTGTGTAGTTAGATAAGTATCTGTACTACACGATGCGCTAAGAATAGAACTGATACTCGGGTGTAAACGTGAACTGGACGTGGAGGATGGTTCCCTATCCAGTTTATGTATACACTTAGGTCTCAGGTGATTTATTCGGTGAAAAAGGATTTCTCACTAGTAAGCTGGGAGGGTGCTAATTTGTTTTGGCTTCATCATAACGACAATGATTCATGTACTATTATAAATTTTTAGCAACAAGGTCTGTTCTGTGTAAGATTAAGTGAGCAAAATGAGTTATGTAGCACTAGCTGGTGACTTATTCTTCAATCTTTTAGGGGTATTGTATGTATTTATAATAATGAGATTTTACAAGTCACATTCTGAGCGATTATTACGCCTAAGAGAAACATAGTAGCATAAAAGCAAATCACGAACAAATTTCTTTACTATAAAGCATTCTAATGGTCATGAAATTGGATAAATGGCACATCCTTCTGCGACTTTCTCTTATACACCTGTGGTCGTTTTTCCCGGCACAAAAAAGGACGAACAGTATTTTCTTCAAAATAATGTTGAATCTAAGTTTAAGAGACTTAGTTGAACTTCGAACTTTGATCACAGGTGTCTTTGGTATCATCCATCATAGCTGAACGTAACTTTTTTCATGTATGGTAGCCCATGTGGTATCGTCTGGCATGAGATTCGACACTTTTCTAAACTGCCTGGTTCGTTTTATTTTGAAGTCATGATTGGTGATCAGTGGCAAGTCGGAAAAGTAGCAAAGTATACTTTCAATTGCTTCCACGCTAGCTGGATGCGGCTCCATGACAACAAAACAATACTCATACAAAATCAACAAGCAACTCGTATGATTTTTACTGTTCTAAGAGCACTCCTCATTGACTAGATTACTATAAAGACCTCTTTAACATCCACGAACAACTTGTACCTTGCCAGTTTACATTTCACTTGCTATGTTCCCTACTAACTTGGTAATTATGTCGGAAATTTCATTTCCTTACCAGACCTTCGGACGGAATTACAGCAAAGTGGTTGATGAAAATGCAATGTCCAATTCATGCAGAACATTTTAACAAATTCCTTCTACGTGATCTGAATATTTCACTTTCAATGTAGACAGGTATTCCGACAAGTCCTAAATATTCCGCGCCTATTAATGCTATTTGTCCCTCTTTCATAAAATAACATCTGAGAAAAGAGCTTTCCGTATAGTATTTTTTGCAATGCACTTGTAGTAAGTGAATTCCTCATGAATTTATTTTGTTGATTAGTTTTTCGTTCGATTTTTCAAGGAGGTTATAGTCTTTCCTAGGAAAATATTCACGGAGAGGCTGCCTGCGAAGGATGGTCACGGGCACAGAAGAAAGAAATTGGCAAACATGAATCTAAGCTCTTTTATAATTAATCAAGCACGTACATGGCACCATTCAGGTATACGGTAAGGTAAGGTAGATGAAAGGGACACGTTGCAGAAGAAGTCTTTTTATTGTCACTGTATACAGTCATGACAGAGATGACTTTGTTAACTCATAAATGCTGTGGTGTACGACTGGGATGCACTTTGAATAGTTCCATTGTTGTCTTCCTTGGAAATGTCATTGCAGAATGATTATTTTGAATAGAATAAAATTATTCTGAAATGTAACGATTCTTCCTACTCATTTGAGTTCTTAGAATGAAGAGATATTCCGCAGAAAATGTTATGAACTTCTCTCCTCGTGGGTGGTGGCGAGATTCTATTAAATTTGGTTAAATGTCCATTTTATTGAATTTCAGCATTATGATGTCCAGAATGCTATGCCAACCCAAAATGCTATTTCAATGCATTTCAGACGATGAAGTCCCTAATTATTTTCTTCCTTATTTTCTGCTTCATAATCACCCAAATATATTCGATTCTATTGGCAGCCAGTGAATGTGAAGGCCGATCTGTATTCATTGAAACCTTTCAACCAGTCCAAAGACAACTTCGGTGTATTGGATCTGTATCCTCTTGAAGAGTCCAGTTTGTATTTCTTAGAGTTGACTTCAATGGCCATTTTTGTTTGTCTTTTTATTTTTGCTAGGGTGATCCTTAATACACTCAAGAAGTAGTTGCTCACCACTGTTTCCGACCGATATTCAACTACCGCGATATCCTTTGTCCTACTTTCTTCTGCATCTCACCTTGTTCGCGGGAAGCACCATTACAATATGCATGCATTGTGCAGAATGTTGAAAATGTACATATTTTTGTTGGATAGAAAGCTCTATCCAGCCTTGTTGGCCCAGCGACAAGGATATATTTTTGCAAGAGATTTACATGTCTCGAGCGTCTCAATGTTTGATTATATATCCTCTCTGTCGCACTATGCCTGGTTTCTGGTTAAAGTCGCGTAAAATATTCACGTGTTTTCGTGTTGGCCCAAGGACCATGCACCTGGAAAAGTGTAAATAGAAGTGACTGCAACACATGCCGAATTCAAATGCTGTTTCAGAAAAGTTCGGGCAAAAGTTCTGTGAACAATTTAAATTTTTGTTGATTGTATCCTTCGCTTCGTCTCTAATGACTGGTGGCGTTCCGAGGAGATCAACACCCTTAAGCTGAGCAGGTATGTAAAGGGACATAGAATTATTAAAACTTTAGCTGGAACAGTAAAGGACATTTAGTGAAAGTTTAGTTAATGTAATGATTGCCGAAACGTGGAGTAGGAGGAGGTTGTTAGGTGAAGAGTATGGCGATGGAAAGAATGCAATGTCGCATTCGTTGTGGAGTTTTGAAGGATTTTTTAAACGCAATTATTTATTTAGGGCAGACATACCTTATGCATACATACTTTAGTACTATTCTAGGAGAATATGTTACTGTACATCTTCAGATAAAAAATCAAATTGTTTATGGAAATCGAACAAGAATTTTGTTGATGCGCGGTGTGTAAATTAAAAAATAGCAGCATTTGGTTCTTTGAACATGAAACATATCGATGATGTATAAATTGCTTCATGCTTTTCGCATTTCATATCTAAATTGTGACTAGATTGACAGGAATCAGTAGAGATGTGAATAGTTTTATAAAACCTCAAACACCCGCAGCTTCTCTACCATTGCAGAAAATACTATATCGCAACAGAGAGTACCGCAAAGGGACGATT